>CP130737.1:10629149-11229149 GCA_030553155.1 Nippostrongylus brasiliensis
CGGATCTACATACTTTTAGTATTCAACCGCTTGGAATAGAAATACTCGCCGCAGTTGAATTTCCATATGGGTGAATGGAGATTAATCAAAATAAATATGTACATATAATATGTATATGGAGATTAATCAAAATAAATATGTACATATAATATGTATACTCACCTGCTTTACCACAGGCGTACCGTTAGGTGCGTTCTGCTCAGTCTAAACAGTGGAATGAAGTAATACAAAAAACAAAGATAAGAGCGTAGCACTGTATGGGGGTTATTACGTCCTCATACGATCATACATTTTTTGTAACATCAAGATCAACTTATAAGCTAACACAATTATATCCACTTATTGACTCGACGATTCAAGTGTTTGGCGATCTTCGGAATTGTCCGTAAACTAGGACATGAAGCAAAGCCGAACATAAAAAAAAAGAGATTTGGATTCTAACAAACCTCTCTGGTGTATCCACCACGACCACGACCACGACCACGTCCACGACCACGACCACGACCACGTCCACGTCCGCGTCTGGCCATTTTTAAGCTTTGAAATTTCAAGAACTCTGAAATAGTATGGATCAGTTCCTCATTTCAAGAGGACACTGACCTAGCTGAGGTCGTGACACACAAACCACCAATCTGTCACCATGTGCTCGTAGAGAAGAAGAGAAAAATCAATTACATTGCTTACAAACATAATAGTTATGATTGTAAATAAATTCAACAACGGCTAATAAACCTCTAGCATCATTCGTGACCACCCACTCGGATGAAATTTAAATTCGAGAGATCAACGCTGGAGCGCGAAAACCGTACTTATTGTTAGTTATAAGAAAACACCTAACAACCAATGAGCAATGAATTCATGTGTTAGACTGATAAAAAAGGTAGAAAAAATAGAGAAATACTGATGCAGTCAATTCGCTTGATGCCGTAGAACATCGGTTAAAAAGAATATATTGGAGACGGACCACGATATCTTATTGAAGGTGAACGTGCCAGAAAGAAAAAAGAACAGTGGCTTAAATTCTCAGAGGGAGCTAGCATCTCGGAGTGCACTAATGATCTTTTGAAAAATGAAAAAGAATGAAAATAAGAGCTAGAATAAGATTCGCATTCTACGCAGTAACGTCTTTGGATCCTAAAGCGTCCCAAGAACTGTAAACGTACCCTTATTCGGTCACTGGGTGCTCACAATATCAAAATGAATGCAACTCCAACAAAGCGAACAAAAATAAGAAACGGAAGGAAAAAACAACCTAGGAGAGCAGATAAACATATAAAAACATACAGCTACGGTGGGGTCATTTGTGACCACCCCGTCGAATGAACTTCGAATGAGCAGATTGATATCAGAGCGCACAAACTGTACCACGGACCACTTAAACTTAAACTCTTGTATCAGCTCTGCTTTTATATGAAACAGTCCTCATAGATGCACCACAGTGAAACGCTGAATGCTTCAGGTAATAGACGAATGTAAGAATAGCGGGAAATGGATAATATTGTTGTTTGTTAAACATGCTCACCAAACGAAAGCCAAACGGACATTTTACAGTTGCACACCAACCTCTGATGTTAAAACCAAAAAGGAAAACTGATGCTTCACCGGCCAGATGTAAGCAAAAATTACGTGAGAACGTCGTACTTTACCGCTGAAATTGGCAGTACTCAACTTGTGACACTCCAGTCCTTTTTCGTACATTTGTGTGTATCTACCTCTACATACCTGCAAAAAGTTATCAGAATTGTGCTCACGGGAAGTAATCAAACTTGTCGAAGTGTGTAGCAGCTCGTAGGGTTCGATTCGACCTCTTGGCGATATGGTTAGTCAGTGTTCAGTACCCATACATATAACCCCCGTTCGGGACGTTTAGGCGAACGTGGATACAAAATTATCTGACCTCTGAAGTTCAAGCCTGATTTTAGCTCTTCGAAATCATTTCGTTTCGCTGAAGCGCTTCGGGGTGGCCTCAACCACATATGTACATACATCAGCTGGAGCATAATCGATCACCGAAGATCACGGCCAGATCACCAAATTGCAGCCGATGATCACAAATTTTAAACTGCGTCCGAGCTGTAGCTAATAATTGTTATTATGAATTTGTGAACTCTCCAACTTTTCACATTCCCCTGATTATATTCCTATGGAGACAACACATTATTAGAAAACGTTGTGACACGCGAGTTGCACCGATAACCAGAAAAATAATAGAAAAAGGGGGCGAGGCGGGAAATTTTTGCATACCCGAGTTTTTCCTCGACTACTCGATATAAATTTCTATTCTATTTTGGCTATGGAAGTATAGAGGAGTGATTAGGTCACAATATTAAAGTTCAAAAGGCCTCAATTTCCCGCTTACAACGGTTACGGTAGCGGTCCTGGATAGAAAAAATCCTGGGGGTCTCGTGGATTGCGAAATTCAGTTGTTCCCGTGACCTGCTACCGAGCGGTTTTTGGTCTCATTTCTTTCCGTGTTTCTGGTGATATGTTTTCTATGTATCTGTATTGCTTACCTCTCAATCCTCCTATCTTGTCTATCTCTTATTCGCATTGATCGAAGTGTCTACAACTTGCGCATATTGAAGAGTACATCCATGGGCCGATAGGTATTGATGTGGCCAACTTCGCGTAATTTATCGATTGCTCTCTTGTGATACTGTTTTTTGTTCACATTTTACGATTGGGACTGTCTCTCCATGTATTCGTATGTATTCATTTGTATGAATATTGTTCACTGACTCGCGATAAGTCGTATAGTCGAGCTGAACAGCTGAATTGTAATGTTGTGGTCAAATTTGTTCTAAAGTCGTAACGTCACGGTGCGTCATGGGCTTTCTTTGTATGTATTTCACAGTAATCAAATCGAAATACAACTGAATTTATTACATCGCTGTGACACGGTGTTAGTGGGGGGGGGGGTGTCAGCCACAGCGAAAAAAATCCCGAGGTTGTACTTTCCCAGAAACTGTACAAGTTGGTTTCCAAATATAGCGAATTACTGAAGCCGCGAAAGAAAATTTGAAGTGCTCCTAACGAGTAAATGAAAAACAGCACCTCTAGTTTGCAGCTCAAAATTAGCTTTTACAGGTATTCTTCTCATATCCCCAGCGCCGATGTTGGGTATTTCGAACGTTGTACACGAGCCAGATCGGTAGGTTTTATTTTCGGTCGAGGCTTAGTTCGTTCGAGTCCATTTATCAATTCTCATTAAGGGAGACTACATCGCAGCTAACGGCGGCTATGGATATCGATGAGAACCTTCCTCCATTACCGTATTCGTTAAATTCATATGTAAGTCACTACAAATTACTGTCTGTTTCTATCCACTGCTTCACCATGAGCCGTATGCTCGTGTCTCTCGAGTCGGGGAGATCTCTCCAGGGAGACTAACATGTTTCCATATAGCGGTGGTCTTGCTAATAATGCTGCCGTTTCCTGGAAATGGTGCCAGTCAGCTTCCACTAGGTTTTCACGTACCCAGAGAGATCGTAAGCCGGGTGCAGCCGTCGGGAGACCGACATTTCAATGAGTTGGAGCTAAAGTCCTGTATGTTCAGGAGGAATTCAAAGTGGATTGCAAACGCAAGTTTCTCGACACCGACAACAAGATTAATATGATCGACATCGAAAAGGTAAGAACACTTCCCTATTTGATCAGGACCTGGCACGGCACAAAAGTTAGTAAACTGGTGGTACATAGATGGAAATGTTGTACGTACAGTGGCGGCAATATATTTACAGACGCCTGCTCTCTGCGCGATTTTTTGGCCATAACTTTGGAACCAGAAGAGTATGAGAAATACTGAGCACGTATTTAGAATCCTCGAAAAATTCTCTACGAAATGCACTTATTTGTGTTTGACGCCACTCTGAAATTGTAGAAAAAAATCGAGTGGAAATAAGTTAGTCATGAGATAGTAAATGGTAAACACATTCTCAAAATCACAATAAACTACAATGCATCATCAACACATGTTTATTGTGAAACTACAAGTCAATATTCAGTAGGATAGCCCTTGCTGTTGATCACATCCAAACGGTTCCGCATTGAGTCGACCAACTTCATACATCGTTCCACAGGAATAGCACTCCACGTTTCCTTGATGACTGCTTCCAACTCGTCGAAATTTCATGGCTTCAAGCGCTTCAAGACTCTATCCACGTCATTCAGGAGATGTTCGATAGGATTCAGAATGAAAGCGCTTGAAGCTACAGAATCTTGACGAGTTGGAAGCAATAATCAAGGAAACGTGGAGTGCTATTCCTGTGGAGCGATGTCTGAGGTTCTTCGACTCAATGTGAAACCGAACTGTTTCGCTGTGATCAAGAGCAACTGCTATCTTACTTAACATTGACCTGTTCTTTTATAATAAACATGTTTTGATGATGCATTGTAGTGTATTGTGATTTTGAGAATGCGTTTACCATTTACTATCTCATGACCAATTTATTTCCACTCGATTTTTTTCTACAATTCCAAAGTGACTTCGAATGCATTTCAGTGCGTTTTGTAGAGAATTTTTCGAGGATTCTAAATACGTGCTCATTACTTCTCATACTCCTCTGGTTCCAAAGTTATGGCCAAAAAACCACGCAGAGGGCAAGCGTCTGTAAATATATTGCCGCCACTGTATCTTTCCAAAGCTTCGCCTGTAGTGATCATAGGAGTTACACGGCGCTATTCAATTTATATGTAGCACTCAAGTGGTCAATGAAAGTTGTTCTTTATTCGCTCTCACTCTAACTTCGTCCTTGATGGCTTTCTGGGTGAATCTGGTACACGTTTTGCGAATGTCGAGCGGAGATCACCCATATCGCTGCCGGGTGTCAGTTGTGTGGTACAGCTTGGAACACCGATCTGGCTGAGACTATGTCTGAGGTGGTTATTTAGTATGCTGATAGTGATTCGGAGGGCTTTTAGGAGCACTATGGGGGTGGTCTCGGGCCACCGAAATCGCTATCTTGGGTGGTCCAGTCAGGATCACCGATTCCGCTGAACTTTGCCTAGGGGGGTTCTATGGTATCCTGAACACGATGGTGAAGTCCGTTTTCTAAATGGCGGCTGAATACGGTACTTATAGGTGAGTCTCACCATGTAAGCTCGGTAGGTATTCACCTGTAACTACTGTATTCGGTAGTGACAGGTGAGTACCTACCGACATTACCAGGTGAGACTCACCTATAAGGTATTCCATTCAGAAAACGGACTTCACCTTCGTGTTCAGGGCACCAGAGAACTCTCATAGACAAAGTTTCAGTGTTCCTGACTGGACCATCCAAGTAGTCGATGTGGGCGGTTCGAGACCACCAGGTGAAAAACAGCAAATTCGTGATCAGCGCTCTCAATTACCCCCTTGTGCAAAGTTTCAGCGAATTTCGACGACTGGACAAAAATCGAGTACTGGTGTCCGTTAAGTTCCATAGTGCCGCTTTCGGTATTGGGGGAAACCATGTTGTTAAATCGGGTGGGCAGGCCAAAAACACCGATTTGGCTAAAACTTCGTGTAGGAAGATTATTTGAGAATTTGAGATGCTGATTACGAATCTGATGTCCTTCTTTCAGATTTCAATTGAGCTCGGTAGATTCAGCAAAATACTTCTCTTCGTTGTGGACCTCCCTCCTCCTTCATTGCTGACCGTTACCTGCCTGCAACGGTCGAGAGCGCAGGAAATTTGAAAGACCAACGGACCCCAAATATCTCGTCGGCTTGGGCAAAAAAACATTTTACATCGCCACCAGAATGCCAAAGTTGAGTACTGCCTCTTATAAGTGGCACCTCCACTACAAAAAGTTGCAACTCCACGGAGCAGGCTTTAGGGCAGAAGTTTTTGTTGGAGCGCTGTTTGGGGTAGCAATTTTGCATTGTGATGATGAACTGTGGATCACCCACTACGTTAAATGAAGGAAGAGGGTATTCAATTCAGCTGACACTTTGTGGAGAAAGTTCAGTTGGGCTGCTGATCCCCAACCAGACAACCATCTTCAAATTCCGCCGCAGTTCGTTCAGTTTGTTAACGAAGATGATGGAACCAGTATCACAATATGAGCAGTCCTCTGTGCCAGTGCCATTGCCATCCTTTCGTAGCACCGTCGACTCGGCGGTATCGACTTTTGTGCGTATTCGCTCGCTAGACGGCTCGTCCTGCTCTCGTTCCTCCAGCCAATAGCAGGGGAGGGTTCAGGGACTGTGGCTTATGGTATACTCCGGCAACAGGCTCGTCGCAGCGGAGGTAAAAATGCATGGCATCCCTCCATACAACACTGCAGCTGGGTTTTTTGGCACTATTCCAAATTTTAGACTCTCAAAAAATTTTCGCTGAAACTTTGCATGGTGGGTTTTTGGGGTCCTGAACACGACGGTGTAATCCGTTTTTTGATTGACCGCCGGATACTGTAGTTACAGGTAGGTCCTGACATGTAAAGTGGGCGGAGTCGGTGTCACCGATTCTGCTGAAACTTTGCATAGGGGGGTTATTTGGGGTCCTGAACACGGTTGCCAATGTTCTACTTTCTTCTAGACCATGGATTTCGTAAGACGTTGAGGCAGTCCCCCGGACAAAGATCGACCGCAATAGACTGTCAAGACCCACTGTCTTCACATGTCTGGACCTACCTTAACTACAGTATCCGGCGGCCAATCGAAAAACGGAATGCACCAACGTGTTTTTTTCAGCGAATTCGGTGATCCTGACTGTCGAGTCCCTGTAAATTTGGAATAGTGCTTTTGGCACTATTCCAAATTTTGGACTCCAGAGGTCAAAAAAATATTCGCTAAAACTTTGCATAGGGGGGGTGTTTGGGGTCCTGAACACGATGGTGCAATCCGTTTTTCGTTGGCCGCCGGATACTGTAGTTAAGGTAGGTCCAGACATGAGAAGACAGTGGGTCTTGACAGTCTATTGCGGTCGATCTTTGTCCGGGGGGTTGCCTCAACGGAATAGACCGTCGTGTTCAGGACCCTAAAAAACCCCCCTATGCAAAGTTTCGGCGAAAAAATTTTTTCGACCTCTGGAGCTGGAATAGTGCCAAAAAACCCAGCTGCACTGCTGCATAGAGGGGTGCCATGCATTTTTAGCTCCGCTGCGACGGGCCCGTTGCCGGCGTATACTATACAGTGGCGGCAATATATTTACAGACGCCTGCCCTCTGCGTGGTTTTTTGGCCATAACTTTGGAACCAGAGGAACACGAGAGGTACTGAGAATACTTTTAGATTCCTCGAAAAATTCTCTACAAAACGCACTAAATTGCAGTCAACGTCTCTCTGAAATTGTAGAAAAAATCGAGTGGAAATAAATTGGTCATGAGATAGTAAATGGTGAACACATTCTCAAAATCACAGTAAATTACAATGCATCATTAAAACATGTTTATTATAGAACAACAAGTCAATATTCAGTAGGATAGTCCTTGCTCTAGATCACAGCCAAACGGTTCCGCATTGAGTCGACCAACTTCATACATCGCTCCACAGGAATAGCACTCCACGTTTCCTTGATGATTGCTTCCAACTCGTCAAGATTCTGTGGCTTCAAAAACGCTTCGAAACTCTATCCACGTCATTCAGGAGATGTTCGATAGTATTCAGAATGAAAGCGCTTGAAGCCACAGAATCTTCACGAGTTGGAAGCAATCATCAAGGAAACATGGAGTGCTATTCCTGTGGAGCGATGTGTGAAGTTCGTCGACTCAATGTAAAACCGAACTGTTTCGCTGTGATCAAGAGCAAGGGCTAACTTACTGAATATCGACTTTTTCTTTTATAGTAAACATGTTTTGATGATGCATTGTAGTTTATTGTGATTTTGAGAATGTGTTTACCATTTACTATCTCATGAACAATTTATTTCCACTCGATTTTTTTCTAAAATTTCGAAGAGTCGTTGAATGCAATTTAGTGTGTTTTGTAGAGATTTTTTCAAGGATTCTAAAAGTATTCTCAGTTCCTCTCGTGTTTCTCTGGTTCCAAAGTTATGGCCAAAAAACCACGCAGAGGGCAGGCGTCTGTAAATATATTGCCGCCACTGTACATAAGTCTCACTTGCTATCGACTTGCTTCGTGGCAGGGGTGTGCGGAAATTTGTTTCGAAAAAGCGGAAGACGGAAGACGAAACCGAAGTGGCTAAAAATGGCAGGGAACCGGAATACGGAGCCGGAAACGGAAATAGGGCAAAATCGCTACATAAATTATTGGAATTTAGCCAAAACGAGGCCACAAAAGTTTTCATTCCTGTTTCTAAAGGAGTACCCATATAATGCTCGTTTTGCTTTCACTAGAATGTGTCTATTATTTTTGCGAAGGCGTTCAACGTTTGGTGATAGCTTCAAAGTGAATGGTGAAAATTCCTAACAAAAACCATACCAACCATCTCGTTTACAATGAAAGCACCAGTAGAAAACAATCCATCGCACTCCGACGATGTGACAGGTGCCGACAAATACTATATTGCAAATTTTCTTGGGGGGGGGGGGCGTGTACTTCGCTACGTTGGGTTCATTCATCCAGAATTCGAAAGGATAATATCGACGTATCGACGTCAGCACCATAACTTCAGTCCTTTTGCCTGGTTAGAGTGGAGATTTTCGATTTTTTCTTCCGTTTCCGTGTTCCGCCCAAAAACAAAGCGAAACACGAAACGGAACGGAAGGGTCAAAGTTCCGCACACCCATGCTGCGTGGTCTACGTGACATGAGATAGTGCATGTACGTGAGAGAATTGATAAACGTCAATCGGCCCGCCCCGCTCCCTGCTATTGGCTGGAGGGACGAGCGCTCGAGGTGGATGGCCGTCGAACGGCTCCAGTACCGAAGTTTCAACACGTAAATAACGTCACACTAACGCTGGAATAATTCAGGAAAACAGCACAAGTGTAAATATGTACGACGGTGAGGCGATCTCCACCTATATGAACTCGAGCGGTTGTGATATGCACGACGATCTCGAACCACCGACAACTAAGAAAGCCAGGTTAGACACATCTCAGAAAGAGCAAATGTAAGTATTCAACTTCTGAAGTTTTTACACGCTGATATGACGTAATATATTTATGGGGTTGCAGCAAACCTTCCAAAAAGGGGTACCACGGCTGGATGGTTGTGTCGCGACGTTCGGAAATCGTCGACTTCAATGTCGTGCGACGTCTAAACTTCGATGACGATCAAAATGTTTCAAACTTGAACTAACTGTAACTCAAACTCTTCTTACTCGTTCACCTATTGTCATGAAATTATTTCGCTAGTTAGGTTTTATCATCGAAACTTGCTGTAGTCGCTCATCATTCTGCGTTCTTGAAGTTTTCTAAGAACACTTCAACAGTTTAGTAACGTTTTCCCACCTGTACGTCATCATTCAGGTCTTCATTTGTTAACCGAAGCTGTCATCGTATTATTGTGTACCATCTACGAGCCTTGTTTTGTGTAACAGAAGCTTAACTCGTCGACTAACGAACAAGTTGTCAAGCCTGAGGCATGGTACTTCATCCACAAATGGTCAGATGTTTTACCGTTCCTTGGTACACGTTTAATACTCAGCTATTGATCTATGTAATGAAATTTCATACATGTGTGGACATCTACGAGGTTGGAGTATTGTCTCCAGTTGTATTTGTTCATGTGTGGTCATGTAATTTCGGAAGTTTTTTTCGTTGGTAGTGATTATGTGTGGTTGTGCACTTCTTGTCCTGATAGCACACCTTCCACATAGATCAACTACTTTTATCACGAAGATTTGGATACATGATTTCCAGGCTCTTGTTCTCAATCTTTCATAATGGCAAAATCGGAGACCGCAGGTATGCGCAACGAGAAGGTTTGTGAAAATCGGAACATACATGCTTTTACGATTCGTTTTTCTTGCTTCTACTCACTGTTTAGGCTGGAGAGCAAGCTGCCAAGTGTGTTAGCAATCAGGAGGTGACAATTATATATTTTCATCTTCGCTTGTAACGCAGCCGAGTCAAAAGTGGCGGACGATTACAAATCCATAGCGAAGATTTTCATTTCAGGCGCAGGACAATGAGATTGAGAAGAAGATCGGCGATGACATTAATCAGTGTGACAACGATAGTGTGAACGTATGTTTATCTTAATAAACATTCTTCGATAGGTGCGCTTGGTGCAGGGGTAAGCTGACGCCGCAAGGTCGAACCTTCAAGGTTGATCGATCCTCGCTCGGGCTAACCAAACCTTCCATCCTTCCTGGGTACGGTAAATTGGTGGCAGACTTGTCTGGGAAGGTAACGACACTGACTTGGTGTAGTGATTGTCCGTCGGGGACTGATCAACGCCAACACTTTTAGCTTTCTACCTTTTACCCTTTATATTGCCATTCCATTCCAATCATGTCCAGTGAATAGTGATGTGACCTAGAAATCGCCTGATCATCATAAAGCAAAGTCTCACCGGGGGAGGTATGCTCATCTTTACGCGCAAGTGCTGGGGTTTCCCCGGCCCGCCCTCCATTTGTACTCCTGCCCAAACTTAAGGAAAAAAAACTAGTGTCGGCGGGGTCGGGGCATCCCCCACAACTAGCGTGGAGAGACTTGCATACGGTCCAGGTAGAACAGGAAATCCGACGTCCAGTCACTTTCTGTCTGATAATTAGTAGAGATTTAACTTGGCTCTAGCCACATCTATAAATTTATACTGGTGTTTTTGATTTCAGGTGCAGGTCAATGAGGTTGAGGAGAAGGTCGAGGATGGAATTAATCAGTGCGACAACGATAACGTGAACGTATGCTTATCTTCACATGCATTTTTGATATGACCATTCCAGTGAGACATCATGTTCAGTGAATAGTGACCCGACTTTGGAAGCGTCTCATCATCATGAAACCAAAATCCCACGTGAAGAATGAGAAAATTATGCTACATCATGTTATTCCTTCTCTGATAATCAGAAGAAGTTATATTGAGCTCGAGTGAGAAGCGCAGGACGTATATAAATCTGTAGATGAGATTTTGTATCTGAGCGTCCATGTTTTGGTATAGTAAAGTCGCTTCCAGGCGGAGGTCAGTGGGATTGAGGAAACGACTGGCGATGGCGTCAGTCAGTCCGACATCGATAGTGTGAACGTACGTTTATCCTATTATGTATTTTTCGAGGTTTTTTCTATTCCGTACGGGTGCATATTGCCGTTCCACTGATAAATCATGTCCTATGAATGATGTGATCTTCAAAGAGCCTGAGCACTATAAAGCCAAATTCCCACCATCCGAGTAGGAAAATTATGCGACATCCAGTTATTCCCTCTGATTCAGAAATTCATCGAAGAGATTTTGATTTCAGGTGCAGGTCAATGGGTCTGAGGAGAAGGTCGACAATGGCATTAATCAGTGCGACAACGATAGTGTGAACGTACGCTTACTTTAATATGTATTTTTTGAAACAACTCGCAGCTCACACTCATGTTGGAACAATAGAGCGGAAAGGCGTCTGCGACCGAAACTATCCGAATTCTAAAAAGCTACATGCACTAAGAACCTTCATCAGAAAGTGAATTCACTATTCCCGCAGAAAGTTCGCGCTTAGGTCTGCATTGAAGGCATTTCTATTTTCAGCAGTGTCACGATGACGAGGATCTGACAAAGACAGCTGTGGGTGCCGTTGGCTTGCCAAACGGTGTGGGAGATACCGAGGTAATGCTTATGCTTCTTGTTTCTCAAGCAAAACGTAGGATCACAATGCACACGCAATCGTCTATGAGCCAAGTTCTGGAGAAGCAGGGTGGAACTGGCAACTGGTAGCCTTAGTAAAAATTTACCTAGAAGTTTAGACGAGGTTGAAGGTGTTCTATCGGAAGATATTACCTATTCGTCCCGTAAGTACTGCTCTTGCTCGCAGAGTGTGTACCGTCGTTTGAAGATTTTCCTTTTTCAGCTGGCTCACGGTGAAGATGATCAGACTAACGCCGTTTTGGAAGCCGATCACTCACCGAATGACACGGGAGATGTTGAGGTGTTGCTTATACCTTCATTGGCAGACCAGCTGATGCTTCTAGAGCAAACGGTCTATATGTGTTTCTCAAATCAAGAAGTCGCTAGGGCAGCAGATTGGAACTAGCTCACTGGAACGCTCGCTGGAACGTAACATACTGTATTCACTTGCTTAAAATTCACTTAGGACCTCAGTGGGGCTCAAAAGAAAACAAAAAAAATCCGTTCCTGTTCTGAGGACAGAGCACCCGCACTACGTAGCTCTTTACAAGGTTTGAAAATGGTTCAAACGTTCTATTTTTCGAGAGAACCACTATGAAGATCACCTGATAACAAATACTGAGGAAAACCTTGACTCAATGAATGACCTGAAAGAACTTCAGGTAACTTTCTTTAGCCGATCACTTGACATTTTTAGAAAATTGTTCCATCATATTTCTATTGGGGTGATCAAGAAGTTCGTGTGCATTTCAGAATCTAACTTCCTTTCTTCATAGCTTGAGAAAAACAGTCGGATCACCAGTAGGGTTATCATGGGTAATCGCAATTTTTTGCCAGCGATCCGGTAAAGATTTGTGCTGACTCCTGATATCCTTCATGATCATTTATTTGCTTCTCTTGGGTTATGAATAAAAGAAGCCAGATACTGAAATGCTTACGAACATTTGGGTCACCTTCATTGATGAGTGAAGCCGCAAGATCGGCGGAATGAAATCGCTTATATCTTCACTCACTGAAAGATCACCAGAAAGCTCAGAATGCCTTTGAAGTGTTCGGACAAAAGATATTAAATGTTCATTCCACAAGGAGCGATTCGCGCTTCTCTTTCCGCTCTCAGTCAGAGTGTGGAGGTTATTTGGCGAATTTCTTTTTCAGCAGCTTCGCAATGGATACGATCTGGCTCAGACCGCTATGGATGCTGCCCACCTACCAAACTGCCCGGGAGATGATCAGGTAACGCTTATTCCTTCAGTGGTCGACTCCAGAACGATTCTAGAAAACCGAAAACTTGCTAAAAAAATTACCTTGGAGCCCTGGATAGCTTCAAAGTGATCGAAAAATGTCTATTCTTGTTCAGAACCCAAGCAAGGTGTGAACGTAGCTTAACTTCAGATGAACCACAATGAAGAGCACCCAATTACGAACACTGAGGAAAACTTCGACTTAACGAATGGTGTGGGAGACCTCGAGGTAATACCTACAAAATATCTACAATATTCGAGCTCTTGGCATTTCTAGAAAATTGGTTCGTCATATACATATCCTAGATACAAAGGTTGCTGAAGCGGCAAAATTGAAGTGACATTCCGAACTAGAACTTGAACTTGCCTTCCCTTTTAAAAATCAGATGGTCTTAAAAGTCCTTGATCGATTGAAATGCACATGTTACCAAGTAGCGCCGTAATGGCACATTCACGCTCTCGATTGTACTCCTAGCGAGAGTTAGAACGTCGTTTGGAGATTTATTCTTTTTCAGCTACCTCACGAGGAAGATGGCCAGACTGAAAACGCTGAAGAGGCAACAAATAGCTTCATGGTGAGGTTTTTTTAGAGGTAACAACCGTTAGAGTTCTTGAAGCTGACTAGTGAAGTATCGGTAATGTCGTTTAGAATCGCAAGATCAAACAGGAGCCCGTCACTCCACCTAACGAAGAGGTTTTCCGCTTTTATTCGCTTCATCTTTTTAGTTCATTCAATGGCTTTCGCTCACTTTCATATTATAAAACATAATTTCTCAATATAAGCCTTCCATTTAGGAAACGGAACCACAGCAGCCATTTGTGTACACCATGCACAAACAAATCAAGGTTAGACTAACCATTGATATGTCCAAGCTGATATATTTTACTTGTCACATAGGTCAGCAAACGAAAAGCTATCCTAAAACTCTAATTCCAGTACGATACATAGTGGACGAAGACCATTTACTAGACTTGCCGTTCTTTTTTATAAGCTTCAGCGACAAATGCGAGTCGTTTCCTTGGCGAAGTTTTGCCAATCCCTCTGAAAAATCATGGTTTTTTCATCATTATCATTTATTAACGCGAGCTTTTGCCCACGTAAAAAAACAACAGAAGAATAAGAACAACAACAACAACAACGTATTCCAGACAACTTGTCATTACAACAACAAATATAACTAGTTTTGTAAACGTAAATAAAAAATAATAAATAAATAAAAAATAAAAATGAAAAAACTTTTTAAGTTTTTTAAATTCCAACTTTTGAATGAATCTCACGCAAAAAGGCATTGAGGACGTCCCATTTGAAATGCTCGAGCGGTTTGGGAGCCACCTATCGGTAATGGATATCAGAATGCAGCTGTCGGACTCAACAGAACTTGTAGAGGTGTGCACCACTGTGAACATTCGCTAAAAGTGGTGAGAGCGTTGAGGCGAGATGCTTATCTACCAGCTGTCACTAAGCCTTAATTAGCTGCACAGGTATTGACAGCCGACACTGATCCAGCCGGGATTCTGAGCAAGCTCCTCTCCTTAGGGGTACGGAAACGTTAAGTTCCGCCATCGTTTCGCATTATAGCAGCTCAAACCTGCTCTGCATGATAACTCATGACAGAGCAATAAAATGTGTGGACCTACCTAAAATGGTTGTCACGACATCGACAGTACTTGTTGCATTGTACTGACACCGGGAAGAAAAGCACATAGATGTTTCACTGAGATCACGTGGATTTCATTTGCCAGCCATTGGGCGACAAACCAAATAAAACATACAGTTATGTGATTATGTCGTATTTACAGAGTGAATGAGTCAATTGTGTTTAGGAGTGAGATAAGTCTCTGCTGGCAAATTTCACTCTTACTCTTGTTAATGAGCAGCCACAGAAATCGGCTCCGTTGGGGGTTTTGACGGAGTTTTGCGCTCCGGCCTCGTCAGCGAACTCGCAGAATCTGAAACCCTTCGGACGTACAGTTTCACGATCGTAGAAGACCCGTAACATGTTCAGCGTGGCTGAGGAGGTTTCCGATAGCATCCTTGTTGACGGTTTGAACACATTCTGGTAGAAGCTAGTAAGACGAGTGAATCTCAAAAACTACCGTTCACCTCCTGGATAGATTTAATGACAGCAGGAACATTTAAAGATCACAGTGATAGCATACTCATCATAAAATAGGAACTGGTAGTCAGTGAATCAGCGGGTAACAGAGTCTGAGCCATTCTTACAATCGCCTCTTGTGAAAACTCAGAAAAAGTGAACATACTATAGAACAACCGTAGTTCCGCTAGATTATAAACATTTTACTTTTTACTTGATTTTAAGTTTTAGTCTTAATTGAGTGCAGTGCGATTGTTTAGGATTACCCATATCTGTGTCACTTGGCGCACTTAACAGTGTGAATAAATATGAAATATAGGGTGGTAAGAAAGTCTTGAGCCACATTGCATGAAATTTTCAGAACTTCCGACTTATGAATTGTATCTATAACCTAACATGTGATAGTTGTTAGTCATTCACGAAGTGGCGTTACGATGGGTAAAAATAGTCAGGCCCTCTCCTTTACATTCAGATAAGATGTCATTTTCACAAGAGCATATTTGAGCCCCCATCTTTGACGGACGTTGACACAGCACTGGAACGATGGAAACCATTCCTAACATCAGCACTGTATTTGTAGAAGACAACACAACCTTCAGCATCGTCGAGCTCTGGTTATCTCGTTTTACAGCCCTCTCCGGCTCCGGCTTCGAAGACAAGCATTGGTTGGGGCGGGCTCTTGTGGTAGAAAATTCTGCCTATCTCGAAACTGTCGCAGCGGATCCAGAAATAAACCCTCGTACCTCTTGCAAGGAGACTATAACACACTCATGCTACAGTTACCAGTTGGCTCCATTCCCTCGTTACAGAGAAATGCTGGGTCTACTGAGATCGGCCGCCCGACCAACAGCATTCGATGCACACTCGCAATGATGCAGCAGGGCCCTATGACGATAAAGAGACTAATAAAAATTTGTAGGAATGCGGTTGACGCATGATTTTGCGATCATCTTATTACACTTATATTGTCCCCTATAGCTATCAATTATCTTCCTTCCACGTTGCTTTCTAGCTGAGAAAACGGTCACCAAACTCGGCGGTGCCATATAGGCAGTCACCGACTTCTTTGGCTTCCAGCCTGCTCCTTTCTGCAAGTAAAAGATGTCTGACCAGCCTATCAGGGATGCTATGGTTCTGACTAACAATAGTGATCAAATCGTGGAGTAAAATGCATTGTGCACTGAATAAGAAAACAAAGAAAAAGTAGACGTCAAACGGCTCAAGACTTTCTTACCACCCTATATATTATTGACAAGAGCGTCAACTTCCCGTGTGTCCGCAGATCAAGGATCCATTGAAATCACAATTATACTTTCGCCTCCGCTGTAGTATTAATCGAAATCGCTATGATATTAAACTGAAAACTGGAAGGAATGCTTCTTATTAGGCTTAATATACATAGTTGCATGAAACCCAAAAATGAGCCAATGTTTAGGTTGAGGAACCTGACGACTACGATTACGAAAACATGTGCTATATTCGGGTAGGTGTGCTGTAGAAGTATTTTCTATCAACATTTGTTTCTTTGCCACCAAGTCTGAATTGAATAACTGTCCGATTTATGTACAAATGAAGAACTAGCGGCATCGAGTTGTGAGTAAGGCGTGCTCTCCTCACTCTGATGTTTCTACTCAGCTCTCTTTTTATGTATTTGTCACTCCACAATATCTGGCTTGAAGTCCATATGTACACACATATGCCGTGCAGCATCCTCATACATACAGGCTGATGTAGGCTAACTACTATACAATCTGAGCTCCGTGAAGTGTTCTGTAATATAGTGAACCATTCGAATTTCTTCCATCAACAGAGGTTTCTTTCGCTCCGTTACTCTTTACTTGCGTCTCCACCTTAACCGGGACGGTTTTTAGCTCTAGATTTTCTTCCAAATTTTCATAACAACTATTAGTTTCAGACGGAAGAATCCACTCCAAGTAACGCTCATCCTGAGACGTTCCGCGAAACTGTTGATCCCGTACCGAATCTGGCCGATACAGTTGGTCTTGGTGCATTTGGGCCTTCTATGCCAATGGAACCCGTTCCTGGTTTCGGCGATGGAGCACCTCCGACCGAGTATCAACTTTACGGTCGCAAGCGTTCGTTTTCTGTTGAGGAGCTGAAGCAGCTTCTCGTTGCGCGTGCGGATGTGGAGCCCCATGATGTGGGTTTTTTGAAAATTGAGCTATATTCATGATCCGTTGGTTCCCTATTCTTTGTCCCACAATTATATATAATACAATCCCACAGCTGTTGTCCCAAAGCGTGTCGCCGACGCATTTAAGCGTCGGGATATTTTCCCATCAATTATTCAAGAATTTAAGAATACCATTCGATTCGTCTTCTGAAGCTGAGTTTAGAATTTCAGAAACTCCAATGACAAAGTGCGGTTTGTACCTAGTGATGCAATTAATAATGGCTCCGATGAAAACTACCTATAACTGATGCATAAGCAGTGCCCCGGATAGGCCCGAGACGCGAGTACGACTCCCGCCCTAGCCGCGATTTTTACTTCTTCTAGAACACTCAAGAGTAGTCCGCAAAATGCGGTAATAAAACTAGAGTTTACCTGTTACCTACGGCTGAGTGGCAAGTTACAGCTGGAGTTAATGTAAGACCATTTTTGAGCTCGGCGTCTAGAGGCAAATCGAATGGTGCTTTTAGGTTTTCAAAAAGTTGGCGGGTAAGAGTCCGCCTGAGGACAGAAGTTTGTATTGAAATATATGTATCTTCTAATAGACTGAACCAAATGTGTTCAAACTGACTTATTGGCTAGTAGTCACTCGCAGTATGTACCTGACGCAGTATATGAATTCCCATCCATGCCGACCTCTTATGTCCTCAGATAAAAATATTGTTGTTCGAGAATAGTCAGCAACGAAATTGGTGATTTCAAGTTTTGTCAGAAGAGGTGTGAATTGTGAATAATTGTTCATGATATGTCAAATAATACACATTTAGTATAAGCTTGCTGAGCGAGTCTTTGGGCTGCAGTTCGCTTCTGCGGTGGAAGTGGAGGAGGTGGAGGAAGAGGAGGAGGAAGAGGAGGAGAACGAGGAGGACGAAAATGAGGAGCCGATGTGGGGTGAGTCCTTGAGCTTCATCATGGAGTGTGCATATTTATGTGTAGTACATAGATTAATATACATGTGTAAACCGCCTGTGTAACAAATTTATCGACTTCTCGTTGGTTTCGTTTTCAGAATCGAAGTCGTCAATGGTTCTTTTGTATCAGATGTACAGTAAGATATCATCACACCACCTTGATCCGCCTTCTATTCACTTAAAGAACATCTAATGAAGGTTTTCAGGCCCCTTTTGAGGTGCGAGGTCCTGCGAAATATCGTTCCATCCATATCCAAACATCACTAAATTTCATCATTTTTCTGTTGTCACCATTCAGATCTCACCCAAACGATCATGATAAATTAACAAGCGTATTTTATTTTCTTGCTGGTACTTTAACAAGATTTCGGCAAGGAAAACGTCGAAAATGTCGTTAATTTTCCGTGGTCGCTACATATCGGTCTTTGTATAACTTTTTTTGTAACCATCCACCAATGTAACGTACTAAAACTCACCTTTCACATTGTTAATTTCTCTGATTCGTATGAAGTCTCTTTTCACCTCACTGCAACTTGGTTTTCCTTTTTGACTTCTTCATCAGTGCTTCTGCATTCGAGTTTGTCTAACCGGTTGTTTTATTGAGGATTTTTTCCACAGCGAACATAACTCAAGAGAAGGTTCGGTAAGCGAAATTAAACATCCGTGAAAGGCATCAGAAAGAAGTTGCATTTTTTCTGTCCTTCTGCGTCTTTACGAGTAGAAAAATTAATTTTCAACTGAAACTTTCCACTCTTAGTGCTGCCGACTTTCCGAGTATTGCTCACAATGTTCCACACACCTTTTGTTACTGCAATTTTGAAGCTCTCGCGTGTTTGTAATTTGAATTTACTTGTTTGTTGTATCGTGTTGTTCTCTGTTGTCCATGATAATCTCCAAATAAATGAAGATCCACAACGCAGGCGTACAATGAGAGCTCAAATTTGAAATAGTTAACTAGTGGGCGCAAAATAGAAAATAGAAAAAATAGTTAACTAATGGGCGCAAAATATGCAAATATTGTGGAAAAACTCCAGTCAACCTCAAAACATGCAAAAAACCTATGGACCTTTTGTGACTACGGAAAGCAACTACTCTACCTCCTACGTATTAATCAGTGATGGTTTCTCGTTTCAAACACCGGGTAATGAATCTCATCATATGTATTTCTGAAAAAAAAACGCTACAGTCCTTGACGGTCATTATACACCGAGGACCAGCGTATATATACTAGAATAGGATGTTCCAATGGTGGTGCTGCCCCGAATAGTCCCGGATAGGTTGAAACTCGGGTTCGAATCCCGCCTAAGATGCGGTTGTTTTCGATAAACATAGAACCATCATTGCAACATCCTATTCGAGTATACAAAATTATGTCTGCCATTCTGAAAAAGGAGTGTTATTGCTCATCTTCCCATTTTTCCCCTAACAATAAACTACGTATCATACTCCTGCTATGAGTTCTCCAAGTCCTCTCTTCTTGAAATCTCGGCATAAGGCATGAAGATGCTATGAGAAGTAACGGGAGGTGTTTTTTTTGGAACAGTGCTAACACATAACCAAGACGACAACAAATGTTCACCTTATCCCTCGAATAATTTTCTTGTCAGATGTAGGAAATTGACCGTGAACGATGACGTCGTTCGTCTAGAGGAGATCGCTCTCAAGACCGGTTCTGACCACGTGACTTCGGCATCTGTGCGGTCTATCAACGATTTTCTCGTTGGGATTCAACATTGCACGTCAACATCGCTCATCATCACGTTATCAGATTGTGTTTTTCAATAATATCCATCAATAAATCTTCACTAAACATTGAGTATTCTAATCAATCGCATTTGAACCTCGGATGTAAACAGATGCCCTTTTAATTCATAGACTTTCCGGTGTTGTTAGGCCGATGTCTGGTCGATTAATTTTAACTGGCCTGTCATTTCTCTTCTTCAGCGGCCACTTATTTGTCGCTTAGAGTGATACTTCAGAGTAACTGCAATATTGGGCTGTACCTTATCCTTTAGCTTCAATAGAGTTCAGCACAATAGGGCGTGGGAAAATTGGTTTCTTACGTGTCGGTCAATATTTAATGCTGAAAGTGGAGTGTAATTGTTGGTTGGATGTGCATGACGTAACTGAGAGCTCCCAAATCTCTGTATAGCTGATGATGATGATCAAAAAAAAGATGATCACTTGAAAAAATAATTTCCTTTAATAGTTTCTGGCAAATGTGTAGCTTCATTGGATGCATAGGAGGTAGACAAAAGAATTCTTATGTTCGAAGTTTGTGAGTAACACCAGAATTCGCAGCCTAAGCCTCAGCCCGTTTAGAACGCGCCACACCCGTCCTCGCTAAATCAAAAAGCCATGATGAATGCGTAATTGGCCTAAACAACTACCTGTTGAGCTAGCCGCTGTCTATTTTAGTGTCCTTACGTTCCTGGACCACTCTGCTGCCAATTAGGCCGGCGCGGAGGTGTGGAAGGTCTGGCTAGCCCATGCGAGGATCGGTAGTTCGATCGAGGCGTCGTTATCTCTTATCACTGGACTACGCTGCTTTAGTTCCTTAATCGGTTCTAGTAATCCTGCGCTAACGGAGCTTCCGACCTCACGCTGATATGCAACTGGCTGCAATGGAGCTTGGAGAACATCCTTTGTCCAAGCTTCGTCCCGTTTCTTACTCCTAGTAGTGATCAAGTCCTGTCAAAAATAATAGATTATAGGTATTTACACATTTGCTAGCTGACCTTGATAAGCGTGATCACCACATACTTGTCGGCCTGAAGTGCAGTGAAAGGACAACATGTGTCAGTACTACTAGAGATTAAACAACGAAACTACAGACTACATATATCAGTGGAATCCCTTGGGAGGTTCTCAAAGGATTGGAGATTGAGGATTTCGCTTTTGCTAAACGCGAAAATGGCAAGTAGCCTTGCCCCATCAGACTGTGAATTAGCTTAGGATTAAACACGGTTCCACTGACAACATGGTAGCATGGAGAACCCCGTATGTCTTCCCGCTTCATCTGGAGGCCACTGTCTGTGCCAGAAGATATCCTTATGAGATGTATGATATGAATGTATGCGATGATTCATGCTCCGATCTCCTTCTCACCTTCTCTCTTTACCTCTTTTCCATTCGTTTCTGTTGGAACAAATCTTGTGCATCTAAATTTGGCACACCCACTTTGTGACAGCCGACTGTCGCTTGCTGTACCGATTATGTGCAACATCTTAGGCAACAACTCAAGTGAAAGTTTGCCGGAGGAAAGACTATGAGACCTAATGGTTTGAAATACTAGCGCAAACGAATTTTACGCCAATGACGCTGAATAATGATCACTTCGTTGCTCTGTGTGTCATACTCCTCCAGGTCTATGAAATCACTCTGTAAATGACAGATAGCTAGTCACCAACTCCTCGATGCCAGCATACTGTATGGCAATCACGAGTGTAGACTACTGTAGAAAACAGGTTTGCTATCGCCGCTTTACAGCAACAATGGCGGCTTTATTTGTTTTGTTCTTCCTAGTCCCCGTAGACGCTTCAAACTTTTTTCTTCACATTTCAGTTCCACACAGCACACCTTGTTTTGATCTTGATGTCTCGACTACTTTCAACCTTTCTCCTATTACTTATTTGCTGTGAATTTAATCAGAATATTGTTTAATATCTCATATCATTAAATGTCGCACTATAAATACAAGTCGCAAACAGAAAGAGATGGTAGAGCTGTACTGGAATGACAGAGTTTATGCTGAAGTTTTTTTCTCTGATTTTGGCTTCCCATTCAGGATAGGTATGTGACAAAGAAATCAAACTCTGTCATCTACCTATCCTGAATAAAAAATCAACATTGAAAAAGAAGACCGCTGGATGAGAATGACTGAATTACACGAAGTAGCGCTATCATGGGCATTGTATGTGCAACTAAATTTCGTTTGCAATACTGCTTGTTTGGCCTGGAGAGCATGTCTGAAAATCACCTCCTCAGAGCTTTTCGCGCACTCAAATACAGTATCTGATTTAGCCACTTCGAGAGAGACCTATCTTATCTTCTAGGACCGATTCTCTAGGTGCACCTGTACGCCAAACACGGTGAGATCGGTGACCAGACGGTGATCGGTGAGTCAGCGTCTGGTAGCGCGATTCTTTCCTTGACAGATGCCAAATTTCTTGTCTGACCGCGGACATGTCTCGTTCGGTGTTTCGAAAGAGCTCAAAGCTACATTTCAGTGAAACGATAACGTGAGCTATCGTACCATTTTATTTAGAGGCGAAATGAATTCTCATGAAATAATTAGGCTGATAAAAAAGTTCGTGCCGTTTTTTAAGCGACCGTTGTAAGCTTGTTATGGAAGCTTTTGCGCTTCTGGCAGTATCCACGCCGCGCCGCGCGACGAGCGCGGTAATCGCGCGCCGCGCCCGTGCGCGCGGCAATGGGGACGGGGCGAATACCGCGCTCCTCGTGCGGCGCGGCGTGGACATTGCCTGAAGCGCTCGTCTATGTCCACTTTGTTGGACTGAAAATCAGTGATAAGCAAGACTTTCAGGAACGCTTCGTACACCACCTTGAAGAACGGGTCGCCTCAATTTAGAAGCTATACGAGGCTCAGCAAAACGATTGAAGCTGGAGATTTTCCTCCGCGCTTGGACTCATCGTGGACACGCGGCCGCCCCTGTTGCCAGCCAGCCAAAGGGGCGGTCTATAGACGCATGTGGCGCTCGTCAAATAGGTCCTTTACCTGCCGCAGCAGAAGACGCCTATTGGCCGGCTGGTAGCACAGTCCACGCACCTTTTCCCCTCCGAAGAAAACGAAGATGTTTTCACTGCAAAAAATTTTTAAATTGAGTATTCTGCTGAACTAAACATCTTGTTAGATAGAGCTAACAATTTTTTTCAAAGCAATTTCCAGAATTCATGTTCACCGTTCACAATGAGAGCAAGAGCAGCATCAAAATTTTTGTTTCCTTAACGTCCCACTTCACAACACCATCTGAAAGTACAAATAATTCTCTTTCGAATGCTACATCAAACTCTCTAGACGCTTTCATAACAAGCTTACAATGGTCGCTTGAAAAAGAAAACGGCCCGAAGTTTCTTATCGACCTAATACATTGCCTAGTACAGTTGAACATAACAGATGGAAAATCCTTGCCTTCGCTTTCTTTTTTAGTGCAGCTTTGAAGGACTATGGGTGAAAGAAGCCTAGCAACATTGACATTTTAGACTGACAAGTTACAATTTTACATCTATTTATTTATTTTCACGCCTTATACGTAAAGGCGCGCTAGCAATAAAACGAAGGTAATAAACGAGCGGAGGAGCTTGCAATACAAGTGCAGTTAAAAATTAGATATTATTAGAATGGAAACAAGTACCAGTAACTACGGGAATACAAACAGCCAGAACATATCCACCAACATGGAGTAAAGGTAAGGTAACGGTAGAGGTGTCGGCGTTGATCAACCTCCGAAGGACGCGCCGCCGCATCCATGTTCAATTCAGAATCGTAGAGGCATGATGAATGCGTGTTTTGGTCTATACAATGACTTACGAGGATCAGCCGATATACCAAGTCAGCGTCTTTACCTTCCCAGACAAGTTTAGTACCAATTTACCCTACCACGGAGGCATGGAAGGCGCTTGATTAGCACGGGCCGGGATCGATCGCTCGACCGTGCGGGTGACAGCAGCGCCTCTTACCATTGTACCACGCGGGCCCTCAACACAGAGTGCTGTATGTAAATATGTAAATGTCGCCAGCAGGGTGCATTTGGGTGTTATGTGTTTCTAGTGCACACTGAAACATTTGATCGAAAGACAGTGATGAGATGCTCAAACTGATAGATATCGTTAGTATTGGCTGCTTTTAGATCGTGAGTTGCCCAAGCCGATTATCAGGATGAGGAAAGAAACTGAGTTGATCCAACGTCCATAGAGCACGCACTCATTGTGGTTTGGCGAAAAAAAGGCTCGAAGGCTTTGCCTAAGATGCTGTTCGATGGGTTAACGGTGCCAATAGAGACGAAAATATTTGAAATGCTCCCAATTGCGCTTACCCGCTTGACATTGAAACTTCAAAGATAACCTGTACATAGGAGATGATGACATTGATAAAAAGTTCCGGATACTCTTTTTCATCCTCTCGTGAGCGAGTCGCGCGATATGTCATCATGCATGATGCAATCTTACGACGATATAAAAGGACACCGATCGCCCACTCATGTCGCTTTTCAAAAGCATTCATCAATCTTTCGCACATTATCTTTTCTGCGAATTTTTCTATTTTATAGATGTCTACTCTAAAGATGACCTTCACGTAGGAGATGATTGAGGTCATTTTCACGATCACTTCCTCACCTTTAAGCCCATACTTGGGAGCGAAGCAGTGCTGTAACTGGATGGATGTCCGAAACCGTCTTTCTTCTTAGCATAGCACGCAAACACGAGGGAAATATTTTCATTCTAGAACGATTGGTAAGTGGTCCTGCAGGGTGCAAAGTGCCCAACATTCTCGTCGCTGCGTAAACTGTAGTACGTCTGCCTTTGACGCCGAATATGAATAGGCTTTAATGGAGGGAGGTTGGATGGAAATTGATTTCATAATTCTCATAGTGATATTCACATTAGTTTTGCTTACGATTCACTTTGGTCAGCATTTGTATTTCGCTTCACAAATTTCCTCTTCTACAAACGTTTTCTTAATCTATTTGTTCCATCATTACTGTATAGAACTGAATCAATTTGATGCGTTTTCCGTTGACCTTACTGTAGGATGAAGTAGCGAGATAACGGTGGAGTAATCAAAAACGTTTTCTGATCTTTCAAATCGTACGAAAGAGATAATGGAACAAACACGCAATGTGGCCTCCGTCCCTTTCAGCATAATCGCAGCTCCAAGGATAATTTTGGACTGGAATTCAAGCTGATAAGCATCTATGTATTTTTTGATGACTTCACTTTATTACTTATTCATAATCATCCAATCGACAAAACCCAAACAGAATGATGAATAAAATCGCGCATATAAAATCCTTCTGCTTCCGCTTTCATGCTATTTCATAACATTTTCATTCTTCGAGCGGCAAATCAGTCATAACAACCGCCAGAAGATCACTCATTCATTGTCGGAGACAAACCTATGCGAGAGACCTTTCGCCATATCGCCACTGAATGCAGCACTAAGAATAGAATACGATACCGGTTTAGATGGGCGACGTTCTTCGAAGATCGCTACGCTATAAAAGATGTCTCGCAGCGCTCGACCGCATTTCTTTTACCTTTTTTTACAGTTCTTGAGGTTGAATTGATGGCATAAATTCATATGCGGTGAGGCGTCCTTGTGAAGGATCAGGAAAGGCTCCATACTTCATAATTTTCTCTATAAGTTGACCATTCAAAGACACGAAAGTCGACAAGTTGTGCAGAACCGACGCCTCTACTTCTCACCCCACCAGCTTTTCAATCTCATTCATTTGATCTCAAAAAAGATGAATGTCTTGAAAACGGCAGACGATTTCTCAAAGTATTCTTTCATTAGTTGTTTGGAGAAAAACTAGTGCCATACTAATGGAAGAACTGATGAGTCACCTGTTTTTTTTTCAAACGAGGCTACTAATTTGCGGTGAAATTTGGACAGACGGAACTAGAAGGTCACATGTCTGACACTTGCGAAAAAGTCGAAAACGAATGCGTCACAATGAAGGGAATGTTCTTCTCTTTTCAATGGTATATCTGCTTGCCAACGAAGTCAGCTGATGCAAGATTTCTGTAGTAGCGTCTAGTACTTTTTCGTCGAGATTTTTCTGTGCAATTAGCTAGAGGTCACGTTGCTTTTTCTAATTGTAGCTCGTGATCCCACGTTTCTATTATTGTTCTTAAATTTCTTTATTAATGAATTCGCCGAACTGATGAGAGCGCTCAGAGATCGCCAACGATCTTTTCGTCGGTCTCACGTATTAGTGACGCTGATGACCACTCATAGACCGCACACGATTGTTTGTATAAAAATACCGACGTCGCATCACCGATACAGTTCATTTCATCCGTCTCGTTTCTACTAAATATTAATAGTGTAAAGAGCTAATGACTCGTTTTTCAGAGCATGATAGTGATCGATTCTCAGTACAGAACACAGACTCGTAATGACGCTGGGGAGCAGTGCACCGATACGGATCTCAATCTACTTCTAATTCATGCTGCTTTGTATCCAGTCACCTATCAGAGAAAACTACAACTGTGTGCCTATCCGGCTAAATCACCCACCTATTGGTTTCTTCTGCACGCGCAAAAAGGCTCAACGTGAGTAACTTTTTATCATTCGCGGAAGTGGGGGGGGGCAACCATGGATAAAGTGCACTGGGAGATACCGTCACGTTTTCTTCACCATAGATAAATTGGCTGGATCAAAATGCGAGATTAGGAAGGAAGGGTGAGAACAACAAAAAACTGTGTTCACCATCGCGTTCTCTGTCAAACCGTTTTGAGTTTAGTGTTTGTATTCAATTCTCAATAAGAAAGAAAGAGAATGCGATGGAGAATGTTTTTTCCTTTTCTCACCTCCCCTTTCTAACCTCGCATTTTGGTGAATGTTTAGCGACATGCTATGCGCGTAGATTAGTTCGTTCTATTTGAGAAAAAAGAGGAAAGAAAAAGAAAGAAGGAAGAACCTTAGTAGTCAATTGGATGAACAGGAATCAGAAACATTCAAAACGGTGTAAAAAGGACCTTGAGTTAAGTAGCAATTTTATGAGTAGGCGTGAATGTATAGATTCACCTGAGTGGAGCCGATAGTTTAGCACATCAGGAGGAATTCGAAAGACCGTCCCGCAAAAGTGATGTGGAAACTATTTACACAACTTCTTTAAAAATTCTGTGATGGTTGCTCAGTACATAGGGCTTGTATTTTAGACCGATGGTAATGGTAGCACAACAAGGTGATTCGTACGACAAGGCCACATTCCTTACTGCTCTGAATCTATTCATGGAAGAAACACATTTGCTGAAAAGTGAAGTTCAAATCCAGTTTGGTGCTGAAGCGCACCTAATGCACGAGGTGATGTTTGCTGTCAAATGTTTGTGTCTCATCTAATTTCTTTCTAATGCTCACAGTCCTGTCGGAATGGTGTTGGGTTGAAATTTGGTTCTATTCGATGAACATGAACCATAGCACTTTATGCCTTTTGAGAAATGAGACCACAATTTCCCATCTTGTTGAACTCCAGTAGTTGAACAAAACCTATATATTTTGATCGTTTGAATTGTCTTCCTGTTTTGACTGGTTGTCCACTAATTCGTTGACAACTGCAATGATACTTCTAACTGTTTTTGCCACGTGGGTAAGTTCAACCAACTACACGTGGGTAAAGTTGATTATTTATGGAAATTTCTGTAGGAGATGACAAATGGTAGCAGTGGCATGGCGGAAGGAAGCGAGTGATCAACGGACGCTCGGGTTCTACAGAGAGGGTCATTTTATAGGATCCTGAGTAAATATTCTTTCGTGACTAGTAATTGAATAAATAAATAAATGTCAAACCTTGAGAACCGGCGGTCTTGAGCAAGCTGGCTGGCGCGGAAGTTTTGCCAAAACCAAAACCTGTCCGATGTTGAAGAATGGCAAAATTTTAGTTCTAAATTGTTGGTGAAGGAACCCTTAAGCAGCTCCTTATCTTTGAAACGTGAACATTTTCTAGAAAAAGAACTTTTCCATACGTCTCTTTCATTGAGTTGCCCTGTAAGCGACCAGATGTTGCCGTCTGGAATCGTGTTCTCAAAGGACATTTTTTGCAGCACTGATTCCTTGAATTACAACTTCATTATCTCCCATTACTCCTGTCATTATCTATTTTTGCAGATTTCCCAGTTTCTTCTGCACTCTGATAAACGCCGACCTGGTCTTCGCCAAGAACACTACGTATTCTTCATGACGAGCGAACAAATGCAAAATGCCCAACAGGTATGTGTCATGATCACTGATCAGTGTCTCGGCGGCTTGCCCGAAAAAATCAGGAGGGCAGCAACCACTTGACAACTGCCGAATTTTCATTATTTTCAGATAGAAAGCAGTCTCCCGTACGGATTTGAGCTCTCAACCCTGACCGCCGATGATGTGGAACAAATCCATAGATCGTCAGAGAGCAAGGAACCTCTGGAGACGTTCCGGTGAGAATTCGGATAAAATTCTCGTTTTTTTCGATAACTTATTTTTTCTTTGATTGTCAATTTTCAGAAAACGAGTAGAATGTATGCCATCGTCATGCATTCGACAGACATCGTCCGGTTTAATTGTCTCTCACGAACTTCGATCATTCACTGGTGCGATGGTCGACCAATACACTGTCCCTGAATATCGTCGACAAGGGCTTGGGCAAGCTGTGGAGATGGACTTGGCGCAGAAAATTATACGGTTGGTAAATATGTAGTTTAAAACTGTTAAAACACCACATCCAAGTATATGATTTAATGCGTGTGGAGATAAGAGAGCGAAGAACAACAGTTAGTGGCTACGTTGCTCTGTCAGAGCAGTTACTAGACACCAGTCCGGCTACTGAGGCGCGTTTTTGCGCCGAAAACCGCCGTTTATCAATAACCTTGTTGAATGTTTGTAATGCATGAATATACAAGGATGTTCTGGGTATATATATATGGGTATATATATATATATATAATATACAAGGTCTCAGCGCATCGTTTCATTTATGTGTTCGTAGATGATAGGAGCAATCGTGCCTATGTACACCTAGGAGGAGTTATCATGTTTGATGTATACATGATCCGCTAGAGCTCGAGCTGCTAAGCACAAGTATTGGTTTATTTCGAAATTTGTAGGCTTTCAAAAAAGTTGTTAGAAACCTAAAGTTTTCGTCCTGTAATAGTGCCGAATTCGCCTCCTATCAGAGCGTGATACCAAAAAGTACATATACAACACTAAGTTGAACGGTTCAAGTTTGGGATTTCTCGTGATTCTTTCCCTTTTTAGCCTCAACGAGACGCCATTTAAACTCGTCCCAACATACCTGACTTCCATCCTCCTCTCCTCCCAGGAGTCACCGTTCTGGACAATGTGGTCCCGAAACACTTTGCCGGTACGATATGTAACTCAAAAATTCAAGAGAACGCTCTAAGCACGTTCTCATTGAATTATTATTCGTCGTGGATACAATTTATTGCAGTCTGTACAGTTTTCAACAGGCAACCAATGCTTGAATTTCACATAGTTCACTGTATTATTGTAATCGTATTTCTTTGTTATTAATAGTTGAGAGATGCATCATTGATCGTCCCGTCATGACTATTCCGTGATACTCATTTTCATTTTATGTGCATATAAATGATCATTTTTACGCCGAATTATTAGTCAGGATTCAAGTTTGCATGTGTGTGCTAGTTTCAATGATTTGACCACTTGGTGGAATGTATATTGTACTAGTACTTGATGTTGAACGACTATAGTGTCTAATCCCGCTCATAAAAGTTATTCGTTACAGAATATAAAAGAATATAAATAATGACGCCTTGGTGTGAGCCGTGATTCTCCTTCATCAGCGCACCATTAGTAGTAATTTCGGCACTATTCCACTTGTTGGACACCAGCACTCGATTTTTTTCAGCCAGAAATTTTTGCTCCAGAAATTCGCTGAAACTTCGCCTATGGAGGTGATTGGGGGCGCTGATCACGAATCTGCTGTCCGTTTTTCACGTGGGTGGCCTCGGACCACCCAAATCGCTACTTGGGTGGTCCAGTCAGGATCACCGATTTCGCTGAAGCTTCGTCCATGGGGGTTCTCTGGTGTTCTGAACACGATGGTGAAGTCCGTTTTTCAAATGGCGGCCGAATACGGCAGTTATAGGTGAGTCTCACCGGGTAAGGTCAGTAAGTACTTACCTATAACTGCCGTATTCAGCCGCCATTTGAAGAACGGACTTCACCATCGTGTCCAGGACACCAGAAAACCCCCATAGACAAAGTTTCAGCTAAATCGGTGATCCTGACTGGACCACCCAAGTAGCGATTTGGGTGGTCCGAGACCACCCACGTGAAAAAGGAATAGCAGATTCGTGTTCTGGACCCCAAATAACGCCCATAGGCAAAGATCAGCGTAATTGGTAATTCTGACTGGACCACACAAGAAGCGATTCGGGTGGTCCGAGACCACCCGCATAGAAAACGGACAGCAGATTCGTGATCAGCGCCCTCAGTTACCCCCTGTGCAAAGTTTCAGCGAATTTCGACAACTGAAAAAAATCGAGTGCTGGTATCCAACAAGTGGAATAGTGCCGTAATTTCTACTATATTTTGATGTTGTAATGGTGGTGCTAGCTTCATCGCCACAATCGCATCTCAGGCCGGATTCGAACCCGCGTCTCGCGCCCTAACCGGGTCAGTGCGTTAACCACTTGAAACGACGGCTCTCCTCAATAACTGCTGCGCTTATTTGCGTTCTTCTAGCACTTTCCTTAAGCGTTCTTCTAGCACTTTCCTTAGGCCCGAAGGCTTCTATGAACTTTCAGCGCTCACCCGTAACGACGGCCTGAGCCAGCAAACCAGATTCGGCATTGCACCAGTTAAGCTGAAAATTGACTCCAGTCCAATAAGCTTATTTTATAGGATCTAAGGAGATCAGATCAACCTCGCCCCTGTCATTTTCCGTACATTTCAAGCCAGTGATATCGCGAAGATTGAAACCCAAATGATCAAATCACATCAGCCAACGGATTTCATCTTACTCAGCCTGTATAGGGATGGATTAATCAAGGTAACGGGACGCTCATAGCTTTTCAACATTAGTTTATGCCCTTAGGCAACTCTTATTGCGTGATATTTTGGTAACGCAAGGTCATTGGCAGAAAACCACGGAATGACAAATGGAAGTGAGAATAGAGACGAAATCAGTGAACACAGTGTCTGACGGTTACACCAAGACTGATATGATAACTTTATTTGGGCTGACGTTTCGGCTAGTAATCGTATTAATTTTGGTCTCGGTCTGTAGAAATCGGAAACTGTCAGCTGATTTCTATTGAAATCGGACACTGCTCGCTACGAGTGTTTTAAGTTTCATCGAGACACAGACGTCGAACAGTTCAAAATCTTTTGAAATTATTAAAGGGCCAAGAATAAGAAACTTTGTTTCGAAACAGGTGCTACTTGGGGTAGTGCGTGCAACTATTAGTGTTGTTTTTGCTGTACTTACTAGAATTCCCAAGAGGTTAAATTTATGTTACGTGAATATTTTCAACTTCTCCACTGTCGGACACTAATGTAAGCAGGATTCTGTTTATAAAGCATAGCCGAGAGAATTTTCCCTTCAGCTGCACTCTAACCGGCATAGCACTTGAAACTGTTTACTTCAGTGTATAAAACGTGTGCGTTCGATTCGCTAGAGGGATCGCTATGTTAGCTGTTCTTACTTTTACAACTTTGCACTTTTTGACATATTTGTTAAACTCGTCCTTGACATTGCCTACCCATCAGAGTTCATCTACAGTGCAGTCGATTATCATTTACGAAAACGAAAAGAATATCATAAAGCACTAAATCAGGAAAATTTGGATGTTGGTGGACTCCTTAGTAGAAAAATGACAGGGTCTGTATCGTAGACTGTTCATAAGAACGTGGCTCTGGAAACTGTGTACGATATTGACGAAGGATGTTGTTTATTCAGTTGAGATCAAAGGTTACATATTGTCTGTTAGGTCAGTTTTCAAAATATAAAGTTCCTCTTCGCTTCTGTTCTCTTTCAACAGCATCGAACAGCGCCTTGAAGTTACCGGCCCCAAAACCCTAAATATTCAACGTTTACGATTTTCTGTTGCGAGCTTCAAAAAGGTAAAAATGTTTAAGTCTTCCAAGACATCTGCAAAAATACGAGCTTACATTGAAATTCCGCCGTTGAATGACCTCAATGAAAAGTGTGGGCCGATCTTGAACTGGCTTCGTGAACAATTGCAGTAAGTATCCGTTGTCGTCGAAGTCCATCAGGATACAAAGTTCTCGTAACTAAACAGGCAAGGAATGATTTGTGAGGAAAAAGCTTTAAACAACTACTTAACAGTTCGCCGAGGACCTAATGATGACCTGGGTTCAACAAGGACACTTTCCTAAAACTTCAGTCGAGGGAAGGTTAAGCCGGCGGGAGGGTTAAATAGTTTGAATAATTCTGTATAAGAACATAATTAATACCCCAGAATCTCAATCAAAGTCAAGTGATACCTTTTTCATGTCCTCCTTCAATTCGACTTTGGAATCTTTGAGTCGCTCCTCAAGCATATCGTAGTATGAAGGCGGCACTTCAAGAAATTCTACCGACCTGAACAAATGAGGATAATAATGTTTGCACGAGTAGTCGTTAATAATCATTAACATTACCTTCGTTTCATTTCAGTAACGGTAGATATTATGTCGTCAACGAGTAAGGCTATGTGCTGAATACCTGGTCCACCGTTATAAGACACGAACTCCTGAAAAGTTGGGAAGGTTATACAATTGGAGAGGAATATGGACAGAAACGTGTTATAATGTTTGAGAATAATGAAATTCTAGCACAAACCTCTATCTGACTGCGCCCTTTCCTGCCAGGAACAGCTTCGGCCAACGTCATCTGCACTTTCTGGTCGTCATTAGTAATCAGCCAAGCTTTCATCGCAGAAAATTCAGACGTTGTGATTTTATCATCAATTGACCTATACTATTTGTTTATCATGTGAACGATATGAACATCTTTGTATGATATTATACTTTAAATACTCACCAAAATCGCTGCAAAGACATGCTTTGTTTATACCATTCGGCAACATCCTCAATGGTATTGATAGAGTAGTTCTGGACCACATGATCGAGAAGTACCACTGGGATGTTTTTTCTGCGAAAATGTCTTTTATTAATGGAAAGTGAACTAGGTTCAATTGCATTTCAGTCATATTGACAAAATTCTGGCCAAAACACTGAATAATTAAATCATTGGCATCAGGATGTTGGGGGCCTTCACGGAACAACATTTTCATCGGGTGATGCTCAGACCTTCTGAAAATTGAAAACAATGAAAATAAATTGCAACTAGAGTTGCAAATACGATGCTGTACCGTTTGTTCCCAAAAACATTTACAATTTCTCGGGTTCCTTTTCAAGATGTCACAAATAGCGTTTTCTAAAACCCAGTGTGTAGAAAGATTCAATATGATTGACGTTATTTGTAACCAGAACACTTCTTTCTACTTGTTTATACCTTGGTTCAATATCAACACCAAAAAATATTCAAAATTCACTGAAACTTTGCAAAACCTATGAAACGTGAAAATGACTTGTATCTACACCAAGCTGACCTGATCCACTTCAAATGAAAATGAGTGGTATAAAATATGCAAAACTGAAAACCTAATCACAAAAACGTACTCACAATGAAGTACACAGTGGATAATTGTCCGCAGATGAGTAGCCTGGTAGAAACAGTCCTGTATAGTCCTTGTCTTCGAGAAGTGTATGGGTGATATCACTGTCCTTAAAAGCAATTTGTATCAAAACGCAATTTCTTCCTTTTTTGTAGGAGCAATGGTTAACAGAAAAATATAGGAACGAACAAACTTCGATGAGCCCTTTGGGGTACTGATTACAATTCTGCTGTAATTTGACAAAGGAAATTCTGCTGTTATTTAACAAGGGAGGTTGGTCAAGTTCCCCGGAAGATTCTTTCAAAGGTAAAGCCTGCTTGCTTAAAAAAGTGACTCTAAGGTTCCGCTCCTGGTTGAAGTCAAATTCCCATATATCTGTTTTCGATGCCTTGTTTCTCTAACGGTTCTTGTTAACTTGTTGTCAGTTCGGATATATTGGACTTTATTGTCTTGTTTGTTTTTGCTTTTCCCACAACCACATTCAACTTCTGCATGTATTAATATAAATTGCTTCGAAAACGAAAAAAAACTCTTCAGCTGACTGACCTCCATTGAAGGATTCAATACTCTCTCACCTTTGCTTGCAATTTCAAAACTGTTACAGAACCGTGCTGATCCGTTAGAGTTGTTTTCGGTTGGAGAATTTCGACGCCATTTTCTAGCAGCCTCTATAAATTTGTGAATAATCATACTGTGGCAACAATCGAAAGAATGTCTGAAGCGCCACTGTTGCAAAAATGATCGTTCTATGAGGAATTTGCGAAGAAAACCATTTACGAATACCGTTCTTATCTAAGTGACATTCAACAGCTATGAAAAACATCGGAAGCTGCAGTGTCAACTATGAAAAGATCGTTCCAGCACGTAACCAATGGTCTCAGTTTAATGAACGTTGAACTTGAACTAAAAAGCTAGATGGAATAGGAGCAAATAATTATTGAAATAATATGTACCTCATGGATTGCGTCAATGGAGTCTACCCGAAATGCTACATCCTTAACCGCATCCCCATGTGTGACCAGTTGCTTATTCGACTCTGGGTCGTCGGAGGTGGTCGATTTGAACACGAAAATCACCTGAATGAGAAAAACTTGAACTTTTTCGTAGAATGTACTTTGAGAAAAATTTCAGGTACGATTCACTTTATACAGCAGTCGAAGAAAATTTTCTATATTCTGTTTACCTCGAACTTTGCCCATGGGGTGTTTACCGAGCGCTGATCATGAATTTGACAGGTGACCACCCATCTCGCTATAAGACTAAAATCGTGGTCCAGCTGAGATCACCGATTTAGTTGACACTTCGCTTAAGGAGGTTATTTTGCACGCAAATAACAATGCCGACGTTTGCTTTTCGAAATTCGAACGAAGACCACACATACATATCTTGAAATTTGGTGATCGGATCAAAATTACTGCTTTGGTTGCTAAAGCTTCGTCTAGACCGCTTGTTTGGGATGCTTATCACGAATTTGATGTCTATTCTTCAGATTTCAATAGATTCCAGCAGATTCAGGTAGGTATTAGTTCGCGACAGAACCCTGATCTTTCCCCAACGCCTTCACTGCCTACCTATACCTGCTAGTAACGCCAGAAATCGGCCGAAATTCAAAACCCAATATCAGAATTGTGATCAGCATGCAAAATAGCCTATCTAGACGAACTGTGGGTCAAATCTAAAATCCTGACCACGACATCTGGTCTTCGGTGGAGATTCGATAAGTGGATGCCAGAATTGCGATCAGTCCCCCAAACAAACACCATAGGAAAAGTTCGGTAAAGATTCTCCGACCTTTGGAGTACAACAAGTGGAATAGTGCAGAATTGCTTATCACTCACCCGTCCATTTCTTACAGCGATAGAAGTAGTGAACTCGTCCTTCTTGATGGCGAACCTCTCGAATCCAAGACAACAGCAGTACCAGAACGACGTCTAAATTTATTCGACCACTATCAGATTCGATCAGAGAAAAATAACTTAGTTAAAATACAACTAGAAATCGCTGGACGACCGAAGGAAGGAGGAAAATGAAATGAAAGGAAAATTTTAGGACGGTGGGACAACAAAAATGAAGTTATGAAAGCTCATGTTCGAATGGGGTTGAGAAAAACATCACCATCAATCAATAGACGGAAAAATGCACAAAAAACTATCTAACCTTCGCTGTTTTTTGGACACTATAGGATTAGTAGGCAGAGAAGAAATTTCTGTTGAAAAAAGTGCCTGATGATGGCTGGCTGATCTGCCTTTTTGTGCTAGTTCCCTCAACCTGAACGGGCCTTGAAGTGAGGTAGAGTGGCTGCTGATCGCGGGCGTGCACTAAAGTATATCTGCAATGTAAGTGATTCAAATGGAATACCTGAAGTGCATTGGAAACTCGGAATTCGACGTGGTGAAAGTCCGCAAGCCCATTCATGCCGTAGATCAGTTCTCAAACCGCAATTTTATTAGGGTTGGACTTCCTTCTCTGCAAAAAAAAATCGGAGTCCAACACGAAAGTTCGCCGATAAGCTGCAACGACAAGCAAGAGAACACGGCTGTGATACTGCCCAATTGCGGTGAAAAAAAAAACGAACCAAAAAGCAACTGAATGAATGTGAAGAAGTTCAGAGTGATAGAAACTGCAAGAGAAGGGGCAGAGTTCGTTGGCTAAATGTGACATTTAATGAGACGATGATGAACGCTAAGGACTCCTTATCTCTGAGAGGACACACCGACAAATGCCTTCACAGTTATCATTAGCTGACACCGGGGAAGTGTCGGACGATAGTTATTCCAGCAGTGCGCTTTAATATTGACGTTTTTATCAGTGTGTGCCCTAAAAGGCTAAGAAACATCAAAAGAGTTCATGTGCCCTTTTTGCACGATTCAACGAAACCGTTATGGATGGACGGCATTATCAGTGCTAGAATTCAAAACAATACAGTCTGATGAGGTATATTCAGAGAAAAAAACGAACTTTGACACTGAATTATCGCTACTGAGTGATCCTGATTCTAGTGGTTCTGATGAATAAATTATTCAGTATTCCCGCCAACCTTTCAGTAACACAATCCCGATTCAGTTTAAATTAATATATGAATCTTATGAGATTTCAGAGCTCGAACATATCAGAGCTCAAACAAAAGTTTGTACATGAAAACTCAGTAGGATAGTAAATATTTTTTGGAGTGGCAGGTACAATAGCCCAAGAAAAAATTACCCAAGGTAGACAGTTTTAAAAAGTCTTGTGTTTTTGAATAATTTCGAAAAGTCTAGGTACTCCAGAGAGGCTTATTGGCAACTGGGAAAACTAATAACAGAGACTAATGCTGTATTTTGATCGAAATATAAGTAACGTGAATGCTTGGTTAAATAATTCTGCTATGATAGATCATTTTATAAGAGCCAGAATCTAAATTGAATTGCGGCATCCAACCAACCGACAAACATAGAATTGTAAGTGTATAAGTAATAAGGAAGCATGGAATGAACTATTCTGGGAACTTTTGGTTTTGAGTTGAACTTTTCGTGAAAACAGCTTCTATTTGCAGCGAATCAAAGCGACACTATCAGGGAAGGTGACGTTTAGCAGGAAGGAAGATAGCGATAATATATGTGTTTTGCAAGGGTGAACGGGTAATTTCCATTTTAATGGTCATTTGGGCATTCTGCCAACAGTATCATCAATCCTTCGAGGCATTAAAGTGCATATATTTGTCATCACAACAGCATCAATATCATCATCTCGATGCCACTCTCCTGTCTGCTTTCAACGAACTACGCATTTCATTCACTTGAAAGAGAAAAAGGACTAGAAAATTGGTGACTGATGATCTAAAATGTATATAAAGGAAAGCGGACTGCGAAAGGAACGGCAAATCTTAAGGAAGTACAGGACTGAATTCTGAGGAGATAAAGTAAACCAAAAGCATTCAAAACGAAACATTCAGAAATTATTAGATAGAATTTCCCAAGTTCTCTCTTCTTGAAACCTCGTCTTGACGTTTGACTTCTTGAATGCTGCTGTGTTGATGAGGTGAATCAAATTTTATTTTGACCTGACGTTTCGACCCATTCGTCTTCTCCAGAGCATCGTGATCCACCGCTGGAGAGTTGCCGACGTGTCAACCTGCTCTTGATATCAGTACATGCAACTGTTGCATCGACTGATATCGAGACGACGAAAAAGTCGAAACGTCAGGTCAAAATGAATTTTGATCCACTTTAGTAACCTTGTTCGGCGCAGCAGCATTCAAGAAGTGATCAAATGGAACATTGGATATCTGATCTTCTGGCATTCTATCTCTAGACGGTCCTAAATTGTCGAAAACCAGATTTTGCACAGTGTTCCACTCGCTCTTCTTCAGAGGTGCTCGGTGGCTTCAAAGGTTGCCACCTCCTTTGTTGAGAGCGAGGAATACCTCTTCTTTTAGAAAAATGCTGAAGAAAATTGATGTATTGGGATCAGTCGGAGTTGATGACTATTAGGTTTTTCGATTTCTGTGAAAGTTTTGTTTCCTTCTGTTTCTTTAGTAGTTTGAACTTCAGGTCCGTAGCAGTCCTTTTTTCGCATCGCCAATTGGCTAGGACGATTCATCGATATGCGATGTTGGTTAACGGCTATAGAGAACTTGATCAAACGAATCTGCAAAGTGCTCCGAAGATGTTTCCTCAATCTCCCTCCTACATCTACAGGCAGTACATGTTTTCTCCACAACACCCGTCTATTGGGAGCTTGAGACAGTGTTGAAGAAGATCGACGTATTGGGAGGTCTTGGGTTTCCTGATTTTTTTTCTGATGATTTGATAATGCCTAGATGCCGTTAGTCCCAATTGTTAACTACTAACATCCGCTCAGGCGAACTCCCAGCATACTGAGTTTTCACTTGCTATTGGTTTATCAGTCAGCACCTAGTGAACCGAGCTTTTTCAAAGGTGTCTGGATGCGTCTGAATCGCTTGGTTACATCCTCCTGCGGTTTTGTAATGCACCCGGCTTGCCAATTGGCAGTAAAACCAACCTTGTTTTACAAGCACCCGGGCTGCGAGGTTTATTCCAACGATTCTCTGATATTCTTCTGTTATCTTCTTTCTAACGTCGGCTGCGCTTCAGCCAAGGAGGTCCAGAAAATCCTCGTTAGACGGATAATCCCCATTGGTACGTACACACTGGCGGCTCAGTTACTTGTGTGCTAGTAACCCAAATAGGCACTCTGGGCTGCAGCGAGTAGTGGAAGCTGAAAGGGATTCACTCCGCCAGGATAAGCATGGAGATATGTCCAAACTTCCTGGTGTCTTCCACTCAGCATGTTGCAATAATGTGACGCTGCCGAGTCTCGTCATGCCAGAGCTATCCGTCAGTGGGCGTTGGACACATAAGTAACTAGGTTGAGTTTGGGTGTATAATGATCCAACATACATTCGCATTTGCAAATATAAACTTGCCGATATGTTGCCGTCCAGTCAATTGTTTTTTGTGCTGAAACAACATGTTTTGATGTAAAAAAAATATTAAATTTCTCCACCTCTAGTGTCAATCATACTAGTGGCCCGGGGTCATCTTTTCACTTGTTCCTCATGGTTGTTGAATCGGCAAGCTTGTGCAGGCAATTCGTAGGTCTGGATGTGTTACGTGTTGTCTTACCTTGGTCCACTCGTTACTGGTTGATTAGTTCTTTTTTCTTCGGTTGCTCTCTACTCACGTTGGTCTATTAGTTTTGATAATTGTTACTAATCAGTTCTATGTTACTTCTCATAGTTGTTGTTCGTTGGTTACTAATGTATTAGCGCGCCATCGTGCGTACGAATAAATAAATAAATAAATAAATAAAATCTTCCCCGATTTCAAAAGAAAGTCAATAGGAACTACAGGGCACCATCTGCATTGTTGTTGTTCTCCTTCATCGATTGTTCATTTATCTTTTTGTTCGTTTCTTTTTTTGATGTGGTAATTGAACAGGTTCGGAACACCAATTAGATCAGGTTTCTAAGGGAAATGGGTGTGGGAATTTCTTCTTCGACTTTTTCCTCAATAGATATAGCATCAACTTATGGCTTTGGTAGCGCTCAGAGTAAGTTCGAATTTAATTTCTCTTGTATTTTAACTTTCTGGTCGTAGTGCAGTATTTTAGGTCAGTTCCTGATTTCACTTTTCTTCTAAAGTTTCATTTTCTGTAATTTTATGGTAATTGACACTTCTGGAATTTAGGACATATCAATATTTCGTGAAGAGCTACTAGTTTAAAGGTCTGATACGGAGTCCGACCCACTTTTAATCCCTTTCTTCGTGAGTGGTTTGCAACTTATTGTTCAATTAGTCGCACGGAAAGCGAACAACAGACGTTAGGCATCGGTTCACTAATTGAGTGCAGCACCCTTCGCCTTCGAATTGAGTTAGAGGACCAATAGAGAAATGTGACTCATGCTATAAATATTCCTTGCTACCCAATTAACAGCAGTTTTAAAGTGAATTGATAGTACTGTCACTTTTGCCTTCCCCTCCATCATACATCGTTCGCTAAAAAACAGCAGACCGTTCAGCTCTGATGTAAACTCGATTTTATGCGCTAATTCGTGTACTTCTCACAGAATTTTCCGATTTTTTCAGTGTTTAAAAATTTCAAGGTCTGGCTCCATCATCGATTTTTTGTAGAACTTTTGTCAAAAAACAAGTCAATAGCTTAAAAATGATATAGGCACATCATTAGTACACATCCCCTTTTGGTGGGAAATTATATGGACGAAAAGCATTGACAAAGTGACAGGACTGTTGGTTCATATTTAATATAGCAAACCAAAGCGCCGTTAATCAAGCATTTCGAATTTTAAAGAAAAGAGGCAACAAAGCGTTACCTAAGCGGGTCACATTTTTTGAGTTGAATTTGGGCGTGATAAGGTGGGAAGCTGTCTCCTCTTTACTCTTTCTTCGTTCTTTTGCCTTTCACGAATTTGCGTCTGAGTTTTGAGCCTCGTCTAAATTCACCTACTCAAGAAAGCTGAGTGATTACGCCCGGTTCCTTAATGTCACATATCCTGGCGATTTCTTAATATTCTACATTTTTTTTCATTTTTGAAATACTTAAGAACTGACTCATCTTCAAATATTTTGAACCTTGCCAATTCTTAGTTTAGATTGTGACTGAAGAAATTGACAACTCACTGGTGATTAGGCCTGGTGCGAATGCGGGTATCGTATGGGAAACATTATTTTGCTGCTGGTCCAATGATTACATAAATAAGGAAAGGGACAAAAACACATCCGCTCTCTTATTTCACTGTAGATTTCTACAGAAAAGTATTTTTATCAGTTTCTAATCGGCGATTGAGTATCGGATACCCTAATGTCGACCGCGGTTAATGACACTTTCTGATATCATGTCATGATTTTTATTGCTAATTATATCGCCTTTTTACAAGAACTCTATTGCTACAAGGAACCGTCAATCAGAAAAGTTGCCGAAGTGGCGAACCACAATAGATGACATACGTTTTCTTAGATGTATAATGTGCTGCTATTTGTGAGGCTGTTACGGTCTTTATTTTTCTGTTTTCCTCGTATCTTTTTTATTTTTTTATTTTATTTCATTTGAGACGCGAGCCTGGACCCACGAGGAAATGCATAAGAAATACAAACTCCAAGTTAAGCTCTAATAAGAGTTATACAAGGCAAGAAAACATTTCAGCAAGAACCAACAACTGTAAAAGGTCCTAGAGCAATTGAGAAAGAAGTCGCAAAATACTGACAACAATGTCTGAAAACTACTCATTTTCACCGTACTGCACCGCATTTAGTTTTTACATAGTGTACGTATAAGGAAGAACACATCATTATCTCGTCGACCCATTGATCAGCTGGGAGGAATTTCTTCTCGAATGAATATTCGCTGAAAATGGTTGCGTGAGCTATTTTACCCGTTGCTGGACAAATTGATGACAAACACGCGACATTATTTTTGCGTGTTTTGTTTTCATTCGATAAATGGCCTCCTTCTGATAAATCGGTCACTTCCTATGTTTCCTTTTTTGGTTTCTCGATAAAACACTCAAATTTTCGGTTTTCGTATACTTCCGCTACATGGCTTATTTACAGAAGTTTCAAAATGGCACGGTTCCTACAACTGAGTAGGAGGCCAGTATTCTTGTGAATAGTGGAGCTTGAATAAGGAGGAAACGGTAGCCCCCCCCCCTCACAATGTAGGTCAATAGTGAGTTCGCGGTGGTAGCATCCTAAATATGAGCTCCATGGACGACCTACCGACGGTAGTCCCTGGCTTTTGGCTGATTTGGCTGATTTTTTGAAAAGATCCAGGAACGACCGCAAATTCATTGCAAAATACTTTGAGCTTGAATAGGGAGGAAACGGTAGCCCCCCTCATAGGTGTGCGGAGAAAAAAATTTTCGCGACCCGGATAACGGTGCGGATAACGGAATAGCCAAAATCGACCGGATAACGGAAAAAAAATTTCGAGGCTTAACCCCTTATCAAACTCGACTATCACTTTGTATAACTAGATAGATGTTTATTTCACCCACAAAATTCACGCATTGAAACCCGAATTCATCATATACAGAGTTGACGACTCCTCTGACGAGCCGTGTAGACCATCACGCCAGGAATTCCATGAACAATGTCTCTGAAATACTTCTTTCAGGTATCTCATACTATGAAGGAACAATAGCAAAGTATTTGGCTGATTTTTGAAAAGATTTAAGAACGACTGCGAATTCCTTGCAAAATACTTTGCTATTGTTTCTTCATAATATCAGATATTTGAAAGAAGTATTTCAGAGACAGTGTTCATGGAATTTTTGGCGTGATTGTCTCAATGGCTCGTTAGAGGAGTCGTCAACTCTGTATATTATGAATCTGGATTCTAATGCGTGAATTTTGTGGGTCAAATAAACGTTTATCGAGTTATACAAAGTGATAGTCGAGTTTGATAAGGGGTTTAACCCCGAAACTCTCTTTTTCTATTTGTCAATAAAGCGCGAAATTGCATTGAGTGAGAGGCCTTGATCGATTTTTATCCGTTATCCGGCCGAAAAAACCCGAATAACGGTGCGGATAACGGATAAGCAAAAAAACTCGGAAACCGGATAACGGATAATCGGCACACCCCTGGTGCAAAGCCCTTAAGAAGTAACACACCTCAACATAGAGTGTAGTAGTACGAATTTCAAGCAGGCATTTATAATGCTGAGGTTTACCTGTCTCGTCTTATTTGAATTAGTTCTGGACAACTTTGGGATGTCACCGCAGGAAATTTCGCTTTTTTCTTTGCTGATGTTTTACACGTCAAAAAGAACCTCGTGTGATTCTGTCCCGATCTTTGGAGTCTCTTCACAAAGCTCGCTTTCATTTTGTAAGAAATAGAGCTTGCTTTATTATGTACGTTCGACTCCCCATGGCGTACTGCTACATAGCAAAACATCAGTAACAGACAAAGCCTGTTAGCTTGAAAATTCTTCTTGATGGATGCGTGTCAGACAGCAAAGAAGCATTTTGTGTCAAGAGATGTTGGTGGGATTGTTTGTCGAGGATGTCTAGCGACCGATCAAGTGTCAACATGGAGTAGAAGACCGACGCAGCTTTTTTAGTTTGTAGCTTTTATTCAGATAACTTATTTGGAGTCCGTCTATTCTAGATAGAATGTGCAAAAAATTAAGCAAATTAGCTGAAATTGCGACTTAAACATCAGCCTTTCCATCCTTCTAGCATTTGGTTCCATTCCGCATCTTTCCAGAAACTCTACAGTGGAAACGGTTTTGGTGGGCCATTCTGGTGAGTCCGTAACTTCGACGACGGGAAGGTCGAAACATGAAGGAAAAAGGTGAAAGTAACGGGGTAGGCGTTGATAACTCCATATGATGCGTTGTGGCATTTGCGTTCCATTCAAAATCGTAGAGACATGGTGAATGCGTATTTTGCCTATACAATGACTTGCGGGGGACAACCGCTGTACATATAAGTGAATTCACCTTCCCGGACAAGACTGATACCAATTTCCCTAGTTCTGGAGGAATGGAAGAGCCTGGGCGGGGATCATTCGTTCGACCGTGCGGCGGGTGTCTATAGCGCTTCTTATTACTACACCACACGCACACAGTCAAAACGTATCCACGTCTGTCAGCTCGAATCATTAAGCCGTTAAATAAAACACCCACCTAACAACTTCGTGAGGCGGAAGAAGAGAACATGTTAAGGAAAAGAAAAGTTGCAAAACTCGTTATGAGAACTTTCACGCCTGAAATCAGAAGCTCAAATCTCACAGTCTCATGTTTTTTAGTTGTGCTGAATTTACTAGAGTCGATGTAAGAGCTTATATGTATTTATTCATTTATCTATTATTTACAACCAAAGACGCGCCAAGAAGCACAAGCATGTCAAACTACAGGGTGCGCCAAAAGTCTTTGGACGCAGATAATTGGCCGCCTTAAGGGCTATTTTGAAGCAAATGAAATGAAATTTATAATATTCATTACTATAGGCATTGTACACATAAAAACATAGTTAGGTTTCGAAACGGCCTCCTTTGGCACGAACACAGGCCTTAATTCTCTTAGGGAACGCATCTACAGCGGCGCGCCACCGAAGGATCCTGTTCACCGACGAGTCCGTTTTCACGATTGAACAATTTTCCAATCACCACAACAACTTCCTGCCGAAAAGATATGAGAAGCTAATCAGCATGGGAATGAGGCGGAAAAATCAAGACATCGGAAGTTCGTGATGGTTTTCGCAGGGACAACAACAGATGGGAAAACGCCACTGATTTTTGTGGATAAAGACCTCAAAATCAATTGTCAGAACTACCAGAAGACATTCTAAAAAAGGAACTTATCTCCTGGGCACCTGGACGCTTTGAGAATACCAGCTGGACGTAACAGCAGGACTCTGCATCTGCCCACAAGGCCAAAGTCGTACAGAAGTGGTGCGCCGACAACTTTCCCGATTTCATCTCAGCAAAAGAACGGCCACCATACAGCCCGGACCTCAATCCGATGGACTTCTCAATCTGGTCTATGTTAAAGAGCGAGGCCTGCTCAACACCACACAGTCGCTCAAACGAGCTCTGAAGAAAGCCTGGGGAGAAATTGATAAAGAAGTCCTGCGCGCCGCTGCAGATGCGTTCCCTAAGAGACCGAAGGCCTGTGTTCGTGACAAAAGGGGCAGTTTTGAAACCTAACTATGTTTTTATGTGTGCAATGTCTCAAGTGATAAACATTATAAATTTCATTTCATTTGCTTCAAAATTGCCGTTAAGGCGGTCAATTATCTGAGTCCAAAGACTTTTGACGCACCCTGTATAACCGAGGCAAATTCAAATTGAAAAGCAAGCTTAGAACCTTAGCAAGGACTATGCTGGCACAAATAAATTTGGAACCACTCGTGCTAGGAGTTATCCAATGGAAAGAAGCAAGCGTCTACGGCTCTTCTAACGAAACGTAACTAATTAACGCAAGATTCAGACGCATAAGAAGGTGTAGCAGTGAATTTATCGATCGAACGGGTGAAGCTCAAGAGTAGACAATGGGTAAGGTGTTGTTCGTTCTGCAATCGTTGCCGACCCCTGTCCTCCATGACAATAATTGACTATGCTCTGCTCGGCTCCGAAGTCGCCCCCCCCCCCTCCTCTGCCGTTCATGTGCAGCGCGGGTCACCCTGGGCAACAGGACTTGCAAAGCGAGTCCGCACCGCTCATTACTCGATAATCGCACGTTACGGCTATGACTTCTGTTTCTATACAGCCTTTACTCTTCTTTAATCGAATATCTACAATCTTGCTTAAGCAGTTGAACTCCATGATTTTATCACAACGCAAACAAAACGAATAGTATAGGTTGAGTAAGAAGTCGGCCATTTGGAGCACCGTTGGAATCCATCGACCGACTTTTCTGACCTTGCCGGTAGAATTCAGTACATGAACCACATATGACTGAGGAACGCCAAGGGTGTCTGGCTCCTCTGTACGTTCAGAGATCCGACTCCGTCGGGAGCCCCGACTTGCCCTTGTTCTCGATGTTGTAGTCGCCAACACTGAATTTCAAGAACCAAGAGTAGACGTTGCATCAAATAGGAGCCCTTTCCTAATAAGCAAGCTTTAAGCGTTCAGAAGTTTCGTCAGCTCTGTTGCCAGACAGGAAAAGCATGACGTTGCCAATACGCGATTCATACGGTATGAATCCCCGAGCCATTGTAGCAGGGAACAACACTAGCAATTTGAACCCGATGGACCATTTTGTAAGGATTTTCTCTCTCTATCGATTGGTATGTTACATGGTTTTGCTGGTACCTTCATTGAAGGGAAATTTGGTGTTGAATCCGAACACTTACAAATGTCCAATTACCCTAAACCTAATATTTCTGGAATACTGGTGATGGTTTTGCATGATTATTGAAAGATTAATGTTGAATTCGACAAAATTTAAAATTTGAGATCGCATGAGCGTGCGATTTTTTTCAAATCTACCTAGACATGTCTGTACGTGCTTCTCCGAAAAAAATAGGAGTAACGACTTTTGGCATTCGCAAATGTGTGTTTGTATGTGGGAGAACTAAATCGATCAACATTTCCCTAGACTTCTGACGCTTTACTATAAATGGTTAAATAACTTAGATACCCAGAACCCATCAAAGGCTTTTCTCTATAGATGTGCTGCCAAGTGTTTGATGGACTTCTCTCGGTATGAAATCCTGACCAAAGCTTATCCAGGCTTATTCGATAGACTCTCTAACCTGAGATCTTTCATCATGAATAAGCCGCAATGTATTAAAAGTGTAGTTTTATGGTTTCACTGACATATCTGGAAGACCAATACAATGTTGAATGAGAGAAAACATTATGTGCGTCAATGGACGAGACGGCATGTCCAGCTTCGCTATTGATCCTTGTTAGGACACACTACCACATATACGTATTGTGTTTCATCGCCAACGGCTAGAATCTGCCCTTCGAATTTTTTTCATTTCACCTACAAGGACAACATTCCCGAATTCCCTTTTCCCTCAGCTCATCGCATCATCTTTCAATCGCCTTTTTTAAAGCTCCAAAACATTTCTGTCCCTGTCGCTCCTTTCGTGCCTTGTCAACGGCTAGAATGTGCCTTTTGAAACTTTCATTTCATCTGTTTTTCTATAAAATGACATTCCTGGAATTTCCTTCCCCTCAGCTGCTTGCATGGTTCCTCGGTTGTCTTTTTTCAATGCTCCAATTCCTTTTATTGTTGTTAAGACGTTTTTCGATGCACCAGTTTCTTCTTCTATCGACGTGGGTTCGAATCTTGTGATTCCTGTAAGCTCACCATCAATGCAGCATTTTTACCAATCTGTTTAATCTTATTTGCTATTATTAAGTGAATAATCTAAAAATTTAACGAATATAGTTGGAAATGTTGACACTTTGTTGACGTACGACTAGTCAACGTAGCACCTACTGAGAAAGATAGGTTGAAATGCTAATAATTACGAAGACTTCAATCTTCATCATCTGAAATTGATCTACCATCTGAGGTTCCAAATTCAAAGATGTATTGAAAGAGGGCCAAACTTTTTGAGATGGTAAAAAAGACACCAAGATTAATTTTTCTATTAAGTCGCTCTTATTTGCTTTGAAATTTGGAGTTGTTTGGAAACATTTCCTTTTCACTGTTGAAATTAGGTGGTCTTCGTGGAAATAAACTGTAGCGAGGAACTATTTAAGTTATAACGCGATAGCGCAAGAAGCTCAGAGGGGCATCGTGGGCTGGCTGATTCTTTCGAGGCGCAGAGTTCCTCAACGAAACGTGTAGAAGACTGATAAGCAGTGAGCGTAGGGAGAACATACTCCACTCAATCCACGAAGGTAGCAGAAGCGGATGGTGAACACACTAGTGGGGCATGGGATTGTTAAAAAGAGAACGGGCCGACATGATGATGTTAGCTTGAATATGATCTCAAAGCAGCTCCACCTTTTTTGTGAATCGGTTCGATTATTGGTAGAAGAAGAGCGTGGACTTTATAGTTATCATACGTGGAAGGCACAACTCCTCACCGATCAAGTGGAGAAAAATCAGAATAAAAATTTAATGAAATTGCAAAAATTTCTCAAGGTGCGCCGCAGCAAGGGCGTCCTTTGGTCTAACGTTAAAATTTCTACCGTCGAGAAGCTTAGAAGCCTTCACAATCACCACCATTTCATTAATCCAACCCCCACGTGCAATAGCAGTCAAAGAACTGATGCAAAAAGTGTGTTTCCTGTGTCCTTCATGTTTTAGAAGAATATCGGTGCTCTGAGCAGGACTGTTTTGATTTTATGGATAAAAAAGATATTAAATCATGCTAAGCTCTGTCAGTATTGCATTCACAGGAAAGCCACAGTGCTCGGAAAACAGGAACGTGCCGAATAGTTCCCTCAAAGAAGTTGCGCTCTACTTCATGGAGCAAAAATAAAACTGCGCTTTTTTGACCGAAATCAGCACTTCTCCGACGAAAGATTTATGGCCTTCAAATAACCCGATTTTAAATTCTTTTTAGCTCGCCGTCGAATATGTTTTGGGAAAATATCTTGAGAGTCTACATAGAAAAATTCGTCGAATTTCGACGAGCCTTTTCTGAAATATGAAGCAATATAGGTGACAGGTACCTGCGGCGCACCACACATTCGATGAATGAAGGAAAGGGAGCCGATATCATAGCTCATAACTTTGGTACACAGCAGAGCTTCAAACGGTGGTCCGTGAAGTTATAGTGATCGCAAGAAAACACAATGATTTATGGATTGAAAATGAAATGCTCCAAGCGTTAACTCTACAAATCGTATGGGGAAAATGGAATGAGATCTTCATTAATTATTCAGTCCTCGTGACGATAACGATCTCGCACTCTAATGAGTAAATGGGCGCACATTCGTCATTTCGTCAATGGGAGACTATGGAGTGCATTATTGGCTTAGGGCTATCTCCCAGGCTGATATTCGAGAAGTGCAATGGAATCAGAGTAGGAAATATGAATGAACGAGTTTACCCATTAATTCTCCACTTAGATCTGCAGGAGGATGAACAAAGGTGCGCTTGGTGAAATGGTAAGAGGCGCTACTTTCACTCGGACGCGGTCAAGCGATCGGTCATTGGCAGGCTAACACCGTGCCTTTTACCCACCTCGAATGCTACCAAACTTTTCTGGTGAAGCGAAGTCTCTGATTTATACGGAGGTTGGTCTCCACAAGTCATTCTATTGGCCAAATACGCATTCACAGCGTATTTGTTTAGACTGGAAGACGAACGCATGGCGCATCCTTAGGAGAATGATCAACACCAATCATACCCCTTTGACCTTTTCCACTATTAGTATCTTATCACGTACCCAATGTAAAACTTCTAAAGCCTAATCCAGGAGTTTCTTTATCCTCCTTTCTCTCTATATTCTAAATATGCTAAAGGAATCACTAGAACTAAGAATTGTATTTGTAACCGAATCTGGTGCTTCAGATCACAACGCGAACAATTAGCTTCTATCGTCGGAAAATAAGAAATTTATTTCCCGAGCGATCATATCATTCGAGGAAGAGAAGAACCAGTCAGTCCCATATTCTAAATCTACCGATTTACACATTTCAATACTTTGTCTCGAATTTTTTCAGTCTCACGCTTTCCAACAAAGGGTTAATACAGTTCGACCGAGACTTTCTGTACACCAATGCCCAGCAATTTACACCTCTCCGATTTGAGTAGAATCTGAAGAATCACTTCTTTGACCAATGGGTCCTTTCCGTCTTTCATTTGTCTAGCCTTTTTTTCGGTTTCAAGTTAAGTTATTCGCCCAAACTGTTATATTTTATCGTGAAATTGCTTTCTGACCCTCGGAGGTCTGCGATGGCCAGCGGCGACAAACGCTGACAATTATAATCGTGGTCTGATGCAGTATATACGGAGCATTTACTGCCATCTCGGGGCCGTACTTTAATTAGATTTTGTCGGCGACGATGAGATGGAATCACTATCGCGTTTGAGGCTGAATGAAACGAATGCCAATTTCGACACCCATCATCACCAGTACCAATGAGAATGAGAATCCAAGGGACAATTCTCGAGCTCATTCCTCTTCGAGCTTGCACCATATGAATTTCCATTCATCGGCTACATACAACCCGTATTTTCAAAAAAGGAATCGATGTACGAATATATTCAGCATGTAGCTGAAGCCATGGACGTTTTTCATGTGATTTACCAGTCACAATCATTCTCGATCGTTCCACTATTTGCTCAGAGAGGGAAACATGAGACCTAATGGGTGCAGTACCCACTTGAGGCAATTAAAGCAGGTGGCCATGTACTCACCCAAAAGCGCAAATTTCTAGCAGTTTTATCTAGTTGCTGAGACATTATAGCCCAATGAGCTCGGTCACATTTGAAATCGTTCACACTAACGGCAAATCCGTGTATGTATGTGTCGTTATCGTTCCACTCGTCCTTCCCTTTCTGTTTGTTGTGATAATAAGTATTTAATAATCAATATCGTGGCATAACCATTTATAGGCAGGCACAGCTATTCATAAGCAAATGCAACCAAATAGCGCTAACTTTAAAAGAAGACCTGACAAATCGGCCAATCGTCCAATGTGCAAGGTTTTTGGACTGTAAACGAGCAGCGAGAATGGAGTATGGTGTTGTAATGGTGGTTCAAATCCCGCCTGAGATGTAGTTTTTTTTACGACGAACTTAGCACCACCAATAACATCATATTTCAGTATACATAATAATAACCCACAAGAAGCGATAATAAAAAACTAGAAAATGGAGTAATTCATTTGAAATCTACTGAAAAAGGTCGGCGAAATACAGGATGGCGAATAAATACGTGCGCGTGGAATTCGGTTTGATTTTCGCAATTGTATGAAACACTCAGGCGTACTTTTTCTTCTTAAAAGTATTCACGTGACACTCCTTATTCGTTCTGTATGGGTGAGCTTAGTTCTTCAAACTGTAGCGAGGAACTATTCAAGTTGAAACGCGATTGCTCAAGAAGCTCAGAGCGGCGTGGCGGGCTTGCTGATTCTTTCGCAGCTCGGAGTTTCTCAAAGAAACGCGTAGAAGACTGACAAGCTGTGAATGCTGGGAGGACATACTCCACCCAATCCATGAAGGTAACGGAAGCGGACAGTGAGCACACTACTGGGGCATGGGATTATTAAAAGGAGGACGGACCGACATGATGATGTTAGCTTGAATAAAATGTCCAAGCAGCTCCACCTTTTTTGCGAATCAGTTCGATTGATAACTGAAGGAGAGCTAAGGCTTTGTAGTTATCAATCATGGAAGGCACAAGTCCTCACCGTTCAAGTGGAGAGAAATCGGAATAAAAAATCAAAGAAATTGCGGAAATTTCTCAGGGTGCGCCGCAGCAAGGGTGTCCTTTTACCTTAGGTTAAAATTTTTACCGATGAGGTGCCTAGAAACTTTCACAATCACCACCATCTCATTAGCCCAACCCTCCCGTATAATTGTAACCAAAGAACTGACGCGAAAACTATATTTCCTAAATTCTGGTTGTTTTAGAACAGTATCGGTGCTCTAGGCAAGACTGTTTTGATTTTATCGATAAAAAAGGTATTAAATCATGCTAAGCTCTATCAGTATAATTTTCACAGGAGAGCCACAGTGCTCGAAAAACAGAAACATGCCGAGCAATCCCTTCAACGAAGTTGCACTTCGCTTCATGGAGCAAAAATAAAAATGCCCTTCTTTTGACTGAAATCAGCTCTTCTCCGACGAAAGGTTTACTGCCTTCGAATACTCCGATCTTAAATGCGTTTTAGCTCGCCGTCGAATATGCTTCGGAGGAATATCTTAGGATTCTACAACAAGAAATTTGTCGAATTTCGGCGAGCCTTTTCCGAAATATCGAGCAACATAGGGAAGGGGTACCTGCTGCGCACCACCTATGCGGTAAGTGAAGGAACGAGAGCCGATATCAAAGCTCATTGCAGCTACTTTGAGGACCCTCCTTAATTATTGAATATTATGTCCTACCCCTATATATAATCATATTTGTTTTCATATTCGTTGGCAAAAAAGAAAGTTATAACACTTTTTACGGCGCACGTATTTATTCGCCACCCTGTAATTAGAACGACCAGGTCCATTCTCGCTTTAGAAAATTACAACGGGCCAAGAAGAAAGAAGAATCCCGCCCAGAAAAGAATAATGAAAAAAATAGAGTGCACAGTCAAACTCGTCATAATTCAAAGATAACATTTCTCCGAAGGCTCCGAGAACCCATGGCACCTATTTCGCGTCAATCTCTTCTGCCTTGGACCCGTCGCTGACCCTCCTCCACATCCGGTTCTTCTTCCCGGGACCTACCATCTTGTCTTGATCATTGGTGGATCATTGGTCATCCTCTCAATACTCACCCCCCCCCCTCCCCACACTCCATCTGCGGCATCCTTCTTTTAACACCTGCCTTCTCAAACCTCAGTGAATGGTTCTTTCCTCTTTCACCGTGAGAAAGAGGACTTTAAAAGTCATTTGGTTCTGCCTTCACGGAAATACGGCGATCCAACTAGGATATATTGTCCTTTCGCTACGCTGCGCTGTTTTAGGACGCGTTCATAGTTCGATGCATGCTGCGAAGTGCTCGCGTCGCGGTGCATCACGTCGACCGCTGACTATAAACACCTTGCGAACAGCCGCCGTTGATTAGCTACGTAGATGTCTTACAAACTACTTTAGAATTTGTATTCGCCATATTGTTCATTCATTCTAGTGCCTCATACGCCCTTCCTCTCTTCTGATCGTACTATGTTGTAGCTCCAACTTTTACGTGTTCAAAAAGCATCTTCTCCGCTTTCAAGTTGACACTATTTTCCGTTCCGCTCAATCAGTATATCCCTTCGGGCATTGAAGCTCCACAATTTTTTTACGCACGTCCCTTTAGCTGTCATGTATGTTGGCGACTCTCTTGTGTTCAGGGTAAAAACATGGACTTTTTATCCAGCTAGCTGTTTCAAATCAGCGTACCGTTCACTTGAAACTCTTCATGAAACATCTGAAAGATCTGAAATGTGTCAGTGTTGAATTTGCATTTCTCATCCCCCATCCGTTTCGTTATGTTGATAGAATTTTCCATTGAAAGCTTATTTTCGCGATTCCATTACGCCCATGTTCGGTGTTTATTCAGCTAGTCGATTGGTGCCAGGAAGCGTACATTCGGTCTTTGGTTGTCTTGGTTACATCAAGTGTTCCTATTTTCCTAGATTTTCTAAATCTTTGTTGTCATTCATGAACAGAATTACATTTGTTACAGTCGTGACGATCTTACCTGTCAAGAAGTAGGTAGTTGACGTTTTTTTGTTGTTTTTTGTAATAAGGAATTTCCGTGGAGAAAAATACTGCTAATCGCAGTAAAGTTCTTGTGACGGTAAAGACTGGAAAGTAGAAGATGTTGCTCAGCAGTGCATAGCCTTGTACATACCTCTGTCATACAGCTGCTGCTGTCCACATACTCCATAACTCACACCGGAAGGGTGGTTCAAAAGCTTGGGAGGACTCCAAAAGACTTCGTACCATTATAATTCCATAATATTTGTTGATAAGTTTGACCTGCACTACCTGACACGCCGCGCCAGTAGAACGGCAAATATAAGCGCTTTTTTTGCGCCAAAAACCGCCCTTTTCTAACCATTTATTGAAAATTATATCGCGAAGAAAAAAGGACATTTGAGCTCAGTCCTCCAGTTCTATCGTACTATATCCTTCTATTCTCCTTGAAATAGCAAATGCATTTGGTCGCTTGGCCATTCTGTTTCATTTGTTTCAAGAGCACATACATTTGCTCCCACAATGAGACATTTTTATTCCTCCCGAACGATAGCTGGGCGTAGGAAAAACCTCGTAATCAACTCCCAAGCTGCCCATGTGTTTCTCGTTTTTTAATGAACAAAAAGTGCAACGTAAAGTGAACGAGGGCATAGCGTTTAGAGAAAAGCTTGGGCCCTCGTGAAAACTCTAAAATTCCTCACTGCCAGATGTCCTCAGGGATTGCCACTCAAATATGCTCCTCTTCGTGTACTCTACCAAATTCGCTTTAGTTGAGTTGAAGCTCCGCCAGGCACTACTCGTCCGTTTGGAGTTAGATGTTCGCTGTGCTTTTATTATTAGTCATTCATTCCATTGTTACCTCTGTTCTTTCCAATTTCTTCGTGTAAAAGATTTCCTTGTGTGGTCATCATCTTCGTCACAATCACCACAATGACTCGGGTTACGCCAAAACCAAAACTGCTGTTCAAAGCCATTACTACAGGCAGTGGAGGCAATTTGTCGCTACTGTTTCTCCTACTTTTACGTTTTTCCACAGTACCATTCCTTGTTTGAAGCCTATCCAGTGTTTCTTTTTTGCGTTTCGACTAATTTGGTATGACTTGCTTGTTAAGTTGAAGACGTAGACAGGGAAATCTGCTGCGTGCAGGCAGCCGTATAAGTCGAGTAAGAGTTCAATAACCTCCTACGATTTTTCAGAAGGACGAGTTCAGGGCGTATCCCTGGGGGATTATTCGGTGAAGTGCGTTTCGCTTGAATTATAGCGGCATTCGGATCATAATCAGTTGGTCAAAGCTTACTTTTGGCATGGCTTTCCACCGCTATCAATTTTATATAAGTTCCATAATGAACTGTGTGACTGTTATCCCTCCACTTTTGAAATTTATTCATTACTAAGGCTGTTATTCTTGCATTGATATACTCCTAAACTGTCACAATCGCTATATTTCAAAAAGTTGAACGAATCGGATGGTCTGTGGACGTTTTCGCTGGAATTTGTAACTCTATTTGGCATGATTCTTGTCAAATATATAGATGCAAAAGCATACAACAAAGCAACGTGCACTTTTAAATGCAAGTCTCCACCTGATTTTAACTTTTCATTTATATTTATGTTTACATTGTAAAGTGCAACATGGTCTATTTGACCAACGAAACAAAGGAATCGAAAACAACACGACAACATAGTCGTTCAGACCATGTGAAGAGAAGATTTTTTATCAACAGATTTCTTTGCCTCGAAAGGTTTGACTGTTTAGTGCTCGAATTGAAACTGAACAACCGTTGCGAACCTTTCTTCTTTTTCAGTTCTGTTTTCTTCTGTTTTCTTTCCGCAGTTTCTTTTATCTTCCGTATTCGAATTCATAGCTGAAATTCACACTGGCTAGATATCCTATGAGCTTTTCCATTCAATAATTTCGGACGTGATAGAATACAAATAATGTGACCAGTTGATGCCTTGTTCATGATCGATCGAATTTGATACACAATAAAAGCTGGCTTTGTCAACGTCCACATAGTTCCATCACACCTGTCTGCCCGTGTTGGCTTTCGCTGAGAGCGCTCTTTCACTACAGTTTTTCTTAATCACTGAATTGTGCTAGCACAATCCTTGTTGCGAAGTGGCTCAGTTGTTAATTCGTTTCAATTTTCCTCCTTTTCATCATAATGAACCTACATTTATCATCGGAAAGCAATCAATTCATCGTTGTCAAGAATTCGTAGCAAGTGTACCAGTGAGATGATTTCCTTAGGATTACCTTACCTTTTGCCCAATAATTTTAGAAAGGGACAAGCGGTGAACTTTCGATTGAGTGAATTTCACCAAATACGAAATCAGTCTGGTTCCATAATTGACCGTTGGATGAAGACCAGTTAGTTGTATGATATCGTTTTAAATAATCCTAGGCTCATTTTGTATTTAAGAATCGAAGATACCATTTTTGTGCGAAGAAAACACTCTTGAATATTTGTAGGTTGAATAGCTCAGACGGACAAGATGATACAAGATTTATTGCCTGACATTTCAGCCTTTATACGTTCGTCGGCGACAGTAACGTTTGAAATTATAGCATTCAAAATCAATTCAAGCAACAGAAACAGAGATACCAAAAATTCGTCTCTTCAAGTATTGATTTGCTTTTAGCCCGAGGCGGCACATTCAGTCCAACGAATTCCTTGTTCAAACATAAATTTTGTAGGATTTTGAGGTTTATGTACGTCTACTTCTACAGTACAATTTGCTTGAGCGTCTGAACTGTGACCTAATACTGTAATTCGCCGCAAAAACTGGTCGAGTATGTATGCCTCAAAGATTCTCCACACGAGATAGGGGTAAGGGAACACAAAGGCTACCTCAAACGTTCAAAAAAGAAACGTCCTCTTTCTAGGAAAAAGAAGTTGTTAAACAACTGAGTAATGTTTAATTATGACGCGCTGAGGTGAAGTTGAATTCAACCTGAAACGTTTCACCTTTCCAAGCTGTTCAGGGTAAATTCGATGACCAGTACGAGTGGCACCGTTTGGTTCCTCATTGACGGGCACTCAGAACCAATTTCTGATCGCTCGCTACCTTTTCGTACCTCTCGCGATATACTCGGCAACCACACGATCTGACCTCGTGTTGTAGTGCGTAAATTGTCGGTTGAGGTGCGTATATTTGACGGAGGTAGTGTTGGAGGGAGGGTGAGAAGAGATGGAGAGGAGAAGGCTCAAAAGGACCAGTTTGGTCATAATAGAGTGGCGGAAATTGAACGCCTCGATGCCGTCCCGTCCGTATTTTTGGCTACGCTCGGCTCGTGGGGGGCCCAGAGATGGGAGAGCCCCCACACATGCCCAGGAGATCAATGCCCGACTGACGTGGTGTGCATTAACTAGCATCATTTGCTATTGAGGCGACGACCTAAGAAAAGTTTCCACTAAAAGATTTATAGTGTGGCTGTTTCGGCTTGAATTGGCCTGTCATTCCTCTGAAATTTGTCTCAACCATCTTTTTGGAAATCTCTATAAAATCATGTCTAAAAGTCACATTTTATATAACGTTTCTTTGCTATTCTGTTTGAGTTTTGTTGAATGGATAATCGTGAACAGTATTAACACAGAAACAATAATAAAGTTTTTGCAAAAGCTAGAAAAAAGCCTAAAGTATATTTTCTTACTGCGTACTTCTTGTTCCTTTTTCTTTTCTCAATTCCTTTGGTTCTACTTTATTTTTTTCATTTTACTATTCTAATTCAGTCAGAGCACTGACGACGTTTAACTACTGCTCTAGCGGACACCCTACTTGTTGGAGGTAAAGAGAGAGAAAGCGGTTGAGTGAGGGGCTGGTAATTATACCTTTACCTGAGCAGCTGCATGTCATGTCATGTCAGTTCCGTCTGTCCACCAAAGTGCTCAAATTCTTGAGTGGGTGTCTGATTTTTGTCGTCATTATTCATTTTTAGGTCCTTATGCTCCAATGCTTGATTTAATAACCAAACCGTGCGTCTTCGTTTTTCAATTTTTAACTCAACTCTTAAAAATAGCTCAACATTCCCCCGACATAGCATTTTAAACGAAAAGTCTCTGCTATGCCTTCGCCGTCGATGTTTTTTCTGAACTCTCCGTCACTGCTTTGAAAAGGGTTCGTTCCGAGTTACCGATGGATCTCTTTCATTTTCTCAGCCAATACTTGAAAAGAGAATTGGTCTGAAATGCATTCTATCTCTATTTCAACTTTCTATTCAGCTTTCAGCACGATGAGATTGCTATGCTGAAAGCCGAATAGAAAGTTGAAATGAAGTGCTCGGCTCTGAGCAATTCTCTTGGGCAAAGATGCTTCTTAGCCATTCAGCACTTGAAAGCAAAGCGTTCTGAAGTAGGTTGGTACTTTTCTTTGGTTTTAAAGTGGAAATTTTCAAATGGGATCGGTTTCGAATGTTCTTGCAAAAGTTTTGCTGAAATTCTCCTGGGCTATGCTTATTATTTCTTGCAGTTTTGCCTATTCGTTTCTCTTGCAATTCACATTTGGCAGCTACATCTTTTCGTGCGTAGCACAAACTTATATTGCGTCCGGTCTTAATTTTTTTTGAAAATTTCTCTTTGTAATGAATTGTGACGAGTTCGAAGCTTATATGTTACTAGCGGCTTTCCTCGAACCAGCTGTCTTGGTTATACATAGTTTATACGCCATAAGCATATCACATGCGGCCCAGCATACAAGCTGTTTGGGACTAGCCACAAGAAAAATACGTGCTGCAGAACTGTTGTAGAAGTCGGCTTTGTAGTTAAAAATACACAAAATAGCGAAAATGTCAGGTGAGGGGCTTTCCTTTGCAAATCCCGAAATGCGGTGAATATTTTCCTCGAGAAGAAAACTACGAAGTGTTTTCAAGGTTTTCATTCAATTATTAAGAAACGAATGACAAACTCCACGATGCTGATAAATGTTGCAATAAATACACTAGAAACGACATATGTAGATGAACATTGGTCTCTTTTTCCAGAAATAATGAATTAAATGAAATTATAACATCTTATCCAATCGTCTGTTCTCGGCTGTGATGGAATGACATTGAATGTTAAACAATTTCCAAAGTTATACATTCTGTGAACCTCGTCACTGATTTAGGTAACGTCTGCCTTCCAAAGTTGTTATATGAAATATTGACTCATTAACTAACTTATTCTTTATTATATTTTTATTCACTCACCTAAGCTCTCTCCCCTGTCCTGTTGCTAATCAATTTTCCTTGATCCTTTCCTAATTCCAGTGATTCTGCCTCGAATTTTTCTTTCTTTTGGTTTCGACAAATTAGTACCCATACATCGTTTTCGTCAATCATTTGAACTATTTTTTTGACCTATTCAGCGATGGACTCCTGGCCTCTGAAAACTATGTACAGAATGAAACGAATGACCAAATGAGCATTCCGCAAAAAAAAACTCAAAAACGGGATGCTGATTGGATAATATGTGTTTGAAGACTTTACAAAATAAACTGATCCTTGTCTAAATGGAATTAATATGATGGAACTTGACATTCAATCAGAAAACGGAAGCATTGAGATCGATGGAGAACCTGTCCATCGATAGTTAACGGAGGCAGCAGAAATGCACAAAAAGGGCACATGACATGGGTGTGAGGAGTCATTTTCCTGCCCAGACCTCCCCTAATTGTCTATGGCGCCATCGTACAATCTATGACATAAAGGCGCTAGTTAACCCTGCTGTCTGCCAAGTGGTGTGAGGACGCTGTTATAATCTCTAAATGGACCACTTATCCGTTGGTTACCGAGCTGGTTGTTGTTGATCGGTCGGAATAGGTTGGTTTTGTCAGCTAACTCCTCCAAATTAGCCTTTCCAGGTCGTCCGGTACCCATTCAGCTTGCTCCTGCCGAACATTTCGAACGTTTAATTTCCAGAAAATCCATCTGATTAGAAGCAGTAGCAATTTCAAATCAGTTCTACCCAAGACTGTTAGGGAATACCGGAAAATGGTTGAATATGAAGCTGAATAGATAGCCTTCTAATAGCGCCGTTGAACGGATTGGGTCGGTCAGTTCTGCCAGCTAACTTGTCCAACTCATCTTTTCCAGGAGAAAATTTAAAACGATTTTCCATTTATTTTTTTTTCAATTATTTCAGCTAATCATTGGATAGGAACTTAAATAAACATGATTTTCAATGGAAAATGACTTGCTTCAGAAAAAACGGCAAAACCGTCCGATATTCGGTGCGGTTTCTGTTTAGCTATTATGCTTCCATCATTCGGAAAGAACTCTACTTAGTTCAGCTTATCTTCACCACGTATTTTGAGTTGATCAAATTTGTGTCTGCATTTGTTTTATTTTGTTTGACAGAAAAAACTTTCCCGTTTGTCTTTGAGACTGAGCTCAGAACATCTCGGTCATCTCTGGTTTCTTTCTTTTTACCCTAAACGCTCCTTAACTTATAATATCTGCTATATGGCCTGGGTTTTGAAGACGGGTTTTGATAATGGGATTTTCTTGTTAAAGTCAGTTTGAATGGTTTCACCAATCATCTTATGCTTTTTTTATTTTTCTGTGCTTGTTTTCCTGTTTTCTGTTATTTCCTCTACTATTTAAACTTGGTGCTCCATGAGCACAGTAGATGATTAAACAAAATTCACCAATCTAGGACGATCTACTTTTCTCTATTTATTCACCCATTTATTTGATTATTTATTTATGTATTCATTTATTCAAGACGTCAGCAGGCCACAAGTGCAATGCAACATGCAACTCGCATTATTCACGAAAAGTAAAAAAAATACGTTAGGCACATTAAGGTAATTTTGTAGCATGCATAGTGAACGTGATAATACATAAGTTACTGACGCACGCATTTGTACCTCCAAATGTCGTCAGATTTTGTTTCTCTTCTGCTTTGTCCATTTTTTCACGTTTTTAATGAACTGACACCTGTTAGCTTACCCGTTTAGCTTAACTCTCTTCAACTACCCTGGCATACAAAGGGGCTAAGCCTCTTGGTCAGTCCAGTCATTTAGGGCCCTCCAGTGGACCATTGGACCCCGGCGGTTGCGGTAGCTATTCAATGAGCATTGGAGCCATCTGAATGCGTGACCATCTGCCCGAAATGGATGGACGACGGGAAGGGACTGGGGACGAGGTGGGGATGCGGGGGAGAACATCGGGTCCCTCCCTCGGTGGGCATTGTTCGTCGTCGCTCCTCTATGAAATACTCGTACCAACAGAAGTTACACTCTCATCTTATCTTGTTCTTTACTTCCTTTTCGCCTTTGTCTCTCATCCATTTTGACTGAAACCCAATGTATTGATTTCTTTTTGTTAGCGTTATATTTCTCGTTTATTTACTTCCGGTCGCTTGCCACTTGTCTTATTTATTTATTCACTTGCTTGCCACGCCGTTTAAATACTTGAAGGCATGGTAGCCATCGAGCAAAATTCGTGAAAGGATAGCTCAAACAAAAAAGATTAAGGGTTAGGAATATGGATGCTGTCAATGATCAAGTTTCCTACATACGTCGTCTCGCACACCATCATTTACGCCGAATTTTCTTGGCCCGACTCAGTCCAGGGTTCAGCAGAACCATGTTTATCATTAGAGGAGATCGTACTGTTAAAAATTCCAATTTTGAAGAGAAGTATCGAATATGTCTTTCCAAATTCCGATTTCAAATCGAGTGCTCACTCACGTCGTTGAGGGATGTGTGATTCAGCGATTCCATACTATTTGAAGAGAAATTCAATCTCGCAGATCACTTTTCTCCTTTCCGACCTTTTTTGAAACATTTTTAGCATTTCTTCATTATCGAGCTTCTTCTGTGGCTACCTTTTTCCCGTTTTTTGCAGCGGGATCTAATATCAGAGTCTATTATTTCAACTTTTCACGATTTCAACAGCTCTTTGATCTGTTAAACTCGGTAGGATGTGTTAATGGAATACGAAGGCGTGGCGCCTTCTTGAGGAAACCGCTCAACGCCGCTCCTTTTACCTTTTGGTTTTTTCTATTGAAATCATTATTTCACAAATCATCATCCTTTCTTTCCCTTGTGTGGTTTCCAATCTTGTACTATTGTGTTATTAAAGTTGTGTTCTACTCACGTCCATCAATTTCCGGAAAATATCGGCTCTTAAGCGGCAGTGGTAGACAAATACAAGCCCGATCTATATTTTCTTCCATTTCAGCACGCCACAATCTCAATTTCTGGCCACAAGGACATCAATTTTCCTCGCTGGACTCGCCCCCATTGGCCGTTCATTTGTTTACGGCCGTAACTGCAGGCAATTTTCATACATCACTGATGCTCTCGTTGAGATTGAAAAAGGAAAAGGGAAGCTGTAATTGCCTTTTTTTCATTTTCTTGGAGCTTCTATCAATGCTGTGTACTCTCTAATGGAATACTCCTTCTCGTATGGCTAGAATTGAAGGTGCTTTAATGATCTTGCTGTACATTTTACGTGTTCAGTTTAGTTTAGGACTGCTGAAACAACAGCCACGCTAAGGTATTTGGCTAGCGTTTTTTGTTCAATAACGGTTTTTCACTGGTTAAATATCCTTGTGAATCTCACAGCGTCGATCAATGTGATGTTACCATCGCTTTACATGATGGAAACTCTAAATCTTTGGTTTTTTTTGACGGAATTTCAATAGAAGAATAGCGAAGTCTTATAAGAGTAATCTGAATCAGTTGTGCGTAAGACAGCTGATTGTTTATTTACACAATTTATTTCATCTCTGTCTGTGCGGGATTGGCTAGAATTCCTCTCAACTTATAATTAGTGTTTAATTCTCTCCTTTCCTCTCTAAGTAGCGATAAGAACTACTAATTCTAGATGATTACGTAAGTCTCAAAGAGACTGAGGTGAATGGAAAAGTGGAGAATGAGGAAATGACGAAAATGTGCAGCTTGGGATGTACCTTTCAGTTTACCGTTCTCTGTACTTTTTCTTTTCTTTCCCACCATGATTCGCTTAAAGAGTGGCAAATTCGCCACAATATTTTACTCTTTAACTAAACTAAATCAAACGGATCTTTGGAAACCGTTCACATGACATGCGTGCAGTCATCCGTCAAAAAATGTTTCTATACGTAGAAATACCCAACTTTTTACAATTGCTTGAGGATATTCAATGCAGTTGCCAAGGCAAGATGACGAATATATGTATCATCATGCAATTAGGCTTCAATTCAGCCTACGACGACTCTAACTGCAGCCAACTATGATATAAGCCGAGTTCGAAGGGACCGACGAGAGCATTCTCAACTTCAGTGTCAGTACTGACCAGAATTTAGAATATTCAGGGATTACTGGGGAGCTGAACAATATGTCCCTTAAGCGGCATCCATTTCAACTTTCAAATTTTTCAAAAATTTTCGTGGAACTAGGCGGTTTCAAGAGGGTCCTAGCTGCATCTTGCCAGTTTGACTAGAAGAAAGCAAGCTAAAACCGTACGGATGTTGAGGAAGCACAACAATTGAGCTTCTGCCCTAACCATCTTGAGACCCACACAGGTACGCCTAGTACGGACAAATGGGGCCTCATATAACGAATCACCTTCGGTTCTGCGCATTCAGAGAGGTTGTTTGTCTCGTTGGTTGCCGTTGTTTCCCTTGGGGGCAAAATGTAAAAGATGCAGCGCTCAACGCCCAGCTAACGTCTCCGCCGATCTCATTCGAGACCTCCGACGTTGGCGGTCGAATGAAAGTGGGCACAATGGACTTAATCAAGCGGTTGTTTTTTTTTTGTAGAAACTTCTAGTCATATGACAGCGAATTTTGTCATTCTGTAGTTGAACTCTCATCCAGGACTAATAGAACACGGCAGAGTAGGTAATTTTCGTGGCCCAGCAATGTCTCATTATTACTGGCACTAACGCTGTTGTTATTTCCTTCTTATTGTCATTACTTGTGCTGTACCGATGGGATCCGTTCTGTTCTGTTGTTGTTGTCGCACAGATCTTCCTTATCATTTTCCTCTTTTTCATTTCCTTTTTATAAGGTTGCACGTTTCATTCGCCGCTTTTTTCTTTCAATCGCTATTTATTCCTGTTCATAACATTCCTGATGCATATTATGTGGCGAAAATGTTAGTCACATTTCAGTTTTTTGTTTACTTAATTATTCACTTGTTTATTTCTCTTCTACGCCTACGTTTGTGCGTGAACGTAAATACCAAATATTGAAGCATGAGAAAACTGGACATTGAAAAAGACTGCTAGAGAATGAAAATGTGAACAGCATTAATTATAAAATTAATTAATACTTCAGCACGCGGTCTTCGTTGGTGGAATTTCTTTTTCTACGTTTCATCGAAAATTCAAATTATTGTTTCTGGTGCTGAGCCATTTCTCTTCTAAGAACATTAATTTGGCTGAGATACGCGTAGTTGGCATCTGAATGATACGATTTATTTTTTGGTTCATGTTAAGTGTAAAAGTAAAAGAAAAGTAGTAAAAATAAAGTGAAACTAAAAATTCTATCGGTAATTGTTAAATTATACGGATAGGTGTTCATTTTGGGAATTGGTACTGTCCAGTCAACTTCTGGAACTTACTTGTATTCTTTGTATAAATGTTAGTCTTTGACCTTTCATTAGAATCAAAAGGAGAATTCCTCAATTTCCTCGCTCTGTTGTTCTTTTTTTGAGACGTACTTGATCAACGTAAGCTTGGAAAGACGTCAGCTTTCTTTAGCAGTATAAATACGTCGTCAATCATTCTGGCATGCCAATTCGGATACACAACTCCAGTATTCAAAGCTGCTCTTTGTCTTGTTCGTTGAAGCTTATAAGGCAGTAGACCGAGAAAAGGGAAGTTCTGGTGGCTGATAAGGATTTCATCGCGTTCTTCGTTCCTATTCTTCATTAGGAAAAAAAATCAGGTGAGCGGTACAATTTCACCGGTTACCTCAGGTGAAGTGCTCGACAACGTAAGCTCTGATTTGTCTCGTCAAATTGTTTCAATTTCTCTGATAGTACGTGTATATCCCCTTCTTTGAGGAACGTAGCTCCAAAAATATCGATGCCCATTCGTAAGCTTTTTCTTAAATTAGTCGTTTTCCAAATGCTGATCGAAGAAATGAAGGACATCCACGCATTGAAGGTACCTACCACATGATTCCGGGAATTGAAGAGAATTCTTAACGAAAAATCAGTATACAATACCGCTCTGAGAACTGTGAATTTTCACAAATGAAAAAGAAATGAAATGTTTTGGATGATTTCGGCCGGATACAGCTTCGTGACTTTTCGTTTTTAATCTTTCAATGAGAAAAGCGCATTACCTGTTCAACTGGAAATCATCTCAGCGGAGCTTTTTCCCCACTGATCGCAATATGATGAATGAATGTTACTCAGTTGCACAAATATTCCTTCTGAGTCGAATCTTCGCTGGTTTCCATTTTCAAATTTCCCCGTGGATCTCCTTCAATTTTCCCCGTCCATAGTTGAAAAACGGTTGATTTAGATTGCAATCCATCTTCTTCAGAAACTGTAATCAAATAGTGCTATAGAGAGTAAAATGTGCTCGGCTTCATCAATACCCTTGGGATGCGCCTCGCACTGCTCATTCGTTCTTAATTGCAGGGCTGCATTCGTTGGAAGCCTTTATGGTTGTATTTGGAGGTCTGCACTATCGGTTGCCTGCAAGATACATGTTGGCTATAATTCCCGTCAGGTCTTTCCAATTTTCTATAACACTCTCCTTCGGGGAAATTGTAAAATTCACTAAAATCAGGCATTATTATCTTTTGGCCAGTTTCGTTGGCATGCGCCACACACGTGACTTTCGTGACAGTTTGCTGAGACCTGATGAATACTTATTCATGCTTTTATATAGAAAAAACTTGTGACGACTAGCTCATTCATAAGCGCTTTCACCTTTCCAGACACCAAACACGTTTGATCCCAACTTGATACCCATTTACATTTTTTTTTCATTTTTGATACCCATTTACATACGCAGGACGTTTCTCCAAGAAACATACAGGGTGTCCCAAAAAATGTACCCACTGTTTGAAACGCCATAACATTGTCGAAAGTGAACCAATCGAAACGAGCCATAGCTTGTATGGAAGCTAAGAAAAAAGAAAATTTCCTTGTATGTGTTTGGCGAGGATTGCGCCATCTACTCGACCGAGGCTCCGGGTTTTGGACCTGATTGATAGTGCATGGGTTATATGCTTGCTCTAGTTTGGTCACAAGCAGGTGATATCGCTGCTATGAGATACTTCTGAGGTAGTAAACATATCAACTTGCTGCAGCTTTTGGTTAAGCCCGGAACACATCAATATCGATCAATAATTGTAACCCCAGACTGAGAAGCTAAAACTCCTCCAACATGGATGCAATTATAAGAAAAGAATTGAAAGGAGTGCAAAATGCGCGAACCATAAAGATTGCGCCATGCACCTGTCGGAATCGCCGGCTTCTAGATCTGATTGAAAGTTCACGTATAACATGCTTGTTCTTCGCCAACAGGGGTATCGCTGATACGCGTTTCTCTTGATGCAGTAAACATCAAAACATCAAAACGTGACAAGTTTGACATGTAATTCAAGATGCTTTTGCACGATACTGCTTACTCTGTTAAAAGACCCAGGACTCTTGTAATGAGCATGTAATCGCAACTGTTATGTTGTTAAACTTGTTATATTTAATGTTTTTATGTTTGATGCGTCAAAAGAAACGCGTAACAGCGATATCACCTGTTAGCGACCAAAATAGAGCAAACATGTCATCGTGAACTTTCAATCAGGTCTAGAATCCAGCGATACTGGCAGGTGCATGGCGAAATCTTTATGATTTATACATTTTTCATTCCTCTAAATTCTCTTCTTATAATTGCATCCCTGTTGGAAGAGTTTTAGCTTCTCAAACAGTAGTTACAATTATTGATCGAATATTGATGTGTTCCGTGCTTAACCAAAAGCTGCAGCAAGTTGATATGTTTACTACCTCAGAAGTATCTCACAGCAGCGATATTAGCTTTTCACAACCAAAATAGAGCAAGCATATGACCCATGCACTATCAATCAGGTTCAAAAATCCGAGGCCTCGGTCGGGTGCATGGCGCAATCCTTACCAAACACTTGCCAGGGAACTTTCTTTTTTCTTAGCTTTCGTACAAGCTATGACTCGTTTCGATTGGTTCACTTTCGCCAAAATTATGGCATTTCAAACAGTGGGTACATTTTTTTGGGACACCCTGTATGGAGTAACTAGAAGGAATATTTTTGGAGCGGTTTTTTCTCCGAAGTTTCTCTTCTTTTGAAATCGTCCTCTTCTCCCAGGTAGCGATCATTATATTAGGTTGGTGCAAAATTAATTTCGGTTTTGTACCTCAAACTTTAAAGTGCAATAACTCAGCCCAAACTCAACTTTATTAAACAAACTAAGAACCATCCGAATCTAAACATTTTGCCAACGAACTGGTAACATTTCTAGGCCTCTAGATTAAAAACTGTGATCACTAGACTCGACGAAATCAACGAAGGCAGATTCAACATCGATCAAATCAGCGAATTGTTTCTGACGTAGATAGAAGTCAAGAGATTGGAAAAAGTGGTAATCTGTTGGGGAGAGGTCAGGGGAATAGGGTGGGTGATAGGGTGGTCAGGCGAATCAGATGGTTAGAGCAGATATTATAACGTTTGAGGCGCTGCTCCTCAGTCAGTTCATGGGGTATCCATTTAGACATTTTCTTCACCTTTCCAATTTCTGCCAAATGTCGTCCGATTGTGGTGTGATGTACGCCTAGGTCCTCTGCTAGCGTCCGTGTATTCGTCTCTGGATTTGCTTCTACAGCAGCTCTCAAATCTTCGTCATCAAGCGACGCCCTACGACCACGGCCGGCTTTTTCTCCAAGACCAAAATCTCCACATGCGAATTTTTTGAACCAGAGTTGCACTGTCCGTTCGCAAGGACAATCCATCCCAAAAGCAATGCTAAGATTGCGAGCCGCCTACGCAGCGGAGTGTCCTGTTTTAATTTCGTAAGCCATGATGACTCGATAATCGCGTCGGTTCATGATTGAACGAAGCCCTGTAAAAAGTTGCTTGGTAGCGTCAGGGCAGCAAACATGTATGATTAGGAAAGAGCAGGAAAAAAAACCTACCAAATGGTATGCTTGGCTTTCCTTGAGATGAAGTAATTTGAGTTGAAAAAGTTGTTTATTTGAAGGTACTCAGAAACCGAAATTAATTTTGCACCAACCTAATACATACAGTAGCGGTCAAAAAGATATGTCACTTTTCATTTTTATACAGAAATAGCTCAAATCGAGAAGAACCTGGTACCGTTCGATAGTTCTGACGGTTCTATCTTAAGATATGTTGAAATATACAGTTGTTTCGAATTCTGTATTGTTTAAAAATATAGTGATTTTCATATGCTATTTCCAACGAAAATATCTCAAAAATCGCTGAATGAAGGACCAATCTAAAATGACAATTTGATAGAGCATAGTCTAGTTAATATAATGTGATACATACATTTGATTCAGATCGCCGCTAAATTATAGATTTTTCTGAGCAAACATTTTGGTGGTCAAAAACTGGTCAAATTTTAGGACCATGTTTCAAACAAAATTCTATATCTTCCTAACTGCGTAAGGAAATTACATCAAATTTTAGTAGTTGATAGGAAACAATTTTCTCTTTCAAGATCTGGTTTTTGTTTTCAAGCTCTCCTCTTAATTGGTGAGAAAATTTCTTTAAAAGTTGAAACTGCGTAAACTGCTATATTCAAAAAAGTTTGAGAGGAATCGACTTCGTTTTTGCTCAGGTGATAGTACATTTACGGTGCTTTTGGTACTGTATGTATGCTGAAATAAATCAAAGTTCTTTATAATAATATATCGCTTTGACTAGCACACGCTGTGCGCTGATAGAGCATAGTCTTTATTATAATGTGTTACCCGCCCCTGTACAATGTACAGGTAGTGACGACGCCCTCAACGTGTGTTAGTCAATGCGGTATATTTTTATTAAAACTTTGATTTATTCTAGCTAACGTGCGATATTGAAAGAACTACTAATATACTATTAACTTGGAAAAATTTGAGTCGGTTCCTCTCAAACTGTTTTAGATACAACAATTTACGCAATCTCAACTTTAAAAAGAATTTTCTTCTAAAATAAAGAACCAGTTTTGAAATAAAAACAACTACCCTAAAGAGAATACCATCTTCTACAGAACTTTCAAATTTGGTTCAATTTTTTCAAAAAGTTGGGAAGATATAGAATTTTGTTTAAAGCATGGTCCTAAAATTTGACCGGTTTTGGACCACCGAAAAGTTTGCTCAAAAAAAATGTATATTTTAGAGGCGATTCGAATCAAATGTTCGTAGCACATTATAACAACTAGATCATTCTCTATCAGAATATCGTCTCAGATTGATCCTATACCCAGCGATTTTTGAGATATTTATGTTCAAAATAGCATATGAAAATCACTAAAAAAAATTTAAAAAACAGAGAATTAGTAAAAGCGGTATGTTTCAACATATTTTTAAACAGAGTACTCAGAACTATCAAATGGTATCAGGTTCTTCTCGATTTGAGCTATTTTTGATTGCAAATGAAAAGTGACATATGTATCTTTTTGACCGCTACTGTATGTACATAGTAGAGCATGACGACTCTCGTGTAGGGTCCAATTTTTGGGGTCCTAAGAGTGATGCTCGACATAAGTCGCAGTATTAATCTTTCTAGTCATCTGGCGAGTACGTCTAAAGCTCGCTGATAGTCGCTTCACCCAGCATTCCCTCTGGAGCCTCAAATTTCGAATCAATAGTAGCATCTCAACCGTCGCATGTGTTCTGCTCAGGGAATGCGAATACGAAGCGGGTCGTCACATCACCCGGCTATTCGCTATCTTATCGATTTTGAAGTGATGTAGAACTTGAAGTTGTGATGACTATTTGTATCTCATGTCATTTTTCTGGAAGTGGTAAAGTAAACGTAAAGGTATTGGCGTTGATCAATCCCTGAAGACGTAGTGCAAAATTGGACAAGTCTGTTACCCATTTTCCCGACCACGGACGGATGGAAAGTTTGGCTAGCACGAACGAGGATCGATCGCTCGCCCGTGTAGGTGTCAGTATCGCCTCTTACCACTGTATCACGCACGTCCCGGGTAGTGGAAGGATAGATCTCCAATTTCGTGGTAGCTTTATCAGATAAGAAGATCATTAGAGGTTTTGATCGCAGGCTGGACATATGATCTCGAATTCCACTCATTAGAAGTGTAAAGAGGGCGCGCTACGTTCTCTGCGTCTCTGCCACAAACCTTAGCCTTACTGCGCTGCTTTGAAGCCGAGTATGAACGGGTCTTGAGGCTATTGTGACTCTATACCTGTCATCTACACAAGACCGGTGCAGTTCAGCGATGGACTGTTGCGTGAGGGTGTAGAAAGATGGGGGAGAATGATGTCGGCGAAGAGTCTCATGTGAAATGAATGAGACAAGAGAGCATCGTGTCGATCGGCTGGCTGGCTAAAAACGCGCTTTTCAACGACGATAGTGGAGGTGGACAAGCAGCACGGCGGTATGCTCGGCTGCCCTCTTCTATGTATGCATGTGTCTGTTCAAATATGCACCACCATCAGGCCGTATTATTCTCTCTCATCTACCAGCGGACATCTCGTTCTCATCGTTCTGAAAAGCGCTACCTCTAGTGAAACACAGCTGCCTTGTGTGACTTGTATACGTCATCGAAGAGATGGGTGAGTTGTAGACATCATTGTACATCAACATGTGTCCTATTCGTTGAAAAATATATACTTTTTCTGCTAAGGTTTTCTTTTTTTTCACGCTGTCGTCATTACGGTGAAAACAAAATGAAACGGCCAAAGAAGTCAGCAACATGGCACAGGCAACAAAGTGAAAAGACAATCCTATCGTTAGTTATGAAACTGACAAATTTGGCAAGAGACATTGTGTTCTGGTTTGTCTTCTCACATTAAAAAAAGCTGGATGCTGCCTGAATAGAAGCCAGCTTCCCTAAAGTTTCTAATGTTGCACCACCATCTAGTTTTCTCCACATTCCTGTCGTTTTCACGTTTCTCATGTCTTCATTTCTAGCTTCTCGGTCGGGGTAGATGTGCTTGACAACCATGTGATGGGCATGTAAAATTTATTATGCTTCCAAGAGCAGTGATCATCCCTTCAAATGTTACATGAAATTGGCGGCACAATTCCATAGCTTTCGCTAGTCTTGGAAACCCGCTGTTCAACACGTTATTCAACTGCGTTACCCCGTGGTATGTTGCCCAGTTACGGCACCCACCCATTAGGATCCCGACCTATTATTGAACGTGAATTGTGCATTTCCAACGAAACCAAATCGTTGAGGAGTGCAAACGAAGTGCAATCAGTAGGCTCGGCTAGCTCAACGCTACACTCCTAAAGTAGATTAGCTTCAGCAATTCGTTTCTGTTAAGTTGAACTGCTAGCAGGCCGTCGATTGAAGTTTCAATTCCCAAGTTGCACTTTCGTTTTATGCCAGTTCATTTAGTTTTGGTTGCTCCGGCGTGTCAGGCATTATAGCATGTGAACAATTTCGCATGTGAAATTAGGAACTAAGCACACGTGAACAGCATGTGAACCATGTGAACCATTTCAAAATCACCAAATATACCTCCTGAGGTGACCCAACGGAAAACGAGTGGCCTCATTGTGTGAGGAAAAGCTGACATTTCTGCCAGGTGAAGTGCTGCTTGAACAACTGTTGCCACTTATTGTTAGTGCTGCGAAAGTGTTACCACGGTGACCTGCACTGCAACAGCCATTCCATTGCTTAGGTATTAATTAGAACATATTTGGCTCTAGCAGTATGAATTGTCAGGTATATTTCCATCCGCCCAAAACTTTCAAAAATTACGGGCCCTCAGCTCGTCAGAGAGCACCTGGCCTACATTTTGATGCAGCTGCATGCCAGTCGCTGCCGTATATTAGGCCTTTTATTATTAGGAAGTATTTGGTTCTGCAAATTCAATTCAGACATTGTTCACTTCAGAAAATTCTCGCAGTTCCTCAGACTAAATGAGGCTTAAGGCCCGTTCATACGCCGCAGCGAATCAGTACTGCAACCAGCCGGGTTTCTCGCTAAAGCTACGGTATCATCGGGCGCAGAATTGTCAGTTTTCTCTTGGGAGCAGTACAAGAGTATGTGGGATCTATACTTATAATAACACGTCAACAAATGTGCAGCTCTCATGGAAAGTCTCCAAAACTTTCATCTGCGATCCGCTGCGTATCCGACATATGCTCAACCATTTCTGCACGGCTTTGTTGCAGAGTATCAATGGAGCTTCAGCCCTAATTTCGCGCCAGGTTGATAAATGTCTGGTTTGCGGAATAACACAAAATCACTACAATAACTGCTAGCAAACAATAAGATGTATTTTTGGATCACAATGGCGACATTTAGGCATTTCCTATGGAATGCATGTCAAAGGCGCTGATTTCTGATGTGCTGGGTGTGTTTTTCGTTACCCTAAGCACTGCTAAACTGCTCTTACGTGGGTCCCAAAATGACGACATTGAGGAAAGCCATGCCAAAACAGCTACATTCGCCCAATTCATTGGAGACCAACGGTTGAGCACCACTTTTCCTGGCTAAAATTAGGCAGCTGCGTTATTTCTGTCACCCACATTGTTCGTCCGGTAGCCTTCCTTTAAGTAGACAATTTCTAGTTTCAGACTTGTGTGTGGTTATCAATGTGTGCCATTTTCTCGATGCCTACCAGATTCAATCATTCTAGCAACAGCGTATTAGGACCGCACAGGCCATGAGATAGTTCTATGCTGTTCTTCTAGCTATCATTTTTTCCACAAATTCCGCTATAAATGACGGTGAACCCCTAGTTAACCTATTGTGCACTTGGATATCTTTGTTTGATGATATGGTACCATTCTTGTTTGGAAAGGTGAAAACACTGAACTGAGTGATACCACACCTTTTTGTATATGTAGGCCAAATGCGCATGCATCATGCCTCTACGGTTCTGAGTATAAGATGAATGCATGGCGCGTCCTTGGGGACCTTGTCAACGCCGTCTACTTAAGTTTACCTTCTCATAGTTCACGCTCCTCAAATAGATTCGACATGATAGACATGCTAAAAAATAGTATTTTTTCCTGTGTAGCTTACGTTCACTTCTACTTTACTTTGTTACGTTCACTATTATTGAAACTTCGGCATAATGTTATTCCAAAAAGTTCAAGTGTATTTCTTCTTTAAAATAAAAGAAGTAGCTGGTCGATCCGTGCACGAACGCAAACTGAAAGTTCCAGCAGTTCCTTAGAAATTTTCTCACACAATTCTCTTGCTAACATATAATAGCAGCGCCTTGGAGCTTTCTCCTGAAAACCCTCACACTATTCAATGTGCTCTCCCAAGCCTCTCCGTCAAAGCTCGCAAGTGCCATACACTTGTCATTTTAAATGTGCCTACAGCCGAGAGCTTTTCAATTCACAAAGGGCAGGCTGTTTGAGGACTAAGATGATTTTTTCGTCGTCGTTCTAGAAAAGCTCAGAATTTCTCGTCAATTTCTTGTCGGGTTTTGTGGCGAGCAGAATTTTAATTGTCGAAGCGATTTGTGGACATCATTGACGTTCTAGTGTCCATTGGCCCGACCAGACCGACTAATTCCTCGTGTCGCATGCACAATGTGGCCTTGAGTGAAGACGACGTACTAGAATCCGCTTAGACGTGGCAGTTGCTCTCTCGCATCCTCCTCGTCACGCCTATTCTCACTCGGATGAAATCGGCACAAACTGACTCAAGTTTTAGGCTTCTAATTTAAGCTTGGAACTTTAGGTCCACAGTTATCCATCTGTATTCTCACATTTCAATGTTGTCGACTATTCGATATCAAGGCCGACGATTTCTGCTCGTTATTCCGTCGCTGATTCACTCCAATTTCAATCCGACGTTTTTACCAGTTAGCTTACTGACTGCTGGCGTGTTCACGATACGTTGAATGTGCACGCATTGGCCTCGTTTTCAGTTGTGAGTTCGACCTGTTTCGAGTAGTGCATTATGAACACGTTTTTGTGTTTGTCGCTGAGAATAAACACGGTGCAAAACATTTTTTGTGTTTGGTCACTTTATGGACTTATTTTATCGGTAGAAAAGCTGTAGCTTTTTTCTGTTGTTCATTATGCTAACTCAATCAAGTCAATAAGGTCCAGTGTATCATAATGAGGACTAATCAGGGGGTATGGAGGCAGTAGTGTCAGATGAGCGAAGAAAAAATTAGAAGTAACGTTAGAAACTTGTTAGTCTCTCAATACCATTCTACAGTGAAAAAATTTAAGCAGATCAAGAGACAAAAAATTTCTTCCGAACACTGGAAAAGGTTTTCTATCGTGTGGCCCTGGCGTACTGGCTTATTCTGGTTACACTAGGTCGCCAATGAAGCTCAAAATTTTGACGTGTGGTAAATTGTGAGAAAATTACAAAGCTGTTCAAAAATGGCCCATAAAATTTTAGAACTTTCGTTGTATTGCACTTGCGATGTGATGCAGACTTGTGGCATAAGCATAATCCTTGAGTCAGGCTGTGCTTTTCGATATGGCTCATCTTGAAACTTAAAAAAACGTGGTGATTGAGCAAAGGAAAGTTGTTGAAAACGATTAATCAAAAATGTTTCACCCAACGTTTTGTCTTCTCAAAAAGAATTGCTAGGCGATGGTTTGTCATGGAATTTTGTATCTTTTCAGTGCCTTTCACATCAGCCCTATTGAAGCTGCTATCTTAGAAGCCTTTCGTTTTCAATGGGCAGCGCTATGCTAAGTCTTGGACTAACGTTAAATGTAATCGTATTTATTTCTATACTGCAAAAAGCTGTGCTCACAGTCAAACAACAATGAAAAATTATTCAACAAGGAAAACAAAATGAAAATATAAAATGATGAACTGCTTGCTCTATGAATTTCGGTATCTGTTTATTGTATCGCCGATTAAATGAATATGATGCAGTGCGAGATGAGGCCGCTTTTTAAAACGTTATACGAATATATTGAGTGACTAGAAATAGATTTGTATCCGATTCTTGTGGGTCTTCACATAAAAGGCGGCTGCCGTTTGAGCTGCAGCTCGCAGCTTCTTTCGTCGCGCGATCGATTCCTGGTCTCAACTGGGACCGCACTTGAAATCGAGTTAAAATTATTGAACGTTTTCCACGAACCTCCTCCGTTTTGCAGCTCAACCGAGTAATTCGATTCAGTTGTTGTTGTTCAACTCGAGAAAATTTATTTCATTAGCCCGCCATGCCGATCGGTTTCAAACGCCTTGTCTGTTTTGACATTTTATAGTTTTGCTCGATTTTCTTGCTCCGTTTCTTATAACTTTCGAACGGCGACCTTGAAATTTTCGTTTTTTTGGGTTGCTGAATAACATATTGAAGGCTCAGGCAAAATGTGCAGTTTAAGCTCTGAAAAATCGTTTGTGTTTTAGACGACGCTTCATTAGAATGTTCAGTCTACAACATTCAAATCCTTCTCTTTCTCGTTTGAATTGGTTTTAGGTAAAATGCGCAAAATTCGTGTAAAACTTATTTTCTGCTCTTTTTTTCTTCGTAGCTTTCTAGTCAACTCTTGGTTTTCGCTTGTGGTCCGATTAGTAAAAATGAAGACTGAAAAAGTTCTCAAAAACATTTCACAATGGGAAGATGCGGTCATGGCGTTTCCTTTTATCTTTGGAATGTTCTTCTGATTATGCTCGGTTCCGGCCACTCAAGCGGGATTCGAACCGACATCTCATGTCTAATCGTGGCACCGCGAGACCGCGCACATTCATAACAAATGGATCATTATAACAATACTGACTTCTACTATACAATTCAGCAACCCGCAAAACCGCTATAATGAAGGAAAAATATCCCTCAGGCGACGTTGTTACTCGGCCGGATCTCCTCCGAGGGTAGCAAGTTCAATGTTCCGTTCTGGAAACAGGGTAATGTCAAATTTGAAATATAGTCGTGCCCTTCAATGAAAGAAGCAGGGTGGAAAATGGCTCTCACCCTCCTCCGCAAATTGTCCATCACTCATCCATATTTTGCACTTTTACGCGTATATCACGATTGATTGAGTGAGGATTTGCGTCAAATTTCCATGCAAATATAACATAAGCCTCCCTTGTGATATACTAGCCAGAAGTCGATAGTACAACATGGTCAATGGTGACTTTTTCTTCAAAAATTCAAAGAAAAACAGCCAACACTTTATGTGGTAGCCGGACAGCATTCTTGTGAGGATATTGGGTCTTCAACTCCAAATTCGTATTGGAGGATATGTGAAAGGATGTAATTATAGAGAAATCGATGTTTCAACTCCAAAAAACCGGTCAGCTAACCACGAACCTCGTGATAATTGTTGGCGATTGTGCTGGCACTGCTATTGATTCCACTGTGAAAGCTACCGTATTTAAAAAAGTGGAATACACTAGCTTATTGACATCTATTATGTCTGTCTCTTGAAACATGTTTTATTTTCACATATGCCTTTCGTGTTTTTTTTTTCGCCTTATTTTTCGGAGACATCGATTGTGGACATAATTAAGTGGGACTTTGGGGGTACACTAATACTTATTACCGTTTCTGGTAATAAACCGTCCCAAATCCAATTCTGTGAACTGCGCAGCAGAGGTCAGTTGTTTTCGAGTTTCCCATTTTATGCGCTTAGAAAGATGAAGGTAGATATCTATCTGTATTACGTTCTTATTCTTCAAAAAGCGAACAATCGGAATTTTCTCTCTTCGAATTGGAACTGATGGAGCGAGGAATTGAAATTCCCTCTTACAGAGTGCATTACGAATATTTTTCGACAATTATGTGTCCGCAGCTTGTGTAAATTCGCACCTATGTACGTGGAACTTCCGGCTTCTCAAATCGAATTTGTTTCACATCGATGATTCGGAAAATGTGTGACATACTGAACTTATGTGGAACGCTCTTCTCAGCGGGCGGGGAAACACGTCGTTTTAGTAAAATTGCATTTTTATATAGGAATTTTTTATATAGGAAAAATCATTTTTCTCGCTTTACACACTGCGGTCAGATCTTCCCGCGGGTTGCAGAAACCCTGAGCTGCTTCGAGCGAGCAAATTTGTCTCTACTCAGCAAATTTGTTCACTCTTAACTTCATTTAGATCTTTCCAAAATGTTCGATATTGTTTCAATTGTTTCTTTACCATTAAGTTCTGCTCCTTTTTTATCTGTGTGTCATACTGTAGGCACGGGGAACACCCATAGCTGGGTTAACTATTGGTGTACGGCTTAGTGTGTGATCGAAACTCGGGTGTGTAATCGCACATTTTTCACTGCAAACATTTCATAATTCCAGTCGTTCGTATTTCCTCAAGAATTGTAGTCTTAACAGTAGACCTTTTTCTTACAGCATTTTCACCATTGAAAATAATGCCCATTGTGATGCTTCCCATATTTCCCGCTAAAATATGGTCTCATGGGAATTCAGCCTGAAAACAAGCTAAGAAGACCCATAAGCCGGCCATGAGAGTGAAACTCAATAAGTTCACTCACAAATCACCTTTTTTAATTGCATCTGCTTAACGATATAGGAATTTTGTTCAGTATTGAGATTGTAGAACTCGCCGGGATAAACATTTATGATTTCACATCACGTGGACTCATTATCAAATTAATTCTCGCATATATGGCGTTATCGCCATGAAGTTCTTAGTAGAAACCAATAAGAATTTCAGACACGCATAATTTGTGTATATTTGTTTGCCAAAGTTCTTCTCTCCTTTCTTCACCTTTGTTTCCGGCGTTTTAATCTTCTTCTTTTCCGCTCACCTCCATACTGTTCCTCGCATGCAGCTGGTACAGCTAATATTGTTAGGATGATATTTCGCAAAATGGGATAATGAGAAATATGAGTATAGCTGAATAAATACTTTACTGATATTCTGTCTGTAATTATGGTGTCTTATTCATGTCTTCTATGAATAAGACAGCGTAATTACGTGAAAACCATCAAATTGGGAGTGAATATCTGTTCCGTTTCGTCCCTAACGCTACCCGGATTATTGAAGGATTTAATAAACCTTATAATATCTGAGAGGTACTTTTCCTGATAATGCCCAATTATCATATCATGCCCAACCGTATTCGATATCATACCATTTCGCATCCACCTATGGTCGTGTGCAGCCTGTTTAATCTGCCTGATGTGGAAGAAAAAGCCGTTCTTTTCTCGCGAGATGATAAGACCGCTTCAAGGATGTGCATTAAGATATGATCATGATATGATACGCTCGGGTGATAATTGGGCATTAAGAGGAAAAGTACCATCTAAAATTTAGGTAAACTTCCTTGAATTGCAATGTGTGGGGGTGCTATAGCCAAGAGAACGCGGTAAAGGAAACCCATGTGATAGACAGTGATGTTTATCCAAGGTAAAATAGGTAATTGGTCATTCGAAAGTCATTTTTGCTCGAGGCTTGTGTCATCGCTATAGTTGTACTATCGTATCGTCGGTTTAGCAAAATGCTCAGAGATCTATTCATGTGGGTATATCCATTGGGTATAACACGTGATTTTCGTCGATAACGGAAGCGGTCGATTTTGTTGCTTAGGACGCCTGTAGTTCGTTAGTGACGTTGAAAACATGGCTGACACAACTAAACGAGTAAATTTGGCTCCGGGTGCTCCTCGTCAACAACACTTCCCCCGGTGGATAATGCAATCGTCGGTCTTTCACAGCTCACACTCAGCTTTCATGGTACAAGAAGGCGCCTCTTACCTTCGTATAGTGTCCTGAGGTTAAATAGACCGGTATAGGTTAAGTTGCTGTTAATGTAGGCCTCCTCTTTAGCTTGTTATCCGAGCCGAGCTCTTCCCCTGAAAGAGCTGCCGGTCGCGCATTGCAAGCTATATTTGTCAAGCCGCCGACCTTTTTGTAAGGCTCTGCCTTTATAAGGAACAATTTGTTGGAATTTATGTGATCGTAGCTGTTACTAAAATTGCTCGCATACAATATGAATTTCACCGAGTATACACTGTCATCATAGTGTTTCTTCGAAAATTGGCTTCTCGAACAATGGAAAAGGGCACAAACGTCGAGGCAATAGTACAGTTATCAGTAACGTCCCAAGTTCCATTCGTACTTGGCAGCAAAGCAGCAATGCAACTCAGCTTCTGTAGAACTTCACGCTTTCTCCACCTGTCTGTCTAGTTGAGCTTAGTGAGTACCTTCACTATTTAATTATCGCTGTAGAACTTCCACAAAATCCCTGTTGTGATGCGCGCGTGGTACAGTGGAAAAAGGCACTACTGACACTAGCACGGTCGTATGATCGAACCTCGCCCGGGCTAACCAAGCCTTCCATCACTCCAGGGCTGCCGAGTAGGAATGGGCTCTTACTCTCACGTGGACCGGGTTTTCTCGGTTTCCCCTTCCTTCTCTGGGGACCTGTTTTTTGCCTCCGTTTTCACTATCAGTCATCTTCCGTTTTTCCATGTGTTCAGATCTTTTTCTTACGTTTCCTGCTGTCAAACGCTGATAGCTGTTGCAAATCGTAATCGAAAGCAGTACTGAACATGAAACTCGCTGGAAATCCCATATTAGTGTGTGAAACGGAGAACAATGGTTTGACGTCACGCTAGACTCTATAGGTCACATTAGCGGCATCGAATTTCAGTCGCTTTTCGGACGAGAGAAGCTGCTGCTGTGGGAGCCGACGGAGCCTGCCTGCACTCAGCTTTTTCCCCTACCGCCCACACCTGATGATTTCATTTGGCTCATTCAGCACCTCGTCGTTCTCCATTGTTCAATGTGTTTTCCGAAGCTTTACAGATTCCAGAACCCCTAGGGCGTTATTTGCTCACCACTGTTGATCTCACCTCGAGCGAATGCTCGACTTTTAGACTTTTTAGTTCGAGTCTCATCTTGAACTCCAATACCACAATTTTTCCATTGGAAACAATTTGCTACGTCAACATCAATAAACAAGAAAATTACCAGAAACCTCCCAAGCTTCATCTCCGAAGGCAGAAGCTTCTTACTCCATCTGTCAGCCTCTCTCGATCTCTCTAGATCTCTCTCTCTCTCTTTCTCTCTCTGTCATTCATATTTGACATTTATTCACCGCGCTTGTGCGTGCACGTCATTCAGAAGAAGAACTTTTAGATTCATTCTAGAATTCTGTTTCCATTGTTAACAACCAGGTAATTTACTTGAAAATGCCCAAACATTGGCTGAAAGCCGCCCTGACAAATGCTAGAGCTTTGCTCTGCGACTGTGCTGCAGTCTTCGGGCATTGTTTCCGTTCAAGCTATTGTTCTCTACGTTTTTCAAATTCTCTCTCCATTCGAACATCATTCTCAGGCAAGGTGACAAAAATCCGAAAAAGAACATACTTCATATAGTTTTCTTTCAGATGCAATGAAAGGAAGCAATGCGTTCGGCCGTTGTGTGGGAGCAGTACAATGCAGTGCGTGAACAACTGCAAGCACGAATCGCTGAGAAAATTCGCCGACAAATGAGCACTTTGGTAGAGGGATTTTGCTATTTTTGTTTCATTAAGTGTCCTTATATCAACTGCATAGAGATGAAACGTACTGCTCGAGTTTACCATATTACATTTCAAAATGAAGAAAATATATTACCACAGGTAAATCATCCAACGAAGTACGATATTCAGCAAAAAGCGACGGAAAATCCGTTTTTTTCGTTCCTTGGCTGGCAATTTGGGACCATAAGTGCCAAATTTTTCTTATGTCATGAGATAGAAAATAAATAATTAACAAAAACTAAAATTATGGCTGCAGCCCAAATAAATGAACAGAACTCTGCAAAAATTTGAGGTTTTCAGTAAAGTCCCATAAGGTCGCCCTCGTTCGGTACTGCAGCTACTCTTTACAAAAATGAGATTTTGCGTTTGCGCTATACTAAAAATGAACATCATAGCCGTAGTCAGCGCATGAAACCCCTTGACTTTTCTTACTTTTGGAAATGTCTCGAGTGCACCGCACCTATGGAAGATCCCCTCGGATTCAGTCTCTACATTTTTCCATCTTTGGACATATTTATTGACGATTCGTTCAAGGAATTCTGGCGATATCGCGCTAGAATCATCGCAGAGGCTTCAAATTCGCAATTTTGATAAATTTTAGAGGAATTTTTTTTCCGCAACGGGACAGACCCACTACATCAATACGTTTTTCGAACGACGACTCGAACTGCTCGATCGCTTTGTCGCAAAACTGTGCTTCAGGTTCTAATACTGCAAAAAGATTTTGGTTATCAAAGGAAATGAGAAAACCTGCAACACCTGTATGTATACAGATCTATGTGTGGTATAATTGAATACTCCAAATCGTTATTCTGTAATGAATATTCATCAGGTGATTCAGCATAAGCGAGTTTAAGGAGCGTTGAACTAAAATGTACGTCCTAAAAACTGCCTTATATGTGGATTTCGTCTTTAGTTTCGACCCTCGTGTCCCTGGTTTTGATTGATTTCAGTTTCTTTTTCATTTATGGAAGGTAACGCTTCGCTTTCGAATTACTCGTTTTATTGGTACGATTTCGATGTTTTCGCTTTTTTCTGTCTCACAAAAGATTTTGAACAGAAAAACCTCTGTATCCATATCATATTGAATCCCTGGTTGAAATCATTTTGGCTAACGGCTGAATACTCCGAGTGGATAATTCAGCACTTTAATTACCTATGATGTGCAGGTGTAAGTCATGCCTATTGAAGGAAGTAGGTTTTTAGTACATGAAGCTTTATTCGCAGACCCTTAAGTTATGTGCTTTCGTTGTAACTTGAACTGAACTGTGAGAGCAGAACGATTGGGACCTCTTGTTTTTCGATGTCAGCTGGGACTATTCGAATTGTGGTTGTTCATACTCGTGTCAAGAAGCTGTGGCCTGTGGTGTTTTGTCGTGCTTTGTCAATGTGAAGTTGTGGTCGTTTTCATGAAACTTTGAGCACACTGGAGTCCTATTGATCCTTTGAATTAGAAGTGAAAAGCCTCTTGGAGAATTGGCCCGTGCTGTTTAGAAAAAAGTCGAAAAGTGTTGATTAAGGTCGTGTAAGAAGTTGACGTAGGAATGAAGCGTTAGATCCTTTGACTTTGATACTTATTTTATTATCAAAGAAATCATCATTTTCAAGAAAGTTTCAGCACGACTTTGTCTCCTGTATAGTCAAGAAGGTTGCCTGCTAGCCTTCCACAAGCGTGTGCTAATCTTCTCAAACTCATTTTGTTCTTCCTTCGTCCTTCTTTCTTGCTGGTCTTCCTTCCTTTTTAGGAATTTATAGATAAAAGTCATTTGGTCTTCAGATGAACTCGTTCCTGTACGCATTTTGTCGTACTCAAATTGTTTCTGCTCGTTTCATTTCCATCGCTCAGTAAGGCGGCTCGTCTCTGGTTGCTCTTTCTCAGAAATTTTATTCCACTAGAAAATTGCTGCAGGAGTTTATAGCGCACAGTTTTTCTGCCAGCTGGATTCCGCTGTACGTCACACGAGTTTATTTCGTCGAAGCGGCTTTGTGTGGCGAATTTTTTGCATTTCTCAGCGCCATTTTCGTTTTGGCGTCAGTCGTTTCACGTGAGGGAAAACATGCGAATTGCCAAGATGCCTGGGGCTATTGGTGTTGATGGTGGGGACGACGAAGCTGGGAGACATTCGTCGAGCTCCAACGGAGCCGGCCAACCCCCACACAACAATCTCCCGCCTCTTCGATTCCCTCATGACCGCCTTCAATGGCACGGTTTTTGGGCCGTACATGAGGCCGCTGGGGAGCGCCCGGAAAGCAAAAGCTGTCAATTCGTTCGAGAACGTTTACTTCTGATCGAATTCTGATGTCCATCGAGCCGACGGCCGTCCACGATGCTGTTGCTGCACCACGCAGGCGACGTTTCTACGTTGGAGCGCTCGCCAAGCTGGTATCGATTGATTCGTGTTGCTAATCGATTTGAGCAGTCGGCGCGGTAGTTCAGTATAACTGCGCTGTGATCTTCTGTTTTATTCTGGATTGCATTTATTCGAAAAACTATACTCTTTTAGTAAACATTTTCAACTGGTTTCTAATGTGACGCAGAATTTACAAATCATAGCTATGCTACATATGTCCCCAGCGATACCTAATATTCGCATTTCAACCAATCGATACCCGTTTTATTTTTATGCACGATAATTATTTAGACGCAAGGAATTCTAGCAGTTATGGCAGTACTTAATCCAGAAATCCTTGCTGTATATATCGACCATGCCTTGAGGGTTGAGTGCAGAAGTAGATGCTATGCTGCACCACTTTTGGAGCTTTTTATTTTGTAGTTTATGCTTGCAAAATCTGTTTTTGAAATCAGTCGATTGCGTGCTTCCACTTTTGTCGATCTCCATTTCAAGTCGAAAACTTTTAGCAGTGTTTTTAGAGACTGATTTATCATAAGCTCAAAAAGGCTCGGCGGCTATGGTTCCTGATTTATAAGGTATTACGTTGTTATGGCTATTGTTGATCGTTCCTGTTAAACGCTTTCCAGTCGCATAATCGAAGTATTCTGCACATTTTATATTTGTTAATTTAATGCGCTGCATAACCAGTCTTCTGTGTCTGGGTGAGATGGTTTTGAGAAGCAGTCCGTGTAATTTGGCGCCAAAACTAGGGTCCTTTTCTTCGACGTCAAATTAGATTAAATAAAAATATAATATTCAATCGTAATGTTAAACGAACAAGTACTCAACGTTTGACCATCCAATTTTTGTGTCATTGTCACTAAGCATCGCTTGAGCTTAATGCTATTGTCCTATATCACCTTGTCCAACATACTACTTCGATGGTGGTAGGTAGAGAAAATTAGAATGAACTAAGGACTAGAGTGCTCAAGTTACGATTGCTCATGTTAGTTATGATTCAATAAAGCTACATCTCCAGATTCACATGTGAAGGTTTAATTTAAAAGCTTCACCAGAGCTTATATTTTCTGAAAGTACACTAAGGCTCTATTATTTTTTTGAATTTTTCTCCTTATTGCTTCGTTGAAGATCACGCAGGAATTCGAGGCTCAGTTCCAATGATTTGACAACGCTGTTGTTCATCATTGAAGATTCCTGGTCTCATCGGCAGCTGCTCATAACAACTATTTTATCGTCGCGTAATCGTACTACGGAATTTGTTTTCGGGATCTGTTAAACAAAATTAATTGTTAGGAGCCACAGATGAGCCTGATTTTTTATATTCTGGTATTCAGTGATTTTTGACTTTTCAAAAGCCTTGTCTCTCGTTACATATTTGAAATCATTCCAATTTCTTACTTTTTTCATCTTCGCTCACATATTTGTGATCATTTTCCTCACTCCTTCAAACACTAAATGACATCATAATCTATACGAGAGTTATCTTAGAAATTCAGAGATTCACTGCGTTGTCTGGTTCAGCCTATTGGTAAAGAAATTTATTCACTTATCTATCAGGCTCTGATGAAAGCAAATACGCTGCAACGTAAGCCAACCAGAGCTCAGTACCGACCTGGAACAACATTCAAAGAAATCAGCAGCAGAATTCATTTATTTTTTTCATTACAATGCACTGTGCTTCGTTTCTGTTTCTAGCAAATAATGAACAGCTGCATCAACAGCTGAAACAATTGTTTTTGGTGGGAAAATGTTTGAAAGGTTGGATTTCTTTTGGGTTGCTGATATTTGTACTATTCATGGGAGCCATATCGATATTCATTTCTAGAGTTTTCTGAATGATTTTTCCGATTCAGGTTGGCAATATGGAAAGCGCTGATCTACTGTTGGTCGCAGCTGACGGTCGTAAACTGCCAGCACATGAATGCATACTTCGTGCTCGGGCTCCGGGTTTCTATCAACGTCATGTCGAAGCTACCGTATCGGCGATGGGACGACATGATGGTCGTCTTCGTGAGGTACGAACAAAATGCTGCATTTCTAATGAAGAATTCGTCCTCTGCAAGCCCTTCTTCATCCGGGCCTGATCCATTCATTCGATGTCAGCCGAACTGTTTACGCTTTCATAAGCATCTGCTATCCGATGTGAAATGTTGAGCCAGCTGTCCGATATTCAGGTAGCCATTGGTGACATCGATTCGTCCGGACTAGAATTCTTCATACATTCCGTGTACACCGAGGACGAAATGGCTCAGTTCCCGTCTCAGCTCGATGAGGAACGCCGTGAGCCATCATTTTCTCTATCCTTTTTTTTGAATCATTTCCTCTCGTCATTCCTTTTGTTTTGTCTTTGTCTGATTATACGATAAGTAGCTAATCAAGTGCCAATATTTGAAAGCTGAGGTTTAGTTTGTGAAAACTGCCGTCGATTCATGGACAAGAAAAAGGGTGCCCATGTGGTATTCAAGAGTAAGTTTTCGCGTAGGCTTAATTCTGCTGCTCACCTACACATATCACCGGTGCTCAGAAGTCCTCAGATGAACTATGTACTCTCGATAAACTCTTACTCGTACTCTCGATGACGCAAAAAATACCTAGATATGAAAAAACCGCGACAAATTGCAAGAAATACTTTATTAATGTTGATCATTCAGTTGAAAAGCTATTTCGCCTTCGGTGACGACATTTTGAAGAGCGCTTCAGTTGTTCTCCATTTTCTTTGAGAGAGATAACTTCGCGAACCCGAACGTAAAAACTCGTGGTGCTCGGCAGGAAAGCGGTGTAGTAATTGTTGTGTGCGAGCAGAGACGCAGAGGACGCGGTATTTGCGACAATGTGCGACAAGGTTTTTTAGACACTTTGCCTATCGAGAATGCAAGTTGTTCGAAAATCCTTAGAAAATCTCCAAAAGTCTCATCTGTTACGCCTAATTACATAAATGACTTCTGCGTCTCTGATAAGCAGTTAACAATTATTGCGCTGCTCTGCTGCCAAGTATAAATTAACTTATAGTATGATACGTCTGTGCTCCCTTTAGCCATCCAATTTCGCTGTTTCTGTGTCTGACACTCAATGTATATTTTTACTAAGCGAAAAGAGAATATGTGGGACCAATTTATTTGAAGCCTTCTGAGCACATGCTTTGCCAAGTAATCGCACGTTTTGGGCTCTTTTTTGTTCGTAATCCATTCGGGCACAATTTTCCAGCTTTATTGCACGGTAAAATACACCACAGCGAACCACTCGAGAGGAAATTACCAATGAACGATGTATTTGACATGATTTAGCGCTACGACACACAGAACGATCTAATCAGCCTTTCATCTGAGCAATTTTTCGGTTATCGGATACCTGTAATCATTATACGCATTGAGAAGCGCATACAAGATAACATTTGTTTCTGGATGTTAAATTTTAACCCAGAATTGATCACGGCATGTGCCCCTTGGATGAAAGCGATTATATGAGATCTGGGACTAAGCGATATTTTCGCACCTCCGTAGCCTGAAAATTGGTCTACATCGGAGTTTTTCTATTCCTCGCTTTCATGAGCCCGAAGCCTATGAGAATCCGAGGTTAATTTCACCGTAGGCCACATTCTCGATTTCTTTTTTTGGATGTTTTTACCAAGGAGTGAAGTATCAAACCGAGATAATGCTTGCATCGCAATAAATTAGCACATTTTTACATGTTGCTGTTATGGACCTTATTTACGAGACACTTTAGTGTTCTCAAGTATAAATATGATTTTACTGATGCCCTCTTCATACTCGGCAGCGAAACAGTGCCATAACGCAGCCACTTGGCCGCTGAAACCATGTATGGATCCTTGGAAAGGGCTAGTATAATGTCGTAAAATGGAGGTAGATCCCACCTGTGACGTCTTGCCGGGCTGCGTCCTCTGCGTCTCCGCCCTGTGTACTTGACTATCACTGCGCGGCTTTGCTGCTAACTATGAATACGCTATGGAGCCAATCAATTATGACCTCATTGCAAGGAATATCGTTCACCCATGACATCACTAGCGTCGTTTTAACAAATATTCGATGTGCACGGAGCAATCTAAGCACAAAATGAGCAGGCGTAGAATTAGTACCAGCTTTCTTGGATTTCCGTTGACAATCACGCATTACACTTTTGGGCATGAAGCGGTGCAATTTTCTTCTTCATTTATTTGTCTTTTTTATCTTACCCGGGCTTCCTATGGGGTGTCGGTGTTTATAGTTAGAAACGAAACACTTGTTACATGATGTAGTGAAAAATTCCAATTTAGGCGACTTATCACGTGCGTCGAACCGATCAGTCGCAATGGATGAATCCACGGCTGAGTTGGATTTTCAGCAGAGAGGGGCGGATGAGAGGTATTTTCTTATTGTCCAGTATACGATCAAAGAGAAATTTTTAGAGTGATTGACCATTTTTAAGAGCAACGTTTGTAAGCGAGAGAAGGAGATCTCATTCTCAATCATCGCAATTAAGGACAAACAAATATAAACTGTTCCGGAGGTATTTTGAAATCACCTTTTGTCCGAATATTTTTGCCACCGTTAAGGCAAAAGCTCGCCGAAAAGCGTTCGAATATTCGATCAGTCTGGTTGACTTCAAATTTTGAAGTTGCAATAGAACGCAAAAGCAAGGTAATGAATTTGTGAAAGCAGGTAATGAATTATGGGAAACTTACATAGAAACAAGAAGTGCTCATTTACAACTGATTGGAAGGCAGAAGCAAAAGATAATTATCAATTCTCGATCTGTTTCTGCTTTTGAAAGGTATTTCTAGTAGCACTTCTTGTGCAAGCGATAAATTTAACAACGCTTTTTGCTGAAGTCAGTCTTCGGTAAGCACTTCTTCTGAGTCGATTCGTCGCTGCCATTTCCCTTCGAATCTCGAAATTACTTCAATAGATCTTCAATAGTTCTTCGTTCACCGTTTTCACCTTCCTGGCCACTAGAATGGCACATTTTCGAAAAGCGGACGGCGATATCCACGATCTCAAAGTTTTTCATGACTGTTGATTCAAAACTGTGCGACCATACATATTGCCGATATAACCATCGTTGGTAGTGTTAGTGAATTCACCTGGAAACAAATAGAAAGTAAAACGAGAAATGCAACGCAGCTCTTATGACTTCATTATTAAGGAGATCGACATTTATCTGCTTCTGAACCCGATTGTTATCTTGCAACCCTTCCAGGTCGTTCGAAGAGGAGACTCCGACCACCGGACGACCGCCCCTCGGTGACGTACTAGTGTCCGGAGTAGGTTTTTCTGTCCACTTGAAAAAAAAACTAAATATAAAAACAAACAACATCCCGAAACAGTCCGTTCCGTTTCAATACCTTATGCGGACATTTCCAAATAAGTTTAAAGGCCAAATGGTTGAATTTTGAGCTATGAATGCTGGCGTTAGTTGCAAATATAAATTTTAGAGCTATCCTCCTTCTCCCCGTCGAGCGATGTCTACATCGACTCCACCACAACTGATGTCATCGTCGGCTTCGATGGTACAACAACCGACAGCGTCTACAATGACAACATCTTCAATCTCTATGACATCATCGGCTCCGGTGATGACATCGTTCAGAGATTTGGCGACAGGTTCGCCGATGACGAGTTCCGCGTATTCTCTCGGCGGGAGAAGCGAGGTCACTGATATACCAGAAGAAGATGAGGAAGTACACGTGGAAAGACGTCAAAGTCGCGGAGAAAGTCAGTCATTGTCACTTTTTATTCTTCTATTTCTTTTTTTTTGCACTGAAATCTAAGAGAATAACAGCTGTAACGAGACATGACGATTCCAGCAACTGACACTTCTCAATTGCAACGACATTGCCCTTTAGCTGATGATCGTAATAAGTTCCTTATGATAACTTTGGGTATTACACAAATGTTCTGCCTTTTTGCTGTTCTGCCTTTGGTCAAGTATGAGTGCAGTTTGCGAAATATTTGGCTGGGATGGATTGTGGACTGTATAAAAAACACAAACTTCCTACGACTTCTCAACAGATTCCACTCCTTGAGAAATCATGTCATTAAGTAAAAGTTCCGACCTCGCGACCCGCTACTGGGTCAAAAATCATTTTACGAGGCTTCATAGATGGGGGATATTTGAAGCGCTGATCACGAATCTGATGTAACTTTTCCTATCGTCAACCAGGTGGTCCGGTGAGAAGCACAGATTTTGTTGAAGCTTTTCATGGATATGGTTCTCGTTCTCTGTTACCAGAAGCGACATTAATTTTCTGTGTCATTGATCGTTGATTGATCTTGCTGTTTCAGTTTCGATGAGCAAATTTATCAGACTTGACCGAGAAGAGCCAAAGGACATACAGAAGGAGTACCTGGAACGGAAGCGATCACGAGAAGGTTGGGACAATTTCCTCTGTGATTGGAATTACTCAAGGATAACTCTTCGTACCATTGCTGCCCAAATATTTTCTAGTGGAGTTCTGAGTATTTCTCATGTTGAGCCATAAGCAAGCAAGAAAAATGTCGTATGGTGGTAATCAATTCATTTTCTTTAGGTCCAAAGCAGATCTTTCCGATGTTCATCGGGTTGGCAGACGGTGACACCGATCGAGCACCGTCTGATGTTCCACGTAGTGGACGAATTATAATGACCAAGCGCCTTTCAATGACGTCGTTGACGTCATTGAATAGCATCGACATGACGCCGACTTCTGAAGGTTTATCGTCGTTTTTCTTTTTTTTTATGTTTTCCACCTTCATTGAAAGTGCGTTCACACTCGGCAGTAAGTCGGAGCAGTAGTGAAGATGCACTGATGCAGAGCGAGCAGCAAAGCAGCAAAAACTGCGTGGGGTCCTCACAATCAGTAGTTATTGCTGCGGCAAATGTGTCACAGCGGAGGCAGCTTTGGCGCCGCTGCTCACCTACTGCTCTCCAGCTACAGCCGGGTATGAATGGCCATTTAGTCCGTTTGCTTTGCTGGTTGATTTGGCATACTCTTCATGAGTTTTTTACGTCGAATTTTAGCACTGTTATTTGTGAAATTCGTATAACACGCTTTGCTGATTTCAGCTCAAATTCCGCCATCGGATCGGGCACCATGTAGTCGATTGGCGTCAGACCTCATGCAAATGTACCTCAACAATCAGGACACCGACGTGGTAATTCGAACGGAAAGTGGTGACCTTCATGCGCATAAGTAAGACATTGTCTTCGTAGTTCTGCTTTCGTTGTTGCTTTACCTTTCACATTTTCGTGGTTTGTTTTCTGTTTTTCCTCGAAGAGGCTTTTCTTGTGATCTCACACAAAGGCCCATTCGGTTGAATAAACCCGTGGGTGCGCACTCGAGCATGGATTTCGAGCGAAGTTTTCGCCACATTTGAGGAGTGGGTCCTTGGAGTGTCATTGTAGTGTTGGGGATGAACATTAATCCTAATTCTGTGTTCTATGAAGTGGAGGTGCTCCAAAAAACTGCCCGGAGATCTGTGAGGAAAATATGTGTTCATATCGGAGAATTTTTGTGGTCGTAGACATGTAGAGCACAGACACAAGGAGCGCAGAATAGTATATAATGCTTCGAAATTGAGTTTCCGAGTTTTTTTTTCACCGCCGATCGGAAACTTGGCGGCGTTTCATATGGGTCCCACCGAAAGTTTGCACTGTACTACAGAAAACCTAATAAGCTTAGAATCTATAAAAGCTTGTTTTTCGTGTAAAAGCCCCCCGCTGTCGTCTGCTTTGCTGTTGAGTATGAAAGAGCCCGCATATAAAATCGTTATAGGAGCCACATTTCTCATTCTTGTCTTGTGATCCGCCATAGCGTGATTGGCCAATAATTTTAGTAAACTCATGAAAAGTAGATCCATAAAAGGTTTTCAGCCTGAACGATAGGTAAGGGCTATAGTAAAGTACGGCAACCCATGGTCCTTAACAGTCTGGTTTTTTATTTGAATCATGTTTCTAATAACAAATCGAAGCGTAATTTAAAAGCTGCCGTTAATATTCGATTGCCAGCAATCACGTTTCCTCTTTTTTATATTATTCATGAATTGTACCGAGGAAACTGAATTTGTCTAGTGTCCAACAGAAGAATTAATTTTACTTTGCGTGATAAGTTATTGTTCATTTAAGGTGTATACTCTCAGCAACGTGTCCGTTCTTCCGACAGCAATTGCAGAAATCGAAACGTATCGAAATGAAAGGGTGATTTGATTATGGATTCCGACATTTTATTATGATTGTTATTATTATTCTTTATTCGACCTGGGCGTACGTCACGGAAGTGTTCAGCTATAACCAAAGAACACGAAAAGATAACACAAAAATTAGCCAATCGAACACAAGTGTTAAGTGAAAACAGAAACGACAATGACAGGCAATCAAAAACTAATATACATAGGCATAGCTGGTGGGACAAATAAACAGCGAGAACTCAGTTTTCATAGAGACGTCGTTGCTTATTCAAGAGAGATCTGAACGAACCCGAAGAAAGTGATGAAATAGTATTTTCCGCAATCAGTCTTCTATGTTTTCGGAACACTCTATGACGAAAAAGTTTGTTCTTGCATTGCTTTTAAAAACAGCAACACGAATTTTGAGGTAACCATTGCGAGTCCACTTCTGGCTCTCCTACTCTTCAAGGACCACAGTGCTAGTAGTCTTTTGTTCCTCACCACCGGGGATAACGTTGTAATTGGAGCCGAAACATCTCAGCAAAACCTTACGCGTAATATTATTTTAAACGCTTTCTAGTAACTTATGTTCTTTCTCTCTTGGGAGGATTGAAAACAGTGGTGCCACTCGCCAAAATAGGTCGCACATATACATATCTTGTACGGTCTCACAAGAACCTTAGAATTGTTAGTTTTGATCGTTTTGAAAAGGTTGTACGTGCGAGTCATCGCCTTATTTGCCAGCACTCTTCAATGTAGACCGAAATCCAAATTGTTCTTCAGGTGGAACCCAAAATCTCGCACATTGTGCACAGTGCACATGTTAACACCCCCCATCTGATAAAAGGGAGAACTATACCCGACGATACATACTTTAAACTTTTCAGCTGCAAGGGGCAGTTTATGAAGAGATGGCCGGCCTTGAACATAATCAATAGACAAATAATTTTCATCCTGCGACCTAGATATGTGTCTATATATTTTGATGCCATCCGCGAACATTTTACAATTGAGACCAAAACCTGAAATGCGCACAAAGAGGTCGTGAGTAAAAAATTAGGAACAATAAGGGGAGAAGAACTCCGCCTAGAGCGGATGATGATTCTGACATCTTATTATAATGGTTACCAGAATTGATCGTTCGTGATTAATTGAGATTAATTACAGATATTCTCGAAATGCTATTCATTTTTTGCTCTCCTTTCTATACGGTGGACTGACATCGATTCCTGAAGAGGTTGGTCATAAATCGTATGAGCATTGGATATATTTGTCTCTTTATTCGCTTCATTTTTGCTGATGAACAGTGATTTCCTACACGCTTACTTGTTATTATGTTTCGTGTTCTATCAGCAGTCCTTATTCCTCGCAAAAAAGTTCAGGTTGACGTATGGGAGGTGATTGCTCTTGCGACGCATCTGAATCACAAGGATCTTGCTGACGTTGTGATTTTACACTTGAAAGCTACACGATGTCACTGGTTTCATCGGGTTTGTGTTAAGCTATTCTTCTGTCATTTTGCCGCAAATGCTATTGATTGTTCTGTCATGCAAGCGCGGCTGCGTCGCGGTGGCTAATCGTGGCGCGACCGTCTCAATATCGCTGAGCGAAGTGGTGTTACTTCTGCTCTCTTTTACAAATGTAGCTTGTTTTTTTTTGTGCGAGTAGTATCTTCCGGCAGGATAGGTACCGATAATCCTATCTCACGTCAGTGTTTACAGCCTTGTGCGTCTTGTGTGTCTGCCGTTTTCGACGCATTGCCACAGTTTGCCTCCATACGTTGCTTAAAACCGTTATACGATGAAGTGAGTTGCTCTTACTCTATACTTTTTAATGTTTTCTATTAGTTTAAGCAGATTCATACACGTATACTAGTCTGTTTTGTTTTTCCAAGTATGTTGAATCATTCGTCTGCGTTGACGCATTTACGGTCCTCTCGCTCACTAGAGAGGAGAGCTTGGTAATAATCATCTTTGTGCTTGCCACATTATGCTGCGAATCGTGAAACCCTGTTCATGCCGCACAGCAGACTGAGAACAGTGCAGACACGCAGACAACAGCAGGGCGACAGATGCGGTCGCCGCGGCCGCGTTTATACTTTACTGCTGCAGCGCTCCCGTTCCTTCAAGAGAGGAAGGAACTGCGAATGAGCTGTGATCGCTCAGACGATATCTGCACAAATTAAATTTTCAAGTGCCTATGTTCGTGTTTGTATTTCGTCACGTTATTTAGGCCTTAGCTTGGCAAGCTCGACACTTTGCACGAATTTGGAAAGGTCGAGTTTTCGGTCACTTGAATGAGCGATGGCAACGGGAATGTTATGAAGCGATCATTCAACATTTGGATGATGAAACCTTGATCGATACCATATTAGGATGTGAAAGATTGCAAGTAAGTGATAAGGTGTTCTATCTCCGGACATTTTTGCTGATTTTTTAAGCTTACTAACATGGGAGGTGGCTTTCACTTAAGGAAAAGCATCGACTTCAGTCGTCACAGATTTCTGTGAAATCCCTACATTTTCCCTGCATAAATATTTCAGTAGAATAAAAAGTACGAAAGGTTTTTCGTTTCTTTGAAGATTGCCTTACCGCGTTCGAAATCCGAGTCGGCGTTGGCCGTTCTACTCCTGGTAGACGATGTACTGGAAGTTGCTATGCAGTTCCTTGTTCATTCTTTCCACCTGGTCGTTACTAGCCGATCATTTCAACAACAGGGCAAGGTTAGTGAGTAGGTCTTTTTTTTATCTACATTTCTGTAATTGAGAGGTATTCCAATTAAAGAACGCGCTACTTGACATTTCAGGGATTGGCACTCAATCTCGGAGTGCTAGAGGGGCTTCTGCCGTCTGTGGTTCATTCGTTGTCGGCCGATGTCGCCATTAAGACATTCAAAGGTTTGGACAATCTTCTAGAAGAGATCCGACTAACGCCAGCTTCACCAAGTCGAAGTCTCAGCATCCCATTGGACGACTATAGCCCGGTTCGTTCGTTATTTTTTCTAAACCCGAAGTGGTAAGATGAAAAATTTCAATAAATGTCTGCAAGTGAAGGGTTACTGTGGGACGAACTTTGAACCCCAATTTTGGGATTGAGTTAGCGAATGGGTAAATCCACAGGTTACTGGAACTTTATCGGCGTGCCCACATCGTTTCGCCTTTTGAATTTCAACCTTCTCAATGGATTCTTCTGAAGCTTACTTTACCCATGCCTATCATGCTGCTTGTATGCCATTTTTCACCAAGCGTGTCCTATATTTAAAGCCCGTAACTGACTCAGTTCCTAGAAAGCTTCTGGAATTCTATCCTGTTGTCCACATATAGTAATGAAACTGTGGTTCAACTCGAGTTTGAATGTCCAGTGTTTCACGCAAAACTAAAAAGATCAGCTCAATTGGCTGGATGAAAAGAATTTTTTTCTACAACAACAGTACAGGACAAAGTACGTGTTTCCAGAGATTCTGCTCGTTAGTTCGACGAATTTACGAGCTAATCGATAAGCACATGTTGCACTACGCGGCATCCGTTGTGAAGGCTGACGCCTATCATCTTCTGTCCGAACGGCAACAAGCTCGAATTCAAGAAGGTATCACCTGCAAAATTAGTACCTCATAGAAATTTTGATTTCTATCGTTTTCAGCCGGATTGTTCGTGGAACTGCGTCAGCCGAAGGCTCCACCTCCTCGATTCTCCAGTCATAATCGGAGCTATAAGCGATCAGCCTCAGCTGGAGTACAGTTCTCCGATGAAGTCATTCACGAGAGATCGAGATCGATAGATCGGTAGGATTTCTGAACTTGTTTCTGAAATCTGTACTCTGAATTTTCTATAATGTATGGGAAGTTATCAGCTCGTTTTTCAGAGGACGGCCGCTGTCCACAATTCAACAAACAGTGTCCACAACAGAGGAAGTGGAAAAAAGTGGTTCAGTTGCCGCTGAAACGTCCGCTAAAGAACAACCTGTGGAGCGAAAGCGAGAGCGGAAAGACGAAACTATAACACAACCGGAGAGTGTAGCCGATAGCAAAGGGGCAGGTAGGGTGTTCTTGTGTGATGGTGGTACATATTTTTCGGTTTTTGATAGAGTTGGACAGCTGTTCGATACACTTAGAAGGGCTGGAATTCTATTGAAAAACTGACTGAAGGAAAATGAGGTTAGTAGCTCCATGTGTTACTCGAGAAGCGAGAGTTTTGTGTTCTGCTTTACAGAAAACTTTGGTGAAGTTAGATTTTATTATAATCGAGCGGACAGTTTGAGCTCGAGAGTGAGACAGAGAGATAACTACCTACCTCAAAAGTGTGATTTCATCACATGCATGTGCACTTAACTTGTTTCATTTAGAAAAGGACTCTTCTTCATCGGTTTCTCGCATCAAACAACCTTCAGTGTCTCGACAGACGTCAAAGGAGAGGAAATCCGTGTCACGTTCGACTTCTCAGGAAAAATCCATCTCCACGGCAGCTTCTGAATCTCAACCGAGCTCGTCAGCTGAACAACTAAAGGAATCGACCAGCGTTAGTACCATTTATTGTTTGAATAGGCAAAGAATTACGTCTACGACTAATTAAATAGTATAGTGTGTTAAGATTGGGTTCTATAGAAGTTTGTTGAGATGTAAATAATGTAGATATACTACCGAGTATGTCACTTGTAAGCGTGTAACATGAAACTATGATAGTGAGCGGTTTATTCTAATTCCTTCGTTGCAGAGTGCCTCAGTGAGATCGGACTCTCCCCGTAACAAATCGACCCGACCAAGCGATGCCAGAAAGTCACCATCGAAAAAGAAGGCCATAGAAACGGAAGAGGTACTGGGGTTGAAAATACGATCGTGTTCACGCTTTCATGCTTTCTAAGTTTCCTTTAAAATTGTAGGGTCGTTTGGAGCGACAGACAACGCACACAATTATGAACGTTGAACGAGGACGAGTTGTTGAACTTCCCGGTCCTGGCCCATCGCCGACGAAGGTGAATTCATAGTGACAAAATGTGAAGTAGATCTAAACTTTGATAATCTGCAGTGAGTTTTTGCTTCCAGACAACTGAGAAACCGAAATCCGTGGTAAAACCGATGGTGAAAGATCCGCCGTTGGCCAGCTCTGCTCAGCGAACAGTTACAAGAACAGCGCCGACGAGAACCACCAAAGATGTGAGATTTTGGCTTCTTTGAGATAGAACAGCCAAGTCTGGGGTGGAGCTAGATGAGTTACATTTGAAACGTATTTTTTCGCCATAGAAAATTAATTAATAAACGAGGGAATACCACCAGGTAAATTGTCGTGAATTGAAGGACATTCAGAAGGCGAACTTGTTCTTTTGAAACGCTGTGTTATGTTAGGGCCAACAGAAATTATGTTATGTAATTATGAAATACCATGAAGGTAAAAGGTAGAGGATCCCCTTAGAACGCGCTGAGATTTTGTCCTCGCCAGAATAGAGGAATGGTGATCTGAGTATTTGGCATTAACAATGACTTGCCCGGGTCAGCAGCTGTTCAAGTAAGTGATTTCATCTTTCGAGACGAGTTTGTTTCAAATATACCAAGCCCCGGAGGGATAGAAGGCTTGGTAAGCACGGGTGAGAACCGATCGCTTGACGGTGCGGATGGAAGTAGCGCCTCTTACCCCTGTGCCTTGCGCTCGTAATATCATATGATTATATAAAAAGGCAGATTCTTTGTAAACCCTAGAACACTCGCGTAAAGACCCCAGCAGCAAGCAAACAGTGTGCAGAGGATGCGATTCGAGCGACCAGCTGTTTCATTTTGTAGCAATGCTTTGCTGCCGAGTATGAATGGACCTTTGGACTTCATGTGTCGTGTGTACTGTGTAGACCTTCCGCTATGTTATTCCTTTGAATCTGTTCCACATTTCGCCAGATCCTATGTCCTCAGATTATCATGGAGTTCGCGATTTGCCAATTTTTGTCAGTTTCAGCCGAAAATCGCCGGTGCAGTGAAATCGTCCATTCCAAAGAGTTTAAATACAGCTCCAGTTACGAAAGTGGCCGCTGCGCGTGCTCCTACTCGATCACCAGCAGCTGATCTGAAAACGGCTGCAAAACCTTCAATAACAACACGAACCGCTCGAAGTCCGAAACCAAGTCGACCAGCGAAAAATTCTATCGAAAAGTGACCAATTTTTGTTTAAACTCTTTCAAAACGATTGTTGTGATGGCTTTAGCTCATTTGTACTAGCGATTCAGTTGTGTCCTTTGGTTTTTTTCTTTTGCATTTTTCCTGCGATTTTGATGTCAACGATTTCAGTTGCTATAAGCTCGCTTGCTTACGGTGTCATCAAATATATGGTGACGCTTGCAAAGGTTATGATATAGATATGAATTGGGGATGTCTTTTCTTACATTAAATGCATAGTTTAGCTTCTAGGTTGAGGGGAGCTTCATCGGATATTTTTCCATCGAAGCACGCAGATCCTTTGATACAAAAAATGTGTGTTAAATGTTTTGTGAGCGTTTTATAACCAGCATTCATTCCTTTCCGTGAAACGGATAAGATGTTCACTGGTCTTTTTTGCTTGTACAAGTGTTGAACTCAGAGAATTCAGCATCAAATAGTCCTGTAGTGATTCGTTTACTTTTGTTTGTGTTTATGGGTAACCGTGTCTCAGCATTTTGTGTAAAAAATGTCGATTGTGATGCATTATTTCAATCGTCGATCTCTTCATTACAATTAATAAAGAGGAGAGCTGTAGACGTGTTCCGTAAAGAGGCTTCACTCGAGAACTTACGTGGCAAGGTAAAAGGAAGAAGTGATTAGCGTTCATCAGGAAGGATGCGCCACACATTTGTATTCGATGCGGAATCATAGAGGCAACGGTGGACGCATATTTGGTCTATACAATGACTTGCTCGGCCAGCAACAGTAGCAGTATGTATCTTCACCTTCCCGAACAAGTCCAGTGGGAATTTAGCACATCTCGAGGTAAGGAGGACATGGTTAGCATAAGCGAGGACCGATCTCTCAAGCACGCGTTGGAAGTTGCGCAATTACCGCTGCATGTATAGGTTGCTATCGCAATATCAGCAAGGGTTCACCTCACCGTTACAACTTCAAATTTTAAGAACGCTCGTTCCGCTGCCATGCATATATTAGGCTGTCGCAAAATTAATTTCGGTTTCTGAGTGTGTTCAGAAGAAAACTTTTTCACGCCGTATTATCTCGTCTTAAGGACATCGAAGCATACTATCAAGTAGGAGATTATCCGCTCTATCAAAAGCATGCATTATTGTCTCTCTAGTTTGTGCAGCCGATTTTTTCCAGGGCTTTTTTCGAACATGAACCGACGCGACTTTCGAGTGCTCATGCTTTATGAATATAAATTGGGACATCCCAAGGCAGACGTAGCTCTTAACCTTAGCAGAGCTTTTGGGATGGATTGTGCTTGCGTACGGACAGTGCAGCTCCGGTTTACAAAATATGCTCCTGGCGATTTTGATCTCGAAGGAAAGGCTGGTCGTGGTGGGAGGTGGTCACTTAATGAAGACGTTTTGGGACAGCCGTTGAAGGAAATCCAGAGACCAATACTCCTAAGCTAGCAGAAGACCTGGGTGTATTAACTCCACAGTTGCAAGACAGTTGGAACCAATCCGCAAAGTGAAGAAGATGCCAAAATGGATTCCCTATGAAACAGCCGATGAGCAGCGTCTTACGCGTTTCAGCATCTGTTTGAATCTCCTAATTCGTTATGAAAATGAACCGTTTGCCAACCGTATTACAGTTATTAACGAATAATAGGTTCTTTACAATAATAGTAAACGGGATTTGCTTGGATTGATGAGGGTGCTAAACCAAAACCTTTTCCTAAACCGAAATTTCATCCTAAAAAGGTTATGATTACTTTGTGGTGGTTTAGTAAAGGACTTGTCCATCATAGCTTTATGACACTTGGTGGTTCAGTTACAGCAGAGTCATACTGTTGTGATTTAGACGAAATGTACCCGAAATTGCAAAAAATGTGGCCGGCACTAGCGAGCAAAGGCGGTGCGATCCTGTTGCAGGACAACGCAAAAGCACACACCGCGAAGATCACCCGGCAAAATTTGACCCAGTTAGGCATTGAACTTCTGTCTCATCCTACTTATTCTCCTGACCTTTCGCCAACAGACTGTCACTTTTTACAAGCATTTGATTCTTGTTTGCATCAGAAAAAATTCGCTGAATTGACCGATGTTGAAAATGCCTTTCTTGCTTTCGTTAATTCCCGTGATCCCAGTTTCTTCTCTAAAGGCTTGGATTTGTTACCGCTCCGCTGGCAGAGGTGTGTAGATGTTGACAGTTTTTACCTTGATTCATAAAGTTGCGTTTGTGCTGAGTTATTGCAGTTTGAACTCAGCGGTCCATCTCCGAAATTAATTTTGCGACAACCTAATACAATCCAGTAACCAGTAACAGCTATGATATTAAACCGCAATATGATCTTGCCAGAGGAAAACGAATACCAAAGGTCAAACCTAAGGAAATTCTGTCTGTCATTCAACAACAGGTATTCACACCTTTGGGCTTCATAGAGAGTCAAACATTCCTCACCTTTACGAGATCACAGACAGTCCCTTGCATATCCACTACACGTACTTGGTTATCTTCATTGGAAAGAATCACAGAAAAAAGATAGTACAGGAAAGATACACGTATATAAAATGTAACACACTGCGACGTACTTCAGAGGAAAACAGTGAAAGGCCCTTAATAAGCTCATGTCAATCAGTAACCTAGGGTGATTCCAAACGGCGTTAGAATTAGACAGCAATCGATTTTGAAGCAGTGTATGAACCGGAGTTGGTATTCTCCACAGATAAGATATTATATAGATATACTCAGAACAATAAGCAGCGGAAGGAATTTCAAATGTTCTGGGGCGCTAAAATGCTAATCCAATACACAACGGAGTTAAATCAGAGAACTCAGAAGGCACTCTGAGTTTGAAATTCAGAATTACACCTAATAAAGTGAATCATGCAAAACAACATTATCACGCTATACCCTCGGATCCAAATCGAATAAAAATTTTAAGTCGGCCATTGTGAGATTCATATTCTTCTTCGAGACCGCACTTAAATTACAGCATGATAAAAGCACTAACAGTAACAACAACAAAAATGAAAAAACGAAAGACATACCCCTGTAAGACATTCTTAGCAAGCTCCATCTTCTTCATTTGTAGGTCGAGAACTCGCTCTTCGATCGAACCTTTCATAACTATCCTAAATTGAAAAGTTATTGTTTGTCTCGTAACTGTAAACACTCCGTAGTTCTTGGCAACAAACAAGTTTTCAGTAACTCTACAAAATAAAACACAGCTAAGCAACCCTTTCGTGGACATACACATATAGAGTTGAAATTCCTTTTCTCGCAAATTTTCAGCCGTTTTACATAAACAGGGTTGATTTATTATCCCCACTGTCTTCTTAAATAACGTAGGAATAGATGATGGAATTCTCTTTATTCCTCTCGAAGATCAAATCTAACAACAAAAACAAAATCGATCAATGCAGATTTACAAAGGAAATGCAAACAGCGTCACTCACTTATGCAAGTGCACCTCCCTCGTTTGACCCATTCGATGGACCCGATCGCGGGCTTGCAGTTCTAGCGCAGGGTTCCAGTGAAGATCCATGAGAATCAAATGATTTCCTTCAAAGGTTTCGTACTTGCACTATCAAAGGCTTTTAAACAGTAGACGGAAAAAGGAACAATAGCCGATCACACCTCCCGTTAGATTTAATCCTACGCCACCGGCAGTGATAGAGATGAGCATAATATTAATTCCAGATTCGTCTTCATTGAAGCTAGTAACTCGTTCTTGTCTGAATAGCGCTTTGGATCAGATCATAGTCACAGCAATTTAAGAAAACAAACCGCACACCTCTCAGATGGAGAGACCTCTCCTGTAATTGATGAACACTGTGCTAGAGAGGGAAACCGTTTCTTGATATGCTTCTCCAGAATTTTCAGGAATGACGTCCACTGCGACACTATTACGCTGGAACGTTACCACATTTTCATAAGACGTCGTCCTTCAATGAAGTTTCGAAATAATCTTACCATTTTTCGCCATCCTCAAGGATGGATTCGAGTAATTCAAGGGTCAACTGGATCTTAAAAGCACAGCACAGATAGCACATAAGTTCAACACAGGGATCAAATTCAGAGCGAACAACCTTACCTTAGCACTAACAAATTTTCGCTTGAAAATAAAGGTAACATCATCGACTTTTTGGGGACTCAAGAAACTGTCAATGGTCATGTTGGCAAGGTTCTCTTGTTCCTCAGCAGTAAGCGGATTTTCAGAGTCGATCGACTGGAAGGCTTCCAGATCAACTGCCTAAAAGTAGTTGCTTAATTGAGCAAGCATGTGAAGGAAATAGAATAATTTGACTACTTCGCAACAAACCCTTGAACGTAATGCGTAAATGCTAATGGTGGCATCATAACCACTACTACCAATGCTTACGACATAACGCCCACTTATACTCGGCAGCAAAACGCCGCGGCAGACATTGAAGGATAGCAAAAAACTGAGATTAAATAACAGCAGGTGAGCCCCTGTTACAGTATTGTTGTACCTCCGGGGAACGACATTTCACACGCATGCATGACTCCCAACTTTCAGTAAAGAAAACTGAACGTAAAAGAAGCACCATATCAAACTTCGGAGTGACTTACATTTCTGGTTAAACTAAAATGTATACAAGCCTGACGGAGGCGTAACAATATCACAAGCATGCAGCCCATTCGTCGGAAATTTGAATCCGGAACCGATCCAGCACCAGCCGTACCTAAAGATACAAATTCTGCACATCAAACTCAAAGGCAAAAATTGAAAAAGTAAAATAGTGCAAAAAGAATACGAACACACCAAGAAAAACGTTCTTCGCAACTAGAGGTGCAGTTGACTTCTTTGATCGACCACCAAATCTTTGTTCAACCTCTTCCTCGGTAAGGAGCTCCTTTACTTTAGCCCTTGAAATAAACGAAAAATGAACATTCTCACCACACCTAAGCAAAGCTTCAATGACTAAGAAACATAAATGAGGAGCAAAGTAAGAGTCGATCGCAAGCTCCAGATACCCTTACCTAGAAGCTTCAAACATCAGATCGTACGCCTTCCTTTCTCCTTCAGTGAACTCCAATTTATGGTCGTGAACATGCTTCTCGGGTAGTTCAATCTAAAAAGAAGAAGAAGTAATCCGCTCCCTACTAAAAATTCAGTAATCTCGTCAACTAACTAATGGCTTCTCTGTCAACGGAGATATGGTGTTTTTCTCTCGTCTCAGCACAAAGTTCTTCATCAACAGGTTCAGTCTCTCCACCGACTTTTCTGTTAATGACTCGATTCAAAAGACAAACCATAACCATATGTAGTAAAAAATATTACTTCACCTCAAACACAAACGATGCGCAACATTCAAATGAAAAACTATGATTTAGAGCAATAATGAAACCTACTTGTTGCAGACGCTACATAATTCTTCCAAAACATTTCCTCACTGAAGTATTCCACTTTGAGAAACCTGTAAGTGTTATCATAAAAACACGCGAAACAAGGAAGGCTAAGAAGTTTCCATTTGCAGTTACAATAAGGCTTCATGTTTGTTAGGCGAAAGAATTTGGTGTAGGATACAGCGTAGAGGACGCGACAAGGTATCAGACGCAGCAAAACCTACGGGGATGTGCAAAGGCAACATAATGGTAAACTATGATGTACGGATGGAGAGACCCCACCGGAATTCAAAATAGAATTTCAAGTCATTAAAAACATTGGAAATATTCAAGAATAATGCTGCTACGGGTAAATACACAGATTGTACGTCTATCATTTCCTGTTGTAGAGAAGAGGGAAGCAACTGCCATAGCACTGATTAAATTTTGCTCACAAATATAGAACACTGCAACTGTTAGAATTCCACTTACTTCATCAACGAATACAAGTCCCAAAGATTGTTGTGCAGCGGCGTACCAGTAACGCACCATCTGGCATCTGCATTCAAACGACAGACACCCTAAAATGAAAACAGTTCACTTCAAGCTTCACGTTCGAATCCAATGGAGCGATTCGAAATTAAATGGGCGGTAACTTTTAATCGTATCCGAATCTGGCCAAAATGCATTACCTTAGAAGCCTTTGTCTTCCTATTCTTCACATTATGAGCCTCGTCCAACACGATCCGTTCCCAGTGAATATTTCCCAGTGGGTTTTCGTGCTAAAAACAAAAACACAATTATGAGCAAACCTCGAATTGGACCATTTTAGGATTTCGGTTATTCAGGAACACCAACAGTCCCAATAGTATTCCGCGCTGAAGCTAAGGAAATCACTGGAGTAATAAGCCAATTCTAGCCCTTGTTCATTTGAAAATGTTCAGAAACAGACTACAAAGACAATGAATCGAAACGAAAAGAAGAAAGTGACAAAATTTTCATAAGAAAGACTGCTATCATCCGCGAAACAAACAAACAGTAGACTTACCGCCCCTCCTCCCTTTTCGACATCGTTCGCGACAAGAGTATACGTCGTTATCACCACATCCGATCTTGCCAACCTGAAACTATCGAAATTTATATCTCTATCGAATGATAATTTCATATAGTAAACATAACCCACATATCGGCATTAAATCGTTTCCTGTTACTGTGATAGACAAGCACTTTCAGCACATGATCATCACACCGGGTTTTGATTTCAGTTTCCCAATGATAAATCAACGCCGCAGGAGCAATCACCAATGTTCCGTGAGATGGCACAAGACTAGAAAACGCAAAATTTTGGACATTCACAGACACTAAAATTATCAACAGCACGCATCATTGAAACATTTGTAGCTTTTACCCTTTTTCTCGAATGAGTTTCTTCCGCTCTTTGTCCACCTCGTTCGTCCCTTCCTGTCGTCTCTTTTTTCGTTGCGTTTTCGAATCAACAATCAGTGCAATGATAGAAAGTGTTTTTCCAAGTCCCATTTCATCCGCTAGAACAGTTATCGATAATATTAACGACTTTTTCGGGTGAGTTCACTATTCAAGTTAGATCAACAACTTCTCAGCTTTAAATTTGGCACAATTTGCTTATAGGTGTATTAGAAGATTTTCAGCGTTCGACCATCTGAAAAACGGCGGTTTTTGGGAATGGTGAACCATGGGCCGTATGCTCGTCTCTCCCCAACTCCTGAGTGGGTAGGGCAAGGGAAGGAGCCAGCGAGTAAGAGCACAGGCTACACGGGCCGACTCCAATCATACAGCGGGAATTCCCCATCCACCAGCAATCCCGGGTGAGACGAACATACGGCCCCATCTGCCGCACAATTCCACAGCTACACCACGAGAAAAGGAGCCCTATTTCGAAGAGAGCAGGAATGATACATCCAATGAAGACGTAAACAACTAATATGTGCAGGGAAACAAGAACGTTGAAAATTCCCCCATCACAGACGCTTACCTCGAAAACATCTTTTCTCTACAACACGGGAGCTCACCGAGAATTCCTCCCTTTGGCTCCAACGATTCCCTCCATTTCATCCATGTCAGACCAGCTTGCTGATGCTCTTTCAACGTACAATTAAGTCCTGCGGGAGTTTCAGTTAATTGTTTTGCATCTGGCTGAGACGTGAGAGACCTATATGAAAGCAATAACTTTGAAGATGTTAATTTTATTAGGTCACCAATCACTGTAGTCTATGTCGATCTATACAAGGGCAGTAGAAAAGTAGCGGAACACCATTCATCAAAGTCACGATAAAATTCAGAAGAAAGCCAAAACAATTAAACTTACTTATGCAATTCGATGAGAGCCTTCTCCTGAATCGCACGGTGAACTATCGGCTGTGGATCTCTCAGAACATCATTTATATCTGAAAGAAAACAATATTCAACTAAAAAACTATTCTAAGCCGCAACATTCTGCTCCTCACTTAGGTTACGACGATCATGATGTCCTGGAAACGGTTGACGTTCAACTAAGTTCGGCGGTTCTTCAGGTTCAACCCTCTCGATCACGGTGGCATGAACGTCTCCAATGTAAGAAAAAACACAATTAGGTTACGATAATGATACAAACAGTCAACGAAAACTCATCTCTTCCCTCATACGCAACTCTGCCATTATCTCATCACGCTGCGCCACCAGCTTTGCTCCCCCATCAGGAAGATTGAAAGCGCCTCTTATAAGTCTCTAAATAAGCGAAAATGGGAGAAAGCAAACACTCTCAAAGCCTTAACACTGGTACCGCAGTAACCAGAAGAAAATTACTGGGGTTGTCAGTTGTCCTTACGTTAGAAAATACGACGAACGGGGACACCATGCTGGAACCTTTTTTAATGAACATGAAAAATTCCAACACAACATGAACTTACTAACCTGAACGTTGTTGAGCATGCTCTGCAGATTTGCAGTCGTTTCTTTGGCATATTTACGCACGACTGTTTTGATGACCTGAAGGCAAACAAGTACTTGAAGCAAACTAGAATATACAAGAAATATCAAGATTACCTGAACCTCATCAGATGCTGCCGATTCGGGCCGTTCCGGCCGTCGGTCACGGGCTTCCAATCCTTTTCTAGGTTTGATTGGCCTCTCTTCTACAGGTGTAGGAGAAATCGTGACAACTTCCGGAGATTCTTTGGGAGAAATTTCATTTTCACTGAGTATAATCACATCACTATCATAAGCAACATCCTCCTGTTCGACATCACCGCCACTACCCGGAGACGCTCTATCGGTTTGCTTTCTAGGCGAAAGGTCCCTTATCGAAATGGATTCCTCCACAATATCCCCATCGCCGAGATTGGGAGGAGCATCATAACTGTCGTCGATTGAGAATTCTTTCAGAGATAGATTAATGTCGTCCAGATCATCCGCGATAGCGCTCCGATTGTGGTTTTCCTCGCTGTTATAATTTTCAATCGGACTGGCAGCTGTACGGTGAGGCTCGTGAGAGAGTTTTTTAGTTGAGCTGAAGCCAGAACCGATCACTGAATCATTATCTGCGATTGCTGCCGAGGCAGAGGGCTTGAAAGGCTTGAACTCCTTTTGCCGAAGATCAGAATGGACATGAACGACTGCAGTATCTGCAGTACCACCTCGAGATGACGATGGAATAGAATTTGCCACTGCAGAGCACGCTCCGGACTTGTTCGTAGTTTCTGGAGCATAACCACGGTTGGTTTCCTTGGAGCTTCGTGAGCTAGCAAATGGAGAGTTGGCATCAAATCTTCCAATCCCTTCGTTTCTCAGCGAAGTCGTCAGGCTACTTCCGGAATTGCGAGGAGCCTGGAACATGATCTTTTCGCCAAAAAATTCGAATAACGAGGTAAATTGCAAGCCAAACAAAAACTATGAAAACACTAGAGGTGACCTGATAGGCTCTTTGTGGTTTTACCCGAAAAAAGTCGCGAAACAATAAAGTGTGCTTGAGAGCAGCTGTAGATGGTGCATCTTCTACTAGACTATTCGACTGGGCATCATTGAATATCGTACATCTGATATTCATTAGAAAAAGGAAGGCGTAGAAACATACCGAGCTTTTTTGTTTGGACAATCCCTTCCTGAAAATGTAGTCTCGCAACTTTCCTTGATCGTTGGTGAGGTGAGAAGCACGTGGTGATGCTAATTCTGAAGAATCGTTCTTGAATGTTCCCATAAGGACGAATCTGGATCCTTTGAAATAACGTAATACAGTCAGTTTCAATCTTCTAGGAATGCATAGTGACCCTAAATTTTACCACACAAAACAAGAAACCAACCACTAGATTCACGGTTCCCGATAAAGGATCTGCTCCTATCAGCTTCGTGACCTTCAAATTACATATTGTTTCTGTGATAAAGAAACACAAGCAGAAACCGAACGTATTATGAGGACCTACCGAGTGGTCTGTCGTCACAAACTGATAACGAAGCAAACGAATCCGACAACGATGGTGCCTGAATATTCGATTTTGAGTATGTAAAACCAACATTCTCAACTGAATCTCCATTATAACCCGAAATGGCTCATACGGGTTTGAACCCTGTCATCTGACAAAATACTCTGTAACACGGCAGACCGCCGCACAAAAACCTTGTTATTACATCACATAAACAAAGAGGGCCCCATAACAAAACGATCGAATGCAAAACCGTCCGAAATATTGTAGAAACCATACTTAACCAGTACAAAACCGGAACAAATGATGGGATTCTTGCACCGACTCCCGCATGGACCCAACACCACCAAGTAGAGATAAACGAGTCACGTCCATTCGAAATAATCCAGCGACAATCTCGGAACGAAAACGATGAAAACTGCAACATCAGAGAGAATACGAACCGTTCCCGTGCGTTCAGGCTTTGGCGTAGATGTCAGTGGCAATTTTGACAGAGAAGCCTCCTGAAGGAAAGTGATGCAACAGATTAGCCAGAGAAACCAACTCCACTTAGAAAACTAAACTACTCACAATGCTACTTTTCACCATAGGTGTGCGTGGAACCTGAAATAAACTTATAGTACAACCTACCGTTGATTCATGTTCTACGCCAACATCATGAAAAACAAAAATTGACAGGAAAAACCAACTACGTACCTGATTTGCGAGATACGAAGTCATGGCAACGTCTGATTCAGCAGGCGAAACAGCAGAGATATCGCCCATTTTCTCAAAAAAAGTGTTACTCCATCGGCACGAATGATGTACATGAATTTTTCTCAAGTACAAGTGAACAATGATCAGCAATGGAGAAAACAGATATCCAGTGTCGAAAACTGGGACCAGACGTACATTTCAAAAATATAAGGGCGGCAAAAGCGAAAAGAGTTAAAAACACTCTTAACAGAAACAGTAAAGACTGAAATACGAGTTAATAAAAATTAATTACATCCTACGATGCATACACCCAAAACATTCAGAATAAATAAATAAATATTTGGGATTCTTGAGAAACAAAACGGAGAAAAATTACCTCAGATGTGTTCGATTTTTCGTTGCCGGAATGATCCGACTCCTCATCATCAGTCAACTGAAACGAATGGTTAGACCTCTTCAAGGATCTGTCAAGAGCAATGCAGCGGACGTTCAGGAAAGGAAGCGAAAATTTGAACCGGCAACACAAATAAAAAAGACGAAAAATAAAATGAAAAACTGACGAAGTCATCAACTGACGATCCCGGTCTGTTGACGGCATCGCGAAACGACATCCCACCGGTGCTCAAGAGATAGCTTCAAACCTTCTGAAATTAGGACCTTAAGGCTTAAAGTCACAGAACACCATTTGCTTTAGGGTAAGGAGGTACGAACGGTTGACTTTCGCGCGGATTTTGACGATAGAGCGGCTTTTTTGTGTTCGTGGAAAGGGAGAAATCGCTATTGGAGCACGTTATGAGGCGACCTACTCATGAACTAGGGACAAACATAGTCATCAGTGATCAACATAACCTGTTTATATGCTCCATTGTTTTGAGTTAAAAGCGAAGAACTTGCTTCAGGAATGAATTGGGGGACGTTGGATTTCAAAATTGTGGCAAAACCTTTGTTTGGTGGGGTAGAAATGGGTAAAAGGTTGGGGTTATCGGTTGAGGTTTATTAAAGCTCAGCTGGATTAATGGTGAATGACAGTCTTCACCCTACCTTAGTCGAAATTTCCGCAAATACCCTACCCGGCGTTTAGGGGTTCTCGGAAGGGCAGATTATTTGAGGTATGGGTTACTTGATTGCGGATTCAACGTCCGATTTTACAATTTTGGCTGATCACGCTCATAATGGGGCACTGGTGTCTTTCGTACGCCTCTCTTTCTCCTCTCGTCATCTACAAGAAGTTTAAGAGACAATCTAAACGGCGGGGACCTAGGAGAAGATTGCGGAAATGGATGCCTTGTATGAAGCACCGGAAGGACCACACTCTATGAGTTCGAATTCCGTCTGCCAGGGGCAAGTCATCGAGCAAATTTGGATACATTGATGTCGGAAACGGTGAAAAAAGTTGACGCTATTCCGCTAAGAAGGCTAGATGACGTCAGATCCAAGTGGCCTACGTCAATACTTCGAAAACTGCTAAACGAAGAATTCTCACAGGGCCCATGAAGTCTCTCGGACAACTTACCTCGTTCCGAGTTGAGGAAAGCAGTCAGTATTGTAATACGTTTCCTCCTAGTGCATTCCTAGCTTCTATAGGTGCCTTATATGGGCCCACTGTCCTTCCGATTCTCATTTTGTTCAGGACATCGTGGACCCTAGAGAGAATTCTTCGTTTAGCAGCTTTTGAAGTGTTGATGTAGGTCACCTGAATTTGACGTCTTCTAGCCTTCTCAGCAGAACTGCGTCAACTTTTTTTTCACCGTTTCTAGTCTCTTTATATCAAGAAGGGGGGAACGTCAAGTAGGAATCTTAATTGCGAACTCATGACGCGCGCAAGGTGACAGTACCTGCGGACCACCGAGCTCGGCGTTAACGCGATGACGACAGTGCCCCATGATGCTGCGGGACAGCATTACAAAAATAGTTGTTGGAGAACTATCAAATGTTTCACAGTTTAATGTTCAAAAGAACGCTCGCTCATATTCACAAACTATGTGGTCCATTGAGATGTTATCTGCATACTGTTTAATCGCTTCAATGCAACAAATGGTGAACCTATTCAACGACTCGACAATAAACACCAACTTCATGCAATTGCAAAAGCACAGTAGTAAAATTCATGAAGTGAAGCAAGACGTGAGACTCGTCTGGAAGCATTCCAAGCAGAAGAAGGATTGACATCGGCTGCATTGACGAGGGTAGCTTGTTAGGGGCTTCGGACGAGGAATGCAACAATGTGTTCCCAACTTGCTTAGGACACCTGGTTGGTCTGAAAATGGCTGACGAAATTTTGCACTGCCGCATGCGTATTCTCACCGCCAGCGCGAGTAGCGGTGGTGAGCTTCTACTTCAGGGGCCGTATGCTCGTCTCTCCCCACAACGAGTGGGGGAGTCCCCGCCGGTGCCCTCCACCCGAGATAGTACGCAAACGTAGGAGGAGGAGGCGGCGCGCGGGGAGCCCCTCCCCATCCCCAGCTATCTCGGGTGAGACGAGCATACGACCCCATTTTTGCACTGCCGCATGCGTAGCAGGGGTGTGCGGATTATCCGTTATCCGTTATCCGTTATCCGGTTTCCGGGGGTTTTTTGGCTTATCCGTTATCCGCACCGTTATCCGGTTTTTTTCGGCCGGATAACGGATAAAAATCGATCAAGGCCTCTCACTCAATGCAATTTCGCGCTCTATTGACAAATAGAAAAATAGAGTTTCGAGGCTAATAGAAAAATTTCGAGGCTAAACCCCTTATCAAACTCGACTATCACTTTGTATAACTCGATAAATATTTATTTGACCCACAAAATTCACGCATTGAAGTCCAAATTCATAATATACAGAGTTGGCGACTCCTCTGACGAGCCGTGGTGACCATCACGCCTAAAATACCATGAACACTGTCTCTGAAATACTTCTTTCAAGTATCTGATATCATGAAGAAACAAAACAAAGTATTTTGCAATGAATTTCCTGTTGTTCTTGGATCTTTTCAAAAAAACCAGCCAAATACTTTGCTATTGTTCCTTCATAATATCAGATACTTGAAAGAAGTATTTCAGAGACAGTGTTCATGGAATTCCTGGCGTGATGGTCTCCACGGCTCGTCAGAGGAGTCATCAACTCTGTATATTATAAATTTGGATCTCAATGCGTGAATTTTGTGGGTGAAATAAACATTTATCGAGTTATACAAAGTGATAGTCGAGTTTGATAAAGGGTTTAGCCTCGAATTTTTTTATCCGTTATCCGTTATCCGTTATCCGTTATCCGGTCGATTTTGGCTATTCCGTTATCCGCACCGTTATCCGGGCTGCGAAAATTTTTTTATCCGCACACCCCTGATGCGTAGGCTCACCGCCAGCGCGAGTAGCGGTGGTGAGCTTCTACTTCAGAGCGGCTAGGTGGGCTAGGGGATAGTATTGTAGACTCACAATCTAATGGTCGGGGATCGGCCCGTCTGAGCTTCTCTCTTGCCTTCATGCGCTAGATTCCGAATTACACTCCATCTGCAATCTTGTCGCAGTTTGGGAATAGAATCGCGTTTGGGAGTGTGGCCAACAGAGTACGCACGAGGGTCAATATCTACTAGCACTTATGTATGGGACACATACCTTCCGTAACCAACCCAAATTGATCCGAAAATCAGAAACTAATGTCAGATTCGTGATCAGCGCCCCGAATAACTCCCGTAGACAAAGTTTGGGCTAAATCGGTGATTTCGACCTGACCAGCCTTACTAGAGTCGAGTGAGTGGTTGAATGAAGGTCCACTTGCAGAGAATATTCTTCATTCTATTGCTCCACTTTTTCGACTCTAAAGAACAAGGAGTCCATTCTGGATGAGTTTCTGTTCATACTCATCAAGAAAGATTATTTAGGCAGCTGACAAATCCACAATTCACAAATCTAACATCGGCTTTTCCCGTTGTGTCTGACATGCGCTTGCTAGGGTTTGTAGTCAAAGTAGATTTAGATTTAGCCCAAGCTTTGTCTACGGGGGTTATTCGGGGCGCTGATCACGAATCTGACATCAGTTTCCGATTTTCGGATCGATTTGGGTTGGTTACGGAAGGTATGGGTCCCATACATAAGTGCTAGTATTAGGTTGGAAACTAATTTCGTGGACTCTCACACGCCTTCAACAAAAGCGTTAGTTACCGAATAAAGAGAAACGTTACCCAAACGACATATGAATCATCAAAACGAACAGGTAATTCGCCGCCCTCCGGTAGGTACCCCACTCCACTTACTAAGAAATGCTGAGTTTTTTGAAGGGAATTATTTTCATAGGTGCATTTTCACCTACACTTCATTACTGGATCGCCTTTGCCCCAGAGAATGCACGAAAAACCAAAATAAGTGTTATTCATAAAGTGCTCTATTTGGACTAAAATCTTCGTAAACAAGAGTCTCCCAGCTTACATCCACGGAATTTTGGAGCGATCGAAACACAACGTGACGTTTGGTGGTGTCTTGATGAGTGGTGGCACAGCTTTCAGAGAGCTGCTTAAACCGGCTACGGCGTAGTTCAACCTGTACACAGCCAGTCTAAAGACAGTAGGGCTCCAGGTGAATACTGAGGCTACCACCGATCAATTTTTGAAAGGTGGCAGTTTCGTAGAACCTCCAGACTGAGATCATCAGCTTCTTGTGAGGAGGTGGATTTGAGGATCTAAAGCGGCTCTCATTTTGTTTCGGGTGGCCGGCTAGCAAGCCAGCAATTATCAAGTAATGTCCACATCCCATCGCACGTTACCGCTTTGAGAACAGGCGATTCGGTTTTAGGGCAAGCTCGAAGTTTGCTTGCAGCATCCGACCCACCCATCTCCGCGATAGGTCAAATCGCAGGACACATTTCGGCGAAGTTTACAGAAAAACTAAAATAGTGCAGAAATTTTTCAGTTGAGCTATTTGAGCACTTGACTCCGAGTGTCAACATAGGTGTTGCCGAGCTCTGATTTCTTCCAGAGAAACAAATTATGCCCTTCCGACTGAGCTCCATAGCTTATTCGAAGTGCTCTTTTCCTTTCGTGTATGACTGTTTGCTACAAATATCTTGATATTTTTGATTACCATCGATCGCATTGGGACATAATCCCCAGATTCCGCACACAAAAACTGTAGCGCTTCTGCAATCTGCTCGTTAAGCAGGCACCCATGAAGAAGGCCTTGGCAAACTCTGGTTTTGGATGTTTTCATTTCAAGCATTAAAACTTTCCCAGCTAACAAAAGTAACATGGTCTATGAATGGTCATGAAAACTACTTGATATGCGTTATCCAACAGTTAAAAGAGCATTAAAATAGGTGAGCATTCAAGCAAGCTATGTGTGCTAGAAATAATGACTGCGAAACAGTCCACGAAATCAGTTTCCAACCTAATAGATATTGATCCTCGTGCGTACTCTGTTGGCCACACTCCCAAACGCGATTCTATTCCCAAACTGCGACAAGATTGCAGATGGAGTGTAATTTGGAATCTAGCGCATGAAGGCAAGAGAGAAACTCAGACGGGCCGATCCCCGACCATTAGATTGTGAGTCTACAATACTATCCCCTAGGCCACCTAGCCGCTCTGAAGTAGAAGCTCATCACCGCTACTCGCGCTGGCGGTGAGCCTACGCATGCGGCAGTGCAAAATTTCGTCAGCCATTTTCAGACCAACCAGGTGTCCTAAGCAACTTGTGAACACATCGCTGCATTCCTCGTCCGAAGCCCTACACGCTCATATGGGTCTCGTTACGATTCGTCACCTAGACCTTACAACCTTTCCTTGTGAGTCCTGACTCTTTTGGCATGAGATTTGGCATAATGGCGTCCATGTCGTTCATTCAGCTTGCTGTAGCAACCTCGACATTGCTTTCGCTAATTAGTGCCAAAATCTTCTCTTTCAATTAGCCTGCGTTTTTTCGCTGCCGGTTTTGGCTGTCTTCCCTCCGTTTGCATCAGGCTTCTAGCGATCTCAGTTTTGAAGTCGTTGAACTTAACTCTGGCTTCTCGGAGTTCGGCACTCCAATACGTCCGATTGGGGACCAGATTCTTTATGGAAAATTAACGTGTTGCAGGCGGTGGAATTTTCTGTCCATATGTCTTCCTCATCCTCGTCTTAAGATGAATTCGTCTCTAAGGGGGCAAGTAAGTCTGGAACAGCAGAAACTGATCCGATTGCCGAAACCAGTACTTAAGCAGTTTTTTACCATCCACAGCAGTTTCGTCGTTTTCGCAAAGATCCTCCTCGTCACTACTTACCAGCAGCTCGTCGAAAGTTGAGCACAATTCACCACTATCCACGTCAGAGGTATTCATGATGGCAAGAGAAAACCGTATGTTCTGTGGGACTATTTCCGATGATGCCGAGGGTATTTCCCGCCACAACGGACTAGGCGCGGTTCCACGCGATGATGATCCGACGAACGAGAGGCGTCCGATGGTCTTCAAGAAATTTTCCAAACGCTTTTGCCCACAGAATTAGCGGCTTGCAGCAACAGTATAAGCAATGGTAGGTATATGAATTCTACACACACCCATATCAAGATTTTGTGAACTAGAGTGAGTGTGAGGTTATATTTAGACTGGGGTCCACAGGAACAACTGTTTACGACCATTTTTGGGATTTGAAAACCTACTTCTGCCTATAAATCGTTTACGAATCATTTATATCAACCAGCAGCAGTCACCTAGGGGAGAGTTGGTGATATAAAGGCTCAGGCTCAAGCTAGAGTTTCGAGAACCGAAACTGGGGGGGGGGCGTATTTGCATGGGAAGAGGGGAGGGGTCGCATAAGAAAGGTCGTTTTTTATGGTTGAGATGCGGAAAAACTACGAATACAGCGTTATGAATGGAAAAAAAATGTATGAAATTTGAAAATTCATTAATTGCTCTCCCTCATTCAAGGAAATACAGAAATGTAATGAAATAAACCTGTTGATTATGTGAGGACGGGAACGCCAATGTCGGTGAGGAAAGATGATTGGAGTTTTTAAATAAGGACAAGCGAGGACGGCATGTGAACTACAAGAAGAAGAAAAGGCGGCATGTGATCTTGAAAATGTATGCAGTGAATGAATTTATTGTTGCCTGGTGTGATTTTGCAGCAGCAATAGTCATGAAAAGAACAACAGTAGCTTGATGTTTTCCATATTAGGGTAACTGCGACACATAGTTTTCACTACCGAAAGAACGCATCTAATCGGAGCGGAACTTCACACAAGAAATATTCTTATCCAGCCTAAACTTTGATGTAAAATTCAGAGGCAAGAGGCGGCGCGGCGAAATCCTTCGCGACGCGACGCGCTACTGCAGGGAAGGCAGAGATGAGGGAGATCACTTAATGAATTTTCAAATTTCATACAATTTTTTCCATTAATAACGCTGTATTCACAGTTTTTGAGATAAAGGAGGGGTCGTACCAAAACCTCTTCTGGTGAGCGGGGTCGTAAATTTTCGGCAGAAATCGAAACTTACGCTTGAGCCTGCCCCCCCCCCTCGGGCAGCATCGCGGCGAGGTCGTCGGCGACGCCGCTGGATCGATACTCCCCTATCTTTCATAATTGCCGCTGCCGCCGCCGCTCGCCTCTCCAAAAAGTGTGCCGAGCCCTTTAGTACTGGGCACTATGGTGCTACAATCATCGAACATTCTACTCCCTTAACTACAACGGACTGTTTTTCCGGTAGAAAAAGAGAAAAATCTCCTTATTCGGGCAACCGGGTGAGCGACGTTCTGCGTGGAATCATAATTGTGAGGAGTCCGTTGGCCGGCGAGAAATCTTCCAACCTAATTAGCGGCTGTGTAAATGACCTAAGGCTCTTGGTATACTCCCGTTGTCCGTCACGGGGGGTGCTGCGCAATTGTTACTCGTCGCAGTGAATGGCGGTCGGCGTGGCAGTTGTCCGCTGCCACGCCTCCCGTCTGCGATCGACAACGACGGCCGGCGACGGGGCTATGTTATAGTCCCGTCATCGATCGCCGACGGCCTGCGACGGCCCGCGACGGCCTGCGACGGCCTGCGATGAGATCCCATCGCCGGCCGTCGCAGGGCGTCGCAGGCCGTCGTAGCGCAGAGCGCTGATATCGTGGAGAGAGATCCTATCCGTCAATTGGTTAACAAGGAATTACATTGTTAATTATACTAGGAAATTGGAACTGCTCGTCCTATCACGTGCCTGGACCAGGCTCAAGCGTGAGTTTCGATTTCTGCCGAAAATTTAAGACCCCCCTCACCAGAAGAGTTTTTGGTACGACCCTTCCCTTTATCTCAAAAACTGTGAATTCAGCGTTATGAATGAAAAAAATTGTATGAAATTTGAAAATTCATTAACTGCTCTCCCTCATCCAAGGAAATACAAAAATGTAGTGAAATAAACCCGTTGATTATGTGAGGTCAGGTGTAAAATTCAGAGTTCAATGAAACTTCCTTCCTGGCGGACAATGTATAATAGTTTCGATTTAGTTTCGATTTCTGGCAGAAATCGAAACAAAATTAAAACTACCCTGTTTACCAGGAACGAAGTGGAAGCTTTTCTGGAAGCAACTCTACTATGAAAGAAAGCTGGAATCCTCTACTGTTCAACGCTGCAATTAGATTTTCAAAACCCCTTGAACTTTTAAAATTATAAGCGCTTAACTAACACCACTGCCTTCCCTGCAGTAGCGCGTCGCGAAGGATTTCGCCGCGCCGCCTCTTGCCTCTGAATTTTACATCAAAGTTTAGGCTGGATAAGAATATTTCTTGTGTGAAGTTCCGCTCCGATTAGATGCGTTCTTTCGGTAGTGAAAACTATGTGTCGCAGTCACCCTAATATGGAAAACATCAAGCTACTATTGTTCTTTTCACGACTGTTGCTGCTGCAAAATCACGCCAGGCAACAATAAATTCATTCACTGCCTACATTTTCAAGATCACATGCCGCCTTTTCTTCTTCTTGTAGTTCAAACGCCGTCCTCTCTTGTCCTTATTTAAAAACTCCAATCATCTTTCCTCACCTACATTGGCGTTCCCGTCCTCACATGATCAACAGGTTTATTTCATTACATTTCTGTATTTCCTTGGATGAGGGAGAGCAATTAATGGATTTTCAAATTTCATACATTTTTTTCCATTCATAACGCTGTATTTGTAGTTTTTCCGCATCTCAACCATAAAAAAACGATCTTTCTTATACGACCCCTCCCCTCTTCCCATGTAAATACGACCCCCCAGTTTCGATTCTCGAAACTCTAGCTTGAGCCTGGGGGGGGGCTACGCGTACTTCGGCGGCGGCGGTGGCAGCGGCGACATCGCCGACGACGCCGCCGCCGGCACCGCCGAGGGAGTGTTTTTTCATTTTTGTGGCGGCGCCGCCGGCGACGTGACTCGGAACGTGGGCCCGACGCAATTGGTGCGTCTACAGGGCTCGGCACACTTTTTCGCGCCAGCGGCGTCAGCGGCAGCGGCAGTTGGTGGGAGGAGCATCGTTCTCCCACCAACTGCCGCTGCCGCAGCTGCTGGCACCAAAAGTGTGCATACACCCAAACAGCGACGAAAAACATGGAGAAAAGAAACAAACAACGAAAAAAGTCAAGAAAATACAAAAAAACAGACAAAATGAATCGAAATCCTCTGGTTACTGATCCAGGACGGTGTACCGTCCTCTTTGTGCAGTGGTAGTAGGCGCATCAATTGCATTGGCCCCACGTCCCAGGGGGCCGTCGCCGGCGGCGCCGCCACAAAAATGAAAAAAACATTCCCTCGGCGGCGTCGGCGGCGGCGTCGTCGGCGTCGTCGGCGATGTCGCTGCTGCCACCGCCGCCGCCGAAGTATGCGTACCCCCCTCTCCGGCGGCATCGCAGTCAGGTCGCCGGCGACGCCGCTGGATCGATACTCCCCTATCCTTCATCATTGCCGCTGCCGCTGCCGCTCGCCGCTCCAGCGAGTGTGCCGAGCCCTTACAACCAGTGCACCAAGATGACGGACACCGTCCTGTATGAGTAACCAGAGGATTTCAATTCATTTTTTCGTGTCGTTTTGTGTTTTATTTACAGCCCTCTCACACTCGGGCGGGGCCTTGCGCAGCGTCGTCGGCGGCGGGTGGGTGTAGGACCGGCGCTCCGCCCACCAACTGTCTCTGCCGGCGCTCGCGGGGCGCGCCATCGCAACCGCCGCCGGCAAAAAATGCCCGGCGCCATTCCCTCCGCGACGCCGGCGGCGGCTTCGCCAGCGACGTCGCGGTTGTCGCCGCCGCCGCCGAAGTATGAGAACCCCCCTCAACGGCCTCGCCGGCGACGTCGCCGGCGAGGCCGTTGAGCCGGCCGCGCCCTATCTTTCATCATAGCGCCGGCGACGCCGCTCAGGGCGCCGCCCGAGTGTGGGAGGGCTGTTACTTTTTCGTTGTTTGTTTTTTCTATTCCTTGTTTCTTGTCGTTGCCTGGGTGTATACAGACTTTTGGTGCCAGCGGTGGCGGCAGCGGCAGTCGATGGGAGGAGCCATGTTCCTTCCACCAACTGCCGCTGTCGCTGCCGCCGCTGGCACCAAAAAGTGTGCCGAGCCCTTAAGCGGAATAATGTAGATCCTGACTGCAGCTACAGATGGATCAATTCGATCGTTCCATGACAGGAAGTACTACGGGCACCGGTGGACGTACTCCGCACTTCATTGCTTTTGAAAAGAAGAGGAAGCAGAGGTTCAAGTGGTACGAGCGCATTCTGGGGAGACCTGAGGACCACTCAGCTAGAAAAGCGCTAGAGGAACCATTTCGATGAGGTCAGAGCAATACCTGAGGATGTCCTGGTTGAAAAACAATGGCTTCTTATGAAAGGAACAGAGGAACTCGGGATACTAAAGGAAACGAGAAGAAGCACTGTAATCTCCTTGGTCAGCACCATGACACTCCTTATGAGGTGAATTCATCCTAATTTTAAGAAGGAAACCAATTTCTTATTCTAGAGCTCGAATGGAGCCGAAATCTGAATGGTCACGTAGAAGATGATAGAGTGGAACTGAAAAGGATACACGGTGGCAAAGATACTGGTAAGAAGGGCGAAAAGAATGGAAAGTACTCAATTCTGCAACTGTCCACGAAGGAAAGCCTTGTGTCAAAAGACAAACACCCAAATGTTTAGGAGGTTCTTTCTGATGAAGGTGTTGCACTTCACCATAGGCTGTTAGTTGCAGACATAAGCTTAAACATTACACTAAGAGAAGGACAGAAGCCAAAGTTCGATATTGGTTGGTCCGAGGTCCATGACAAAAAATGTCGATGGCCGTCGCTGTGCTCTGCACTGCGACGGCCGGCGATGGGATCTCATCGAGACCATGGCCATAAGGCCTATGGTATACTCCGACAAAGATGCATGGCTCGCCTCTTTACAGCACTGCAGCTGGGTTTTTTGTATGCTGCTGAGTGCGGAGACTCGGAGCAGTGCTGCCCGACCATCGCAGTTGGCGCCAGCTCGTCGCAGCTCGCTGCGACGGTAGCCACGGTACTGTCCTGAGAGGATCTGCACCATCCTTTTTGCCCTTGTGGTAAACTATCCGAGTCCTGGCACATAGCAGCATACAAAAAACCCAGCTGCAGTGTTGTATAGGGGCGAGTCATGCATTTTTAGCTTCGCTGCGACGGGCCCGTTGCCGGAGTATACCATAGGCCTAACATAGTCCCGTCGCCGCCGTCGTCGCCGAACGCTGACGGGAGGCGTGGCAGCGGATCACTGCCCCGCCGACCGCCATTCACTGCTACGAGTATCAGTTTTCCAGCCCCTCCCCCCCGCCCCCGGCGACGGACAACGGTAGTATAGCAAGGGCCTTTGGGAAGTAGTGCTAACTACAGGCTTGCCATGCAGAAGCGATTCGGTAGATGAGATCTGGCATGTGCTGACACATACGATCCAACGAAAAGGAAAATCATTCTTTGGTGAGACCAAGGGACAGCCAAAAGGAGAATCTGGGGTCTGGATCGATGAGGAGTAGAAAAAATATGTACAGAAAAGAAATGGCAGGAATGTGAGGATTGTGGGAAACAAGTCAAGACAGCAGTGTTCAAGTCGACGCACTCGGAAACAAGTCTAAGTAGAAAAAATTTAAAAAAAAAGATCGCTGACGTTGCCCTGCTGAGAAAGTAGGCTAATGTGAAATCTAGGTGATAGGAATCGTTCCGAGAACTAAGTAAGAACAAAGGATTCTCAAGAGATGAAGAATGATGTATTGCCCAGGAAAGGCCACGTAAGCGGAGTAAGATGTTGAAAAATCCATGAAGAAGATCAAAACGGGAAAGGCAGTCGGGTCAGATGGAGTAGGTGGAAAAGCCTCGGTATAGTTGGGAAAATTCGGAACAGCAAAGCTGACTGGCTGCCCAACAAGATCACGGGAGCAGGTAGAATATTCGGCGTCTGGTAAGATGTCTGAGTGGCGATAAAGAAAGCTTCCTCTTTTCTTCTCATGAACCCTATCTTTATGAGAAACTATTCTCTGGAATGAGGTCTCAGTACGACTTCTGTCTCCACTCGGACAAGGTTACCTTTCGACCCCTCTCTCCAACTTTCAGCTCAACGTTGAAACTTACCGTTCCATTCTGGACGATATGAGTGAGCTTGGCGACCCGAACCCTAAATAGATTCTTGCTCTCGCAGTGGTTCCAATGAAAATTTTCAATGACCGAGTTCGGGTCCTGAATTTCAGTATCATAGTACTCTTTTTTATGACCAGGAAAATTATTTATTTTCAAAATTTATTGATTTTTATTTCTTAGAGCACAGTACTGGTGATCTACCATGTATTTTCGCTAATCTCGAAATTCCCGTAGCTTGCCTTCGATAGGGCTGTGGCTAGTATTAGGTCGTCGAAAAAGTTTCCTGCCACTCATTTTGGCCGCCCACCAAAATTTTAGAACGGGTTCCCGGATCTCACCTTTGAAACTCTGGTGTAGGTTGATTTATGAGTGAGCTGCATGCACCACAATTGTCCTGGTTCAGCACTACAGATATTGCAGAGAAAATCGATACTGATTGCAGGTACCTTGAACGGCCTTTTCTTCACGAGCTCATAAAATAACGCATTGAAAGAGTTTCAGGTAATGGCTTATGCATTATGATAGGTCCTTCAATCGTCTCTCTTAGTGCTGCAAAAGTTTGGTTTCGTATATTCAGAAAGGCCTATTTTGGCTTCGTAGAAAAACAGTAGTCGGGGAGGGTAGTTGCTGTGGATTACGTGGCTCTTCTGGAGCTGGCTTGAAAGGATGGCCGGCGTAGTACCCATGAGTTGATAGAGCAATTCAAGAGCCACATACCCACTCAAGCTGCACATCACTCCGAGCAGCGGTAAAAAATACTAAGCAACCTCTCCATTTCAATCGCCTCTCCATTGAAAATTGAAAACCCAATGAAAATTCGATCGTGCATTTTCATTTTCCACATCAAGGGCTCAATGGCGTCAACCAAGTCCTATTTTGAAATACCCGTCACCCAAGGGTTACCGCTCTGGGTGGTCCTGAGGCGGGATCGCTGCGCTGACGGTGGCTCGCGTGCGTGTGGACCGGTCAAGCAGCACTTGTACCGGCCATTTTACCACAATTTGCCTGTATACATACAAGTATAGGTGTGATTGTCTCTTAATTTTTCTGTAATCTATGCTGACCACTGGCTGTTCTGATATCGAATCCTTTCCTTTCCGTACATCTTCAATGTCTGATTTGGTTGATTTCAGAACTTGGTTCAGTCTTTACCGAAATGGAAGCTACAAATGGGGTGCCAAAAAATCAAGTGAGTGTTCGATTTCATTTTCTGTTGAACTGTATTAGGTAGAATAAAGTAGAATAAAACTAAATTTGTGTTGTGTCAAAGTTCGCTTTGATATTTGAAGTTTCATGCCAAGAATTCTAGGAATGCCTCTTACGGACAGGTTAGATGTGTTCTAAAATTGATCACGATAATTATGGCCTGTACACAGTTCTGTTCTCGTACTGATTAGAGGACTAAAATAGTTATCAGTGATGAGTACCGGCGCTAAGATCCTCTGTTTTTTGCTTATTCCGCTACTTTTCATTATGGGTTTCTTCACCTGGACTATCCAGACCGGGTGGTCTCATCCGGTACGAATAGTTATAAGTTTCAGTTTGCAAAGATGATTTTTAAGCATTTTTACTGTCCGTAAAATGACCAATCAAAAGATTATCCTCTGAGTTTTATGTCCTAGTAAAGGGTTATATTTACAAACTTTGAAAACAAACTCATATAATCCTCTGGTCATTGTCGAAGAGAAGGAGATCGTGTATGCACCAGATGATACTGTTTTATGCAAAGATGGGTATTGAGCAATTCTAACCGTAGTCTGATATTTTTAGTAATCCAAATTTTATTCACCTTGTCCAAACGGCAGAATGATGTTCTAAAGAAGAAATGCAACAACTGAGGAGCTCTGAGAACTTTTGATTCCTCGGTGATTACGGGTCTTCAGAGACACAAAAGACTGAAATTAACACCAGTTGATGAAGCATCACTCAGATGAGGTTTTGGCACTTTCCACTTGTTGGACACCAGCACTCGATTTTTTTTCAGTCGTCGAAATTCGCTGAAACTTTGCATAGGGGGGTAACTGAGGGCGCTGATCACGAATCTGCTATCCGTTTTCTATGCGGGTGGTCTCGGACCACCCGAGTCGCTACTTGGGTGGTCCAGTCAGGATCATTAATTCCGCTGATCTTTGCCTATGGGCGTTATTTGGGGTCCAGAACACGAATCTGCTATCCTTTTTTCACGTGGGTGGTCTCGGATCACCTAAATCGCTACTTGGGTGGTCCAGTCAGGATCACCGATTCTGCTGAAACTTTGTCTATGGGGGTTTTCTGGTGTCCTGCACACGACGGTGAAGTCCGTTCTTCAAATGGCGGCCGAATACGGCAGTTATAGGTAAGTGGCTACTATAGTTCGGACCGAATCGAATAATTTCGAACGAATGTTCGAATGAAATTCGAAAATTCGAATATTCGTTATTCGAATATTCGGAATTTTGGAAAATCGAATTTATTCGTTCATTCGTTCATTCGAAATTTTAGAAATCGAATTTATTCGTTCATTCGTTCATTCGGAATTTTGGAAAATCGAATTTATTCGTTCATTCGTTCATTCGAAATTTTAGAAATCGAATTTATTCGTTCATTCGTTCATTCGGAATTTTGGAAAATCGAATTTATTCGTTCATTCGTTCATTCGAAATTTAAAAAATCGAACTTATTCGTTCATTCGTTCATTCGAAATCTCAAAATTCGAATTTGTTCGAATGAATTCTTGAAGTACATACATCCCGTATAGACTGCTAATGTTTATAGTAGACTCAAGAAAAAGTAGAGCTATTCTCTTGCGATCCTGCTCTTTTATAGTCACCTGAATTTACGTTTTCTCGATATGAAACATCATTATTAAATAGAACAATGAGCAAATGAACACTTTTCTGAGATAAAAAAACAAGGTGTACAGTATAATGACTATAATATAATGAATCAGCAATCAGGTAGATGTGCTTGAATAGACGAAAAATAATCGTAACTGATCCACCAATTTCTTCTTTGGATGTATTCTAAAGTGACTCCTCGCTCCATAGAGCTATTCTCTTGCGATCCTGCTCTTTTATAGTCACCTGAATTTACGTTTTCTCGATATGAAACATCATTATTAAATAGAACAATGAGCAAATGAACACTTTTCTGAGATAAAAAAACAAGCTTATAGTGTACAGTATAATGACTATAATATAATGAATCAGCAATCAGGTAGATGTGCTTGAATAGACGAAAAATAATCGTAACTGATCCACCAATTTCTTCTTTGGATGTATTCTAAAGTGACTCCTCTACAAGCTATAGTTCGGACCGAATCGAATAATTTCGAACGAATGTTCGAATGAAATTCGAAAATTCGAATATTCGTTATTCGAATATTCGGAATTTTGGAAAATCGAATTTATTCGTTCATTCGTTCATTCGAAATTTTAGAAATCGAATTTATTCGTTCATTCGTTCATTCGGAATTTTGGAAAATCGAATTTATTCGTTCATTCGTTCATTCGAAATTTTAGAAATCGAATTTATTCGTTCATTCGTTCATTCGAAATTTTAGAAATCGAATATATTCGTTCATTCGTTCATTCGAAATTTTAGAAATCGAATTTATTCGTTCATTCGTTCATTCGAAATTTTAGAAATCGAATTTATTCGTTCATTCGTTCATTCGAAAAAATTTCCCAAGGACAAGACTATAGTGGCTACTATAGTCTTGTCCTTGGGAAATTTTTTCGAATGAACGAATAAACGAATATATTCGATTTTGAAAGTTTCGAATGAACGAATGAACGAATAAATTCGATTTTCTAAAATTTCGAATGAACGAATGAACGAATAAATTCGATTTTCTAAAATTCCGAATGAACGAATGAACGAATAAATTCGATTTCAAAAATTTCGAATGAACGAATGAACGAATAAATTCGATTTCTAAAATTTCGAATGAACGAATGAACGAATAAATTCGATTTTCTAAAATTCCGAATGAACGAATGAACGAATAAATTCGATTTTCCAAAATTCCGAATGAACGAATGAACGAATAAATTCGATTTTCCAAAATTCCGAATATTCGAATAACGAATATTCGAATTTTCGAATTTCATTCGAACATTCGTTCGAAATTATTCGATTCGGTCCGAACTATAGTTGGTAATTGTATCGGCCTAATGTCCATTTACAAGTGTGCATTGCCTTTGCGATTCTGAATGGAAGCTGAGTGCATGGCGCGTCCTTAGGAGACTTACGAAGGTCGACCACTATACTTTTACCTGTTTTTGAGTCATCAATATCGAGCAATAATTGTAACCACTGTTTGAGAAGCTGAAACTCTTCCAACAATGATGCAATCATGAGAAAAGATTTGCGAAGGATGTAAAATGTTTGAACCATGAAGACTGCGCCATGCACCTGCCCGAATCGTCAGATTCTAGGCCTGATTGAAAGTTCACGGATAACATGCTTGCTCCACTTTGGTCGCCAAGAGGTGATATCGTTGATACGCGTTTTTCGTGATGCAGTGAACATAAATACATCAAGACATTTAACATGCACATTGAGATGCACTTGCACAATACGACAATGTTTTTTCAGTCAGATCAAAATGAACAATCAGTGATTGATAGTGATGCTAATCCGTCTCCAACCAAAAGCTTCGTTCGCTGCCCCAGGTGATATGATGATATGACCTTTTTGCGACCAAAGTAGAACAAGCATGTTATCCGTGAACTTTCAATCAGGTCTAGAGTCCGACGATTTGGACGGATGCCTGGCGCAATCTTGATGGTTCATACATTTTACATTCCTCCTAATTCTCTTCTTATGATTGCGTCACTGTTGGAAGAGTTTTAGCTTCTCAAACAGTGGTTACAATTATTGCTCGATATTGATGTCGTTTCATGATTAACCAAAAGCCGCGGCAAGTAGATATGTTTATTGCCTCAGGAGTGACTGATGTCAGCAATATCACATGTTTACGGCCAAAGCAGAGCAAGCATATAGCCCATGCACTATCAATCAGGTACAAAATCCGAGGCCTCGGCCGAGTACATGGCGAAATCTTCATCATACACATACCAGACAATTTTCCTGTTTCTTAGCTTTCATTCAAGCTGTGACTCGTTTCGATTGGTTCACTTTCGCCAATGTTATGGCATTTCAAACAGGAGGTACATTTTTTAAGACACCCTGTATTATAGTTATTAAACTGTACTTTATAAGCTTGTTTTTTATCCCAGAAAAGTGTTCATTTGCTCATTGTTCTATTTGATAATGGTGTTTCATATCAAAAAAACGTAAATTCAGGTGACTATGAAAGATCAGGAACGCAACAGAATAGCTCTATGGAACGACGGCTCCCTATTTTTCTTGAGTCTACTCCAAACATTAGCAGACTATACGGGTTGTACATATGTATTTGAAGAATTCATTCGAACAAATTCGAATTTTGAGATTTCGAATGAACGAATGAACGAATATATTCGATTTTTCAAATTTCGAATGAACGAATGAACGAATAAATTCGATTTTCCAAAATTCCAAATGAACGAATGAACGAATAAATTCGATTTCAAAAATTTCGAATGAACGAATGAACGAATATATTCGATTTCTAAAATTTCGAATGAACGAATGAGCGAATAAATTCGATTTTCCAAAATTGCGAATATTCGAATAACGAATATTCGAATTTTCGAATTTCATTCGAACATTCGTTCGAAATTATTCGATTCGGTCCGAACTATAGTGGCTACTGACCTTACACGGTGAGACTCACCGATAACTGCCGTATTCGGCCGCCATTAGAAAAACGGACTTTTCCATCGTGTTCAGGACAGCAGAGAACCCCCATGGACGAAGTTTCAGCGAAATCGATGATCCTGACTGGACCACCCAAGTAGCGATTTCGGTGGTCCGAGGCCACCCACGTGAAAAACGGACAGCAGATTCGTGATCAGCGCCCCCAATTACCCCCATAGGCGAAGTTTCAGCGAATTTCTGGAGAAAAATTTCTGGCTGAAAAAAATGCTGGTGCTGGTGTCCAACAAGTGGAATAGTGCCGAGGTTTTTTTTTTGAAATGTAGCACTCCCAAGATTCACTGGTGAACGATTTCTCACCACTGGCTGTCGAACGTAAAAAAATGAATGAATCATCCCTAGTTCTAATCAACTGTGGAGTTTCGCTCAGTAGCTCTAATCCAGCAACTTCAATGTACGTCCTCGTCTTGATTCAAGGAGATATTGAAAAGAGAGTAGTGATAGACAACTAATAGGGCTCAGTGATGCTTATTGGAAAAGGCCTAACAAGAGTCCAAATAAGGGACTTCACTTGGTGACAAGCTGCGATTAAACCGCAACCATGGTTTACTAGCATGCTGCCTACTAGTACGGTGCGCCCTCTGCGTCTCTGTCCTACGATTATTTCCCTACTGCTTCGCTACCATGTGTGAACGAGCCAGCGATCACGACGTACTGCGGAAAGCTGCCGACAGCTGGATTTGCACTTCTTTTAGGTTCAATTCGTGATTTATTCCTAGCCTACGTGAACCGAGTTTTATGCCCTAATCCTGTCGTCGGTCTGGAAAAGTGATTTTACTCGTTTTCTTAATCATTTAGACACTATCCTGTTTGTTAATGAGCAAATTTCCGGTTTTAGAAGGACATTCGAACTTTCAGTGAACAGTTAACAAAATTTGAATGTTCGTTTCCAGGGTGCCGCATGCCAGGATAATCTTCAGTAGCAAATGATGCAGAGATACGAATTTCCAGTACGAAGCAGTTTAATTTGGGTAACTCTGGTGTAAGGAAATAGGTGGAATTTGCGGAAGGTGCCATGTAGAAACATCAGAATTCGATTATTCTATAACTTTCAGCTAGAACCGGGCATAGAAACTCTGCTGAGATTAGAAATAAGAATTGCGATTCAACTGCTCTGAGACTTGCAGCTCTGAAGATAGAGCATCCGGATAATCATGAAGCGTTTCTTTAATGGGTTTGTTAGTTATTTTCTGTTTCTGTTTTCGAGCATAAAACAATTCCGACAGTGCACAGTGCACCCAGTTTTCTGTACATATTTTGATCACTGATGAAACAGCGATGGAGGTTGTGGATGTGAGTTAAGTACACACTAGTATTTATGACCGTTTGCACCATGGTACTATAAATAATGAGGAACATTTCAATACTTTTCGTTGTTGTCTGTGGGAAAAATTCCTGATTCTGTTATTTCCCTGTTCACTGTTGTTGGAGAACGTAAATAATCTTATATAGGAATTTTTAAGGATAAACGAATGGTCGCGCTGAAAACCGCTATCGAAGCTGTTCCTCCATTGGCTACCGATATGGACCCTATAATTGTGGTTAGTTTTATTTCACTTTTGTGTTTGAATTGACTGCTCTATCTTGTTACCTATTCGGTTAATGTACCATCAGGGTTCAAGTGGGTACAACAACTACCAAATCTATGGGAGCTGAGTTCGTGACTTGGGCAGCTACACCTATGTATCTGAGGCCTTGGCACCTGTACCAACGAGAAAATTAACCTTATGCAAATACAGTCCTAAATAATAATTTCACACTTCGTGGCCAAGCCTCATTACACCCGTTGGCTCTTTATAGTCTAGTAACTGTTTTCGATATTTATGGTTCATACCCGTCAATAAATGAGGCGGGGCATTTCGCTTTTCCCATTCCTTGCGACAGTTTCTGATGATTTTGCCAAAGTGAATTGTTGCTGAAACACTGCAGAAATCGGGCGATACTGCACGAAACTAGAAGAGTACTGTTTTGTCCTCACATCATGTGTAAATTTATTTGCTGCACTTTCTAATACTTAAGTTGGACTCCTACCTTAGCATTCTTTTGTCATTAAATGATAGCTTCGAACGTTTTGACAGGTATTTCCCTTTTTTGGGTGGTTTTTTAAAATTTAGTGGATGTCTTTGCGTAAGTCGGCACAACTTTTGACAAACGATTTATGATGAAATGTATAGGTGCTGTAGAATCTTCTACTGCGGTTCTATGTCGATGAGTCGTATAATTCGGAGTGATTGGCTCTTACAGGATATGGACTCTTTTCGGCGTTTTGTCGCTGAAGCCCGCTATTTGTATTTAGACATTTGTTTTATGGAAAAAATGTGAAAAGAATGAATGTCATGAATGATGAAGGCGAAATATGTTCGGCTACTTTGTGACGGTCTGCAGAAAATTGTATACCCGATCATCCGGCTGTCACAGCAAACTTTACTGCTAATTTGTACGCTTATATACACCACATATATGTATATGCATAGATCGTATTTATTCATTAATCCATTCAATAACTTTATATAGGTTGGTAAGAAAGTTTTGAGCCGTTTTGCTTGAGATTCAGAACTTCCGATTTCTGAATTGTATCCATAACCTAATATATGGTAGTTGCTAGTCATCCACGAAGCAGCTTTAAAAGGTAAAGGTAAAGGTGCCGGCGTCGATCAGTCCGCTTAGCACGCGCCGCCGCATTCGTGTTCCATTCAAGTCCTAGAGGCATAGTGAATGCATATCTGGCAATACAGTGACCTGCGGGGGCCAGCCGCTATACCAGGTCAGTGTCTTTACCTTCCCAGACAAGTCTGGTACCAATTTACCCGACCCCGAAGGGATGGAAGGCTTGGTTAGCCCGGGCCGGGATCGATCGCTCGACCGTGCGGGTGACAGCAGTGCCTCTTACCACTGCTGTCACCCGCACGAAGCAGCTTTAGATGGGTATAAATAACTAAACCCTCTTCTTTAACTTCAGATGCGATGTCATTTCGACAAAAGCATATTTGAGCCCTCATCTTTAACGGACGGTGGCACCACACAAGAACGATGGAATCCATTCGCAAGATCACTGTTGTATAGGACGGTAAGAAAGTCTTGAGCCGTTTGACGTCTACTTTTTCTTTGTTTTCTTAATCAGTGCACAATGCATTTTACTCCACGATTTAATCACCGTTGTTAGCCAGTACCACAGCGTCTCTGATAGTCAGGTCAGCCATCTTCTACTTGCAGAATGGAGCAGGCTAGAAGCCAAAGAAGTCGCTGACTGCACGTATGACATCATCGATTTTAGTGCCTCTTTTCTCAGCAGAAAAGCAACATGGAGGGAAGATAATTGATAGCTATAGGGAACAATATAAGTGTAATAAGATGATTGTAAAATCGTATGCCAACCGCATTTCTACAAATTTTCATTAGTCTCTTTATCGTTATGGCGTGGTGCTGCATCATTGCGAGTGTGCGCCGAATACTGTCGGTCGGGCGGCCGAGCTCAGTCCACTCAGCGTTTCCCTGCCACGAGGGAATGGAGCCAACTGGTAACTGTAGTATGAATGAATATGTTATAGTCTCCTTGCAAGAGTACGAGTGCTTATTTCTAGATCCGCTGCGACAGCGTTGAGAAAGGCGGAATTTTCCACCATAGGAGCCCGTCCCAACCAAGACTTGTCTTCGAAGTCGGAGTCTCGAGCTGTAAAGCGATATAACCAGAGCTCGACGATACTGAAGGCTGTGGTGTCTTCTACGAATACAGCGCTGATGTTACGAATGGATTCCATCGTTTCGGTGCTGTGCCACCGTCCGTTTAAGATGAGGGCTCAAATATGCTCATGTGGAAATGACATCGTATCTGAAGTTAAAGAAGAGGGCTTGGCTATTTATACCCATCGTAACGTTGCTTCGTGAATGGCTAACAACTATCACATGCTAGGTTATGGTTACAATCCAGAAGTCGGAAATTCTGAAACTTTCAAGGAAAGTGGCCCAAGACTTTCTTACCACCCTATATTTGTAGAAGACTTCAGCATCGTCGAGCTCTGGTTATATCGTTTTACAGCTCGAGCCCCCAGCTTCGAAGACTAGTCTTGGTTGGGACGGGCTCCTATGGTAGAAAATTCTGCCTCTCTCGAAGCTGTCGCAGCGGATCCAGAAAAAAGCACTCGTGGTTTTGCAAGGAGACTATAGCACAGTCATACTACAGTTACCAGTTGGCTCCATTCCTTCGTTGCAGAGAAACGCGGAGTGGACTAACAATACGCTCGGACGTCCCGACCCACAGCACGTGGTTTACCCGGACATTCGCTGGTCAGTCTCCCCTTCTCCGCTACCTTGAAAACAGATTTGAAAACGCATAGGTAGGTATAATGAGGGGCGCGAACCTTGCTCCTTCAAATCATGCAGTGTTGTCTTGCTGCCCTTAGTAGAAGCGCTTTTACGTAGGCAAAACCGTAAGTAAATGTTAAAAGGGTTCTCCAATGGTGCTTCTGGCACAGGGCAGGAATGATGTACAAGAAGATGTTATCGAAAGAGCACATGGTCTCTGCTTCGTTATAGAAATCCCGCTTTGGAAATCCGCGGAAGCAGTTCGAGAAAAACGGCCAAGAGTACAATCGGTGCATACTCGCAATGATGCAGCAGGACGCTATGTCGATAAAAAAACTAGTAAAAATTTGAAGAAATGAGGTTGGCATCCAATTTTGCAATCATCGTATTACACTTATACTGTCCCCTATAGCTACCAATTATCATCCTTCCACGTTGCGTTTTAGCTGAGAAAAGAGGCACTAAATTGGTGTCATACGGGCAGTCAGCGAATTCTTTGGCTTCCAGCCTGCTCAGTTCTGCATATATGTAGGAGATGGTTGACCTGCCTATCAGGGACATTATGGTTCTGACCAATAATGGTGATAAAACCGTGGAGTAAAATGCACTTTGCACTGAATAAGAAAACAAAGAAAAAGTAGGCGTCAAGCGGCTCAAGACTCTCTTACCACCCTATACATACTTGGACAGCTGAAAAACAAAATTTGTTTTTCGGCTTCGTTGTTTTTGATTGGGAAGGCCTGGGGCCGTATGGTCGTCTCACCCGAGATTGCTGGGGGATGGGGTGAGGGGAGGAGCCAGCCAGTAAGAGTACATGAAACACGGGCCGACTCCAATCATACTAGCTGGCTCCTCCCCTTGCCCCATCCCCCAGCAATTTTGGGTGAGACGAGCATACGGCCACTGAACACGGTGCCGCATCCATAACGAACACACTTACTTTGTAAATTGGAAAAACTGTTTGTTGTATTTCTGCTTACCACGGTAAAAAATAGAATTCGTTCAGCAATGCAGTTGTGCAGCGTATGCTAACGTGTGTTGACGATGATGAACGTCGAAACGGTGAAAATCCTGCTCGAAAAGAAGTCCGATTTTATAAATTACACAGTTTTGTTCATTTCCGAATTTTTCGAATTTTGTATTGATCGAAGTAATCCACGTACCTTGAATGTGTAGCGTATGTTGGTGTTTTAATCATGAAGTTGTTGTTTTATTTTTCCCTCAACGGTCAGTTGTTGTTTTCTGTTCGCTTTATAGCTGTTTGAGTTTAGTCACATTTTGATTTGTTCGGTGTTTCACAATTCAGCTATTGTTCTGACGACTCGCAAGTGAAATGGTTTACCAGTCGACAGTTGTTGTTGTTTGCTGAAAATCGGTATCATATACCATCTATCTGCTCATATCTCTTTATGCTACGCTATTTCTTTCAAATAACCCCGGCCACATAGAGCTCCTGACAGTGCGTCTGCGCCAAACGTCCATACGCTACATTGCGCTTGAGACCAGCCTTTATTTGGAAGTGTATTTGAAAACTAATAACCATTTCCGAAAATTTAACTCAGAACCACTAGAATTGTTGCCTAAGGTGGTCTGGTAGGGACGGTATTATTGACCATTGGCTGTGTTTATGAATTGAATGTTATACTGGTGATCAACATCCAAATTACCACCCTAATAAAAGTTGAAAGAAATGTGATTGTGGGGTGACTACCTTGGTTAACAATATTAAGTCTTGGCCGACCTTTCTTACCCGGATATTCGACTAATGATAATCTCTCCCAATCACTCCAATGTTGACGAAGTTTCGTTGCATCGGATGTGCGAGTTCATTACTTTAGAAGAACGTTCCTACTTTGTAGACATCGTATTACATACACGTTTCAGAAAATGAGCGCTGTACCTTATTTCATTGATCCTGAAATCGCGAAGAAATTCAACCTCAGGGTGGAACTCCTTGAAGAAGTCTCCGAGGACAACGATGATGATGTTGTCTTCCTTGATGTAATAGTAGCTGTGAGCAGTGCTTCTTTCGCTAATTTGTTCATATTTTCTGTTTAGGAGATCAAAAATATTGAGGTTCTGGAGGACACTTCACCGGACATAATTGTTGTAGAGGTAAGCGGTATAAGCGGCACATCTTTCGCTAAATTGTTTTGACAATTCCTGTTTAGGAGGTCAGGCGAACGGTGCCGAAAATCTTGTTAAGAAAGGTGCAGTATTTATTTCGAGCTTTTATTTCTTTACGGTAACAAGTATTCGTGAATATATTCATTTATTGACTCAATTTGCTATCAACTAGAAGCGAAAAGCTTTCAGGAACTTCCGAGCTAGTTTTCTTCGTTGCGGACAAAAAATTCTACTTTGCAGATTTTACGGGCATCATTAGAATGCTCGGCGAAGCCGATATACACCACGACTTATTCCCCACTTGCTCCTGTCGGTCTATGCTATTCGGTGCCAGAAGTAGGTTTTTAAAGCGATTTCATTTTGTGAACACGATTTATGATATAATATACCCTTATTCACAACATATGTATGTATTCACCATAGAAAACATTGCAACGCTAGAAAATTAGTACGTATTGCGTTACAGTTGCAAAATGCCTTGAGATTCTGGAATGTAACTTACGGTGCCGACTGCTGTGCAGAGTAGTCTGAGTTATTGCCTCCCGCAGTGCCGCATCGCGCTGCCGAGTATAAACCAGACTTTCTGCAGGATTATCGTTGTGGAAGTTGCTCGCATCTCACATTTCGTACGAATATGGTCGGAAATTGAATTTCCAGATATTCTCGTGCTAATTAGGTTCAAATGAACCATACCTTGTGATCGTTAAAAAGCGATCATTAGCTGTTTTATGCTTCTGTGCCGGACGAGGTTAGTATGGTGAACCAGATCTTTATTGGCCTAACGTTTCGACTTGAACGTCGTCTTCAGAGGCCTAAAAAGTGGTCCGAAACTAAACTGACCCTTGATCTAAACGGCCAAGCGCCGCATCGCTCCTAGCATTTTTGACAAACCCATACAATCCCCACGAAATTGAGAAATCCAGAGAAATCCAATGACTTACCCCGTGGTCCACCGTGAGAGCGTTGCCGACGTGGCAACCAGCTCTGTTAGTTGACGAATGCGACTGAGTCACATCAGTCATTCCGGAACCCACAGAACGGTGTAAATGATAAGAAGTCATTGCTTATTGAAAGACACTCATTTCGGTTGTTCATGATTGGATTCCTTGCGGAAATCCAGAACGCCTCCAATGCCTTTCTGGACGATATCTCAGCTTCGTAAGAAAGAATTTTGCACACAATGTCAAAATCATTCCCGCCGTGCACTTCATGCTTGTGCCTTCCCAGCGGTGATGTTATGCTACCCCTTCTCTTGCTGGCCAGATGTTCATTTATTCGTGTCAACAAAACACGACCGGTCTCCCCAATGTACTTGCCGTTGCAAGTCCTGCATTCAATCTCATACACTACTCCCGACTTTTCACAATCTCCACTCTTTCCGTCAAGCACATCTGTAGAGGAAAGCTTGTGGGTCTTTATAAGGCTATAGAACACAGGACATCTGGGATGGTCTTGCTTGAGTCTAGCAATTAACTTTCTGTCTAATCCCGCAGATTGTCCTAATGTTGTCCAAGTTCGGTTCAAGCGTCTACATTGTGAACGGAATTCCTCCACGGTTGATAATCGGTAGAGAGAGGAATCTCGCAGATGGAGTTCATTGATACTTCTGTCAAGTGACTGGGGTATTACAACGAACTCTCCACCCTTGTCACTCACGGAGACGCGTAACGTACCATTAGATCTTAACTCACGCATCTCTTTAAATCCCAGTCTTTCCTCGAACGTCAAATTTGTATTTCGTTGTCGTCTGTGCTGATGGAGTGCACTTAAGATAGTGGACGACAAGATTCGTAATTTGACGTCTACTTCTGGAACAGGCTGAGGTCCTCGATAAAATGTGACCAATACGAGGACATTCCTTGACCATTTACACAACGTACAATTACAAGAAAAGTGCGTTGTAGAGTCATTCGATGTCACCTCATTGTATACCAACGTCCAAAACGATCAAGCCCTACAAGCATTGTCCGAAATGCTTGAAAGGCACATAGCTAACATCAACACTTTTGGACTCGAGAGGAACTCAATTATGACTCTGGTCAAAGAATGCCTGAACTGTAACATCTTTAAATGGTCAGGCACGTATTATTCCCAACTAAGGGGTCTGGCAATGGGTCAGCGGCTTGCGCCAGTGCTTGCAATTTGCTTTATGAGCAGAATAGAAGAACCGGTGCTAGCTCGTTTGCCTCTGATGTACTGTAGATACATCGACGACTGTTTCATAATAACATCTACACAGTCCGAGATGGATGAATGCTTCCGCGTTCTTAACCAGCAATCACAGCACATCAAGCTTACTCGAGAGACACCTTCGGACGGTTGGCTTCCGTATCTTAACACGCAGGTGAAGGTATCTAACGGCATAGTAAGCGTAAAGTGGTACCGAAAAGGAAGCTCTAAAAATATCTTGATCAATGCGAAATCTGCTCACCCCACCGCTGTTAAACGAGCAGTAGTACGGAACATGTTCAAGACAGCTACAACAGTGTGCACGGGTGACGACGAACGACGAGAATCAGTAAGATTAGCTTCCGAAATAGCCTCTCACAATGGTTATGTTAGCAGAACATCATACCACAGAAGAACAACTACTGTCCAGCGCGTACAACCCTTCCGAGACCGCGTACCTTTATGTCTTCCTTTTATCTCTGACGCATTCTCCTCTACAGTACAGCGATGCCTTGCTCGTGCTCAGCTTCAGAATGATGTCGTTCTTGTTAACATCCCGAACGACAACATCAAACGCCAGCTAGTGCGAAATAGGCTCTACGACACTGAATGTGTATCGGAGAATTGTGTTGTCTGTCCTTACGGAAAGAGTGGAGATTGTGAAAAGTCGGGAGTAGTGTATGAGATTGAATGCAGGACTTGCAACGGCAAGTACATTGGGGAGACCGGTCGTGTTTTGTTGACACGAATAAATGAACATCTGGCCAGCAAGAGAAGGGGTAGCATAACATCACCGCTGGGAAGGCACAAGCATGAAGTGCACGGCGGGAATGATTTTGACATTGTGTGCAAAATTCTTTCTTACGAAGCTGAGATATCGTCCAGAAAGGCATTGGAGGCGTTCTGGATTTCCGCAAGGAATCCAATCATGAACAACCGAAATGAGTGTCTTTCAATAAGCAATGACTTCTTATCATTTACACCGTTCTGTGGGTTCCGGAATGACTGATGTGACTCAGTCGCATTCGTCAACTAACAGAGCTGGTTGCCACGTCGGCAACGCTCTCACGGTGGACCACGGGGTAAGTCATTGGATTTCTCTGGATTTCTCAATTTCGTGGGAATTGTATGGGTTTGTCAAAAATGCTAGGAGCGATGCGGCGCTTGGCCGTTTAGATCAAGGGTCAGTTTAGTTTCGGACCACTTTTTAGGCCTCTGAAGACGACGTTCAAGTCGAAACGTTAGGCCAATAAAGATCTGGTTCACCATACTAACCTCGTCCGGCACAGAAGCATAAAACAGTTATAACATCATGCCGAGGTTTCAAGAAGAGAGAACTTGGCGATCATTAGCATTTTTTTTCGAAACACAAGCGATCCGAACCTGGTGGTGGAATGTGAGGGTGGTGAAGTCGGAGGGGAGGGCTTCTTCCACAGTTTTGAGCGCTAATTATATGTTTCGAATCTGATTTCGGCCACGATAATTTTTCGTTCGTTTAAGAGGGTAATCTGAGGTGCTGATCACGGATTGGGTGGCATATTTAAATCTTCGGCCGCGGATCACCCATTTGGATAGAGTCGGAGTGACCTTTTCCGCTTCTGAAACTTCGCTCAAGGTTAGCGGGTGCCGATAGGAATACTGGTCACAGACCTGACACCTGACATCAGTTTTTGAAGTTTTCCTGATTATAACCCGTGTCGTATATGATGGGATTGTTGTTTTCGTTTCCATTGAATGATGGGTTTCTAACTTTTGAATATATGGAGCTTCTCATAGAACACACATTTTTCTTATAGATTCTGATAGTAAGCATTGGTGTTGGTTGGAACCTAGGTCTTCTTTACTTTTTCTACGGAAGCTCAAGAACTGTTTATCACTATTGGGCCTGCCTATAGTGATTGTTATGCATTAGTAGAATGCTGTGCTATTGGGATCGGAATATAACATTTTCTACCATAACCATAAATAGCCTCGTTGAATTATTCCATTGGGTGGGAAGATTCACGGTTCACCTTGACAGTAAAAGCCAGCTATTAATGGCCGTACAACCGTTGAAGTCGGCTTCGTAACAAGGAACATCGTTCTGTCAAAAGATTGGTTCACTCCGCTCGGACTGTCCAAACAGCCCTTGGGCAGCCCACTGTTCTGGCTTTGATCAAGCAGTATCTTAATTTTCTTATTAGTGGCTGTGGGCAATGAATGCAGAACGCCAATATCATGAAGAGGATATTTTTCAAGTTTTTGTTCAGATCGGGGACAACGCCGCACGCGCTGCGGAAAATCCTATATCAATCATGCCTAATCTTCAAAGGGGCCTCACATACAAGATCACAACGCCGACAAGATCCGGCGACGGATTATGCGCTTTTGTCATTCGATCGGAAACTCGCGAGGTGAAATTTTCTGATCATTTCTGTTGTGATTTGTTAGAAGAAATGAAAAGAAATATTATATGAATCACCGATATGAAGGCCAGGGTGGACGACTTCTACCCCTAGCGAGTTTCTTAATTATTCTGTGGCTTCTCAGTTCGGTTTTTTGCACCAAATAGTTTGCTTTAAATTGAAAACACACAAAAGTATCACAGAGGACTGTGGTTTTGATGCAATGTTACAGGGGTTTCAAACTCGATGCAATTGCATCGCTCATCCTCACGGCACCTAAAATACTATTTCTCAAAGTTTTTTGTTTTCTAGAATGCTGCAGATGGCTGATTTCTAAAACATGAGATTCTTCTCCACAAACCCTTTTTTAGGCAGTTTTTCTGATCATGTCTACTGAGCGACCGCCCGCTGACGTCGAAGCAAAAGTGGACATGAATCACGTGAGCTCATATCTGGTTTTTAAGTATATTAACATGGGCCTATTCTCATACTTTACAGCTGTTCAACAATTATGGCCGCAGATTAAGGTCTCAACAACCTCGTGTCGTCCCGGCTATCGTGAGATTATCATCCTTTTCATGAAATACAGGGTGTCTCAAAAAAATGTACCTCCTGTTTGAAATGCCATAACTTCGGAGAAAGTAAACCAATCGAAACGAGTCATAGCTTGAATAAAAGCTAAGAAAAAAGTAAATTCTTCGGTATGTATTTGGTGAGGATTACGCCATGTACTCGACCGAGGTATCGGATTTTGTACCTGATTGATAGTGCATGTGCTAGATGCTTACCCTATTTTGGTCGTAAACAGGTGATATTGCTTTTATCAGTTTCTCCTGAGGCAGTAAACATATCTACTTGCTGCAGCTTTTGGTTAAGCATGGAACAACATCAATACCGATCAATAATTGTTACCACTGTTTGAGGAGCTAAAACTCTTGCAACCGTGATGCAATCATAAGAAAATAATTAAGAGGAATGTAAAATGTATGAACCATAGAGATTGCGCCACGCAACTGCCCGAATGGTCGGAATCTAGACCTGATTGAAAGTTCACGGGTAACATGCTTGTTCTACTTTGGTCGCAAACAGGTCATATCATTGCGTTACACTCGGGGCAGCGGACCAAACAACTCAGCTTTCGGTTAGAGACGGATTAGCATCACTATCAATCACTGAGTGTTCGTTTTAATCTGAATGAAAAAACGTTGTCGTATTGTGCAAGTGCATCTCAAAGTTCATGTTAAACTTGTTATGTCTTGATGTTTTTATGTTTACTGCATCACGAGAAACGCGTATCAGCGATATCACCTGTTTGCGACCAAAATAGAACGAACATGTTATCCGTGAACTTTCAATCAGGTCCAGAATACGACGATTCGAACAGGTTCATGGCGCGATCTTCATGATTCATGCATTTTACATTCCTCTCAACTAATTGCATCACAGTTGCAAGAGTTTTAGCTTCTCAAACAGTGGTTACCATTATTGATCGATATTGATGTTGTTCCATTATTAACGAAAAGCTGCAGCAAGTAGATATGTTCATTGCCTCAGTAGTAGCTGATAACAGCAATATCACCTGTTTACGACCAAAATAGAGCAAGCATATAACCCATGCACTATCAATCAGGTACCAAATCCTATACCTCGGTCGAGTACATGGCGCAATCCTCACCAAATACATACCGGAAAATTTACTTTTTTCTTAGCTTTTATTTAAGCTATGACTCGTTCAGATTAGTTCACTTTCTTCAAAGCTATGGCGTTTCAAACAGGAGGTACATTTTTTTGAGACACCCTGTATTGCTGTGATTCTATCTTGCTATTCAGGTTCCACGTTGTCACGTTCCAACTCAGAGTTTCTATCCACAGTACAGTATTCCCCAAAATGTGAGCTTTACCCTTTTTTCGTATCATATTACTATGAGCTTAACATCTTGCTCTACAGGTTAATAATCAATTCCATTGCGTATATTGTCACCAGCAGCAAATTGGCCCCGGATACGTGAACTTTCCTCCATTGTGTAGCGCCGGATACATGAGCTTTCCTCTGCATCACCAGCATCAGCAGCAGCAGCAGCAGCAAATTCCACCTCAATCTGTGAGTCTTGCTGATTCTTATGATGCCCTAATATACGTCTTATAAATAATAAATATCTCGACATTCAGATGATGCACCCTGGTGGCAATTATCGTGATGTCCACTTTGGAACAACTCATCAGGCTTGTCAGGTAATCGTCCCAGACAATTTGAGCTTATTTTTATTATTGTAAGATATATTATTATAGGCTCAAGACCTTAATGTGCAAGTTGCCAATGTTCAGGAACAACATAGTAATGACGCAATGCAGCAGCAATTAATGAATTTGAGCATAAACAACGTAAGGCTGCCTTCGTTTCTATATGATTATGTTATGAGCTTCATACTGCATTATTTAGAATGATGTCAGTCAAGAAAATGGTGGATACACCATCGTGCAGAACGGTGAAGACGTTCAGCAGCAAAGCGTTTGCGTCGACGTGAGCTTGTCTTTGCTCTCGTAAGATATGTATTATAAACGAGAAACTTTGAAATTTAAAATTTAGATGGATAACGGTGAGAATCGAGGCTGCATCAATGCACCGGAATTTCAAGACGTAGAATCGAATCCTAATTATGTAAGCTTGCTCTCGTTCTTACATCATTGTGCTTGAAACTCTTTGTTTCTATTTTTAGGATGCGAAATCGCAGGAAAAAGCCGATGAGTTTCTACGGCAGCTCCTCGAAGAGGAGGTGAGCTTATCTCGTTTTCAAGAATGCGTACATATGAATGTCCAGCATTAGCTAAAAGTTTCAACTTCACGAACCTGGCCAAGGTCAAGAGAGTTTTTAGTAGAAACTTCGCTTATGGAGGTTATTTGGCAGATCATGAATTTGATGTCCACTTACCAAATTTCGGCCGAAGGCCACCTATTTTGACAACCTGGATGATCAGGTCAAAATTTGGCTCTGAGTACGCTCTGGTTGATTATTTCCGTGATGTCTGTTGTCTTGAGTTTCTCTCTTGGCTGTTTCAGATAGGTTTAGGGGAGTAATGATGGCATGGAGGCGGAGTTTGGGTGGTGGTTCGGAGAAGTACCTACCTAGATCTGCTGACTTAGTTGAGATTTGATAAAAAGAGGTCAGTGTCGTGACCAGTGTGCAGAATAACTTCCTTAGGAAAAGTTTCTGGTGTTTTGACAGGACCATCCTGGTTGACATCAGTAATATGAGTGTTCCTTTGTCGAAATTTGGAAAACGAAGTGAGGTAGACCCGAAATAAGTTCACAGGCGAAGTTTCTGCAGAACAAACACGAACGAACGCGGATTTAGAACTTTTTTCAGATGCTCTTTCTCCTGCTAGTATTCTATTCGGGAAAAAGCAGATGAATAACAATAACTATGACTGAAGCTGAACAGGAGTCAGTGGTTGACATTAATTAGGATCCCAGTTGTCGTAGATCCGTTACCTGGGCCCGTATTTATGAATCGTGTACTCGGAATAAACCCGAAAATATACCCCGCATTTACTGAACCTGATTCATCAGTTCCCTCGCTTTATTCGGGGTTTATTTGCAGTTTATGCGTTGTGCATATTCGACATTTCCTTGCGCTAGTGAGCTGTGTAAAATAGGCCCGTACAGACCCTGAATAAACTTTTCTCTGTACGTCGCTCATTGATGGAGCCTTTAGTGCTTAATTGGGATAAGAGTTCATGGTTGTTGAGCTCAATGGGGAAGTTTCGTAAGTGTTATATTAGCAATAGACACATCCCAATTAGTTCAAATATTCCATTGTAGAACGAATGCTTCGAAGCTTTCAAAAACGAGGCAAGCAAAAATGACGAATGCTGAGAGGTTGGCTAAAATGAGGAAGAGCAATTTAACGAATAGTCAAAAAGCATTTCTCGTCGAAGTCAACAATGCCGTAGAAAAATTCCTTTCTAGGCACGATCAGATAATGAATCCGACCCGTACAGAGATGCTGACATTGCGGAACTCGAAGTAAGAATATTGCTCATGATCTCTTTTCGTCACTGCTTCTAAGTGTGAGGGGAAGAAGGGAAGGAAGTGGAGAACACGAAATGATGTCCTTTACACGTTGTTTTCAAGCGTATTTCTGGTCTTCTCGATGACGACGTGTTGTATAATAACATGGACACTGAGGATTTTACTTCAATTCACAATAACGAGGCCGAACTGATCACGGAAACCAGTCACAATTTAAACGAAGGAGAAGAAAATAATCAGGTTGTGGTTTCAGACGATTCGCTGAGCGCTGTAGTTCTGATAAAATCTGTTTTTGACCCGTCTGTCAATAGTAATTGTAGGAAAAACTGACAAGTAGAGTCGAAAACTCAATGGAAACGTTGGATATTGGAGTACCCGTTCCTACTCTGTGTTCTACTAGCCGCCAAACAGTGGAAGTAGTGAGTGACCAACTTGTTAAAGCTCTGAAAACACTTATTTTTGTCAATTTTGTATTTCATAAGATCCAGAAGTATCATTCGATCGATGAAGAAGCGTCGTCGGCTATCATAAAAGAATGTTATGGTGAATTTCGTGGAAACGATGGTACGAGAACCAATAGAGAGTCTACTAACCATGGAACCTGTAATACTCAAAATAATGTCAATACTCCTGTGAGTGCTAGACTGTGTTTTGACGACACGTTTCTATGTGTATCATCTGTATGTACTTCGTAATTGCAGATGTTCAACGACGAAAACCTCCGCAATGATTTAGCAAAACTTATCGAGTTAAGGAAGCAACACGCAAAATATGCTAAGCAGCTGGCGGCGGTTGATGAGTTTATGGAATGGGTTTGTTTATCGTATAATTATCAGTGTAACTTTATCCATCTGTGCTACCTAGCTATTGATCCTCGATTATAAGTTTGTAAGTATATCTGATCCTAGACGAGTTAGGGATTTCTTGAATTTCATGTAATTGATCTGGGCTGCATACCACCGACTTTCAATCAGTAGTGTTTTAGATCGTTAGTTGAGTGGAGGTCTAATTTTTCAGCCACCCGCTATAACTAATACACCATCTTGATCTTTTCCCCGCGAAATGATGTTCTAATAATTTTAATTAATTAATTAAATTTAGTTTTCTATTTATCGCTCTAGTGCGAAGGATGATGTTTCCATCCAAGTTAGGCCAAATTTCGAGTTATTCCGGGTGATGATCGCGAGTCTGAGGCCCGTTGTTGGAATATTATGGCTCTAGAGTCGTTGTTTGCGGGCGCGACGAGCGACGCGGGCGCGTGTAAAATTAATATTGATTGAACTATTGGCCGCGTGCTTACGTCGTACGTTAGGCGCGACCCACTTAAACAACCCAGTGCAGACAGGTGTGTTTAAGTTAGGTAATGCTAACAGTTTGGAAGTAATGTTGTTAGGGAAGACTCAAAGGAATGTTGTTAGTACACCAAATCGTTCTTTGGATACCAGTAGTTGAAGAAAATCGTCCATACAGAGGTCATCTCGAACGAAAGATTCCTGCTAGGTCCTCCATTCTCACATGTGTCCATTCTAGCTTTTGCCTCATTTCCTGCCGATTCTACTCATTAATCAAATAAATAATCAAATGTTTCAGTTGGCACATAGCTGCAAATGGTGGTAGCTTCTGTGGCAATAAGTGGTTTGAATGTGGAATGTGCTGATGTTTTACTTTACAAAGAATCACCAGATGATCTCTTCATAGGCTCTCTATTTTACTTTTTCTCCTTTAACTTCAGAGACTTGACTTTTTCATTGCCATTTTTGTGACTATTTGAACTGTTGTTTCAAAATATATCATAGCAGCAGAAATTCTTTTTAGGATGCTAAATTAACACGCTTTGAAAAGATGGCTGCTGAGCTGTTCGATTTCAATGCTAAGTTTGTACATGAGGAATGGGTTTGTTTCATTTCGCTCTTTCAATCAACTTTATGAAAAGAAACTAAGCTGGTTGTATGGATGCAATTCCAGAATAAAAAAATGGCCGAAGCAATTCAACTTCTTCAATCACTGAGGTCAGGACCCTACGGTACCGATACCAAGTGAGCACTTTGATATTTTCTGTTCGATCGTTGCTTGTTCCATTTCTTGTCTTCGGTTAAGCTCTAGCGCAGCGGTGAGATGTAACAGTGACACAAGTGAATTTATTGATATTTATTGATATATTTTAATTTTGGTAGGTGTACTGAAGTGAATTGAATGACGTATAGCAAAGAAATACTTCTGTATCGACCCCGTTGAGCATTCATTTTTACATTGTTTTATATCATTTTGAACTTCCTTTTTTGACGCACGGCCCAAACACCACCTTTCTTGGAACGCTGTCCAATGTCTTGTTAGTGTCATTATAGAACTTCTAGAAATTTCTAAGTCCTCTCATTTGTGAATCTGATTGACTGTAATGTTTCAAACATTTCTTTCTTCTCCCTCGGACGTGGTTAAGTAGAGCGTTAGGCCGTTAGATAGTTAACTATCTAACTATAGTTAACTATTTAGCTAACTAAGCTTAGTCAACCTAACACCTCAGGAGTAAGAAGAAAATAATACTGCGAACATAAGTTTTTAGGATTCTTGCTTTCTGCCTCTATTGTTTTAGATGATTGCGAGTACATGTTTAACCATTACTGCGTTGCGTCGATGCTGAGTATGACTGGCTCTTTAGCACTTCTTCGGGGATGTGGTTTATGCAATTTCTTAAAGATTCTGGCCACGTCAAAAGCGAAACCTAAGAATTTATGAGATGATGATTCATGAGATAAATATCAGTATTTAAATAAAGTTTCTCAGAAGGGGAGTGTGGCAATTTTGCGGCCATATGCTTTATGTTTTAGAAATGCCTCCGTAAGGTAATACTTATCATCACTACAAAGAAGGAATGTTAATGGTCTTGCTTTCGATGGAAATTTTCTGAGTTTTCGAATTATTTCTTCGCTCTACGAGTTATCCTAATTGTACACCTAATCCTTAACTCTATTACAACGACTATGTCTTTTCAGTATCCAATGGGACGTGTTAACTCATCCGCAAACTTCTGTCACGCTGGAGCAAAGTGGGAGCATGACGGAGAACCATTTGAACGATAATACCATTATACCTACAGACGAGTCTCAACAGGAAGACCGTATTGGAAATGGTGACGTTGTGATGGAAGACGATGATCGTCTGCAAGAGCCACAACATCCAACAAGTGATTCACCACCTACTATGTGAGCGTCAACAGCCAGCAACTGTTTGAGTAAAGCAAGAGCACAACACTGCGAAGAAACCTCTACAGACCCTCAGCTGTGAACTAACCAAGTTAAAGGAGAGCCAAACCCGAACTCTGTACGAGAAACCATAGAAGACTATCATTAGCAACGATTTGGAGTGAAGCGAAAAAGAGTACAGCTGTGGCTGAAACGCTCACTTAGTAGATAGTGAGCGAAGCCAGAGAGACATCATTATTTTCGTTCTTTTGTGGATCTACCATAACTGTTATCCAAATGACTCGTTTTCTTGTTATTTCACTGGTTTAATTGCGCATAACATTTCGATTGTTTACCTTTTTTGCGTTAGCCTTCTTGTTCGTCTTTGTCTTTCTCTTTCTCAATCTCAATCTCATAGACTGCCTGCAAACGTGTATTCCTGGCTTGACTGCCTTACAGGGTTCGTTCCACGATCGGGTTTGAATCGTTTTTGTTGCACGTGTGCTTGAAAGCTCGAATGATTTTTCATGATAACTTTTACTCTCGTTTTTCGAAGTTACTTTTGTAGATTGGTTAGGTGTATTTGTCACTTGTAACTGTTACGTATGGCTCATTGATACTATTACAGAGGAATTTGCATATTCCAAGGCATACTTTTTGACACGTATTTTCACAATATTGTAATTTTTGACATTTGTTACGGTTTTGTTCACGCCCATTTGGCCATCCGCCATGTCTTCAGCAGTTCTCAGGTCCATGCTATGTTGGTTCTTTAGCAGCATGCTATTTTTCATTATGATCTCTTATTTTTTCACCACGCAATTGAAGCTTTTGGTTTAACGGCCCTCCGCTTACTGTACCTTTACAATAAAATTTTGTTGTGTGTCTCATAGCGATAATTACAATTGATGGGCTTCTATAGCTTTCCAGCTGCTCGATCCGAGCTATCCGAATATTATTTTAAACATGGGGAGCTGCTATAATATGCTAGTGGCATGATTCTTAAGACTTCCATGAGAAAGAGAATCCGCGTTAAGAGTTAAGAGTTAATATAATATTACCGTTGAAACATTGCATGAAAACTCATGAGGGACGATCCTTGCAACAGCCGCTCGATTAAGCCCGTTGAGTGTGCTCTACAAGCTTTTCACGAACATCATCCTTAGATTGAGATCAGGCAACGAGTAGAATTTCGCCAAAGATTCAGATGCGTCGACCGCAGCCAAATTGTCAAGATGGTCATCGAGGTCATCGGGAGTAAAATCTGCCCTCGACTTAACCTTCATCGAATACGAAAATGCGAGTTCTATCCTGTCTGCATTAGTCGATCAAAAAGTGGACTCGTATTATAATACCACATAAGAACGCCAACCGACTGCTGCCGTTACTGTTCCACGACAGTACAGCTCTTCTGCCATCCAATCAACATCCCTGTCGAAATGAGTGCCAGAAAAAGCGATAATATTTCAAACTGCTTAATGCCGCTCTGTAGTGAGTGATTAATCCACTGGACTGCGATTCTATGATCCTTCTAGTTAGGAAATATTCGTGGTTGCGGAAATTATGTCTGATACTTAAATATCTTATACCGAGATAAGGATAATTAGAAAATCATTTTGATTTTTTTACAGTATCGAGTCTTCTTGTTAGACTAAACTGTTGCTGAATAACTCTAATGGCATTCGACGTTAGAACAGTTACATAATCTACTGCAACGTTTGCGATAAGGATGTTTTATGGCTGCTCAGGTGAACGGGCATGAGTCAATAGAAATGAAAGCCAGCGGATTGATATCACGAATTCTTTGTAGAAAAAGTGTCGACTCCACAATGCAGGACTGTTCACTTTTAATAACGAACATAAAGAACAAGCAAGTAGTCAAAAGCGAAAAATTCTTCTATTGTTCCGCCATAGTAGTGGGGAAGAGATGAGTTTGGGACCGAGGAAAACTCACCCGTCAGGATAGCCGATACCTTCCGTTTCTTCAGGGTTTGCCATTGATGAATCTGGGCCCAGGCTTCCCCTTACCCAACTGCTCCGTGAAAATCAAAGTACACCGCGAAACCTTCTAGAAACCCGAATGAACACTTCTTTCCCGGTACTTGTAGACAGAACAGACATATGAAAGTATAGAATATTTTCAAAAGTTCATGTAATCTAAAACGAATTAAATGCTTCGGTACCAATTTCTTAAGATGCTGTACTTGCCGCATATTCGCGTGTTATTACACTACTCCCTACTCTAGTCTTCATCAGTGGATAGCCGTAGATAGTAGATGTCACTACCTCAGCTATTCCTTCGAGCATTCTTTGAATCCCTCTTCGGAATTTGTTTCAAAGTGAAGAAATATCAATGAAATGTCGTCACCACGTTGTCTTATCAATTGGTGTGGCTCGAAGTTAGTAATAAAATCCAATAGGTGCCGTTGCTTCCCTTATCACTACAATGACAGTGATGCAGATCACCCTTGTACTAGGTGAGTGATTTTTATTGATAAAAATTATTAACGCCCTATTATCGTACTAACTGCACAGCTTTTGCTTTCGTGCTCAGGGAGCCGGTTTTTTGGAGGTGAAACAATAGCCACATAGCCACAACACTGTTTCGTTTTTTACGGTTGTATTCCGCTGATTGGGCTAAGGTAAATAAATAAAAATAAAATAAAATATGGTTACGAATTGCAATTGAGTTCTGGTCTCCTGTGAGGTCCGCCGGTTATCTTTCTCTGTATTTCTTTTTTTCCTTTTGTCTTGATTGACGAGTTGAGCGATTTCAATTTCTGGTTCGATTTTGTACAAGTTATCCGGGATCTCGTTTGTTCATCACCAACCTTTAGAACCTTTGAAATTCAAGTTTTTAATGAATTCTGTGAGGAAGCCCGTCCCTCTCTTTCGTTGGTGTTCGTGTTCTACAGCGAACGATCTGCAAGGAGGTGATTCGAAACATCATCAAATAGTCTGTTTTTACAAAATGCATCCTATTTAAATACATAGTTGTTGTTTTTACAAAATGCATCCTATTTAAATACATAGTTGTCTTGTTATTGACTCCGATTCTCTTGTTTTAACTTCTTACCTGCTGTCGATCTTCACTTCCGTCTGGTTCATTCCCAGTTCAAATTCGCATGATGTAGGAAATATCGGAAACTTCGAGCATCTGCCATACTGTAAAGCTTATTTCTGGATTAGGGGTGGGAATAATTCTAATCAGATAGATCTGGAAGAAGAACTGAGAAGATATTCCTGTCAATAATTCAGAATCCTTGCTCTTTTCGTATTGTGCTCGGAGGCACTGACAGTGAATGTGTTTGAATATTCGAAGAAGATCCACTAGACAGATGCCATTCTCTGCTGACAATAGATAAGCGCTCGCAGAGCTTGTGTATATAAAAAAACGATTTTGTAAGAAGTGCATTGAACAAGTGACTGCGTGACAATTATGACGTCTACGAATCAAAGAACCCAGAATGGCTTCACTAGGGCAAATGTTTATTCCATAGCAACAGTCAGTAATACAGGGTGGCAAAAAATTACGTGCGCGCTACATTCGACAAATTTTCAACTATTGTACAGCATCTTTCTGTTTGCTTTTTTCTTCTAAAACGTTTATTAGATGCCCCCTATCGGTTTTTGAAAGGAGAACTTCGATTTCTAATCCATTTCGAAAAACTGTTCGTTTCGAAACACGATTGCATTATAGCCGGCAGGTGAATTGGAGGACTCAGCGTTTTCATCGAGACTTGGTGTATCTCTATGAATCGTCCAGGAGATTGTGAAGCAATGGAGTGAGGAAGTACATGTTCAAACAAAACACAGAAGTGACTGTGAATGGACTGTCAATGTATAAGAGTGGCATGGCATCTTCAAGAAGAGAATTGAACAGTAAAATGACGTGAAGTTGATGAAAATGTTCGTACAGCTCGAAAATTTTTGCAAATCGGTTCAAATGATAGTATGTAGAAAGCTTAGGCTTCAAAGTTATTGTGTATTCGAAGCAGAGACTCTTATCCATCAAATGTAAAAAGAATCGAAAGAAAGTATGGAATTTTTCATGGTGCGCCGCAATAAGGCAACCTTTGTTTCGATGAAAAACTTTTTACTATCATAGTGGCTTGAAACTTTCGAAATCACCCTCATCGTTTTAACACAGCTCCAATGAATAACTGCAAGCGAAAAACCACCGTGAGATTCTAATATCCAATGAACTTAATCGTTTGAAGCGATTTCACTGCTTCAGGCAAGACTTTTTTATTTCTGTCGATAGAAAAGATAAAAGCAATGCGAAAATCCATAAAGAAGAGAACCCCCTTCTTAGAAGCTGCAATGTCTCTGAAGAATGTTGAGTCACAATCATCCCAACTTCACCGTTAAGTAACGGTATAAGCAGCCAAATCAGTAGTGCACCTCCATGAGACCGAATTCACCTCCATTTCGTCTACGGGTTTGTAGCCCTTTAACATTCCTTGACTGAATCCGTGGGACTTTCCCGTTTGAGTAATTACAGAAGAAAAACTCAGAAATCCAAAATCAAAAATTTGAATAGATTGTGAAAAGGGCTAATCAAAATTTGAAACAATATAGAAGATTACTACTTGCGGCGCTCCATCGATTTTATGAAGTAATAAAATACCACTTATATAAAAATCGAAGCCAGCTACTTTGAATACATTTGGTAACTATGAAATATCATGTTCTGTTCTTGAAAGAGAATAATTTTTCTTGAGCAATCCCCTTAAGAAAGAAGAGTTATGAACACTTTTTATGGTGCACGCAATTTTTTGCCATCCTGTATTCGAGTGAACCTTACTCACCTGGATACTCATATGGTCCGACTTCACTGAACGTGCAGGCCGAGACACGATTGAAATTCGCATCTTTGTATTTTGTCTTTGTCTCTTTGTCTCATCCAGCCTGTTAGACGGAGTTGAATGTGACGAAGGAGAGAATCCGCCGTTCCGGAATGAACCATATTCTCAACGACGCACACATCAGATCATCTGGTTAGTGGTCTTCCACAAGGCGTGTGAAATCCCACGTCAGTCATTCCACCGTCCTTTTGTCCAACGGTCGCCCTCCCAACTCATTACGTGAAGGCTCATCGATGCTCTACAGAGTCTCGCAGATGCGACATGTGGTTTAGGTCGAATCTCCGGCTCGGTGATGGTGAAGTCGTGTGAGCTCCAGAAGACACCACTCCAACGCTTGTGAGTAGCGTCCACATCTCAGCCATTGAGGAGAAGGAACGACCGAGTCGAAATTGAACCTAAAACAGAGAGTAGAAAAGTCAGAACAAAGGAATAATCGGCCGCCCCACAAAACGAAGTGAATGGCAGTTAATATTGCTCATCGAAAGACGCTGATTTGTTCTTAAGTGCACTCCTCCGACATAGAAATCTTTCGAGACCGTAATTGTTGGATCCCGAGAGCGCAGTGGACCGTAGGATAGTTGCAAGATTTATTGACAACACTAGCAAAGACAACAAACAATGGTAAACAACGCGGTTTGTATACACGCAATAGAATGTTCTCGATGTTCTAGAAGGGATGGAGCCAACCCGCCCAGGTCGACGGTCACCAATTTCGGCGGTTTTGATCACTGCCTTGTCTCGGCACCCAACAATATGTAATCTCGGTCTCATGTGGTAGAACTCTTTACATAATGTTAAAATCATCCCATGATAAAATCATACGTCCTCGTACCTTTCCAGCGGCCTTTGGTATGATTTCTTCTCTTTCTGGCCACGTGTTCATGAGCTGTGTCTCAACACGCGGCTGGTCTACATTGGGTACTTCACACTCATCAACGCTGCAGGCAGTACACTCAGTCTCATACAAATCAATCGACTTTCTACAATCTTCTTCCCTTCCTTATGGAAAGACAACGCAGCCCTCCGAAGCACATTCAATGTCGTAAAGCCTGTCTCGTACTAGCTCACATTTGATCTTGTCACTGTAGAATTGACAAAAGCATCATTTTGCAGCTGAGCATAAACAAGGCATCCCTGAGTTGCAGAAGAGAATGTATCTGAGATGAAGAGAAAACACAATGGGACAGATCTCGGACAGATAGCGCTGACAGTGGTTGATTTTCTATGCTATATCACTTTCGCCACATTCCTTTCTGAGCGGCTATCCTGAAAGCAAACATTATTCGTTCTCATTCACCCGTGCGTACTCTTGTGGCTGTCCTAAACTTACAGCTTACAATAGCTCGATCCACAATCGTTACCATTTTACGTTGACCATGTTATGGAATATCTTCACCTGCGTGTTGAGATACGATATCTGGTATCTCCCGGGGTACATTATTGCGATTGTATTTTATGATTGCGAAAGATCTCATCCATTTGGGCACCTATTACCTCGTCTTAGCGCTCTTACAGACCCGACGACACGACGACGAGCATTCTCGTCCAACGCGGTCGACCGCGCGTTGCAACGCGGTATCGATTAGAGCAATGCGGCCGCCGCAAACGTCGCGTTGGACGAGAATGCTCGTCGTAGTGTGTTTCGCTCAATTTCATGCTCAACGGCTAACTCGTCGCTCAAATTGCACGTCGTCGGGTCTGTAAGGGCCCTCACGAAGCAGCAGGCCATTATAGAGCCATGGAGGAGAAAAGTAAAACTCTCGCCCAATCAATACCAGAGACCGATTGTAGGACCTCGAAAGATGCGGCTAACTGAAAGTGTTTGTATTTAGCACATCTCTATCTTTGAACCCTTTTTAATTACTTTGCCATCAATAGGTCAAATTTCCCAATCTCGTTTTCATTTTCTAACCGATAGCATGCTATTATTTCTTGTTTGTAGGGTATAGCAGATTGATCCGATGAGCCAATATTGATGCAGCTTTCTATATTCTCTTTTCTTGCAATTTCTCGTATACCCTCTTTCTCGTATTTTATTTACTCATTTATTTATGTATTCAAATCGTCGGCCGAGGCCACACGTTTATGTTTAAGTCGAGCACGAAAATTGGCTGAATGTTGTTTGTGCTATCAAAATGCTGCTAAAACATTCGTCGCTGCGTCTTGGTTTTGTGAGCTTATCACTTCTCAAGAAGCCAAAGCGAATTAGCAGCTTAACAGGTGCGGATTGCGCCACGCATTAACTTTGATAAGGTGGCTCGATTCCTCGCCATAATCCTTGTTGTGTGGACGTGTAAGAAAAGTCTAATTGTAAGCAGTAAACAAGGTTACTTACTTTTTTTCTTTATCACATGAACACATCATGTGACGCTACATAAAACCAATGCACCTACGAAAAGATAACAAACAAATACATAGAGACGAGTTATTGATTAACCATAAGAGGAAGATCTTACTGTGAATGTAAGCGTTATAGGAGACACATAGATAGGAATCACAGAAATTTTCTCGGGTCAGCCGAAATGCCAATTTTCATGCTAAATTTGTCATACTCAAATCCAGTGCGGTTTTCAAAAGTTGAAACCTATATCCTGTTGACCAAAGTCTATTAGTTTCAGTTTACGCATTCGCTACTCATAAATCAGAGATGTTCTGAAACCATTTGTTTTTTTGAATCACATAGATAAGGCCACATAGGCATTAAATTATTTAATTATCTCACAGATGTGACACATAGCTGTTGAATGAGTCACTTCTAGACTCGTCTGCTAGCGAGCGAGAAATATGATTGGTCTAAGATCACTGATGTTCTCATCTGGGGTAATCTTTCTCCCAATTATTATTCTGCGCTCTACTAAGGTACAATCTCACTAGTCGCCTACCATCTATGAGCTGATAGTGGTAAAATAGTGTAGAGGTTCATTAGTAATTGAATTAAATGGAGGGCAGTAAAAACTCGAAAATATTGAAGAATTTTTGGGAACGTTTCAACATCCGAATATTTCGTATTTATGAAATGTGTATATAATATCTCGCTTGATACTGTTACTATGCAGCGAGTTTTCTTTCTCTTAGGGCTCGTTTAGACGCAGCGGGGCGAAAATTCAAAATTGAAGTGCAATCAATAATTAACGTCCTTGATGGAATTTGCTCCTATTCATTAGTGGCGCAGTCCAGTGGCGTCTCATATAGGTAAACTTACTGGTAGTTCGGTTTTTTTGAATGCTGCTATTACTTATTCAAGGACATTGTGACGAAATTCACTTTTTTCGTTTAATTTCTTCCCTACGTGATTATATAACTAATTTTTTTTGCTTAGACCCGGCGCCACCGGTCTGCGCCACTAACGCAAAGGAGAAAATTTGACCTCAATTATTGAGTGCGTTTCGATTGTGCATTTTTGCTGCGCGACGTCTAAACGAGCCCTTAAGCAACATTTAGCACGTGGAGCAGTGTTGAAATCTGAACAGATGTAGCAAAAATCAAATATGTTTAATTTTTCAGCATTACTCGTCGGCACATGTTCCTGCATTCCTGATTCAGTTGGAACGTCGTTCATATTCGGTTTCATACGAGATGCTCAGCCGACTTCGCAGACGCAAACACTGTCAGCGACAGGTACAGCTCTTCATGCCAAAATGAATACAATTAATATAATACATAACGTTTAAAAATTTGGTGGCTGGCGCTCCATAAAGATCATTCGGATTGATGGAGCGGGAAGACGTTGTATCTTCTATCCCTTGTGATAATTATTTTGGAAAATGTAAAATTAAGCAAATTATAGTACCATCTCCATATGTGTTTTCTTTAGGATGATGTAAGACTTTGAAACCTTCAAGCTTCCAGCTAAGAAAAGCGTAAAATGAAAACACAAAGTACCGTGAATAAAACGAAAACGAAATGAAATGAATGATTGTGCTTTGAGAATTAACTGGCTACCCGAACCGGTTGCTGATGTGTAATTGCCGAAGGTATCATGAGATTCCATAGGTAGGTGCCATTAGTATGTACCTGGAAATGATGTGACACCAATGAAGCTATTGCGGTCAGGAATACACGAACAACGGCTAACAAGATTTTCTGAAGGCCATGACATTGACTACAATTGCCCTTCAAATCTGTGCTGATTGTAATTCACAGCAATATTAGAACGTTTAGGTGTTACGTAACCCTATAGAAGAATGATCTATTGACCTGAAATCCCCGGGGCAAATGGTAGATCTGTAAGGAAAGAAGCATACCAAGAAATCCCACAAAATTAGCGGAATTCTCCCCGAACTGTTCCCGTTGCCTTCGAATCACTGCAAATTAATGACTCTCACATTTTCTAGTTCTAAATGGGAACACTGGAAGCTGTGTGTTCACCCTTGCATATCGAGATGACTATGACGAAACGAAGAACCCGTTGAAGTACTCGACGACTACGGTACCATCAATGTCGTCAGCCGAGGTAAGGAAAACTTGTCCATTCCTATTTTCGTGATTTGTTTGCTGATATCCAGGAACAAGAAATGGGAAAAAGCTTTAGAATTTCAAAGCTCCAACCGAAACTTCCTTTACTTTCTCTGATTTGTATGCGCTTTCAGGGAAAACATAGAGCATTCCTAAAGTCATCACATCATGTCCTGACGGAGCTGCCGTCAGTGGTGTTGTTTCGTGTTAAAGAAGTGACTCTAATGAGGAAAACAGCCCTGTGTTTGTGTGTCAGATAAGGCGACGAGTATCATTCTTATCTTGGGCGTTGTCATTTACAACGTTCTCTCCAGTCGAAATCTAAGAGAATGCTTCGGAAATGCTCACTGATGCGGTGTTAATAAGGAGTGGATTACGTCCTCATCACCGAAGGGCATCTCATTGGCATTCATGATCCGGATAATTTTACACTAATTTCAACCGCAGTTTATTAGTATATTATTTCGGTTTTTCGTTGGGGGCCGGTACTCGTGATAGGGAAGTTCAATGACAGTTTGAAATCATTTGAGATTCACCTGGTACAGTTTCACCAAGTAAAAAAGTCCTTAGCGTAGAGTGATATTTAGAATTGCCAACGTGTGATCAGGTATAGGGCAGAGATGCAGGACACGCGGGGTCTCACAGTATTTAACCGATGCGATTTCTTCACGTTTGGTAAACGTCATACACTGAAAACCGCAGTTTTAGCCATAGAGTCTTTTGGCTGCGTCACCGCGTTGCTGCCGTGTATAAATGGTCCATGACAGAAAATGCACCGAAGTCGTGAAATCAGGAACTGTGAAAGGAAATTTTGGCTTGTAAAGCACTGATGAACAGATCTGTTCGCGAAGATTAAGGGCCTATAATATTGAACTGTCGGTTGACATATTTCTTTGTGGCACGGGAGAGCTTCATCTAATCATCGAGTGCCGTAAGAGCACAAATTCCAGATCCGATTGTATCACTTAGATCTTTTTTATGTTTTCCTTCCACCCTTCGTAGCGTCAATTGCTTTACACCATTGCTGTGACATTCCAAAGACAACCGTCAAAAGTTACTGTTAAAGTGGATAGTACCTATATTCTCACCAAACCTTCGTATGATTTTGAATTCAGTTGCGAATAAAGTTAAAATGGAACATCGGATGTGAAAATTGCTCTTCAAATATCTTCCATTTAAGGTCAGCATACCGTCGTGGTACGGTTGGCAATATGACAGTCCAGGTATGCAGGTGGAAAGTGGTCCCCATCAACTACTAACTGCAAACAGCACATGTCCAGTGACGGTGATCGCGAACAACTATGATTCGACAACGGGTCAGGGTGATTCCTTTCTGGGTAAGTGAACTACTATATATTAGGTTGTCCAATAAGTTCTTGCGATTTCCATAACAATTTTCAAAGTTTCACAAATTTTGACTGAATCAACCTTACCCATCGAAGTACCGCCCATCTTTGTCAATGACTGTCCTCCATCGATTTGGTAGGGAATGGATACCGTTGCGGTAGAACTCCGGAGGTTTTGATTCGAAGAAGTGGCGAAGGTCGATTTCGAGTGCAGCTCGATCATCGTATCGTTTTCCTTCCAGAAAGTGAGCTAGCGAGCGGAACAGATGGTAGTCAGTAGGGGCAAGGTCTGGTGAGTAGGGTGGGTGGGGAATCACTTCCCACCCCAGCATCTGCAGCTTTTGGCGGGTCAACGTGGAAGTGTGCGGTCTAGCATTATCATGGAGAAAATATATTTTGTCGATTTCTGGACGAGTAACACGGACAGCGTCGCTGAGTTTTTGCAGTTGGTTGCAATACACTTCGCTGTTGACGGTACTACCAGAAGGACAGAGCTTCCAGTACAGAATTCCTCGGACGTCCCAGAAAACTCCCGGCATCTCCTTCCTCGGTTTGGGCCCACCTTTGGGAATTGCTGGTGGCTTCTTCTCTGCTGGGACCCATGCATGTCTGGTTGTACGTGACCTACAACACCCACTTCTCATCTCCTGTAGTGAGTGAGTCCAACCAGTCAAAACGGCGAGAGCTATGAGAGTCAAAGCGACAAGCTTGGAATCCGTGAAGAAGGCGGTGACGAAGATAAATCTTTGATGACTCATATAGTTGTAAACAACCGGCTGATATAAAGCGAAAATGTTGTGTACGCATAAGCTAACCTTTGACCTTTTATATACCCTACTGCTAAACGATAATACGTCTCAACCAGGAACGCCAGGTCAAAACACAAAATCGCAAGAACTTATTGGACAACCTAATAATAATCCGCATCACAGTAGAATCTGAATGATTTCTATCAGTGTTACCTACGACATGGGCAAAAGCAGGACCGGTGTTCGCGTTCACACTGCCTCCATCAAACAACGATGCTACAAATCCTGGATATCAACATATTTCCATTATTCCTACCGTAAAAGACGTCAGTGGGACACTAACGGTAATGGGAAGCAGTTCACTACCATTCAAGGTAAGTATGGGTAGAAAAAGAAAGAAGAAGAAAAGCACATTATCCAATGAAACGCGAGAAAACAATTACAAATGTCAACGCCACGTGACTAAGCCTATTTTTCAGGCTAAATTCGGAGATCAGCCGACTTCTTACTTCGCTAAGAAGACACCACAGAACGAACCCCACACGTATCACGTCCAAGCTGACGGGCCGATACTGGTGAGCGGTTTTCAGTGAATCACGGTTCAAAAAATTCATGTGGAATTCTACGCCCTTCCTGAATAAAGGAGTAAGCAGTAAAATAAAAGAAAGACGGTCCACGTTGAACGATAGAAGGGAAGATTGTCGTTTAATGATTCATGTCTCGGAGGGATTTACTACATCAATATATTTTATTGGTTCTACCAAATACAAAAATCCTGGAGGAGACGAAATGCCAGATCTATTTGTTAAACGTTCTGCTGGTTCAGATCTAAGCAGTGACGTACATAAAGAAAATCTAGAAAAATTGATACCGTTACAATTTAGCTGGTTGCTGGTGTTACCTGTGCTGGAAACTACCAACATTGCGACCACGCCTCGTACATGCCACAACCCCTACCAACGTCAGGTAAGAAGATTATTCATAAATAGAATATCGAACACCATCGTAATCCTACCACTTTTTCTTAAAAAAATATTGGTGGAGAACCGTGATGACTGTACACTGCCGTTGAGCATTTTGGGATTAAACTAGGGGTTTTCTTACGGAAGGAAGGGATACTGTTAAGACTCACTGGACCACTTGGTAATACGTAGTGTTGTTGAGCAATTAGGTAACCGTGTCATGTACGGCACTGATTCTGCTAGTCGTGCAATTCAAGAACGACATGTCATCTCTGGCTCCTCTGCATTTAACCGAGAAAATCTTTCGCCTTTTACTAAAGATTTCCGTGCAGAGGTGCAATTATGAGTATTTACTTGAGTGTTCCTACTCTCGGTCTCTGGAAAGAAGCTGATACTGCTAGGACTTATTCGATGGCTTGGTAATTCGTAGTGTTGACGAGCGATTAGGTACCCGTGTCATGTAAGTCCGTGATCATTAGATGGGAGTAGCTTGGATTCTCGGGTATTAATTAGGTATAGCTCTTTATATTTCGTTTATTTCCTTCATAGAAGAGTTGTGTGTAGTGTATCGCGTAACCAACTAATTCCTACCGAACCTATGATCCATTTTTAAATATATGTCTCGTTGAATTGAGTCGACGTTCTGGTTGCATCTATGTAGAAAGGCTGTTGTGCTGCTGAGCAGCTTCTTCATTCTCGAGTAATTCAAAAGTAAATGCATTCTGTGAGTTTCAGCATGCACTGACAAACCATCACTTTATGATGACCATGCTGCCTACACTCGAATCACTAATGGATACTACATTGATGTGCCGTCTACATGTTCGACGAATCAGAACGTAAGAATCAGGCATAATATTGACCAACCTCGAAGAAATTGCGCAATATATGAAACCAGGTCTGCTAGTCAATGATAATAATTTTTCGAACGAAGCATATCTACAAATTGTAAAATGCTCAGCGGAAAAAATTGATTAGAACATATTGAATTTTCATTGTAGACGGAGCAGAAGAGAATTCTGTAATCCTTCTCTCACTTAGCCGTTTAGAAACGAATTTTGGCGAACAGGCTCCGATATATAGTTTTTTGAAACAGTTTCCGATATACAGTTTTTTGAAAATCCGTCTCCATAGCAGAAGATATATGTACATATTCGGGTCACGATTTTCATGTACAGTTATGGAGTCCAAATAGTTGAAATTGCAGTCGGTTTAGGTCACAGTTTACGGTAACCGAGCGACAACGTGGCAGAATACACCGGTATCGGTCACACAACAGATGCCTCTTCGTGTATTTGGCCCATCATTCGGTGAAGCCATCACTATTCACGCTGAGTAGGTTTTTTCCTTTTTTTTCGGAAGATCTGCATTCAATGTGGTAACTTCGGAAAGCTAAGCTAACTCTAGCAGGAACAACGTAAGAGATTTTCCTTAAAATCGATGGTAAGAGGGGCTTCATTAGGTGCTAATCGCCCGTGCATTGTTAACTTCATTAGAATAAATGGCTGAAAAAATCAAGAAATGCAGCACGTACCAGGCCGCAATACTTTTTATATTTCTTTTTTGTTTTTGTGAATATCACTTTCAGGGACCATTCAGGGGTACGTATCAATTTACGGAATACACTGTTTGACTTTTGAGTAGTTGTTGTGTTGTTGCTAATCACTCATTCTATGTATTTTAATTAATTCTAAAGATTTCTGGTGGGTTTTTTAAGCGTAATCTTCATTCGTTTTCCGTTATTCTCTCACTGCTAACAGTGATGTTGAGATGTATTAGAACACTACTATGTGCAGCGTTATTGCTGCCAAACTTCCGAAAATGTCATCTGTGGCATTATCTGCCTTGTCACGTCCTCTGCGTCTCTACCATCGTTGCCGAGCGGCTTTGATGAAGGAACCCTAGGGATAGTGGTGACAGAACAGCCGTTAATCATAGACTGAACAAAGGTGGACTACACGAATCGCTCTGATAGGGTTGAATTTTTCCAAACCATGAAGTCCAAACAGACATGCTCTTGGTTCCTCTTTGTTCTTATGTTTTTTCCTCGAAAAAAGTGAGAAAAAATGAATTCAGAACTGCTCCGGTACACGTGACACGTTACTACGATCAATCGAAGAACAACAAGCAAGGGGCATTCATTGATATTGTGGCCTCCATCAGCCAGTTTATCACCGGAAATTCGACATTCTACACTAGAAACGAGAACGATATGATCGAGGTAAGTTGAACATGTGTTCGCTGTGGTCCGTACAAAAACGAATCTTTAGCCAAATTTTTGATTTCATTAGATTCTCCAACTGAGCGGTCGGAGTTTCCGAATAAATTCAATTTCATGCCGATAGTCACGGAAAGCGAAAATTTGAAAAGTGGAAACTCTTGCTAAATTGTCTAGAAGAACAAATATACCGAATGCTACAGCAGCATTTTAACTTTTCTTGATATAGGTGGCTAATGTCACTCACGCTTACTTTTGTATCCGAATTTTTTTAGCTCGCAAGAATCATCATGAAGAAATTGACAGCAACGTTTTTCAGGTGGTTTGTGATATCAATGTCTGCCCGTTTGCAACCATTGACGGTACTCTACTAATGGCACATGACAAGAATTTTACAAATACCGGTCCAATCATGGGCATAAACTACTACACCTTCAGTGTAATTGTGCCAAAGAAAGGATTTCATTACTTTGGATCGAGTAATACCGGGCTCTACTCATACTACGTCATTGGTCAAGCTACTAATGCGGCCTATGGCTATATAGGACCTATTAATCGTAAGTTTACACATTATTACCAAATATTTACTTTAATAATATTTACTTATTTTGTCATGACTATGGTTCCCGCTAAAAATTGTGATAGGGTAGAACAATGGATCCATCAGGTAATGGTTAGTTCGATAGGTAATTTTTTTATCAGCCAACCTAACGTAAGTTTATTTTAAGAAGGAGGGATGTGCATGACAAATGAAATTATAATTAAACGGGCAATAATGAAACATTCGGCACTTGTGTACTCAGGGAGCAACTTGAACAAAAAATTTCCACGCATTTACTGAACTTCGCCACAGTCCTATTAGCTAGGCGGTGGATCCGTAGTAGAAGCACTCATACCGGGAGAGACGAGCATACGGCACCTGGTTTATTGTATAAGGGAGCGTGTCACATTCGTGCGTAGCGCGCGGTCGCACGCGCAAAGTTGCCCGGTTGTCAACGTTTTAACGAGTGTCGCAGTTGCGGTCATTGGTTAACAGAGCAGTGACAAAAATCAAAGTTTTTAATTTTTTTCGATATAGATGTTGCTATATTGCTGCTCCCAATTTTCAGAGGCCAAGGTTGAACCCATAGTGGTCACGACGCCGGCTCCTACAACATCTTCCCCTACAGGTCCTACCACGATTCCAGCGAGCAGCACATCTCCTGTCCCCATTGTAACAACAACAACTAAGGCTACAAGTACGTCAACTGTTGCAGTTAACAGTTCACCTTCGATGTTAACCTCAACTGTTCCTCCAACAAAACCACCGGCAACAAGCACTTTTTCTGCTGTCACTATGACAAGCAGTACTGTTGGTGCATCGACATCCTCTTCAACGTCGCCTCCAACCGCTCCAGGGCGGCTTTCTACGCTTGCTTCTACCACGACAGCTACAAACAGACCAACGAGCATCAGCAGCTTACATCCTACGTTCAGCACTCAGCCTGTTACCAGTCCTTCTACCCCATCGAATCCTAGCACCAGCACTGTGCCCATTAGAACCCTATTTCCTACCATCAGCACTCAGCCTGCTTCTAGTACTTCGACAAAACCGATCCGCAGCAGCAGTACTGTGCCTATAACTACCGTATCCCCAACTTTTTCCACTCAGCCCGTTACCACTGCACTCCGTACAACAGCACCTACCATTTCGCCAACAAGCAACCGTCCAGCTTCAACAACCATACCGATGCTTACTCCCAGCTCCACGCTTATTCCCACCACTATCCTTCCGGCTTCTTCCACCGTTTTGTCCCCAACGCTTACTACTCTGCTTGTTAGCACACGTAGTGCAGTCCCATCCAGCACCTCTTCCATGAGCACTTCACCTGTTCCAGCCACATCTCAGCCTAAAACAACTCGAAGTAGTCCAGTGCCGTTAGGCAGCACAACGCCTAGAAATCGCCTTAGCACAGCACCAACCACACCTGTTGTACCTGTCACATCAGTCAGCATGAGTAGTGAGTTGCACCTAGTAACTGATCATCTTATTGGTAACGTTTCTTGTTTCGTTCCCTTTTAATTACAATGAATATTTAAGCCACGACAAAGCCGACCACGACGACAGCACCAACGACAATGACAACGACCACGACAACTATAACGACAACAACAGCTACAACGACGACAACAACTCGTCCTACTACTCACACAACGAAACCCCCGACAACCACGACGACTCCTACTCCTCATCCAACCACTACAACACCTTCAAAGCCACCACCAACGAAACCGTCACCTGCAACAACACCGTCGCCAAAAACCACAACAACGCAACCGACCGTACCTCAGCCGAATACAACCGTTACAATACCTGTAGTGGTAACAACTCCTGCCAAAAGCTCCACTGCTCCCCCTCCAAACCCGACCACACCTTCGACTACTCCGTTAGCCGAAACGACATCTGTGTCGACAACAACGCCATCAACATCGACGCAAATCGGTTCAGATCTCTCCAGTAATATGTTATTCTCTCTAGTTATTCTACTCCTAACAACCTATCTAATGTCATAGTTGTGAACATTTGTATATTGATTTATGTATCTATTTATTTTGCAAATGTGTTGTTTACGCGGAGCCGCTGTCTGTAAAGCTTCAAATTTTTCTCATGGCAGATTCTAGTTGACACAGCGACCGACGGCAACCTCATCAATGTAAATCACATGCCACTAAGCTACAAATGTAGTTTTTCGCATCTGAACGTCGTGTTTTCCTTCTTTTGTGTATGAAGAACTTAATTCCTAGACCATATAAAGTTTAGCTTAATTGATACCATTCCTCTATGTCAGCAAATACCAGACATTGATCATACTGGAGTGCTGATATTTCTGACAAGTGCCATTTATGTCGTCTTTCGTGCTCGAACTTCAGCATTGAATTTGAGTTTTTTTTGGAGTAGCAGCACTGAGCACGTCGTTCCTAAAAAAGCAGCGGGAACGGCGCTTTCTCCTACCTGCAAATGCAACTCAAATAATCCTCGAGATCTTCCAAATCCAACTTCTTCCTACTGAAAATTGCTCAATCGAAAAACGGCGAATTCGAAAAACACTAAGATCACACGAAAGCTTGAAGTTTTGAGATCTCACTTTTTACAAAAGACTGCAAGGAATAATATGATGAAACGACAGATTTAACGGAAAAGAGCGCCGATTAATCGAGTCATCGTATCCGGTACTGGATCGTATTATGATCTATTATTTCTTATCGAAGAGGGCACAAGCGAGACCGGAACAAATCCAGTAGATCATGGCGGCGTGGCTCACTAAATTCCATCCTTATTCGTTGCTTCATAGTCAAAATATAACTTTATTAATATGTATTAGGATACAAATCATTGTGGAGATAGGTGGCTTTCGTATGGATAAAATTCATCCAAATGATTTGCGTAATACTGCGGAACATTAACGAACCATGGATTTACATCCTCCACTGAGGCCATGAGATACTGATCGTATAGATCAAAATCACCAATGAAATTGTTGTATAAAATCGTTGATGAAGGAGGCGAGCTCAGGAAATGTTGTTGTTGCAAGTATTGTGAGGAAGAGCTTGGATAGTACTGCTGCAGATCCTTGTATGAAGCCTTTTGGTTCGATCTCAGGTGTTCCTGATAGGTGCGGGCGGTAGGCTCATTAGCCCAGATCTACAAGGTAATAATAGATTACACTGTTACACTCAGGTCAGAGCCATCTCCAATACCAAAATCCGAGCTGGTATCAAGTTGGTGAGAGGTCATCATCAATTTTCCCACTAGAATTCTTGAAATATTTGAAATTATCTTACCTTTGTCGAATACGACACATCTCGCCGTCGGCGTGGTATAGCAAGACCAGGATCTCGATACTTCTGATAATCGAATAAACTAGCAAATGGATCGACAGGTGCCAAATTTTGACCGTACGTGACCGTGACGTTGTCTCTGACTGAAACGGGTGATTTCAGCGGTTTTCCCAATACTTTTTCCTGATAGCTCAACGAAAGAAAAAAACGAATTAGAAGAATTCTGCCAAGAATTACAAGATAGGTACACCGCAACTCACAGGCGTATATTTTTCCGGAGAATGGAAACCGATAGGCGACACCTTTTGATATGGGAATCGGTACATCAATGTCACCTTCAACACCGTCGTTGCCTCCGAAATCATGTTCCATCTGTAATACCTTCAATATGAGCACGGCTCAGAGTTTGTACACAATACAGGATAGAGGTGATAAATGAAGACAAAATTTGAGAACGCTACGAATTTTCAGAGCTTCACTTTTGAATAGGGGTTGAATGAACAAGGAAACTCGGAGAATTCAAGAACAAACAAAAAGTAAAGCACCTTGTCAACGTTTCCAGCACTAGCCTCAATCTGTTTTTGGTTCCAATACAGGGAGGCACAGATAGATGAGCTTATGTTTTCTCCAATAACTAAAACCTCTACAATGGTGTTTTGCCAATGCAGTGGCGCAATTAATGGGAGCTAGAGATGATAATTTCCAGGAAAGGCTGACAGGAAGGTGTGAAATCGATGGAATGCTGCGTTTTTGCTCGCCGAAACTGCCGTTCTTAACTCAATCTCCTAAAAGTCTACAATTTGTAGAATTAATGCAATATTTACAACTCAGCATATCGAATTCTACTGTTGTCTAACCCTTTTTAAAGATTTTTTGAATGATTTATTGAATGACTCAAATTTTCTGGGCCTTGTTGGGCGCATCGATATGGCCTGTCACACGGGGATCTCTGCATAAGAAAACTATGGGTTCGAAAACATTACCAATTCAATAATCGCTGGAAAGCAAGCACAAATATCTGCTCTTCACAAATTACAGACTGTTAAAGAATTCGAATGGCTACGACTGTTTTCGGCGCAAAAGAACGGTGCATTTACTGCTCGGTGGTTTCAGGTAATCACATGAAGGGTACAACCGGTCAGTCAAAAAAAAAACGATCCGACTTTTCTTCGTCAACCATTCGACCTGATGATCAAGTTATATTTGTAAGTAAACAGAAAATGTCGAACTTACACCAAATCCGAAGTTGGCGTGATACGGATTACACATAGGCGGTTTGCAGTTGATAGGTACGTAAGACTTCGCAAGTTTTCCCAATGGAAGACGGGGCTGAGCATCTGAAGTTTGAATTAGACTGGATTTGCAATGTTTCTATTTTTTCTTCCACGGAAGCTCTGACATCTTCTAATAGGAAAATTCGACTTCTGCTCTATGTCCTCAGTTGAATAGTCCATCCTACACAAGGTTAAAACATTCGAATACTTTTTCTGTCTTTCTTATTTCCACTTTCAAGTCAATGTTTCAAGTCAATATTGTTCCACGTACTTCTATTGTACTGTAGAGACGGATCGCTCATGAGCTTGACGAAATCCTCCTTTTCCAAGTCCAACATGTTCACCGGATAGTTCATGTAACCGACTTTTGTGGTAGTGTCATGGATTCTATAAAATTATAGTTTTACAACTTCTCAACATAAAAATGCAAACAACAACAAGAACCTGTTGAAGAATCGTCCGTAAATATCGAGCATTCCCCATGACGGCACAGCTATATTCAAGTCGCCTCCAATATGCTAGAAATTCTGTAGTTATGAGAGTGTTCTATGCCAACGAATAAGCGTAAAATTTGCTAAAGTGATTGAAGTAGTAGGATAGAAACGTGCCGACAACGAAGTATTTGGACCAAGATTGAGGTTCGAAAACTGAGAGCTCGAACTCCAATTACACAAGCGGACACGTGAAACGTCCTCTCGAAGCCTACTTTGAGAGGACGTTTCTCTTGCTCCTACACTATCGATTTCATCCTTTCATTTTTCCCTCTAATGAAACTGTTTTAAGCTGTTTGTTCTTCTGCGTTTTTCATTTATCCATGCAAATTCATATATGCACTTAGAGCGCCCTTTGCATTTTTCAGTATTTGTTTCCTGGATTATCCAAGCGTTCCCTGCCTTTGGAGAGTTCTATCTTTTCTGTTTCATTTTGTTTTTCATCACACAGTCACCATCAATAGATCTGTAATGCTCAAAAATCTCGTTCAAGTATGTATACGTGTCTTTCATCAACCGCACGGAAACTTACCCCTTTTACATAGCCATTTCCAATACCGTTTCCTATAAATGGTCTTTTATAATACAGGGTGTCTCAAAAAATTGTACCTCCTGTTTAAAATGCCATAACTTTGGCGAATGTGAACCAATCGAAACGAACCATAGCTTGAATGAAAGCAAAGAAAAAAGAAAATTTTCCGGTATGCGTTTGGTGAGTATTGCGCCATGTACTCGACCGAGGCCTCGGATTTTAAACGTGATTGAAAGTTCACGGATAACATGCTTATTCTACTTAGGTCGCCAACAGGTGATATTGTTGATACGCGTTTCTCGTGATGCAGTAACCATAAAAACATCAAAACACAGCAAGTTTAACGTGCCCTTTAAGATGCATTTGCACAACACGACTATGTTTTTTATTAAGATCAAAATGAACACTCAGTGATTGATAGTGATACTAATCGGTCTCTAACCGAAAGCTGAGTTGTTCTGTTCGCTGCCCCAAGTGTAACGCAATGATATGACCTGCTTGCGACCAAAGTAGAACAAGCATGTTATCCGTGAACTTTCAATCAGGTCTAGAATCCGACGATTCGGAGAGATGCACGGCGCAACATTAATGGTTCCTACATTTTACGTCCCTGTAAATTCTTTTCTCATGATTGCATCACTGTTGGAGAGTTCCAGCCTCTCAAACAGTGGTTACAATGATGCTGAGGCAAATCGATATGTTTACTACCTCAAAAGTAACTCATCGTAGCGATATCTACTGTTTACGACCAAAGTAGAGCAAGCATATAACCCATGCACTATCAATCAGGTCTAAAATCCGAGGCTTCGGTCGAGTACATAGCGCAATCCTCACCAAACACATACCAGAAAATTTTCTTTCTCCATAGCTTTCATTCAAGCTATGACTCGTTTCGATTGGTTCATTTTCGTCAAAGTTATTGCATGCATTTCAAACAGGAGGTACATTTTTTGAGACACCCGGTACTTATCTCATTTCTTGTGGCTCATCATCTATCAAATCTTTCTGTCGACAAATTTGATAAAAACTTAAATTTTCTCCCGAGTACCGGTTGGTATTCGTCCAATGAGCTTGTTCTCACCCTTGTTCCCCTCTCTTCAATAAACTTTCGCCGATCACGCTCCCGCTATCCTTAGTCTTTCGCCTTCAGCTTGCTCTTCTATCCTCGGCCACATCTTCTTTGGTCGCGTGTTGCCGGACAAACACTTATCTTCCCTTTTACATAACTAATTTCTTGCTAAAAGATCACCTTCTCTTACGCAACCAAAATTCCTATTCTCCCTTCAGAATTCGTCATTTACGAATTCTTCTGCCTTATCCCTCACCCCTGCTCAACCTTCAATTCCAACAGTTAAATAATGTTGTAGACAGTGAACATACAAGTAACCGTATTTCAAAACGACTTCTGATAAACTGCAGACTGAAGCTCTCAGATTTCTTGTGTTCAGAGGTTTTACTGCTTAACAGAACCAAATGGTATTCTTTGACGTGGTAAGTAGATGTTGGGTATACATAGATGAATGGTACCGTGCGTAAGAAACTTTGTCCTTCATTTGGAACAGTGATTCACAAATATTAAGGCATTTGCTACCACTTTTCCTGCAGTGGTGATTATTTGGCTAAAATAGGAAAAGTGCACATAAAAGCTTCACCGTTTCTTCAACACCCTTCTCCTGTTATTTAATCTCGTTTCATCAGCTTTATTGTGGGGTCTTCTAAAAAGGTATCTAGAACACCGAGCCGTTTCAGTGGAAATTCTACCTTAACTTCTAACTTCTTCAACGGGCTCTTCGTGGAATTTCACGTTGAGATCGGTGGCTCTAAGCACTAGATCATTCATGAGAACCATCGTTATCCATTCCATGCAAGACTAATTTTTTCGTACCCGAGATATCGAAGGGTCCAAGTCAAGACCGCCAGAGTACTGATTCTGAAACGGAAACACAGGCCAGTAGTCGCCCATGTGAGATCGTCCAGGAAGTGGCTCTTGGGGACCTGCAAATTTGAAATTTATTACAACGAGGTCGTGGTAATCCAACGGCTAACCAAGCCTACCATTCCTCGGTAAACTGGTAGCAGAATTATCTATGGAAGTGAAAGACACTGACATGTACTTTGTACTAGGGTGTTCCATAAGTTTTGAGAATTTTGGATGTCCTGGTTTAAAGCAACATAACTTCCCACGCGTTTCGTGTTTTATCATGGTACTATGAGTAGTTTATGCTGACGTGTCCGAAGCGTCGCTTAGATCAGAACCCCAATCGATACATTCGATCAGACCTTAAATTGCTGAGCGGCATCAATTTTGTCATGACCAATCAAACCGACTACCGAATGATTTTGCTACGATGGTTCCGTTCCGGCTTCAGCGCAAGCGAGTCGCATGAGTAGTTTATGAAGCTGATGGAGCTCGATGCCCCTTCCACTGCTACGGTGTACTGCTGGCTCGTTCGATTCGCCAAAGGACACTTCTTCCTCGTCGAAGCTGTTCGAACTGGGCACCTTGGTCGACCGAGACAGCGGTCGTTCTCGCAGCTGCTGGGAGTGATCCAACCACATCTGTATGGGACGTGGAGACGGAGACTGGCTCTCCAAAGTCCACTGTGCATCCCGCCCTCAAACGAAATGGCCGTGTGTCTAAGCGTCCTTGCACCGTACCACACGATCTGACGCCGACTGAATCAAACGCTCGTGTGAATGTCTGCTCTTCACTGCTGTTCCTTTACCGAACCACTGAGTGGACCGAGACGATAGTGGCCATAGATGAGAAGTGGGTTATGTACAGCAACCCTGTAAGAGGGCCGCACTGACTGCCTCAAGATAAAGAGCCACAGCCCGTCCCAAGGAGAGCAGTTCACGGCTGAAAGCACATGCTCTGTTTGTACTACTGTAGAAAAGGACTCGTTCACTACGAAGTCCTACCGGCTCGGCATTAGGTAGATGCCGACGTCGCGTCGTCCTATTCGGTAGAGTTGGAGTCCAGACTGCACGCCGACCTTAAGTTCAAAGGCAAGATTCATCTTCTGAAGGATGATGCGGGCCCATCTCGGTCAATGACCACCCTGGACGAGCTAGAGAAACTGAACATCGTGAGGCTACCCCAGCTGCCACACTCATCTGACCTCTCTCCTTGCGATTTCCATGCACTCCGGAGTCTAGAACACTTCTGCCGCGGGCAGCAGTTCCAAAACCACAGCGACATTGTACGTGGGGTCGACGAATGGGCAGCGTCACGTCCTGCTTCCTTTTGGAGACAGCCACTGGCTTCCTTGCCCGAACGGTGGATGAAGGTTGTGGCCAGCAAGGGATCATACATTGTCGACTGATGAATGGTTGGTTCAGGTATAATTTGAATATAATAGAAGTTGTGATTTTTCTCAAAACTTATAGGACACCCTTGTATTTTGAATGGTAATTTGCTTAAAAGGTGCGTAGAAAAGATTGGAATGGGGATAGGTTTCTCACAACCCAGAGCGGATCGAAAGCAAAGGATTCGATGCTGTTTCTGTCCTCTGAAAATCGGTAGGGCACTCAGCAGAACACAGTAGTTTATTACGAGTGATTCATTCGATTTCTCTATAAACGTAGAAAGTAGAAAACGTAAACGTAGAAAAACGAAAAAAGGCGAAAAGTTCGAAATCCAAAAATCAGTCCTCCAAAAATGCCCTATCGCTGAATCAATCGCTCGATCGTGCGATGGCCAGGAACACCTCACGCCACTGCACCCCGAGATCCCCTCGCCATTTTGATATTTTATATATTTGGTCTGGTTCATCAAAAGGACGGCGCGTGTTGTTCTAGCCTACATGTTCTTTCGGGGAATGCTGAAAGATGGTCGCTGTGATGAGATCAAGAAGCGGCGCCGGCCATTTAGCCAACCGATGTCGTCGCTTAACAAGAATTTGCTGTTTCTGACGGCCACATTTGTGACTCCAGTCAGTGCCGACAACTAGAGCTCTATACGTGGCTTTTACGTTCAGCTTCCTACGTGCGCAGATATAAATGGGACCACAAAATGTCGAAAACAAGTCATTTACGAGCGTTTTATTGGTTGCTGACTTTGCTCTTAATTTTCTGCCATATGGAGAGTAAGTTAAAACACAACGGTGCTACTGTCAACATGAACATCAACAGCGAGAGTGTTGACTGAAATCCTTTCCTAGTTTAAGGAAAACGTCTCTAATTGAGAAAGGATTTTAGCCATTCACTTACGAATTATTTATTGATGCCAGCTGAATCACTGATCTCTTTGCTAGCAAAGGGTGCACCACTTTTCTTCGTCAACGTTTTTATGGTACCTAGTTATTCATACATAATCGTTTTGCCTTTTCCTGCTCAGCTACATTTTTGTGGATGTATTTCTTCCAAATAGCAGTTTGTATTATAAACGTTGCATCAAACAACATTTCGATTTGCCAATCTCTCTTACTGGAGATTCTTTTCCGGCTTCGGTTTGTAGGCTGCGCAGCCAGTGTTGAAGGTGTGGATTTCGTCTAAATGCTGTGGTAACGCAATTTTTCCCCAGTAAAAGTAACACTCAAAAAGTGGTAATTGAATTGAAAACCGGACAGCGACGGAAATAAACGGACACGTTGCACTTAGTGCGATATGAGAGCGTGTTGAAGGCGTTTCCGCTGTGTAGCACTTGGCGTTCCACATGTCATAACCACGTCGTTCACGTTGCAATCATTCCTTTTAATCAAATGCGATCCGGTGGTCTCTGCCAACAGTTCTGGAACTCTTTTGCTCTACTTATCCGCTAGTTCGAACCTTTTTCGAGCACTAACGCTGCCCTGATGAGGAATATGTTTGATGTTGCCTAAACAAAACATCATCTCCAACAGGAACCCCACAGATCTCAGATTGACTAAGCTTTGCTAAATTCTCGGGAGTGATATGGAACCTCCTTCCGACTTGCTATTTTTCAGCTACCATTACATTGTTCTTAGAAACACTATCTTGTTCGAATTGCTTCCAGAAACCTCTGCTGATTGAGCTTGGTTCCGTTTGATTTCTTTGAACGGAGCTTATTCTTCCTTTTCTATATTACGGAAGTTGAATTATTGCTTAAATTTGAATATTAGTTAAAACCCACCGACCAAATTGTGTTTAATAATCTATGGCAGTGGAACTCTTGGCTTTACCCTGTAGTGGAAAAACCTGCCAAAAAAGGAGGAAAAATCTGGTCTACTTCTGTGTTAGTTTCTATGTATTATTAGTCATTCATTGGCACTCTTTTTCAACTGTCTTCTTAGCGCCATCTGACTTTTCAAATTTCGAACTTTTTCCTGGTTGCTTGTCCTGTTAATTGTTTTTACTGCGATGAATAAGTAAACAAATCATGTTTTATGTTTTTTGCTTTCTTGCTCAAAATTTTCCCTGTGAAATGAGCTCTGGAGAGGTAAGAAGGCTGAGACAATTATTAAAGCTGTCCCGATGAGTAAAAAGTGTTGATAAACATGTTTGACCAATTCTAGCGCAATTCGTTACGATCATATTCAACTCAATTATAGACATTGTTGATGTTATGAATGTATGTGTGATTATCATCCTGCTCAGTACCGATGTATCACTACTACGTAAGTGATAATCAAGTTATGGCGCAATTTATAGAAACCATTCATTGACGTTGTCGCTCTGGTTTTTTCTACATTTGTGCTTTCATGTTGACATTTCGAGTTACCATTGAGAACCAGTTCTAGATATTCACATTGAGAGAAGACTTTCGATAGCACCTTCTTCCATATCGTCAACGGGTAAAAGCTAGTGTTAGTCAGACAAAATAGATAATCACAATGTGAATCCACTTGGTTTTTTTCTAACTAACTGACCCTACGACAAAGACCTCTTTTTCTCTTCGACGTTTTTCTAGCCTATGATGATAAGGCTGGTTTTCACAAATATAACCGGTGGTTTACTGGAATAAATAAATAAACGAAATAAAGATTTCGCTTAGGGAGCAGCTTATGAACCCTTGAAAGTATTAGATTTCTGTCGACGTTGTTTCTACTGTTTTTGCTTTTTGTTACACTCATTCCGAAAAGAGCCAAAAAGGAAGCGAGAAAAGACAAGAGTGAATACGGAGAATGGAACAAGAAGTAAGGGAGTCGTCCTTTCAGCCCTGCTGATGATCTACCATAAATGAGAAATTGTACAAATTCCTGTCATGACTCGAAATCGTGTTGGACCTAGCGGCTATTCTTCTTCTATCATAGAAATTTATCCTTTTTCTTCTTTCTATTCGCCGAAACCATCGTCCATAGAGCGAAATCGTGTTGGGCCTATCGGTAATTTCTCTTCTTTCATGACAACACATCTTTTTCTTCTTTCCATTTGGTCCATGCCATCGGTCTTTGTCCGCCTACGTTTTTCGATTCGAATCCTCAATTTTCATGGTCACCCATTCCTTATATCGTCAATCTAACCAGTTATTTCCTTTCATCCCTCATATTTCTCTTGGATGGTGCAAAATTTCCCCTTTGCATCCGGTGATGAGTGTTCACAATTCACTGAGCCTGGTGCGTATACTGTAGCATAGTATTCAATTCGAATGAATCCCTAGAGGCCTTCAGCTCCTTATCTAAAGCTTCAGAGGATGTTTCAACGTTCTTCAGTGTATTTGATGGTCCTCGTTTCTAGTACCTTTGGTCAAGTTTCTGTGGAGGAAAGAACTTCTTTTCAGGGATTTTTTATATCTTACGTGATATATTTTCTCAGTTCAAGGAAGGGTTAATTCCAAGACAATATTTCAAGTCAGACTTGACATCATTGAAAAATCCAATTATTACCAGCCATATTCGGTCACTGATGCCAAGTTTTTGCAAAACATCCAATCCTCTTTCTTATATGATCTTAGATCGTCTCAGCGTAGCTCTAATTGAAATCATCTCCACTCTAAATGAATGGTATTATTCCAGTTCCAAACCACCGGGCCGGGAACGTAAAAAACGTCAAGGTTGCAGCATGCAAGCATTGGGCTAAATCCTTAGCGGCATACATCCGCTCAGTTTAAAATTTGTTGAATCAATTCGATCTCACTTTTCTGGCTTGACCAGAGTTCGAAATCAACTAGGTAGCATATCTGAATGGAAATCAGTGAGGCTCAGAAGCATCTATAATACTTTTGAAATGTTTTCTGAAATTTCATTTCTTCAGAAATAAAACAATAAAAAAATATCAAGCGGCAAGTCCTCTCACCAGATCAGTCCGATGGAAATTCGACACACACCGCATCGCGACGTCGCTTTCTCCGTGCGCAAACACTGCGGCGTTCAAAAATTCGAAAAATTCCTTTCATTGTACAGAATTTTTCGAAGATTCTAATTTTTCTTCACATCCGCTTCAGATCACCCTACCCGGGATTTATTAACCAATATAAATAAGGTGTTCCAATATCCGAAGTTATTGCTGACAATCTACTTTGCAGATTTAATCATTGGTTCACTAGGGAAATATTGGTGATAATATTAGTGATACGGATTCCATTCGAAAGATTAGTGGTTTGATTGAGCTAATGTGCGATATTCGATCAACCAGTACTGTCTTGGAGTAAATAAGGTTTCATTTGAGTCCTCCGTTTACCTGTTCATGTCAAGACCCGGAACAACGACAAACATAACAAACAAAACAATTACATGCTTTTTTGACGTATTAATGAGTAATATACCGTAATACTATGAACCAATTGAAGCAAAGGATCATTTGTTTTCCCATCATAAAAATTTACGAGCATCAAGTGATGTGCGGATTTCATATGATTTTTAGAAAGGGCTGATAAAATTTGCTGAGTTTTTCCATTGCTTTTGCAATGAAGTCCTCACTCTCATCCGACGCCCGCCTAGCAACCTTGTCTTCGAAAAAAAAAACACAAAAGATCACAGAAACCTCTATTATTGTACCTGTACCCCTTTTTTCACAATCCAGCTTCTTGGAGTCGTCATACTAGATGAAAGTTCGCTTGACCATGCTTTTCTCTATCACTTCTCGAGTGGTTTGTTATTAAAATGGACTTAGCGATAGCTGGAAGATCTCTGCTGTCAGAAGCGGCTCACGAATAAAATGTTCGGCTTTGATTACTAATGTTTCGAAATTTCTCTTGAAAAGGAACTCGATGGGATTTCGGTTTTTGCGCAGAATCGCCGCTCGCGCAACGTCGCGCGCGTCGCGGCTGTTCTATGAGCGCGGCTTGCATGGAATTTTGCGATTTTTCAAGACTATTTTTGAGAACATTTCCTTTCTTTTCCGTATTTTCCGAACTGTCTTTATTGGAAGTGCTTTGCATTGTCAAAAACTTTTGAAAAATTCGATTTTCAAACGTTTACAATTAATAACACCATCGCCGCATACGATACACTCGACAAAACCAACTTTTGAAGTTTCTCCTGTTTTCATTTGACTTCAGATTGTGACAGTAATGAGCGGAATATCAAATCTCTAATTAAATTAACTCAACGAGCGGAGGGTATAGGATTCACTGAGAGTTGCGGTAATTTTTTTAAAATAAAAACTATCGAACCTGGAATCATATAGACGTTCGGTGCGAGTCGCTTCTTCTTTGGTTTTCCATTCGCGTCTTGTTTCATACGTTTGTACAGAAAATCATACACAGAGCTGCTCGTCTTTCCATTATTTTCCTCCTGATCCCTTTCCTCTTCCTCGTCTGTTTCTATGCTGTCATCTCTGCGAGAGCTTTTACTTTGTGCTCGTATACGATCCAAAAGGGATGGCTCTTCACTGGTATCATCAAATCCAGCTGCACTTGTTACGGTGAGTAACAAAAATAGTAGGGAACATTTCATTCGCCTGAAGTATCAATATTAAACGGGAAGTTTTGAAATGAAAAAAAAACGGAAATATGACGGCGTGAATGTGGAAAGTTGAGATGGCTGCGAGCACGTAACACTATTTCTGGAGAAATAGTCCACCTTGCAATCAAATAAGAAAATAATGATCTTTTCTAATTCTGTGCAGACAGCCGAATCGAGCAAGATGTTCAAATTTGTGAATAATTCCGTTTGAAAGAAAAACACCAAAAACGCACTGTGGACCGTTTTGAACTGAACACTTTTTGACACAAGTCATGAACGGCCTTTTCATTGGAAATCTAATCAGCTATAGTAAACTTATTTCACATTCTTACAAATCTTGTCCTCAGTTGAAAGGGTTGAGGCCATAAAGGGGCTGTTCGCGCTGTTCATTCTACCTGAATTTCTTATGTACGTTGAGCTAGTATCCCTTTCATACCCTCAGGATAAACAAAATTGGGATTCCGAGCGTAGAGTTCTTTCCCCATGTTTAGGTTTTTTCATTTTGTAATATTTCACTTTCGGAAGAAGACGAATATCGAAGAAGGCACCGCCCACGGCCAAAATCTCACTCCACCCACGCTACTTCAGACACATCAGAATACATACATCTGGAGACCATTATATCTATATCTGGAGACTTAACCTGCTGGACCTTCTATTTTACGCTAAGTTCCATTCTCTGCTCATTGTTCTATGTGAACTAAAAGTTTTCTCAACCTTCCGATGTCTGTGCCGCGAAAATGTGCAGATAGGCTCGTTAAACAAGAGGAACCAATGTTAAAGTGAAAAACGAGAAACTTCAGAGAAAAGAAGTCGAAAAAATGAATACTGTTTGGGAGTCAGACTGTTAACACGTTGACGACTAGGCGATTTTCGCGCGTCTGTCCCGTGGGACCGGAGATTTTCGCTCATACGCGCGCTGCCACCACACGTGGAGTAAGCTGAATAAAACGAAATAAAAACAATAACATAAGAGAAATATGTTACAAACCCGTTGAAATGAAAAAGTGTAGTATCTCAGTAATGCACGTGGGAGGGAAATGGAGTGCTGGCTTTGGTTTATGAAACACTACGTATGTAAAGAAAGTTCTCACCAAGGGTGCAGGGCTCAGCTAGACTTAGTGAGGCTCGCCTATTTTTTACCACATCCCACTGGACAAATCTGAGTGAAAAAAGTTTTGGAAAACACGAAAACATAGTTGTACCAGCGACACTTTCTTTCGAAGGCCAAAATACATTGGTTTGTGACAGGAAGCTTGATATCCATATGGTTTTCCTTGATGAGCTTGTTTTCAAACAATTCTTCTCAACTGCTACTTGTAAAAATTAAATAAACGATAATTATACGTTTGAAATTTTAGTAGATAGTTTGATATAATGATATAAGAGTGTTCTCAGTCCCAGTTCATTAAACGAATAGAAAATACAATTCCCATCATTTTAATCAAAACCATATACCGAAGCACACCATTGTCTGCTAACACCACCCCAGACAGGCTGGATGGCACGTATCACTGAGTGTCACCGGCACCAGAAAAGGAAATACAGATACAACCACCATGTTCGGCGTCTCCAATAACCCCGAGACAACGTTAGGGCGAAATCGATGGCCCTCACTGGACCACCCAAGTAGCAAAATGGGTGGTTGGAGACCACCTCGTGAAAAACAGACTGCAGATTCGTATTCAGCGCCCCAAACTACATATCTGTACAAAATTTGGAGAATTTTGGCCGAAAGGTGTCTGAGAAATGCCTGGCACACACCATTGTGTGCCATGGTCCACAGGGACAGACTGCCTGGCACACAGCATTGTGTGCCACCGGCGCCAACGTGTTAAATTATTGTAAAAGAAGTAAAAAAGAAGCCGTTGAAGTGAAAGTATGTGACTGAACGTTGGGTAAGACATTGAAGAGCTCGTAATTGTTCCTCGAAAGCATAAACTTCTTCTGGGTTTATTGTTGGGATGTTGTGTTTCTCAGAGGAGGGGAATGATCCCGAACTAATGTTAAACAGAATTTTCCAGTGTCAAATCTATCTACCTATAATATTTATAATTCCTGGAATAGATTCCATATCTTTCGAGCCAGTAGGTCCCTCTCTGTGAAAGTTCTGTCAATGTGTAGATTGGAGGAATTGTTCTTACGCTAGAGAGATCAAATACGATTTTTCTATGAATCGTAGCAAAACGAAAGATTCGGGAAAGTTTCGAGGGCAAGAGCGAAGCGCCTTTTGAAGAAGAAAAACTTATCCTCTTTTTTTAGTGTCGAGCAATTAGTGAGATAACGTACATCTCTCGTTTCTCTTTTTGTTTCATCCGTATGTGAAATTCATGTATGCTTGCTTGTGCAGGTATTCTCCGCTTGCTTGTGCAGGTAATCTCCGCCTTTACAGCTTTTTTAGACTTTTTGTTAGAAAACTTCTACATGCACATTATGAAGTTCCCGTTTATCATCGCACTAGCGTGTTAAGGTAAAGGTAAGGGTACCGGCGTTGATAAGGGCCCTAAAGGAGCGCCACGCATCCAACTTCCAATCGGAATCGTAGAGGCACGAAGAATGCATATTTGGCCTAAACAACGACCTCGAGGACCAGTCGTAGTTCGAGCCAATGTCTTCCCCGACTGGTTTGGTACAATTTATCCGACCACGGAAGGATGGAAGGCCTGGGTAGCCGGGGCGAGAATCGACCACTCGACCGTGCGGGTTCAGTACCGCTTCCTACCGCTGCACCATGCGAGCTCTTTGCGGGCAACTACCAATAATATTAGGTTGTAAACCTCCCAGCTGAACATTTGTCACACCTTAGTTTTTCAAATTTATTTCTTTGAAAAGGAGCCCAATTGAGAACTATCTGGAAGACTGTTGGACCACTATGTGTCGCCTACCTGCTAATAATTGTTTTACCCCATAGGTATAGAAAATTTGCCGGTTTATTGACGATAAACTTTTACAATCCCGTATTGAGATGGCCTTACTTAATGAGACTTTTCCTTCCGCGTCTTTCTGAAGGAACGGTAAGAATTGGTATTCTGTAATAGCAGTGTCCGATGACTACGCTGCATGGGTTACCGAAGTCCAGCAATCCTCCAAAAAATTTTCCCAATTCATTTTTTGAAGACATCCTTGCCGGCGTCGAGTGTGTAGCGTACTCAGACCTATTCATTCACAAGAATTCCACAATACGCGAAGAATCTCCTGATTGAGTGCAATTCAGTCTTGGTGTTGATTTTCCTTCTTTATCAAGACCAAGCCATGGGGGTCTCCGGCTATGAGTAGCGTACTTCATTCACTTCTCATTTACTACATCCAAGTTATTTCACCGCTTGACGTCACTTTCGAAACTTCGAAATTTCGTAGGCGAAGTAACATCAGCGTTGAGCTGTGTAGGCGACATATTGGGTGTGACCTTTCGGCCATACTTTCGTGCCTTTCCCAATACAGTGGGACGCTTTGCAGATATGATGTATGAACACTGAAACTCCTCTACAGAGCAGTGAGAGGTGCTCGATGGTTCGAGTTCTGTGGCGGCTTCCAACCCATCCTAACCAATGCTAGTTGTTCTTGGCCGAGCGGTCCATTCTCAAGCTAGCCGTGGTCTTCCTTGACTTCTTAGAACTAACGTGTTCTGGAGGCATATACAGAACACCTTACTCACTACACTGCTGAATTCCGCGCTTGGAAACTGCAGGGGAACGCAGTAGCCGAACCTCGTTGAACTGATGCAGTTGGGGCCTTATGGTTACCCTACTAAAATGTTGTCGAAAGAGAAACGCAGAAGCTTCAGCAGAAGTTTGGCTATGCGATGAAAAAATATTCAATCGGAGGGTTTATAACCTATTACTACAGAGCTATGTTGCAATGATGAAGCTAGTATCATCGCAACGGGTAGGATTCGATCCAGCGTCATCATTTCTTCTAATGTTATTCGAAGTAGTCGCTTTCATAATGTTGCGGTTCATTAATCAAGTGAGATGGATGAAGAGAAAATAGTGGGGAAGTGTAGCGAGGGATGTTGCATTTGAAATCTGTAGATCTTAGAAAAATAGCAACAACGTGAAGGATTCGCCTTTCGTCAATGTCTGCCTGTCAGAATCAAGACCTTTTCATACTCGGCAGCGATAGGTCCGAGACGCAGGGAACACCTTAGAGCATTATGCGCCGAGATTTGAACTTTTGGGTTGAATCTTTTTCGCTGTTAACGGGACACTGGTAACGAGACACCTGACAAGGCTTTAGGGATAACATGGGTCCAGTTGCGATTAAAAACAACGTCACGAACAAAGTAAGAATTCTTGGGTCGTGGAGTGTTTCAGCGCTACTGTGCTTTCGAGCATGAATGAGCCTTTAGTCAGCACGAAATCCTGCGCGATTAGTGAAAAAGTCCGTTATTTTCCTTCACGGAAAGACGAGAATTGTGCATGAAGAAGAGAATTGTGCGATGCGCTGTGGGTGATGAGAACCTTTCATATGATCATGATACAGGAAGAGGCAGTTGAAAGTCGCTAAATTGAAATCAAAATTAATGGGAAACTGTAGTGAGGCTAGTCGACTATGCGACTTTTGCCCAGTGTTCGTGGTCGACACTGAAACAGGAAGCGCAATCCCGTTCATCGGGACAGAAATGGGTCACATTTTGATACCATCATCAGCCTCATCCACTTTATCACCCCCTAATCGCTCCACAGAGTGCTTCCATGGGGTTTCCGAGCGCTTGAGCTGACTCTCTACGGAGTTTTGATCACTTGTGACAATTTATATATAGACGAATTTATTACATATTATGATTCATTTTAAGACAACAAAATTCTGTCAAGCCGGTCGATAATGTGGTGATTCCGCAGCTTGATCCCAGACTTCAGCGAGTGACAAATCGTCCTCGAACAGGAAAAATATTCAGTTGTCGTGGCTGAAGAGCGAATGATCTCGACATGTTCAGCATAAAATAAAAGATTTGAAAATTTCGTTTAAACGAAAAGTAATATTCACCTTAAAATATAAAAGCAGGCCTTTTTTGTGAAATATTTCTGACTTTTTAGAATGTCAAATACAAAAAGAGAATTTAGCAACACTTTATACGTTGTGAAACATAGGTACGGGTACGGGAATAATTCTCATAGGTACGGGAATAATTGAAAAGACGCAGGAAATATGGGAACATGTAGCAAGCGGATTCTACGAGCACAAAAATACTTCATGTTCCCATAATTCATCATGAAATGCAGAACGAAAGGGGATATAGGGAACGATTGCTACAATAAACGCGATATTTTTGGTGATAAGCTGGGAATTCGCTTAATGTGAACCTTTGGCGTTCTTGGATTTATTTAGCCCTTTCTAGCTTTTTGGTTCTCAAAATAAGTAAGAGAATTCATCAGTACTGGTGCAATACGAGATTTAGCTCAGCATTGAGATTATCTGCAAAGCAGTACGAATATGCTACGAATTTCAATGGAGATTTTGCAAATACTCAATGAATAGCCGTTTTGTAGTTGTGCGAGCAGCTTCATGTGCATATTTATTCGATTAAATCAAAATTGAACTGTTCATAAGAAATCTTGCCGTACAAATCATCGCCTACTTCTAGGCCTAAGTATTCTAGTTCACTTTACTCAAGTTGAATTGAAAATATGTACAAGTTAGAACTGAGCAGAGAGCTGTGGTATGTGAAGTGAAGAGAAACAATGAAAATGAAAGTGTAAACAGGCGAAAAGTGGTCACATGGCTATTATACTCAAGCTCTACCATGCATTTAACCCATAAATTTCATTCCATAAGTAGACAGACCAGAATCTTCTGCCCCTTTAATCTTGGCCGATTGTCTTATTTCAAGGCACTTGCATTGGAGTGAAAAGGGGAACTCCCGCATGTTCATCTTATAATATAATTCTTGTTTTAGGTTGAAATGGTTGCGGAATTATTTCTCTGTCTGTCTTAGGAGCAAATTATCTTCAAGCTCTTACCATGAAGAAGTTCACGTCTCGCCGCTGACGCTGGCTCCTCTGGTATGGGCTTGGGTCAGGTGCCAGTATTAGTGGATCAACTGGATTCAGATTTTGTCCGTACGTCACTGAATAGTCATCCGTATCTGAAAGAGAGCCATCAGTAATATTCGCAACATTTTTTCTTCTGCCTCCCAAGTAAGTGGAGATTTATTAAATGGCACATTTCCATCGCCTCGTCGTCTTCAGAGACATGAACAGCGAAAATTAGCTGAAAAACGTACACCTAAAACTCCTCGTATTGGAAACTTTCCTTTTAGGAGTTTAAAGACGTGGGAGCTATGAGAGATTCATCAGTTGTTTCATTAGATTGAACAATGAAAATTCAATAAAATTGAACTGAACTTCAGAGTTCTTAGCTCAGATCTTCGTACGGAAAATTGAGGCGTTCGAAATTGTAGTCATCCTGTATAATTTTGTCATTTTGCTACTTTCAAGAGAACTTTGGGTTTTAGGTCTGTTTGCTACTTTACTATGGCCTCATTACGATAACATGACAACGCTCGCTTCTATGGTTGATATCTAATGTTTTACGGTTTCAATTGAGATGGCGGTATGAGAGATCATTTTCGACTAAGCGGTGGCGCGATCGATCCGCACTCAAGTTCCATGAGGTAACCAATTTCTAGGGGACCAGTTTCATCATTAACCGACTTTTTAGAAGGTGCAGGCCTGAGTGGGCATCGCCTGATCTCATTAAGTCATGACATAGAGTAAATGCGCGATCACTATTTTGAACGGAAGTAGAATACGTGGCGCATCCAATTGGGAGAGACTTCATGAAGAAACCCCCGATTCATTGCGTTAAAAATAGTGGTATTCAGTGCTGTTAACCATCTTGGTTCCTAGATCGCTGGTGTTGGAACGAATTCCGGGTCCATTTCCAATTTTCTTAAACAAACACATCAGATAGTTGGACGTCTTCGCATACTCAAGTAATCGAGTAGTGAAAACAATTGTTATTTTATGTGCATAGGAAATGTTTTGTTTCCAATGCCGCAGAATACATTGATGTCGAACGCTGAAACCAATTGCGTTATATGAAGTGCAATCAATGTAATCTGATCCGCCTATTGTGTTTGCTGACAGCCTTTACTATCCCTTTCTACTTTTTTTATTCTATTCCAGTTGTATTGGATTAGCGTCGTCCCTCTAAAATCACAGCACTATATTATTATTCGAAGTTACCGTAATTGTTGAGAATTTCGGAAACGAATACCAGTTTTTTGATTTCCATCTCTAAGAATCTTTTCACTTCACGATTGGATAAAATGGTGTTGATGCTGGGCATAGAGTTTCAATCAGTAACATTGACACGAATGCTCTTTATCGGGCTGTTTGGGGCGATTAGGCGTCGCTGTATGGGTAAGAGCGCTGCTAACACCGGGACGGTCGTGCGATCGAACCTTGTCAGAGATAAGAAGGTCTTCCACTCTTTCAGGATTGGATAAATTGGCATCAGATTAGCCAGGAAAGGCGAAGATACTGACTAGAGAAACTGGTAGCCTCGCAGATCGACTCAAACACTAAATACTTCAGTTCTGAATGGGAGACGAGTGCGTGGCGCGTCCTCAGGAGGTTGACCAAAGCAGTTCGTTCACCTTTACCTTTACATCTTCTAGAACAGCCTCTGGGTTTGTCCAGAACAGTTTCGCGGAAACAAAAACTTCAAAACTTTGCAGAAACACTGATATTCGACTTCACCCTTCGTTTCGTTACTCTTCGCATTTGTAAAAAAAATGAAAAACGTTCATTGGTTTTAAAACAGTAATCTCATGGGATCATTAGTGAACTTTTTCACTCGTTGTGCCATATTTAGCTAGCGCTTTTCTGCTGTTATGTGAGCGTGTTACTTGTTATTTGTAACTGAGAAGTATTGTTCGTCTGGAAAGCCTCCGAAATCCCAAAGGGATGCTGAGAAACGATGTGAGGGTGAAAGCGAGCAGATCTTGAGGCAAATCTTGCTGCCCCACACATCACTCCTCACCTACTATTTCTCATCTTCGTTCTTCATCTCACAAACGGACCCTTTATCCGCTCACAAAAAACCTTTTTTCAAGCAGCTTGTATTCTCTTTAGCGTCTCACTTACCATAGTGAATGTTTCCGCTGATTGGTAATCGCATTCCTATTCCTTTACCAATTGGTACAGGCACATCAAGTTCGCCCTCTACACCGTCTTCGATGTGGTAGTTGGCTTCAACCTGAATCAACGATTTCGGTGAAAACTACTTACCGAAATCATCTGCATACATATGTATCAAATCAAAATATATGTATCTGCTTGTGAAATAATTTCCAGCCAAAAGTAAAGAGCTTTCTTAGTAACCGTACATACTGCAGTGGTTTTCACAAAACCTCTTTCAACAGGCCTCTTTTAAACTGTACAGTAGTCTTCATGATCATCAATCCCTTCTTAAAAGTCACGAATCTTGGGTGTTAGGGCTCCTTTGCAATTTGAACTTCTCCCAAATGTTCATCACGTGCGAATAAAAACTCAAAGATAAGCTTTATGATGAACATGATGAACAACTACAAAGAGTTGTTCATCATAGCCGGAACTGCGGGAAAGATAACTATTCAGTTCAGAACCACGACATTCTGGCAGTTTTCAGTAACTATAATGGAGCTAACAAAAAAAGAAGGTTCTCTACAATAATTGCCATAAGATAACATTTTCCTTTTCCACTTAATTAATATGAGGCACATTCAAAGATGTATGACCCGCTGTTCGTTAGTAGACCAGTGAACTTGTTTATCTGTGCCTGAAGATGTGGATGACTGATTCATCATCGGCGCTGACTATGAGGTTAGAATTTAGGGGAGCGGAAGGCAATAATGTCTGACATGGTGAGATTGCCGTCGGCGCGTCATCAACTTGTCAGTTTTGATTGTTGGCCACCACCCCAAGTGCTTCCTGAATTATGCTTCAATGCTGTTTGTGGCCAGCGGACATTTGTGCCATCACTTACCCCAACTCCTATCGATGAATGGTATGGATTGCACATTGGTGGTTTGCACGAGAGTGTGGCGTAGTTTCGCGGTAGAATCGCCATCGGTAGACTCGGCTGCGTCGCTGAAATCAATGACTTTGTTGTTTATTGTGTTGCTTCACTTCAAATCGTTCTGTTATTTCTTTGCTGTACCACTTTTATGTGTTATAACAGTTTCTCTCGTTGTCAGGCGCAATGACAGACGAGAAGACACGAAAAGTATGATAGTTCAAGATGAGATCCACTATTTGAAGTCTCAGAATGAGGAATTTTAAGCAATGTAACTGCTACATCCTGAAGAGTGTAATTTTCTGGCTATTATTCTACTACGATCAATTATCACTTTTTCAGTATATTTTTCTGTTTACCATTTATCAAACGAAACCGCACGCGAGATTTCACTCTGTCATCGACGTGCTTGATTAGACCTGTTAACGAGAAAATGGGAAAAATTACCGAAAAACGTGAAAAATTCTGACAGGGAAAAGAACTAAGAAAGAGATATGAGGAAGGCTGGTCAATTTTTGGGCAGAAATTGAACCATTCATCACTGATTTAGATCCTGAGAACGTGATATGCCTATAGTTCATAAATTGAGAGGAGGTTGGCGCTGTCGAGACACATTTACCCACCATAGATATCGAATGGAGTCAGTTGGGCATTAGGCGCTCCTCTATGGTTCAGCCTCCGGAACAGAGAATCACTTCAAATTGTTCTGTCTTAAAAAAGATCATTCAATGTTACTCGAGTCTATAGTTTCTCATTGGCCTTAATTGTTACAATTCCGCCATGATTTGTTTACTTTGTTGTGTGTAAAAAGCATCCCATTTATATCTCATTTTGCATGTCAGCCGTGCTTTTTGAGGGATTTATACGTTTGTTCAGCTGCTTGTTCTACTCGAAGGCACTGTCACATACATACATTCGTGTAGTAAAACAAATGAAACTTGTTTGAACTTAACTTGAAACTAAAATTTGTTAAATCTTACCTCAACTCTGTGCACCTTTTATTTGTACTAGTTGAAAACAGTCGACTAGATTACCCTTTTTGCTTCACGCTCTATTTTTAGCACTCAGCAGAAATGTAGACATTTCCATAGATGCACTTAGACGACTCTCCGTTCTAGAAGAATTATGTTAACAGTTTTTGCATACGCCTCTGGTGATTCATGGGTACAGTTGCAATTGCGTAGGTGCTTAATCTAATTGCGCAGATTCGAGTGAAGCAGTTCCACAGCTTCTTTCACTTCAAAATCGCGTCTTGCTGCATTTTTAGGTTATTTAGGAAAACCACTAGAACAGTAAAAGAGCGCTAGAACGTCATTCACCGCCGAGATCTCGTGCAACCTTTTGGTTTTTCTTAGTTTCCTTTTGATTTCTGGAATGTTATCATGATTGTTCTAAAAACTTCGAGCGAGCACTAGCCCTTGGGTAGTATGCAACACCGCTGCTATTCCCACGTTATTGTTACCTGAATAGATGAACCGAAGGCTGTGAGGAAACAAAAGGAAATTTCCGCTCTAGGTAATTGTGGGTTCAATTTATTCTTCGGTAAGTGGTTGCTGTGGAGGCGATCCATTTTCGTTCCTCTATCCATCCTCTGATCCTTCTCGCTGGTCTTCTGGAACTGTTGTTGACCAGTGAAGTTTGAGAGCAGGCTTAAAGAGACTTTGTTCACAGGCATCTGTTTGGCACTTAGCGGACTTTCAAGACGTCAGTTTCACATTTCGACGAAACTACTCCAAATCAGTCATCAATATCAAGTCTCGTTCAGCTTTCGGTCCAAATATTTTGCCTCCTCTTGTAGCATATAGAAACGTCTCATAGAAACGCGGTTTCTCGGAGAGCGGTTAACGAGTCACTTCATCAAACCAATATTGAAGGAGGGGTGCCGGAGACACGAATGGGCGATAAATCTCTTGCTTTCTTGTAGAAAAAGTAATTCCAGGGAAATTCTCTGGTCTCCGATGCTGCACCGCTTACATCTGCGGCTGAAGTGTTTATTTCCTTTTGAACATTTTTCAAAGGATCGTTTCGAGAAAAAACACGACAAAAGTTTCTTGAACGTCGAGTGTTCAACATTCGTCATTCACAGCTCACAAGTCTCACCAGTCACACCACACACACACTGTTTTTCGAGTGTGTTGTGCCACTGCGACATGGACCGACCAGCTTTTCGCCTATAACTAATCCCCAACGCATTACTCATCGAGAAAAAACTCGCGTGCGTGTGTTCAGATACATTTCTCCCACTCTCACTCAAACACCAACTCTGGCTGGAGATTTTCAACCGTCGACTGATGACTTGTTTTCGAGACGGCTCGGCTAGGCTCGATGCTATTCATAAACCGGCGTCACTGATAGGCAACAACTTTGACGCCTATCGGGGACTTTGAATGGGCAACAGCTTTTTGAAAGATGTCGATTCAATTCGATTTGACCTGACGGCTTCAGAATTCGATTCTCCTCGATATAGACGAGTTGGAGTTGAGGAGAGGTCTAGTTAGCCTTAAGTTCCGTTCAGGCTCGGCAGCGATGCAGCACTGCAGTGGAGCGGATTTCCCGTCAAAACTGACGCTTTCCTGAGCCTGCATTCCTGAATTTTTTCCGCGGCACTGTGTTCTATCAAAATGGAACTCATGTCTTCTTTGTAACGGCGAAGGTGTAGAGGTGTCGGCGTTGATCAGTTCTCTAATGGTAAGGACGCGCCGCCGCATTCATGTTCCATTCAAAATGAATTTGTTTCTGACCTATACAATAACATACAGGGCTACCCGATATGATACACCTTCCCAGACGAGGTTAGCGCCTGTTTTCCCAACCACGGAGGGATGGAGAGCTTGGTTAGCCCACGCGGGGATCCAACGCTCAACGTGTGGGTGTCAGTAGCGCCTGCTACCACTGCACCGCCCATCCTCTCTGTACTGTAATCGAATGTTTTGCTTTTTCCGGCATATACGATTATGGAAAATCTGGCAGCTGCCCGGTAAATTCGAAGAGAATAATTTGTAGGGTGCTTCCGTGCTCCGTAAAGGGGCGGAGAGGGAAGACTGTAATATTTATAGAATCTATGAAGAAATGGTGCTGCCCAAGCAGCAGTCTCAGCTGCATTCCATTCAGTTTCAGCAACGATTCTCCCAGACAATGTTGTGTAGCCCGGATTTCTGGCACTTAATCGTCCAATCGGTGGAAATTGTTTTCAGTAGGGCCAAATCGGGAGCACTGCGGCTCAATGGAAGCGTCTGAATGACGTCGGTAAACCTCAGCCATGCCCCAATCACCTCATTTCGGTCCAAAGGCACAATCACAATCTAACCTGTTTGGATTTTTTTTGCCCTAGGCTTACTAGAGTCTCGCCCACGCAAGAAGCTTTTACCGTCTGAAAGCCGCTGTGTTCTTTAGAGTGCTCAATTCGCCTGAAATTCAGAGAATTATCGTGGTATCAAAGGCTAAATATATTATCACTTATGGATGTTTCCTTAACAAGGGTCATTGGTGGGCTATTTGCATAATCTTATAACCTTCTTAACGACGGCTAGTTCAAGTTTGTCGGGATAAGGATTACTTGTTTATTATAGAGTGGTTTTGTGTTGAGTGCTTTTGATTCAATCCGTTTTCCCTCACTTTTTTTGCAGCTTTCAACCCTCTTTTAAGTTTGAAGTTGACATAGGTAAAAACTCTAATTTTTCAGGTGAGGTGCATTTCTGGTGATTGACCTCTTGCGCTCTTTCTATTATAACGCTGATCGTTTTTTTTCAAATGTAAGCGTCAATGCTGCTAGAAATCTCTCAAAATGGATTCGGATCCACTGTGCTCACTATCGGTCGCAGTCTCTCTAAAGAACCATTTACACTTGCCAGCAAAGAAGAGCTTTAGCGGCACCGATTAGTTGAGGGAAAAGTGAGTAAAGGCCGCGTAGCAGTAATTTGATTGAAAAGGATTGTAGAAATATAGAAAATCTTTTAGAAAAATGGCTAACTTCCATAGTCTGCCTTATAAACCCTTCTCTCGACCTTATACATAAGTGTGGATGGGGGGAAAAGGAAAACCGTTTCTGGCTGTCATTTCCAGAAATTTCCCCCTTACAGTTGAACTCTAGAGATGTTGAGGGAATGGGTGTGAAGGCCAAAACAACGTTGTGCAACAGACCAGCTGTATTATGGGCCGATTATTTCTAGCCCTCGTTTTATTTCCGCCACTTTTCTACACGTGGTTTTATCGACGAAGTTTCCTGTTTGGGGGTATCGCTTTCGCTGCTACAACCGCTTGATGCTTCATCGTTTTGAAGCCTTGAACGTAATCGTTCAGAAAATTTATTTTCATGTGTCTCGTCAGCAACTCAAATACAATCTCGTTGTCTATGCATTGAAAGCCTTCTTGTCCGCCTGTGAAGTTTAGATCTGAACGCAATGAAACCACGATTTTCTCTAACATTTCAAATGAGTAAATCTCAATTTCTTCAGAGCACTGCAAAAAGCAAAGGTAGAAAGGCGGCCATTTCAATTGCCTTAGTCAGCTAGCTTTTCGCAACATGCCTATCCAAGCTACCCCATTTAAGTGAACTATACATCTTTAATATGATTCAGAAATATTCAAACTACAAGCTGGCCCTAGAACGTTACAGAGAGATTAGCACCCACCTCGATTCCAGTGCAATGACGGGTCGGAGATGATCCGAAATATCTGATCTTTCCGGAGACCAAGCATGTTGATCGGACTGCCGCTGTATCCAACTTTTACCCAGCGGTCCTGAAATGCAGGAAAAATATCCGAATATGTTGAAGACTTTTTTGGGCGATCATGTGAAAGAAGAAAGAAAAGAAAAAAGATCAAAGCTTAATAATTCCGAGTAGTTAAGAAGTCTTGGTTTCCTGTTTCTACTGTTCTACACCAACAGAAGTAAAGAATGTCAGTTCCAAGCCAAGGTGATGAGCAAAGTAATAGATGTTGGCAAAAATATATGAAATGTCCTTTCCGTCAACCACTGAAATCTCCGAGATTTCAGTCTTCATTCTCAGAAACTTTACTAAAAGTGGATAAGTTCAACACCTAAATTCAGTTCACTAAAGACCGCTCCGTATTCTACTGAAAGCTACTATTATGAATCTCTTAAGTTTCTTATACTTTCACACCGATTTATTTAATCTTCTATCTGGGAAGAAGCTTCGCTCAAAGAGATCAGAATCTTCTTCAGCGAGTCATACTCCGCCCTCCTCCGTCAGACGATGCAAGTTGCTCTTATTTTTCCTTTCAAAAAGCTATCTCTCCTAGGAATCAGTGGTTGAAACCCCATCCTCGAAATTTAGTAGTCTGCATTTTGACTATGGTCTCCTCTTTGAAACCTGAAAGTTACTGTTACCGTTTCTTTGAATTCCCTTCAAATCTTTAAGTTACTGTTACTGTTTATTTTACATCTTTGGGGTTGTTAGTTTATTTGTTTTTTCGGCACTACTCAACTTAAAGGACACCAATACTCGATTTTTTCAGTCGTCGAAATTCGCTGAAACTCTGCTCAGGGGGTACTTGAAGCCGCTGATCACGTATCTGCTGTCCGTTTTTCACGTGGATGGTCTCGGACTACCCAACTCGCTACTTGGGTGGTCCAGTCAAGATCACCGATTCCGCTGAACTCTGCCTACAGGGGTTATTTGGGGCACAGAACACTATGGTGAAGTCCGTTTTCCAAATGGCGGCCGAATACGGTAGTTATAGGTAAGTAGCGACCTTACCTGGTGAGACTCAAATTTCCTTTCTTTTTCTTTTTTCTTCCCTCTGAATTTTTTTAGAATTTCTGACTGAAAGAAATCGTGTGCTGGTGTCCGTTGAGATGAATAGTGCCACTTCTCCATTTGAAGCACACAGGCACGCTAACAGTGGATGTGGTTAGTAGGAGACGCAAACATGAAAACGCTAAAGAACACTAACTAAAAACAAAACAAAAAAAACAGAAACGTTGGTGATTATTCAGAAAACTAATCCTCACGTGTTGACACTACATCTTGCGACCACTTAGATGGAGTACGCAGCTTCACTATTATTTAAAAAATTAAAACTAATTCGGCTTGAAAATTGAAGATTGAAATTTCGAAAATTTTGAAACTAGCTTCGCTGCTTTTCGTACCCTCTTAAGCGCTTCAGAATTTATTAGAGAATCCATTGCAGGAGCACCAAACAACTCATTGTGAATGTAGACTGGAATTTCCAATCCACATGTGATTATCCGTTAGCGTAGGTGGTGAAAGCATGTGGAGAAAACTAATATCATAAATCTCACACGTTATTCAGCCGTATATATGTATTATTACCAGGACAATTAGCTGGTCTAGGGAGATTAATAAAGGCTTCTTTCGTTGTTAAACTCTGGCTGCTTCTTATAATGTATGTACACACTAGATATCTGATTGATAATCTAAACACTTGGACGCATGTTTGGTGCATTAATGATGAAGCACCATTGTGTGCGGGTTCCGTCAAAATGCCGTTGAATTGAAGCTCGACGGCTTCGTGTTTTATGGTTCAGCACATTGTGATTGTTTTGATGCGTGCATGGCATTGGACGCTTCATTGATGACTCTGTTACCCCCCGAAAAAGGGAGAAATCCCCTCGCACACAATAACATTTTGCCGTCACCAGCGGGTCTACTGCCTTGGATGGCCTCCGGTAAATAGTGATCTTTTCAATTGTGAAAGAAGTTTTCGTATAAAACTTTGACAGGTACTGCACTTTTAAAAGGTTATTTCTAAGCTTCCACGGGTAGAGGACAAGTAAAGGTACCGGCGATGATTAGTACCCCCAGGACGCGCCGCCGCATTCGTGCTCCATTCGGAAATGTAGGGGAATGGTGAATGCGTATTTGGCGTACAGTAGGACTTGCGTGAGTCAGCCGCTATAGAGAGTCATTGTTTTCCCTTTCCCAGACAAGTCTGATAGCAATTTACCCGAACCCGGAGGGTGTCACGGTATCGGTCACGGTATCGTGGCCACGCCCCGCTCCGACCTCTTGTGTAGGTAGTCTTCTTTACTGTGCTCTTATCGAACAGTTGTACTTTATGTTTGTTCTATAGATTTATAATAAATTATATCAAAGCTCTCACTCCTGTCGGGACCAGCATGACATGGAGGTCCCGGGGAGATCTTTCTTTTGGACTTTTGCTTTTCAAGTCTAAAGAAAGTTAACAGTAAGGAAGACTACCTACACAAGAGGTCGGAGCGGGGCGTGGCCACGATACCGTGACCGATACCGTGACAAGGGATAGAAGGTTTTGTTGACCCAGGCAGGGATCGATCGCTCAACTGCGCGGAGGTATGTAAGTAGTGAATCTTACCAATGCACCACGCGGGCCCTGAAGTGAACTTGTGTAAAATTAGAAGATGAGGACTTTCGAGGCTTTGACGAAGAATGAAGGGAGGGAGTACCTACACCAATAGGGTGAGGATGGTGATTCTGGATGTCCTCTTTTCAGTAAAGTACCCTGCAGACTCGACGACGACCAGTTTGCGCGTCGTATTCCCCGTTATAAGTGCACTTGAGCAAAATACGCGACGACGAGCATTCTCGTCCAAGCGGTGCCGTGTACTCTACAGTCAACACACTGCATTGCACTACGGCACCGCGTTGGACGAGAATGCTCGTCGTCGCGTCGTCGAGTCTGCAGGGGCCTTAATGCCTCCACGGTCACCCTGAAAGTGAAGATCATCGATTTTGGCCAAATTTCTGCCTTACAACGCTCTTTCTTCTTCCGCATATTCGTTCTTTTGCTTCCCTTTTTTCTTTTCTTTCTTCATACTCTTAAATTTAAAGGTGATGCGATCAACGACGAACAGCTCTTTTTGGATGCGCCATGCATTCGTCTTCCATTCGTAATCGTATAGGCGTGTTAAATGCGTATTTGGCCTATACATACAATAGCACCACATCTTTATTCTAACGCTCCCTCCGAAATGTCCTATTCTTCGACGCTCCACTGAGAGCCTTCCCGTAGTCAGAAGAAAACCCAGAGGACCCAAAGAAAAAGGAAGGTCCTAATTATTCTCCTCCAATATGTTTTGCCGTAGAGGAAACCGGAAACGGCATTGGAAAGTGGGCAGTTTCGTGCTCTCAACTGCCTGTTTTAGATTTCCACCCTCCTTTTCTTCTTTTTCTGAACAGCCTATGTTATCGGAACGTGTGGATGCTTCGTGTCATTGATGCATTTTAATTCAGCATCTCATTGTTAATTTGTGCCAGTCTGGAATTTTCACTCTTGTTTTCCATCTTCTTATTCAAGAATAGACAGCTGAAGATGTGAAATGAGTGGAAAACTGTTTGCTTTGAATGACTTAGGTGCATTGGGGCTGTCTCAAGGGGTCTAATTCAATTTAGTTAAAGCACAAGTAGTTAAGTAATAAGGGCAGGATGGCCGAGAGGTTGAGAGCCTAGGTTCATGATATCGATGACCAGAGTTCAATCCCGTCCCAGGCAGAAACCCTTGCTTAGCTTAGAAATAGCTGAAAAGGGTGTCGATACCAGCGTCAGGCCCGTGTGATAGGTCGGCTGATGGAGGAAAACTGTCACAATGACGAGATTGAACGATGGAAGGACGCTCAAGAACCCTCATGGAAGGAAGGACGCTCAAGAACCCGCGATCGAGGACGATATGACCATCCCACGGGGAGCTCTAGCCCGAGAAAGGATGGCAGTGTGGCACCTCAACAAACGCGGTAGCAGCACCGAGGAGAAAGAAGACTGAGCGACTATCCATGAAAGACCTAACCTTACAACTAATCGGGATAAAAACGTTGTGGAATAAAAAAACAGTAGTTAAATAATAAAAAAAATAAATAATGGCATCTTTCCAGTGATCCCCATTCACTTAGTGTTCATCGACGTGAAAACCGTTGTGATGTTTAGAAATGCTATGTTCACGGTCCGCATTCATTTTTTACCGCGCTGAGGCTCTTCACCTATGGAACCGGCATGCTCCTTTGTAACATGCTATTCATCATTGTGCAAAGTTCTGTTGAATTCCATGTGGAGCAATTTTTCACGCATAGGGTAAGTTGTCAAGGTGTGATTAAGTCGAAGTGTCCCATCGAAAGAGTCGTTGCCTAAAAGTCCATGGACATTCATGTTGCGAACCTTCCGACTACGTGAATCAAGTCTGTACTTCCTGTTCATAACGACTTCCTAATTGGCATTTGCCAGTGGTTACCAGATTATTAGGTTGAAGACCAATTTCGTGAACCCTTCTCAACGACATTATTCTAATCACGAAAAAGCAATCTTCAATCAAAATGCGACCTATTGAAAAGCTCAAATGCTTCCCAATTCTCATGTACCTGCTGTATTACACTATTTACAATTTTTGGGTTTTTTTTCAAGCGAAAGATTTTTGTTGACGCTTTTTTTCACTTACCCCACATTGGTGGATCGTCTTTTGACCGAAATGTGCTTGATTTACGCAAAAAAAGCTTTCACAAAAAATACATGGAGTAGGCCTTCACAGATGCAGTTTGTCGTGTTTAAATTTCTAGTTGCAAAAATACCTAGCAGACGGAGATGGCGAACTTCGAAATGATGAGTCAATGGAACTTGATAAATGAGGAAATGAGGAAACTTGTGTCTAGTATATGTACTGACTGCAGAAGAAACCACAAAACATGCCCATGCCTAACATGCCCTGCGGCGTAACAGATCGGGAACACGACCGAGAGCACTGTAGATTCTGCCATTTGTAGCCGTATAGCTCCATTTATTCGTCCGTTCATATGTCTGGAATAACGCGCTTTTATGTTCACTTAGTGCGCTTCCTCCATTCATTTTCATTTTTACAATGACGTCAGTAATATGGCTCCCATTGCATTCATGTATATGAAGTATTTCTCAGCTGTATAGCTTCTTGTCGTTCGTTTTCGTCGATGTCTTATCGTCATTGACGACTGCCTGATGGCATCCAGCCCACTCTCGTCGGATGGATCTCATTTCCCCGTCTCAGTGGCGTCCTCGTTGTTCACCAGGATGTGATGATGGTGATGATGATGGTGGTATACTGCTGACACACTGACTATCCCTCTCTCTCCCTCTTCTAGCGCCAACAAACAATTTCTTTCGTATTCGATTTTGCCGGATGTTACTCGAGGAATGCTTTTGCGATGAATTTGCTCCCACTAACGGCGTGTTCGTTCGCCCCGCTGCTCCAATCCCTCGTGGCTTGGATGCATTTCAATCAGGAACTTTTTCGTCCACATTATCTTCGTGCACTTCCTGGACAGCCTTCTCTGCTTACGGGTAAACACCAAGTGATTTCGACGGCAGTCGTCCAAATTTTCTTCGTTATCAATGTCTGCAGCTTCATCCAATGCTCTTATTTAGACTGTAAGTGCACGAGGAGACCCAACCTTCTCCACGGAATTACTGTACCAGCAATTAGGGCGAATTTTAAAACATAGCTGACGAGAAATTGTTACATCCAACGAATAGTTTGTTGTTTCTCCTCATCAACTTGGATCAGTGTTGTCTAGGGCCCAGACAAATCAATGGTATACCCAGACAAGCCCTAAAATATATTCCGAGTGGGGCTGAGTACCACTGTCCTGAAATCCTCGGCATGATGTTGAATATGAGTTAGTAGTAAAACTTCAGCTGGTAACGAAGGTAAGAATTATATATTCAGCTTTATTCCGGCTAACATTCCCTTGTAACCGTCTTCGTCAACGCGTTCAAAAACAGATGGTTTGCCAGAGGGTGTGATCCGGAGGTTAGCCACATTTCCTCCTCTCCGTCGGCCTCCTTGGTATCAACCCCACCCGTTCAAAGGAATTTGCCTTTCTTGTGGTTGCGATGTTTCTTCGCCATTTGAGTTGTTTTCGGTTGCGACCCTAGAGAATTGTCATGCAATTCAGAGAATATAAGCCATTTAATTATACGGCACCTAATTTCTGGGCAAACTCATACATAGATAATCATTCATAGAGTATTGTTTGCCACACACACAAGGAACTTCTATGTGACGGTGTGGGGGGAGGGTACTAATGGATACGTGACGTTTTTGTTTCAAAGCGAAATGTGTACGAGAACACGTTCGTCCGAACTAGTACTTTTTTGCAACTCGTCTTACGATGGGGGAATAATGGAATAATTGAACAATATTCAAACAATGATCATAGTAAGTATATGGTCAGCATAACATACCACCACTCATTTTTCTTTCTCTTCCCCAAGTAATTCGATTGTTTATTTTTCCAAAGACTAGTAGACATGTGTTGAGAGAAGTGAAAAATCATGTCCCTGCAATGAAACGCTGGATTCTGGAGGGGATTCACTAGTGAAAGCATCTAAATCACCAACAACAAGTAGCATCTCAAAGGGTGCTTCTCGACGAGGCTGAAAGGTTGCTTAAAGAGGAAGCTCGCTATAATCTAAGCTGCACTTCCAAAACGGCTGCAACTCTGTCCACGACACTTTTTATTTATTTATTCGAATGCACTTATGTCTGCAGCAACCTTCCTAAATGAACGCAGGTAAATATGCCGAATCCTAGCCCGAAATGGATAATTCATGCCATCTCTGCTCTAGCACATGACTTCCCAATGTTGCCGAAAACGTCGGTTACTTACTGACTTGATATCAATAAATTATTAGAGACCGTTTTTAGAATTTCGTCGCCCGAATTTATCACTTCAAATAATGTTGCGTCCTATGTTGCGTCCTTTGTTCCCCGTCATTATTGGCTCCACTCTAATAGGAAAAATCGTTCGTCTAGAAAGGCATCGAAACGTGGCTCTAAACTCCAATATTGTTCTCACACTTCCTATTGAAACAATGAAATTAAACACTAAAAACCCCACGTTCAAGCGAGTGCTTGCCACGGTTCGGCCATTAATCAATAGGACATCAAGAAAACATTACCAATATGTCAAGTAAAAATACGGAAGGAATGTGAAAAAATGTCAGAATAATGATGCTCTCATTCTTGTATTCAGAAGTTCCGGCCTCATGAAGCTGAGGATATAGAGTAGCTCCAAAGGACCGGCAATTCAATAAAGGCCTTGGGAACGCCTTCGGTACATTGCTTGGAGTGATTGACAAGGAGGACAATCGTAAGGAAATGAGACATCGAAAACCGTCTGCACTGAATGAAATCAAATCTTTCATGATGGGGTAGAGGCACTGTCACCGGCGGTTTCAGTGTCAGAACTCTGAAATACTTGCTCAAAGCTCTACGCTAGAAGCTCATCTGTTTCCCCTTTTTTGGCAAACGTACATAATTGGGCAGTAGTGAAAACGAGCTTAGATACTGCGTCCTTCTTGAGTCTACGCAGGTTCCATTTTAAATACGGTCCTAGACGCATTAGACTACGCGTTGTTCACTCGTGTTCCAGCAGCAGCTTCTCCCAACAACTATGAAGAACATTGCGGTGGAAATGTCTTGGTAGGGATGCAAGATAAAGTTTGATAATTCTCAGACGATATGAAGCTATCCGTGCAGTATATCAAAATTGAAAAATGAGGCTTGTCTCGTGAGCAGAATTTTTCGACACAGCTGCATAAGACAAGTACGAAATCATACCAAAGTTACCGAAAAAAAGGACTTCAAAACTTCCATTCAATTAGTGATTTGAGACTCTGAAAGAGAAGACAGTGGATGTAACTAGGCGGTAGTTTAAAAGATGAAACGTTGTCAATTAATAATAACTTGAATGTAAATTTCACCTGAAAACGTTCGATAATGTGTCCACTCATGTCGAGAAATCCCCACCATGGAATCGGCACGCTAACGTCGCCACCAGTGTGCTGCAAGTCGACTTTTCATGTGAAAAAATTGAATGCATTATCTGAAGATGTTTCTCGTGATCGGCTATCGTTCCACTGGCAGTGATCATCGTCTATTTGAATCCAAAGGTGGGCAGCAACCCTTGCCGCTACTGTACCCAGTAGGATACTGTAATAGTTGGTAACTTAGCTCTCACAGCCTCCGTTGAATGTTATGACTGTGCGGAAAACAGTGGACCTCGTTAGGGAACCAACTTTTTCTGAAGGAGGACCGTGGTCATTTAATACTGCTGTTGAAAGTGCAGCGACGTTTAGAAGATAGCTCTAGGAAAACCTTGGTTCGAAATCCATTAGAATCACTCTATTCGTAGACTCTTTTCCTTTTTCGCTGCTTCACAGGTCATTTACCGATCGCATGTTCAGTTCGCGGAGTTCACTTTCCCTCGTGATATCTGACGGAGCTTTTTGCGTTCCCTTTCTCACATTTTTTCAAAGCAAAACAGAGAATACCACTTTTACTCGATTTCGTTTAAATGCATACCAAATGAATTTGACAAGTTCTTCATGATTCTGCAATTTAAAGGAGTGCTTATCCTTTGTTGATGAATTTAAAATACGATGTCATTATTGATGGACGTGAATCGATGGATTCATATATACCCTCTATTTTGTAGCTGGAGATGAAAATCGTGTTGCCTCCAAAAAAGGCCCAATATCGAGAGAATTGGTGAGAAGGTTTGTGATCGCGTTGCATCAGCATATAAAATCCAGCGAACCGCGAATGAAAACAAACGAAGAAAGAGGTTTCAAAAATCGCTTTGCTTCATTTCAGTGCAGTTTTTGTGTTCGAATTCTCATTCTTTTTTCACATATTGTTGAAATGAAAATGTTCACGTATGTTTCCGTAACGTAGCGCATATGGATTTAGAGCAACGTACCCGACCAAGAGATGTGTCGTAGGTAACACCTGCCATGTACTGATTCATCATCGGATACAAAGGCCAGTAATCGGAGTTTGTAGTACGTCCAGGCAGTGGAATGTAGTCGCCTGAAGCGTTTGCAAGGGAACTAACATACAAGGAAAGAAATGATAGCGTACTCAAAATCGTCACAGGAATTTAAAATTGCTCAATGAATTCTATAGCCAAAAGGTGCTGAAGAGGCCCGTGGCTAGTGAAGTTTTTTTCACATTATCGTTCTTAGACGATTTACGCCAGCTAGGGACGAAAAGAGTACTTGGTTCTACTTTTTGTAATAGTTCGATTGGTTGCTATTCTCGGTTTTACATATCGTTAACTTTCTATGATAACTAACTAAACTTTTCCTATGCTTAAAGAAGCACGATAATTCTGGAAACAAATAACGGAATTCCTTCACATTGAAAAAGAACTGGCTCCTTCATTCTACGAAAGTGAACTCTCGATATATTATAGTAATCGGCCCATTTTTTCGGACAGTTGTATTTATTTCGAACTTCACTATTCTAATCTATGCAAATGGTGCAGCACTGCAAATCTGCAAATGCAGCGAACTCCACCTCCTTTCTTTCAGCTTAACTGCAAGTCTACTTGAAATTGCTTCGAACTTCAAGCCAGCTTGTCCCCAGAACTGTCTGTTCTTCGACATCCGTAGCTCTTTCTACTTTGTGGGTCACCGTTCAAGAAGCTGCCTGACTTTGGATAGGAAACACTATTTCATTAAACGAAAATGTCATCATCATTATATACGCCTGCTTAAACTTTTCGTTTGTTGGTGCGTTAGACCTCAATAACATGGGACGACTGAAGACAAATTCAATATTAAAATTCTCGAAAAACTTCACGGAATATTCCAGTCTGCGATTAAATGTAAACAGCTCAAATGTTATCTATTAACAGCAGTGCCGCAATAAATTAATAACCCATTCAAATTTTCATGGTCGCTTGTTCCAGACTAGCCACACGGTCCGTTACCCTGTTTCTAGACAAAACAGGAATTGCAACCTGGGATGGGACTGAGACATAATCATCATGAGATCATGAGCACAATCCTCTCTGCTATTCCACCCGCTCACTCCCCCGCTCATAGTTACCAGCAAGTAGTGTTACAACCCAGCGCGGTTTGCTGCTCGCTAAAACCACTGTTACCTCAAGTCTTTGCTGCTTTTCTTATTTTCTTTTCTTTCTTTCCTTTTTAGACCTAAAAACCTTCGAAAATCTCCCATGCTGTACTTACTGCTATGCCACGTCCTGTGTCTATGTGCTGCACTTGAGTATAAGCTGCTGAGTATGTATGGGCCTAATTGTAAGGTCATAAAAGGAGCCTCATGGATTACAATAATAAGGCTCCTTTTAAGACCTTACATACATGAGGCTCCTTTTAAGACCTTACCATTAGGCCCATACATACTCAGCAGCTTATGCTCAAGTGCAGCACAGAGACACAGGACGTGGCATAGCAGTAAGTACAGCATGGGAGATTTTCGAAGGTTTTTAGGTCTAAAAAGGAAAGAAAGAAAAGAAAATAAGAAAAGCAGCAAAGACTTGACGTAACAGTGGTTTCAGTGAGCAGCAAACCGCGCTGGGTTATAACACTACTTGCTGGTAACTATGAGCGGGGGAGTGAGCTGGTGGAATAGCAGAGAGGATTGTGCTCATGATCTCATGATGATTATGTTTCAGTCCCATCCCAGGTTGCAATTCCTGTTTTGTCTAGAAATAGGGTACCGTTGAAATACCGTTCCACACCAGAGCAGGAAAAATTCGCTGTTTGTGAGGTCAATTTTACACGTTTTCACTTTTCAGTTTACAGGCCAAAAAAGTCATACAATTTCAAAATTCGACAAATGGCTCGATCACTTTCTGAAATTACAAATAATTCTCTTTGCTGTGCTGTGTCGAGCTCTTCAATGCTGTGTCAAGCTCTTCAGAAGCTTCTATAGCAAGCTTACAACGGTCGCTTGAAAAAAACGGAAAGAATTCATGAAACAACCTAATATGTCGCGCCTATAGCTTTCACACCAAATTTACAATTGAATTCAACGCCAGACATCCTTGTCCAGTCAACAATGAGCTGTTTGAGAAATTTCTTAAGGATGATGTAAGCAGTCTAAATCAGGAGGCGAATAGGCCGAATCTTATCGTAAGATATCCGGTCTTTGACCACTTTCTCACTTCGCTTTTGGCCTGATATATAATAGTATTTCTTGAGAAAAAGAACTGCTTCTTGACGACGGAGTTCAATTAATGACTCACTAGAACGAGTGGGTGAAAACAAAAATGCAAACTTGTTGTTGTCTATTTCTGATGCTCTTCCGCGTTCTTCATGGTTCCGCGTATGGATTTTCATGACAAACAGGAGAATTTTCGTCAAAACTCGACTGACCAGGGAGTCGAAAAGGCTTCGGCTGCACTTTTGTGGGCAATGAGTGCTTGAGGTGTGGCTCATGTTCTGCACGGCGAATCTCGACATCTTTCTGAAATGATAGGATTTTCTACATAAGTGATTTGACGTCAGGGTTCGCTCTCTGGGGATGATGGCCGTATTTACATAACAAGAGTTGTTGTAGTAGAGAGCTAGCAAATTATCACTCCTCCTGTTTACAAGCAGCTCGCGATTCGTTTTTGCAGAGTATTTGAACTGGTTTAGAGCTACGAATAACATCAAAAATTGATGTTGGACTGACGATATAAACTTGAAACTATATGAACCGTTACTATCCGTTATTGCTTTTGTTAGCTGGCCAATATTTCATTAAGCTGAACCATCCCAACGCAGAATCCTTCGAGTTGATAACAGCTCAAACCTTTTCTAATCTCTCCTTTCTGGACATAGTATTCCGGCTTGTGAAGAAAATAAACGAAGGTAGCGTAGAAAAACTGCAATTACGAAAAATTGTGTGAATAATCAAACCGAATAGCGCCAGGGTGAAAACAGCGTTGTTTTTTATATTGTTCTGCAATAGGATACGTAGCGGCTCATACAAATGTTCCTTTCTATATTTAGAGCCATTTCTTATCTAAGATAAGTCTAAATACTGGTATTAACATATACTTTATAGGCGGAATGATGTGGGGACAAGGAATTTGAGAAAAATTTGATTTATTCTTGTCTGCTGTTATAACGAAAATAACTATTAGGTCGTCGGAAAAGTTTCCCGCCACTTTTGCCAATGTTTTCAAAATTGTTCTTCTCCTTTATTTCACTAGACATCCGACACATTTATGCATTATTACCATCAACAACATCTTGTTATTTATCAGATAAAATTGGAACTCTCCTCCTTCAGAATTTCTAGAGTTTTGATGAAAAGAATTCGGCGAGCCACGTTTTGAGGTACTCTCACTCGTCGAGCTGGTTCTCTAGTAATTGAATGGAAAACGAATGGAACAAATATAATTTTGTTGGGGCAAAGTTCGACGAATGTCTTGGATAGGTCATCGGAAGTGTCGGATATTTTGGAAATTTTTAAAAGGTCTCCTTCTCAATAGGTGAATGAGGGTATATGGCTCTCGAGTTCCTCTATCTACTCACGGCTACTACGCCGGCCATCCTCTGAAGCCAGCTCCAGAATACCCACTTAAGCAACAGCAACTACCCTCCCCCACTACTGTTGTTCTTTGAAGCCAAAACGGGCCTTTTTGAACACACGAAACCAAACTTTTGCCGCACTAAGAAAGACTATTGAAGGACCTACCATGGTGCATAGGCCATTAACGGAGCTTTTTTCAACGCGTTGTTTTATGAGCTCGTGAAGGAAAGGCAGCTAAAGGTACCTACAATCAATATCGACTTTCTCTGCAATACCTGTACTGCTGAACCAGGACAGCTGTGGTATATGTAGCTCATAAATCAACCTACATAACGGTTGTAAAGGTGAGATCCCGAAACCCGCTTTAAAAATTTGGTGAACGGTCAAACTGAGTGGCGGGAAACTTTTCCGACGACCTAATATGTACATAGGTACCATTCTTAGTATTCACTTGAATTGCACTCACATCCATAGCAGCTCCGAGGAATCTTAGGTAATCATCGTCGTCTTTGTCGGAGGAAACTCCAATAGAAGTGAAATAGAGAAAATAATAAGCAAGTTGAAGAAATAATACGCTACGGGCGCCACGATTCATGATTAGTGTCGAAATGGATATTGAGGTCAGGGAAAATCTAATCATCCGCGCTTTCTCCGCTGAGGAACCCGACTTCCACAAAAGAACAAAGATGAGAGAAAATCAAGTGCATGATGTGAAGGACTACGACGACGTCGAAAACTTCGGGTAAAATCGTCGCGGTTGAGAAGTGAAATTCTCGTCCGGTTCATGAGCATTTGCCCCTTGAGGACTGCGGTAGTCATGATCAGTTGTTTTTATTAGGCGCATTATGATATTGTAATTCTTGTTTGTATAAACATTAATATTCTCAGCGGTTCCGATTTACATCGTTTAGCTTACCGGAAAAGGGTATTTTTTAAGAAGGGATGTCCTCAAGAAGAAAAACGGACGAATAAGGGTTGTGTGCGAGGTAGAGTGTGTTTACTTCTACAGTACCGTCGGTGAGTTTCCGCTAAATTGTGACATAAACGATATAGATCGTTTTTACCGTTCACCCACCATAGATCACTTTATAATTATTTGTATCGAATGAAAAACATATGGCCGTAATCACAAGAGCGTGATCTATCCAACGGTAACGAAAGTGTAGTGAAATTCTAAAATTCTAAGTATGAATATCCTTGATATTTAGGAATATTGTGTGCTACAAACGCGACGTCGCGCTGCGATGATTTTTCGCTGGCGCGATAAGTTCGCAAAAACGCAGCCGACGGCATATTAATCTGCCGTTTCTGCCCCCTAGCACTAATTCACATTAATACCGATTTTTTTAACTAGAACACACTTAATTTAATAAGACTAACATCGTCTATCTGCTGATTTACAAAGTGTCCAGAAATTTTGGTATCTTGTGCGTGATATGAATGTCCGTTGACATCGCTAATGAGTGACAGTACGCACAGAGGAGAACAAATCTCTGGATAACTCCGAGTTCACATAATCTCGTGTGATGGAAGTGCTGAAGTGTGCTAATATCTTTTGTGATTCCTTCGAATTCTCTTATATAGCCGGTTTCCAACTCAGTGTAAAATACTCTGTGAAATTGAAGTGCAAAAGAGTCAATATAATTCCTTTCACGGTTGGCCAAATTCGTTGCTATTCTGCTTCAGCGATCGCCCTTTCTTCTTGTTACATGTTATATTCATTTGTTCCTCTCTTTTTCGTTATTCGAAATGAGTTTCCTGAATGAGTCTGCATACTAGGTGCGGTGGATACAATGCGGAATAGAAGGTGTAGTTGTTTGCTCGAAAACACGTAAAATCATTTCACTTCATTTTATGGCTGTTCTGTGGGTGTACGCGGTAAAAGAAGTTCCTGCTCACATGTCGATTCCCGTTTTGAGATCGTTTTTCTCGTTGATTATTCGCAAGGGAGGAGAGCACTGCTGCTAGTCCCATCTATCATCCAAATTGTTCCTCATGAAAAACGAAGTCCGTCGATCCTTTTCTTATATAAACTTTGCTTCCCGAGTCTAATATTATGACGCTGAACAAATCCTCAGCTTAATTTTCATGGTCTCCATTCAATGCCATTTATTCTCTGTTCTATTAAGCCGACGCGATGTTTGCAGTGTTTTGCATTATTGTTTCCTTTCGTCTGATATGGATTGGAGATACGACCTTCCTTGTGTCATTCAACACATTCTGAGCGGAATTTCTTCGCTCTAGATATTTGACAGCATACCTTTTGTGAGAGCATATTTCTATTTCTTTGCTGTTTTCCGTAAAAGTTCTAGGATTTCAGAGACCAGTTCTAATTGCTTATACTCAGCAAATACTGCAGAAGAAAGCGATGGGCGCTTGAAGTCGATCAGAGTTAGCACGGGGCGCCTATCTTAATCCATACAAGCAGAAAGGTCATATACTTGTTCAACGGAGTTTCATTGTCCATAACCTTTATACCATATTACACTACCATAACTTCTGATTGTGAGAGATGAAGAACGTAGGCCAGGTCTATTTTGGTGCATGTTTGCTCGTGGGAACGGTGTTTCTTTCAACTTATTCCGACCGGACTTAGAAATGTCCACTTGAAAGTGGACCAATCGAAAAAGAAGTGACCGATCATTTCAGAAAATATTTCTAAAAAATCACTGATATATCGTGTTTACTACGATTTATACCCTTGGATAGAACGAACTGTTCGGCGCATGGCATGATGTGGCTTTGATTCTACTGATTCTGATCCTCATGATCGTCCGACTGTTGCACTCTCTGTTCTTTATATCTGAGATGCGTCTAAATTTCGTACACATATTCATTTCATTAATTGGTATTCCGATCGTTGCTCAGAAATGGGAGATACATATTCTGTTTTCAACTATGTTTGCCTGTCTCATTGAGCTCAGTGTTAGGTCTCAACTTTTCAACTGCATTGGGTAAGCCAATTTGGTTGTATTCCCTGTCGGAATACACTCGACAATCTTTATTCTGTTGGCATAACCATGTTTGAGCGAAATATACTACAAATTACATTTAATTAGTTTAATTTTAATGCGTAATTCTAATTGTCATAAATCAATAAGTACTGCTTTCAGACATCGAGTTTATTTTCGTTTGAATATTGTCATTGTTTATATTTAGTACTTGTGACATTTCGGCATCATTGTGGAGCACAGGATATTCACAATTGTCAAATAATGTTTCCCTACACTAACTTCAGATATTTCTTCTATGCTTGAATAAAGTCATCGCCAGTTGATCACGTTTTCACATGGGGTGTTCTGTTTCTTATTTCCTGCAACACTTTAGCTATTTTTGGGAAAGATTGCAATTAGTTTCATCTGTGAACAGTGGTCATTTCGCTATTAATGTATAATATTTCTATTACACAATCATGTCACAAATTGCTAACAGCTAGTCATGTGTTCCATCGACTTGGGTGTTCAACTGTGTTAAACCACATTTCACCTTTTCAACATAGTTTGTAATCAGGTGATCGATTCATTCCCTCATTGAAATAACCATGTGAAAAAGCTAAAGAAAGCAAAATTAATTTCAAAAGAACAGTTCGTTTCAACTGACATCATCCATACCTCTATTTGGCTTTCTTAAACATGTGCTCTTGAGATCGCCCTTCAGAAGTTTCAACTTTTTCACCTGAGTTTTCGCTCCAATTTTCTAAAAACCATTTGCTGGAATATCTCATTTTTTTGTTTCTTGTGTTATGTAGCGTTCGGAATAATGCCATGCGCCCTGCTGTCGTTCTCTATTGTATCATCATATTAGCATTTTGATTATTTTATGCGAAAACGTCAATTTCAGACATAATAGCATGCTATTGTCGTTGATCTCCTTTCGTTATTTCGTTATTTTGCCTTCAGTCAGCGGTTTCCTAAAGTCTTCACTATCATAATTCACTATTTTTACTTTCAGGAATGAGAAGTGCTTTGCTCACATGCATTATAGTATGCGTAACTGCCAAATCGGAAGAAGATTTGGATGGTAAACTCCGTTCAGAAGTTTAAATTCAAATATGAAACAACGGATTTCTAACAGTTTTCTTCTGTATAGAGTTCGCTCCGACTACATCACAACGGCTGATGTCGGCACTGATTCGAAAACGTGGTCCGGACATTGTCCGGCCGAAACGAGAGATTGGAAAACCGGTCGATGTTCGATTCAAGATGGAACTCTACCAAGTTATTGAACTCGTAAGTTACACAAATAATTGTGGTTTCTAGTTTGTATACTGGTGGATTCCCCAAAAAGAATTCAGAAATTGCAGTAGCTCATTGTTGCGCTAGTAGTATGAGTTTTTTCCAATGCTTTCTTGGTGATTCTAGTTTTTCTCTACAGGCTTTGCCTTCAACGGCTGCGCGAAGAAATTTTCCTTCTGATGATTTTCTCCCGAGTTTTTTTCTAGAAAATCAGAGGTTTTCTTGAAAATCTCTGAAAAGCTCGTAACTACTACTTTGAACTGACTTTTTTCATTTTAGTTCTGTAACCTGTACGCTAACTCTATTCTTCTTTAAGGGATGAAATTCTACTTCTAGGAGTGAAAATCAGTTTCAGCCTTATGAGATCCTTTGTACATTTGTTCAGTTCTATTATTAAAGAATCTGGGCTGTCGGCAGAAATTTTCAACAAACGATGATCTGTTCGTAAATAGAAAAATTATAATTATGGATGTTGACTTGTGGTAGGATTTTTCCGAACCGTTTCCGAAAAATGTGATTCATGGTGGACGACAAACAAAACCAGACTTTTTTCTTTTGAAAGCGCGCTATGCAACATTCAGCGCAGATCTCGTGGCACCCAAATTACGATTTTAATTTAATTTCGTCACAGAATGAACGCCAGCAATATGTTGCCATATCGGCGTGGGTGATCGAACGTTGGTACGATGAGTTTATCTATTGGGATCCAGCAAAATATGACAACATAACAGAAGTGAAAATGCATCACAGCTACATTTGGATACCCGACACCACTCTCTACAACACGTCAGTGACTTTTATGACTTTTCGTCGAATATATCGGTCGATGGATTTAAATCCTTATTCAGGTTGGTGATGAAAGACGATGATCAACGGCGTCTGCTCTATGCAAAAGTCACAACAGAATATGAAAAGAAACGATCTTACGTAGAGTTTTTGTATCCGGCGATATACAAATTTCACTGCAGACTTTACTTGCAGGTCAGTTTATCTTTATTATTTTTGCTTCTTTATAAAAAAGAATCGGATTAGTAGGGAGAATCGTCACGTAATCTGTGGGCTGCTTTCAAATTTTAACATGAATGTTGGAGTATGATGTAATGAAATGAAAGAATTAATGTCTCTTTCTTCCCAAATAGATTTGACACCAAGGTATACCTGAACGGGAGGGCTGTCCTATGGTGAGGATCGATCGCCCGACAGTTTGGGTGACACTAGGGCTTCTCACCACCAAACAGACATTGCCGTATAAAAAGAATTAATTTCATCATGAGTGCTCCATTTAGTGTCTGCAAGAGACTTGCTGCGCTGCCCATTGATCCAAGAGAAATTATTCCGTTTTTCTTTTCAGTTTTTCCCCTTTGACTCGCAGGAATGTCATATGCTATTCGGAAGTTGGACATCAGACAACCATGACATCGACTATCACTCACTGGAAAACTCCGTTGGCACCACAAACTTTTTGCCCAGTGAGGGTTGGAGCCTCATGGGGACGTCAGGTATGCAACTTAGTTCATGGTATTCCTGTCATGAACTGTTTTTTTTCCTGCTCAGCGATTTTGTGTAGATTGTCCTCGCTGTTGTGATGCACTTAAATAGTTGCTTTGTTAACCACAATAGTTCAGCACACTGGTTCCCATTTGGAAACGTAGAGCATCAAATCGACACGCTTTCTAATGCTGCCAATTTGCTGATTCTCAACAAATTGCTGTGATTTGCTCACCTTTTTGCTTGGGTCTTTTGCATGTGTTCAGGCATGCTCGAATAGCAGCCCATTGCTTCATTAACTCACTGTCGTCTTCACATCTCCTTGGACTTGTTTAGTGCATTTTTATTATTTTCCTTATTTTTGTTCGGTTTTTTGAAATTCTGCTGTCATCAGACGTTTAACATCTAATCCGAAATTGCTCACCTCTCCGCCATATTTTCTCCGCTGCCGAAGTAATGCTGAAGAATCCAAAAATAGTAGCGTGCGGTGTGCGTATGGCAAGCTGTGAAACACCAACCCCATTCGAAAATGCAGTCCAGTGCAAATGCATGGCGCATTCCTCCTCCGCCTGGAAATGTACCATATTTATCTTCAGCAGCTGTTCTGCAACTCAAAGTCACAGTCCAATAATGGTACAAATCTTACAAGCAACCAGTTCTAGTCGAGTCAAAATTGTGTACTGAAGGTTGCGCTTCGTACTCCACGCTCTGCGTTTTGCATCTAAAACTCTTTTCTCGAGATAAGGAAACAACGAAGTCTGTAATTTCTCCTATGTGAATCGTAGTAGATCCTTGATCACCGCTCTCGAAAACGCTTACTGTTCGGCCCTGAATTCTTTGTAAGAACTAACGGCAGAACCGTTGCTACCTTTTTGTCCAGGCCTCAGATTCATCAGTGGTAAACCCCAAATAAAACCCGAGATATAGCACGAACGGCGTTCAAACCGAAATTCGTGAAAGCGCGTGGGGGTTTATCGCCGGTCTGTCACACCTCGCGATGAGGCAGGGTTTGGGAAACTTCGACGGTTTATGGCGCAAGTGCCGTAGTCGCACTCACTGCAGGCGATCGGCCGTCCTGACAAAATTGTTGTCCGGGCGCGTCGATCGCCGCAATTATGTATGTGTCGACGGCTGCTTGCCCGCAGTGAGTGCGAGTGCGGCACTTGCGCAACAAGCCGTCGCGGTCTATGAAACCCCGACCTTCACGAATCATAAATGGCCGCAAACAGCGGTATCGAGCCGGTTTATCGCCAACGGAGTTTCGGATACCGCTCGTCTGTTTCTGAATCTGAGCCCAGGCTTCCCGCTCTCTTTAAGTGTTTGCTGATTCTGGATGTTTGTATATGTTCCTTTCGGTGTTTGGCACTTTTGGAATGTACTTCCGTAGAGCGATCGTACTCGTTTCAAGTTCCCAGGTTCCTATTCTTTCTACGACTATCATCAGCATTAAAAGTCTACGGTGGGACATGCTTTTCGGAGTACAACGGTTGATCTTGTTTTTTTGCTCATTTGATTCCATCAGGGTTTGCCATCCTCATCACACTTTGGATTGATGTCAGAAATACACTCCTGCCACTTTTATAATTTAAGTGGTCGTCATTTCCTGTTTCTTCGCCACCTAAACGATACTGTTTTGAATTCTAGAGCCCACTCGAACAAAGTGTCCATACCAATACTGGTTGAGCTGCAGATATTGGACATTGACTATAGCTATGCCAAGATTCATCGAGAACCGGACGTGGTAAGACATACATACTCGGTGCAAAGCTCTATCCATCGTCACATGGCCAAAACATCGAAAAGTTTCCGTAAAAATACCGAACAACATCGTACATTCCAAAAAGCTTCCCTATGGACATTTTTCATGCTGATGAAAACGTCGTCTTTCGTGTTCCTTTGATCATGCCAAGATTTATAGAAAGTGGGTCAAGCTCTATGATTATTTCCGTTGATTAATCACTGCCGACGCGCACACGCACGTTATCGGGAATTGTCCTGCAGCTAAGCATGGCTTCACCACTAGACGTATACATTAGGGCACAGTTTAACTCCTTCGCAGCTTCATCGCACCATTCGCACCTCAGTTAAAACTATCGACCACACCTGTCCACATTGTAAATCTAGGCATCTCAAACGGTATGATCGGCACTAGCGACTATGTGCCAAACGGCGAATGGAGCCTGGTCGCAACTTCTGGTTAGTCCATCGCACCGTAGCTTGTATTGTGTTCTATTCGGCAACGAATCACATCAGTTGACGCGCAACGCTTCTCTCAGTTCTATTCGTTTATTCACACTTTGTGTACTTTAAACATTTTGTCATCTTCGCATGCTATTCTTGCTTCCGCCACAGGTTTACCTCTAGTGCTTTTTCATTGTTGCTGAAGACATCCCAAGTAAGGTCTGACGCTAATCAAGAGTGTAGGCGTTCGGAAACTGCGATCACACTAATTATTGACGAAACCCAGAAAAACTGAAAACCACGGCAATTAGAGACCTTGATTAACGGCTCTTCCCGTCGCAATCTGGTCACCAAGGTGAGTATTTTATATGTTCGGTAGGATTGGGAACAAAGATGTCATAGAAGGTTGAGTGGCAAGCCTCTTTTCATAATTAGCCAGGTACCTTTTCAGGTGAGTGTCACAATCATGACAAATTTTTTTATAAAAAGGATGCCTGAGACCGAGAGAGGAGAGGAGACTTCAAGCTGAAGAACAATCTTTCTTTCTGTTCCATTAAGTTTGAAATGTGCTTTGGATAAAGGCATCGTGGCGATTTAGACTCTTTAATGGAAACGAAACGAGCAAATGCGCCATATACAATACCGCTCACAACTTGTGTTCCAAGAAACGTTCTGAACGCTCCAGAACGTTATTTACCGGTTTTTCTTTCTTAGTGGGTCATTTAACAATATGAACATACCAGTCGATTCGTCGAGCTACGCTGAGTTGAAAACTGACATTATTTTCTTGTTTCAGTTAAAGATGACCCAGCTACAGGCCATTCTCTCTTGATGGGCGCTAACTAGCGCTAATTAGTTTACGACCCTCCGAATCTTGCCATTGGAGTCTCCTCAGGAGATTTTGTCATAACGAAACGAAAAATTCCGGAATCTTAACTTACACTAATTGAATTCGAACTCAGCTTCCCACTACCACCATTTTTGTACCTGATATGCGTTTTATAGAGACCTTTCGAGAAGTTTTCTTACTTCAAGCATAAACAAAAAGTTCTTGATTTCAACCACTTTTTTCTGAGAAAGCTGATGAGAAGGCAGAAAAGCGTTTGGTATCTCGCATTCAGTATCAAGGACACTATCGCATCCACCAAAACCATAATTGTATGGGAAAAAATTAGAGAAATTCTGGAGTTCAAGGTTCACCACACGCAGCGAATTTGTTTGCATGTGTATCTTTCGATCAATTTCGATCAACTTTGGCAGGCAGTAGCGAAGTTGAGGTAGCAGTAAAGACCACAGCTTTTTTCGCAGTCGAAAGAGGATTCCTTACTTCAAGACAGTTTTGTTTTAGAGCAAACACAAATGCCTTTGTTTTTGTATAATAAAGGGCTATTCCAAGGCAAATTTTCTCGAAAGGAATTTTAAAGTCGTTTCCCTCCATTCAGACGGAAGTACCGGAACCTTGCTTTTGACAGCACTGAACATCTAACTCTCATCTATGAAATAATGTAAAATTGAAGGATTTCAGTGAAATTCAATTCTTCATTTCTATCATCCGCCAGAGGATGACGCAGGTACCGTGATTCTATGCTTGGCGTCCTCCATACACTAAGGCGAGCAGGTAATACCGCTCGGATATCCTACGGAGGTAATTAGCGCCTGTCGTAACTGCTTAGCGTTTGTTTATGGTTTTACTGTCATGCTCGCCCATGATTGTTTTCGAAAAAACTTTGCAGAGTTTGAATTTGTCGTTCATCTTGAAATGCAGTACCACATCTTACAAAAATCTGAGTCAAACATTAAAAATTTGGAGCCCTCCTGAGGTCAATTAAACCTCCGTCACATAATGTATGAGCCCCATCCTCGCTCGGGCCGAACAAGGCGCTGAGCACAAGTTCAGAAATAACTCACTTCCGTTCAAATGATTTAATACTTGATTTTGCACGGTCTACAAATCATCAGGTGTTTGTATCGAATAATGTACAGAATGAATATTTGATATTAAACTCATGATATGTATAAAATTTTGAACTTCTGAAGCTTTTCTTTCTTCGTTTAGAACTCTTGATAATGATAAGAATTGAGTACCTTCCTGTAAATGGTCGATATTTTCTGATGGATAGTTTGAAATATCAAAGGCCTCTTGGAGCCATCAACCAGGCTGAGCAGTCACGAAAGGCGCTAATTACCTCCGCAGGATATTCGAGCGGTATCACCCCTTCGCCCTGATGGAGGAGGCCAGGCACAGAGTAACGAGATATGAGTTTTCCATTAGACGATATGACTGAACATAAAAAAATTGAATTCAACGGATATCTGGTAATTTCACATTGCTAGATAGTTGAGAAAAAGGTGTTAAGTGCTGTCAGAAGCGAATTCTCGGTTCATCTCTTCAAGAAAAGAAAAACGGCTTCGGAAATTTCCTCGGAATTTTAGCTCCGAAACGGCTCTTTATAACACGAAAACGAAGGCATTTATGATTGCTAGATAACATCAGCGTCAGAAAATAGGAGATGTTCTTGTTAGCTGAAAAATGTGGCTTACGCAACCATCTCCGTAATGCTACAGCCTCGCAAAGTCAGGCAAAATTACAGATTATGGACAAAAATATTGCGCGTAGTGATCGTTGAGTCCCACCATCTCTCAAAATTTTGCACACTTGATTCGTTTTCTTGTTATTATGATACTGTTTTTTATAGAGAGAGAAAAAAAATTAAGTACTTCCATACCTGCCCGTAAGCCTCTCCAGAAAAAAGTGGTTGAAATCAAGACCTTTTCCTTTTGCTTAAAACGTGAATTTTTTTTTCGAAATTACGAATAAAACGTATATCAGGTACCAGAATAATGGTAGGGGGAAGCTGAATTCGAATTCAATCAGTGTGAGATAAGATTCCGGAATTTTTCCTTTCGTAATGACGATAGCTCCCGAGGAGACTCCAATGGCAAGATTCGGAGGGTCGTAAACCAATTAGTGCTACTTAGCACTACTCGAGACTGGCCTGTATCTGGGTCATATTCAATTGAAACAAGAAAATAACGTCAGTTTTGAGCTCAGCGTAGCTCGACGAATCGGCTGGTATGTTCATATTGTTAAATGACCCACTACGAAAGAAAAACCGGTAAATAACGTTCTGGAACGTTCACAACGTTTTTTGGGACACAAGTTGATGACTATGATGACGGAAAAGTGTGATCAGCCACCTTTCGGAGCCGTACGAATGACAATTTTTGAAATAAATCTCCTCTGGTAATAAATTTGACAAAGCTGGCTCATGGTGACATATATGCATTGTGGATTAGAAGGAGGTTAAACTTTCCCTCATCAAAAAAGGACTCCGCTGAACATATTAGGTTGAGTCATAAGTAACCCGACATTTCTGCATTTGCTCGAATTCAAGATCAAATTTTTTTATCAGGTCAAATTTTTTTGTCAAATTTTTTTATTTATCAGGTTTGGAGCTATTCTGTCTTTCCATCTTCATCGACTCACACGGTCGGGATTTTTAGACTAGAGCCGCCGTTCTTCAACGCAAGTGAAGAGATTGTTCAGTCAGTCATTCCTGTGCTTGAGAATGGGAAGAGAAGATGCCGCGTCTGTTCTGGAACCCGCGCTCCTTGGGTCAGTGCTTGAGATATCCGTCGACCATATTACCTTACCTTACCGATCGACTTTAGCCCATGATCGTCAGATGACTGAAGAACACTTAAGGTGGCTGATAACTCACGTGTGGTTTGGCATGAATGGGCCTCCATATCGTTCCTCAATAGGCCAGATCCGTTTCCGTCGGCCGTCCCCACTTGGCCTTGTTCTCGTTGGCGTAGTCGCCAATATACAAGTTCGAGAACAAAGAGTAGATGGAGTTTCGAACAGGAGCACTTCCTTTATGAACCTGGTTGAATCGCTTAAAATATTGGTTCGAGCAGTGACCAAATAGGGAGAGAAAAGGGGGGGAGGACGCTAGGTCCCCGTGTCGGCTCGGCAAAGGTGATCCGCGGGTCCTGTGGATTCAATTACCGACGACTCGAAGCGTTGTATCGGCCACTGTAGCCTCCTGCTCGATGAGCCATGGTCACCTTACCGGAAAGGCAGATTGACCCGATGATGGCCCTTTCGCCAAAGATGGTCCACCGAGTCGACCGAATTCTCAGACAACCAATGGCTTGCTTGAAGGGGTTGCAGGAAGAAGCCTTCAAATTTCGTCCCAGTGCGGACCCAAGCATGTTTCTGCTCAGAATTTCGTGCTCTATCTAGTGAGATTAATAGTAATGTTCTCACAATGACTCTCGGGCGCGAAATTTTCGACTTTATTTTTTTCGAAATTGGTGTCTAGTGTGGATAGATGTTGTTACGAATTCCTAGGTTGAAATTTCGTAGGAAATCTAAATACATCCAGGGCAATTTCTCTTTACGCAGTCCTTCAATCATACCATAGTACTTGATCTTCAATGATGAATAAATCTGCAAAAAGAATAGTCCTAGAAAGAGCCAAAGATTCTGGATCCTTCGCCAGTTTTTTATAACCACAATGCTTTGCTCGTAGATTTTAAACTCGAAACGAACTACGAATAATATTATGCACGTCATTATTTTTCTATAATTGGTTGGCTACTTATGCTTTCCCTTCCCAATTCGATATAAAAATTTTGAGGCCAAAATTTCGTGCCCTGACAAGTGGACCCCCTACACGTGTGCCAAACTTTGGCGACGTAATTTTTACAGGATGTAGGGTCTCCCATGGGCACTACGAAACCGTAGTCAGTTTTCCGGAACGACCTCCTGGGGTGGGAAAAAAGGCCGACGAAAACCAGTGAGTAACACGTGATGAGTCATAGGGCACCGCTCATCAAACACTGCGGGAGGCGTAGGAAAAGCGTCCAGATGGCTTAGTGGGTTGTGAGTTGGACTGTCAAGCGAACTGCGGGGTTTTGGGGATCCCCGGCATCGATTTTGTATTTGCACGCACGTGTTCATTACCATCATGCACTTTTGTGGTCACAAGAACCATATTTCACGCGAATAAGGCGATGCTCATTGCTCATCTAAAGCGTTCGTAAGATGCTGCTGTTGCAATAAGCGCAAGTTGTAGTAAATGGCAACATTAATATGGGTAGCCATCATCCACCGTAACTTACCTTAAATGGACGCAAAATAAGAAACTAATGTTAGATTCGTGATCAGCGACCCGAATAATCCCCACGTACGAAGTTTGGACGAAATCGGGTATTTTGACACACCTCACCCACCCTTACCATAGCCCATACACACTAGCCCATACACATCCAAACCCACCATTAGATACACTCACTTGTTGCAAATCACGAAACTAGTGTTAAATTCGTGACCCGACCCTCAAGTAGTGCATTAGCAGAGCTTGGACGAAATGGGTGACCACGACGTCTCGAGCCCCATGCCAGGTGTCGGTAGAGTTGCCCAGTGTTCAGTCTCTGATGAATTACTGGTAATCTTATGCCACCATTCAGACTCTAGCTGTCAGAAAATCTTCTCTCGTCTTGTATCCCTTCCAGCAGTTGGAGTAGATTGTATTAGGTCGTTAACTAATTATTTGCCGTTTTTTTCAAGCTTCTGTTGTGCGCCTGGTAGAGAAGCTTCCAAAAACATCCAGACAGTGTTCGATAGAGAATTATTTGCTCTTTCACGGCGTGTCTTTGATATTTACGAAACATCAAAATTTTGATAACTTTTTGACCATTGAAATTGAAATCAGAAGTGAGAAAAATTGACCCCACCGACAGTGAATTTTCTCTGCTTTGTTTCGAGACTTCCTGCAAAACTGTATATACTGTCTGAAAGTAGAGGAATTTTTCTACAAAACACTGCACAGCTTGTTTTGATTTTCCTTTGTTTTTGTTTACTTATAGAGCGTCAAAGTGGGGTATCTCAAAGAGAACAATAACTTATAGAGCGTCAAAGTGGGGTATCTCAAAGAGAACAATAATATTTGGATATTTGTGCTGCCTTCCTGCCGAATGTTTTCAATCAACTCTAAACACGTCACGGAAGAGCATTTATTGCTCTATCAGATAGTATGTTTATTTTTTCATGCTAGCCGTTTTTTAAAATTTTTTTCATGAAAATGTTTTTAAAATTCCTCGACGTGTAAAACTTTTCGTTGGAAACCTTTTGCAGAATTTCAAGCATTGTTCGAAAGAAGAGGATTTGGGCTATAAGGAGATGCATCATACTTTTTCAATCGCACCAAGTTTTGTGAACTTTTGTGTCGTCAAAGTGGAGAGTTCGACGGCTGGCGCAGCCGCGCGCGCGGCCAACGCGACGGCCGCGCCGCCACGCAATTACTGAGGCGCTGCCGCGTTGGCCGCTCGCGCGGCCACGCGAGACGTCGAAGTCTCCACTTTGATGACCTGAAAGTTAACAAAACTTGGTGCGATTGAAAAAGTATGATGCATCTCCTTATAGCCCAAATCCTCTTCTTTCGAACAATGCTTGAAATTCTGCAAAAGGTTTCCAACGAAAAGTTTTACACGTTGAGGAATTTCAAAGACATTTTCATGAAAAAAATTTCAAAAAACGGCTAGCATGAAAAAATAAACATACTATCTGATAGAGCAATAAATGCTCTATCGTGATGTGTTTAGAGCTGATTGAAAACGTTCGGCAGGAAGGCAGCACAAGTATCCAAAAATTATTGTTCTCTTTGAGATACCCCACTTTGACGCTCTATAAGTAAACAAAAACAAAGTTAAATCAAAACAAGCTGTACAGTGTTTTGTAGAGAAATTCCTCTACTTTTAGACCATACATACAGTTTTGCAAGAAGTCTCGAAACAAATCAGAGAAAATTCACTGTCGGTGGGGTCAATTTGTCTCACTTCTGATTTCAATTTCAATGGTCAAAAAGTTATCAAAATTTTGATGTTTCGTAAATATCATATACAAGCCGTGAAAGAGCAAATAATTCTCTATCGAACACTGTCTGGATGTTTTTGGAAGCTTCTCTACCAGGCGCACAACAGAAGCTTGAAAAAAACGGCAAATAATTAGTTAACGACCTAATACGTTCTTCGGCTACATTATCCTTGATTACATCTAAAAGGGTTCTGGCGCTCCGGTCCTGCACAATTCTCAGAAAACATTTCCCGTTTCCCGGCATATGCCACCGACAATCCATTGCTGTGGAAGTACTCTACCTGCGTTGTTCTCACGTTTTGAAAACGACGGTTCATCTACTTCCACAATCTGTGCAGGTCCTCCAATTTTTTTCTCGCGGTCGTCTGTTGAGCTGCTTTGTAATTACATCTCGAATACGACTGCTCCATCTCACAGTTGTGACGCGGCTCATGCCGACTTGTTCCTTGGACCATTTGAATGACGCCATTTCATGCGCTCAAAATTAAAGGGTACGAATTGCAGTCACGAAAGATAGCTGCGAGTTGTGGAACCATGTCCCGCTTGCTACCGCTCTTTTAGTGCAAGATGCATGCGCACATCTCCAGAATGGTGACATTTCGACTCCATCTGACAAACGCCTTTCTCCTGCAAAAACTTGACAGCATCTTCTTCGTTGTTCGGTAGGGTGAAGACGTTCATTGCAGCAATTAGTTTGGAAATAAGCAACACAAAAAATGAGTGCGTATCATGTCGCGGAAGAGCGGCGATAGCACGCGGGGACGCGACCAGCAACGATGTCCCAACGGTTTACAAGTACCGAAATTTCATCTTGAATCCGAACGCACGCAAATATCCGGTTACTTATGACTCTACCTAATGTCATAAGCGTTGTGATAAAATCGTTCTAAAGCTACTCAAGTGTTTTCACTGCTCTGCACTTTCAAACAGCTGTGACTTGTTAAGGTACAAGTCTGCCGAATGAGTAAAAAATGTGCCACTGACTTTTTGTTGATCGAGTTCACGAGTATCATCGATGTCTTTTACCTCAAACTTTAATTAAGCCAACATACGATGCTTTTACTAGAAGGCTAAGGGAGGATGTGAAGCTGGATGGTGAGTGATCGTACGCTCACTTTGAGCACCGTATTTATGAGAAGTAGGTTGAGGATGAGCATGCTAACATTTGATGAAGTTGAAGATACATAATTCTTTGTCGAAAATTCAGATCTCGATCAGATGACAAGGAATTTGCATGTTACATATGAGTCATACGATTATGGAATTATTTGAAAATCGCGATCATATGTAGGTGATAAAGGTACAGGGGGGGGGGTCGGAAGTATTTTGTATTTCGCTGTTTGGTAATAAGCTGCCACACCTTAGGATAGTCGGCGGAGAGGGAAGTACCCACCTGTTTCACCACCATCAAATTTGCTAACATTTTGTGGTTTTGCATGGTATGTCGTCGTATTTAGTTGTCTATAGATTTGAATGCCACGGATTTGGGAACAGTTCCCAGAACGAACGGACGGATAGGGCTTGTTCTGGCATGTGCTAGAAACCCTTGCAACACGGGCGAGTCCAGGGGAATACCTGGTGTGGCCGGTGCTGTGGCACTTCACTTCACTCTTCACCAAACCTTCTATTCACTTTAGTTTACTTTACCTTATTGAGACGTGAAACGCTTACATTCACGTAAAAAATAACAAAACAATAAATCTTGAACCGAAGAGAAACACAACTAGTGGCCTTTATTGGGTGGTATGAAGTGCATATGAGTACGATATATCAACGATTTAAACCAAAAGACATAACATGAGAAAAGCAAAAGAAGAAAATGAAAGACCCTGCAACGGCATGAGGTGAAGAAAGGCTGAAACATGGAGAAGATGAGGAAGGTTAACAGATGTAACAGAGGTTCTAGTCGATAGTCGAGATGTTTGCTGAAACTCTTAGTAGGCATCTGTAGAACCGTCTACAAGGAAAGGACGGAGCAGCCGGAGAGTTCTGTTGAAGAAAAATTTGTTCTGATCTGACTTTTCGCCGAGGAGTTAGAAAGTCTCATTCCTCCCTGCCCAGTCCTAGAAGTAACCTGTTCCAGAACGAGAAATTCGCTCAGTGCAACACCTTGCTATGCCTTTAAGAACTTTGAAGAACACAAGAATATTATTATATTTTTCGTTCTCCTCCTTTGAAGCGAAGGTAGATTCATTTGTCGTAGTTTCATTTGTCGCGCTCGATCAGCACCGTGGGGAATCAGTGTGTAATCCAGTTTGAAACCCCGCCATTTTTCGAGAGAAGTTCTTTTGGACGCTCTCAAGTAAGTCGATATCGTTCCTCTTCGTAGGGTTAAAAATAGTAGTACCGTTTTCGACTACAGGACATACGTATGTTTTGTGAGCACAGAGCAAAACTTTTGTGTTGCCTGATTTGAGAGTCTTAAACAAATTGTACGTCCTGTTAATGGCTTTATTTGTTATCACTCTTATGTGCTTCGAGAAATCCAGTGAACTATTTATAAGGAAGTCAAGGTCACTCACGTTATTTGCAACGGTTTTAAAGTTGTTTCATCTATGCGATACTCTGAGGTATAAGGATTTGCACTGCGCGTAATAAGTAGCTCAAAAATCCTTTTCACAGAAGGTGCAGATCCCACTGAGTCACTGACATAGTTGATGCCAGCATGGAGCTTATCTATGTCATCCGGAGATTCGATGCATCTATGTATTTTTATATCGTCTGCATACATCTTACTATCAAGCATACGTTTCCTTACAGAGGCAGAAAGCAAGAGCACAAATCCCACCTAACGTAGGGCCACACCTTGGTGTTTTTCCAATAATGACTAAATATTGCAGACCCTTTGAAGAGTTTCAATTACAATATTCAGAATTCCAGTTGATGCCCGTCCCCACGTGCTAGAAAGTGGCTGCCGCTACTCAGCGGTGACACCCTTATAACCAGAATTCCTTCGCGTCTCGGCTTAAAGACTTTTCCGCAACACAGGAACGACCACAATAGGAGCATTTCGTACTTAAGACATTTCTAAGGTTTGCGTTCGAATCGCGAAACGTCTAAAAATCTTGCTGGATGCACTCCACCGCGTCTCCTTTGTCCCGGCCCGTCACTGGGCTGCCTTGTTGTTGAGTATGAATGTGTCATAAGGCTACGCGTGAAAAGTGATCGTATGGGGTACTCCTTGTCGTTGTTGGCACGAGCTGCCAGCAATATGACAGTTATTTATCATGATTAGCCATTTTAACAATTCAGAATAATGAAAGTGAAAGCTAAAAGCCGTGAAACTTCAACGGCTTTCAGTGGAAACATTTTTCTTTCTGCTATATCTGTTATACTTAGCGCTGCTGGCAAATGCTTATTGATTTTGTCGTGAAGATCGCGAGCTTGAATGTATCGCTGAGCTGTGGCGTCAGTTGTTTCTGTTCGAGGACAAAGCAGAATCTGATTTTCGAGCTTTTAATTCCATTTTTGTTTCTTCATACAATTCCTAGCATGTTAGCTTACATTGACGGAACCGGTTGTGATTGTTGGTTGTATCGAGACAATTGTTTGCAGCTGTTCGGAATGAAGTGCACTATGTTTGCTGCCCAAATAACTACACCCTTATGGACTTCACACTTTTCCTCAGGTAGTCTATCTACTGTTTAACATTGATGGAAGTAATAATGGCCGTGCTTTTAGACGGCGGCCTTTGTTTTATCTAGTGAACCTTGTTATTCCAACTTTTATCATCACCTTGATCGCAATCACCGGTTTCTTCACCACAAGGTACTTTTTTCTGTCAAGAACTTGATGAATATTTAGAGTTCAATTTCAATAGATGTTCTATAGAAATGATTCAAAGCTCAAAGTTTCGAGAACCCTTTAGCTCAACAACTGGAGTGCGTGAGGAGAAGATATCATTGTGCATCACAACGTTGCTGTCGATGTCCATTTTAATGTTGATGGTGTCCGATCAAATGCCGTCGACGAGCACCTTCATACCGTTGATCAGTAAGTGATCATATCGTGGCTAATTTTGGCGGTTTTCAACATAAAGGAAGTCCTTCATGTCTTTCAAATAACCAAGAGGGTGGGATAACGGTGGAATCGCTATTTGTGCAAATAACGAAAAAAGCATTGACAACAAGGTGTTTACAGGTTGGTTCTACATGTGCGCCATAATAATAATATCGGTCGGTGCATTGGCTGCATCATTCGTAATCAGGTAAGTCTACTTTGCCTAATTTGTGAAATTTTTGTTCAATTATGTCGTTCCATCGTTGTACTCAGACTTTTTTCGTTGTTTGCCGTGAAGTCCTGATCTCGGTACCATGCCGTTATCTTTCCCCTAATATGTATATGCGTAGTTTATGGAACCAGAATGACAGTGGAGTTAGAGAGCCAAAATAACAGTGGAGTTTTTTAAAATGTCCTAATAACCTATAGTTTCTGCTTGCATTTACAGCGTTCAAAAATTTGGCTTACTCGGCGAACGACTGCCGCGTAAAGCAGTGAATATCACGAAGTTCTTCAGCTACATCTCCTTGACGAGGATACCTTCACATCTTGGTCCTAAGGTACTGCTTCCGCTGTTTCTCCGCCATTTATTCTCACACTATTCGTAGTGTTGCTAGTGTTTGCTACAAATTGAAAAAAACCGAACAGTCAGAACCAGCAAGCATCACAAAATTGTAGCACCCAACTTATACTACATTTTTTGTCTGAACGAAGTGTGGTGCAGTGATTTGCTATGACGTTTCTGACGTTTTTGACGAAGTTCAGAGGCGAGGAGGTTATGCTGAAACGATAAAATTGTTACAGAAACTAAACAACAGTTTATTAAATAAAGGTAAGAAACACTGAACAGAATTAAATGCTAAATGGGATTCTGTGAACCAACAAAGTAGAGTGAATACGCAAAAGCAAAATGGTTGCTTGAGGGAGAAGGGGTAGAAAGAGTTCGTTGTTGACATATGGCTTTCAAAGGAGTGACTTCAAATCGTCCGAGACGGGGCAGGGAGCTGGAGGTGTACTGCCTCATTGTCCTTTTCACAAATACATTTGTTCACATCTGCCTAGAAAATTTCAACTATTATATTATTTTGTAGAATAGCCGAAAGACCAAACACAAAAAAGTCGAGGAACGATCCAGCACAATCGCGCAATTTGCTAAATACATTTTCACTGCTGGCACCGAGGTAGGTGTTTTTTGTATTACGTTTTTGCTTGAGAAGGTTTTTTTCTAGAAAACAGTGTTTCTTAACTAAAGGGTACGATGTGAATGTTGGCTTCGTTGAGCAACAAGGAAGCCTATGAGATGATGTTGTTCTGTGCCAGTTGTCTCATGTTGACGCGAGTCAAGTGTTGTCCTATCGCAAGGTTCGAAAAGATGCTGTATGCAGCATGAAGGCTGAAATCAATTCAAACAAGCTTTCCAACGCATGTAGAAGAGTTTGCATTGAGATGAAACGCTTTACTACAACAAATTGGGCCTTCAATAAATTCTCGACACTACAATTTTATTGAAATCAGCATATCAACAAAATTTCTCCAGCTTAAGCTGATGTAGTATAACAGTGCACTGATAATTGTGTACCAGTGCACGATTTGCGTTCGTCGTCCATCGTTAAGCGGCCATTTATCTATCAATAATTTTTCAATTTTGTCCTATTCCTTATTTGAAACAACAATCGCCGCGTTCTTCAAAACGTTGCTGACGACGAAACTGATGTCGAGTTCTGCTTCAGATTCCAGCCTATCCTCACTGGTCTCCCTATGTAAGTCGTTATTTTGCTGGATGCACCAACGTCGAGCCACTAGCACTTCTTCAGCATATCGTTTCGTTATTTTCAATTATTAGTTGTATTCTTATGTTCGGCACGGTTTGAGTTTGAAGATTTTTGTGGTATTTTCTCGTTTCATTGAGTGGCTTCCTTTCTGCTGGCAACTAAGCGCTTTGATCGTCGTGGTTTCATGGGTGTATATAGGGTGTAAATATAGTTCAGAAGGTAAAAAGAGGTCGTTGTTCGTTTTCAGAAGTGCATTCACGTCAGTTTTTGTTTTATTACTTGCGTTTTTAAATCTTACAGCACCTGAATGAAGTCGTGGAAGTGAAGAAGATGACCTTTTGTTGTAATTCTTCGCACATTCGATTGATTTTATGGGGCCATAGGTATTGCTAAGCAGAGGTATTGTAGGAAATAGGGTGATATTCAATTTCTAATGAGATTGAGATATGCACTCACATCACCACTGTTTGAAACAGCACTTTTCACTTCACATTCTGTAGTTTTTGGTTTGTTCCGTTGAAGTTCCCACCTCTATTCCATATATTCTGACTCTACATTTCACTTAAGTAGCTACCTGTGCTTCTAGTACTTCTTGATGAACCTACAGTTACTACAGTTGATTTTTAGTGACATTTTCCCTCTCTGGCATTTTATTGTCAACGTCCAAGTCAGGCACCCAGGCGCCCGTCGGTGAACCTCTGCGCCCACCGATACTAGCGGATGACACCGCTGCGATATCCGACGGGTAATTAGTGCGTAGTGTTACTACTCGGAGGTCTCGTTTTTTCCTTGGAGTTATTCGACCTCCTTTTACATGTGGATTTTGTCTCGATTCTTTCAAAGATCATCAGCGATTACAGTATAAAATTGAAATTATTCATATAAAAAAAGCACAAAAACAAGTTCAATGACATAATTTCACTCAATTGCATTAGCGTTACTTCATTTTTTCCCCTCCAATATATTTCGACCACCCTGCTCTACAACTCGTTCAAGTTTTTTTCTCATTCCAGCGATGTATCTTGAGCATACATCTGGAGTGAGAGACCGCCAGTACTGGATAATTGACTGCTTGAGATCGTCTAAATTCCTGACGCACTGCTTCCTGAATTCTTTCATATTCATATTTCTGACGATATCTATAAATGGGAATTTAGAGTTCACCTGATATGGGTCTTCATATTCCCCCAAACAAGTTCAATGGGATTCAAATCAGGGCTTTCGGCAGGCCAATGCAAGTACGTCACTCCAAGCTCGTCAAAGCGTCTCAACGTTGCTTGACTCTTATGACAGGGCGCGTTGTCCTGCACGAGCTGAGCGAAGCCGAAAAGCGATATTCTTATTTCTTTTTTCACTGAAGTCTTCAAATTTTGATTACAGATCCTTCTTCGTACTTCAGAAACACTTGTAGGAAAACACTGAGCACAGAAATAGAAAAGTCTTAAAATATGACGAACCATTGAATTTTTGATGGTTAAACGGTACGTAGGCTCGCTCAATCATCTTGCAGTACAACGCACTGTCAATGCGCGTTGTGCCAGGCAAAATAATCAGGGCTGTTGCTCCTCTGGTAGATATTCCGCCCCATATGTGGACCTTAGCCGGATGCTTGGCGCGATTCCGCATCCTGGCATATTGGTCCCCGGGTTTCACGAAGCAGTATTTAGTGGAGCTATCAACTAAATGGGAAATGAAGCTGGAAATATTTACACACAGAATCAAAGAGTGAAGACCTACTCTGAACAGTGCACTCGTCCGTGAAAACGCAGTTAGAAAATGTGCTATGCGTTTCAAGCATAGTGGTACAGAATTCCACACGGTGCATCTTATTTATGTCACGAATGGTGTGACAGTACTTTGTCGTGGTCCTCTTGAATCCCAAACGGGACCGCGTCCTCCGTATCTGTGCAACACTTACACGGACTCCGCGCGAAAGAAGCCTCGTGACAATGGCAGAGGCTGATGATGAGCTATCAAGCTTATAACAACGCTCCACTTCCCTTTCGATAACTTCTTGATGAACTGTAATGCCTCCTATGAACGACAAATGTAATCGGTGATTAATTGTGAAACAAGTAAATAAATAAGTAAATAGGTAAATAAATTATCAAATTAATAATGAATAAACATTCAAGTCATTTCATTTAAAACGGGAGGTTCGCTTTTCTTGGAGAGTTTCTACTCCTGCATTGTGCGCTGAGTATGAGCCGTCTAAATACGCGTTTCATTATAAGGTTTTGAGAAATTTTAGAGGTTAGGTGCGTCAGCGTTCCCACGGTACGTGAATATCAGTTGGATAATATCTCCATCTATGATTTTACCAACATACTATGTACGAAATAATATGGACAAGGATGCAACTATATACACAAGTATAGACTGTAATTGTTCACAATTATTACTCTAGCTTATGGTCAACGTAGGAATGGGGATAAAAGCTGGAGCGCAGATTGGTGGACTAGGATAAAACTCTGCAAGAAGCTACATATTCACAGCAGGAACTGTGGCAGAAAGTGGCGGAATGGCACACTGAAGTCCTTTAACATTAGGGGTTGGGAAAACCTGAGCTCCTTACTGTTGGTCGCAGCATTAGTGGCGAAACATTGAAGGCTGTACAGTAGTTCGCGAAAAGATATGTCACCTTGCATTTTTGGGTACAGATCGGTGAAACCAAAAGGGATTTCATTCCAATTGACAGTTTCAATAACTATTATCGAAAATACACTAATCTGTGCCCTTGTCGGAGATTCTAGATTTTTTTAAAAAATTTTAAACTTATTTTCATATGCATTTTTGAACGAATGTATCTTAGGAATCACTGAACTTCTGCTTGTCTTTTAGTGATGTTCTGATAGAGCATGATTAGCTTGTTCTTATAGGCTATGAATTTTAGTTCCAGGACATGAATAAACCATAGAATTTTTTGTGTGAATTTTTTCACGGTCAAAAAATGGTGAAATCATGGGACAATCTTTCATATAAAATTACATATTTTAGTAACCAGCGAATGAAATAACATCAAACTAGGATATCTGACAGCATAAGATTTTTTCTTTCCCAAGCATATCTAACTTTGGAGAATAGCCGTTTGATTACAGAGAAAATGTCTAATGAAATTGCATTTACACAAGCGGCCGTTTTACGAATACCCAGAGGGCATTCGGCTCCAGATTTCTCTAGTGCATAGAAGACTTATTGATTGTTAGTTACTTAATAGAAAGCAAAATAATTCCCGCTAATATTCAGAAAATCGTCTTCTAGTTGGACCAAGAGAAAGTGGGGCACAAACCCGCGCAGCGTACGGTGGCGGGATAGTGATGCATACAACAACAGATGATTTTCTGAGCAATAGCGGGAATTATTTTGTTACCTGTTAATTACCTGACAAGCAATAAGTTTACTATGCACTAGAGGAATCTGGAGTCGAATGACCTCCTGGTATTCGTAAAACGGCCGCTTGTGTAAATGCAATTTCATTGGCTATTTTTTTCTGTAATCAGACGGCTGTTCTCCAAAGTTAGATGAGCGTGGGAAAGAGAAAATCCTATGCTATCACATATCCTAATTTGATGGTATTTCATTCGCTGGTTACTGATATATGAAATTTTATATGAAAAATTGTCCCATGATTCCACCATTTTTTGACCGTGAAAAAATTCACACAAAAAATTCTATGGTTTATTCATGTCCTGGAACTAAAATTCATAGCCTATAAGAACAAGCTAATCATGCTCTATCAGAACGTCACTACAAGACAAGCAGAAGTTCAATGATTCCTAGGATACATTCGTTCAAAAATGCATATGAAAATAAGTTTAAAATTTTTTAAAAAAATCTAGAATCTCCGACAAGGGCACAGATTAGTGTATTTTCGATAATAGTTATTAAAACTGTCAATTGGAATGAAATCCCTTTTGGTTTCACCGATCTGCACCCAAAAGTGCAAGGTGACATATCTTTTCGCGAACTACTGTATGTATAGTGAGACATCTTGAATATGCCAATATTAAAACTTAGAGAGGAATTTCGTGTGACAGTCAGTTCCATGTCTTTGTACGGTTTGAAACACGACTACGCCACAGCAGACTGGAAGTGTTCAGTGTCATCACCCTAGGTTAGGATCGACGTAGGCGAGAATGGAAAAGCTGAAAAGGTCGACTACATAGCAACTCGCAAGGTGGGGTCTTTGGAGATATGTTCCCTCACCATCTAATTTTTTAGCAGGTTGTCTATATCGGCAACCACCATGAACTGCGGTTTCCAGCGTGTTCTCTGAACCATGCATTCGTGTTCTTCTAGGTCACATTGTCAGTCGATTCCCTATGAATCACTGTGATGCTACATTTATCCACACTGACTCTAGATTCGATGCATAGGACTTTTCAAGATGATGGATGGAGGAATGATAGAGTCAATTCACATCACTTAGTCGTGGGCATGGTGTTATTAGCTCCTACATAGTATTGAAATCAGTTCGAAGTGTGATCATCAGAGATTCGCTTAGACACCATAAGTTGCGTCATTGAAGTGGCTTCATAAGTTTTCGTTTACTCCTTTTTTTCAACAGCACGTAAAACTTGTTAGCCTTCTGTGCGCATTCAGAACTTGAATCATCGGCTAGAATATAATTCTGTCTTTTGTTAAGGTACAAGCCTATCCCAACGTACATCCAGTGTCGTCGTTCAATGGGTGCGTCAATGTTGGTGAGCCGCTCTTGAATGGCAACGGTCAGTGTTGTATTTTTTAGAATCATAGGCAACTTCCATTTTCAATACCATTTCAGATCTCACAGTTTCTAAATAAATATCGACACCATTCAACTTAGCGGACACCAGTACTCGATTTTTTTCAGTCGTCGAAAATCGCTGAAACTTTGGACAGGGGGTAATTGACGGCGCTGATAACGAATCTGCTGTACGTTTTCACGTGATCCTGACTGGACCACTCAAATCGCTACTTGGGTGGTCCAGTCAAGATCACCAGTTCCGCTGAGACTTTGTTTATGGGGGTTCTCTGGTGTCCTGAACGCGATGGTAAAGTCCGTTTCACAAATGGCGGTCGAATATGGTCGTGTTCAGGACACCAGAAAACACCCCTAAACAATGTTTCAGCGAAATCGGTGATCCTGACTGGACCACCCAAGTAGTCGATATGGGTGGTCCGAGACCACCCACGTGAAAAACGGTTAGCAGATTCGTGTTCTAGACCCCAAATAACCCCTATGGACGAAGTTTCAGCGAATTTCGACGAGTGAAAAAAATCGAGTATTGGTGTCCGTTTAGTTGAATAGTGCCTAGATATCTTGTTGTTCTGCTTATGTATAGATCTTCCACAGTTTCAAATCCCGATTTCAGACGACTCACTGGTGAACCCACCCTTTTCGAATGCAACAAGCAGTGAAACGTGTTCGCAGTGAGTTTTTACGTTACTATTCCTATTCTTTGGTGTTCCTGCATGTTTTCTTGACTGTTTGCCATTTAACTGCGACGTTTCACGAAATTGTTCCACAAATAGGGCTGCAAGACCACTGCTCGCAAATATTTGACTAGACTTCGAACTCGCTTCTGAAGCTTTTCAGGAAGATGACATAGTTCTTACAAGGGAGGTCAGTGAACTTCCCCCGACGATTCTCAACAAGACCTATATGTTCTAATAGAGCTTGAAGCGTAGATCACAGATATGTGATTTATTTTTGCTGAATGGCAGTGGGTGGTCCGAAAATTGCAAAAAAAGTAAACACTGCTCTGACAGCACTGCTGAGGGGCGCTGAATAGCCCCTGAGGTGAGAGGTTCTCGCAAGTGTGCTTCGGTAGCGCAGCGGTACGCCAGTGGACTGTTGTTCAGGAGGTCGAGGGTTTGGATCCTGTGGATGTGTTTTCGTTTTGCTTCAATCGCACTGATACCAAATGGTGCTCATTTTGCGATTTTGTCCTGGGGATTGAAGAAAATGATGTTTGGAGCACTCTAAACCCCACAAATTTTAGTAAATGGCAACATTAATGTGGGTAGCCAATATCTACCGTAACTTACCTTATACAGACGCAAATTCAGAAGCTAATGTTGGATTCGTGATCAGCGACCCGAATAATCCCCACGTACGAAGTTTGGACGAAATCGGGTATTTTGACACACCTCACCCACCCTTACCATAGCCCATACACACTAGCCCATACACATCCAAACCCACCATTAGATACACTCACTTGTTTCAAATCACAAAACTAGTGCTATATTCGTGACCAGCGTCTCAAATAGTCTCATTAGCAAAGTGTGGGCGAAATGGGTGGCCTGACGTCTCCACCCTCATGTCAGGAGTTGGTAGAGTTGCCCAAGCTTCAGTCTCTGATGAATTACTGGTAATATTATGGCACCATTCAGACTCTAGCTGTCAGAAAATCTTCAGCATCCACTACCTTCGATCCAGAAATTGCACGGGAGTCTCACCTGGATTGCTGATCACGAATTTTACTTTTGCTTCTGGTTTTGTGACTGATGAGCGCTTGCTATGGGTAAGTAAGGTGCGTGGGTCAAAATCGCCGATTTCGTCCAAACTTCGTGTGTAAGGGTTATTTGGGTCGCTGATCACGAATTCAACATTCGTTTCTGAATTTGCATCTATTTAAGGTAAGTTACGGTAGATATTGGCTACCCATATTAATGTTGTCATTTACTAAAATTTGTGCGGTTTAGAGTGCTCCAAACCTGATTTTCTTCAATCGTCATGACAAAATCGGAAAATGGGCATCATTTGGTATCAATGCGGTTGAAGCAAAACAAAAACGCAACCACAGGATCCAAACCCTTGACCGTCTGAACAACAGTCCACTGCGGTATCGCTGCGCTACTGAAGCACACTTGCGTGATTCTCTCACCTCAGCGGCTATTCAGCGCCCCTCAGCAGTGCTGTCAGAGCAGTGTTTACTTTTTTTGCAATTTTCAGACCACCCACTGCCAATCAGCAAAAATAAATTACATATCTGTGATCTACGCTTCAAGCTCTATTAGACCATATAGGTCTTGTTAAGAATCGTCGGTGGAAGTTCACTCACCTCCCTTGTTAGGTGTAGCTTTCTGTGGAGAGATTTGTATTTGGAGTACTGAATGGATGGATTGGAATTTGATTCATACGCGCTCAATTGTTTTACTTTCAGGCGACAAAAGAAGCGTCTTCACTCACTCAGCGATATGAGTTTCGATGAAAGGTGCGCCTTTTGTTTTATGTGCCTTATATACTCTTCGCTTTATTACATATCTTACCTTACATACCCCGCGCAACCTTTGTGAGAATGCAGGGCGATTTAACAATCATGAGCATAAGTCGACAGTGCGTAAATAAGCATCGACATCATTTTTCCTCCCGCAGGTGCAGTAACACAACAAACTTTCACCTCACGCATTTTCTAAGCGGAAACTTGAGTATGACCCATTTGACTGTGCGTCAACTACAACTGGCAATGACAACTTAACACGGGACTGACGGATCGACCGACCAGTGCGTAGACAAGGCGTAGAAACTAACAACGGAACTGCCGCTCAGTGTCCGTGCGACGCGTGTGCGCGCCCGCGTACGGCGGTACCAAGTGGGCGACGACAGGCACGCACCCTTCAGTTATACGGTAGTGAGAATAGTAAGGGCCCTTACAGACCCGACAACGTGCAATTTTAGCGACGAATTAGCCGTTATAAATGAAATTGAGCGAAACACACGACGACGAGCATTCTCGTCCAACGCGACGTTTGCGGCGGCCGCATTGCTCTAATCGATAGCTGCGTTGCAACGCGCGGTCACCGCCGCGGTGAAGACTGCGAATCCGTCGCTCAATTTTTTGTCTGGTCTGTAAGGGCCCTAACAAAACGTTCAGAACTTTTGCTTGTGGAACTCGGAACGTCCTGGCAGAATGAAAAGTGCTAGGTGCATTTAATAGTGAGGGAGGGGAGTTTAAAATACGCGTATGTGGCAAATCCCTACTCTAACGGTGAAGAACTTGGCCACACTTGTACACCTCGGTCCAGACCTCTTTTCGGTCCTTAGAGTGCATTTTTAGTGTGAAGTTAGAATGAAGTGTGCTGTTCTTTTGTAGATCTTCCCGGCATCTGGCAAAAGTTGAGTACGATTGGCTGGCGACAGTGATCGAGCGCTGCACCTTCCTGCTATTTCTTGTTGCCTTTCTATTCGTCTCTCTCGGTATTAATTGTGTCGGATTTCTGCACTGGACATACTCCGAGCCACCAGAATACGCAGTACGAACGACTAATCCCACGTTGTGAATAGATGTCTTGTATTGAATTTGTCCATTTGTAGTACGCCTGATTTCCATTCCTATGCGGGTTGTCTACGAGTCATTTCTGCTATATACAAATCTCAGCTTATTCTGTTCTTCCGATCTCTACGAATTTTTTTCTAGTCATGGTCACTAGATTTTTTTTGCAATTTTAGTGTTTCTGCTAGATCTCTTTGCTTTTTTGTTTTTAGAGCACATGCATATCTTTAAAAACATATTCTTGATAGTCAGTCTGCCCAGAAAAATGGAAGCTTTTCAGAATTGACCATGAGAGTAAGACGGACATCTGGCGAAACAATACTCCTCCGTTGTCGTTTACCACTGGGTTATGCATGCTACAGTACACGGAGCACAAAGATAAAAGAAAAGTCCCACGTAGGTAATTACCGACAACACTAAGGAGCGTTACCTCATATTAACTAGTAGAGCGCTCAAAGAAGCTAGCTATTGAGATAATTCTTAGGCAATTCTAAGGCTCTTAGGTCCTCTAAGGTTATCAAGTGTCCCTTAACTTCCCCTACACTCAATGAAATGACAGATCCGTCGAAAATGGGGAAAAAAGAAAAAGGAAACGGTTGGTTTTTTTTTCAAATTTACCGCTATGCAAGCTGATTTGCTTGCTTGCCGCACCATCATCATGTGCTCCCTTGCTACGATCTGTTGCTCTCTAAGTGCTAGCTTTAAAAAAACGTGTACGTGGTTTATATCAAAAGCATTTTTACCGTCAATAAATCATATTATTCAAAAAATATGTACTTTCAATGAGACAACTGAAGTCAAAAACTCTGAAGGAATGAGAGGGACAGGCACGTAATAGGAGGTAAGTAAATTCATGCTAAATTTGCATCAAATTTCCTGCTCAAAAAAAAACCGAACTTCCATCTACGTACTTTCTAGGTGATCTTTCTAGGCTCGATCTTCTCGGGGATTCAGATCACCTATTTCGCCCGTCCTTGAGAGTACTTTTAAGACCATGGATTTGGCTAGTAGCCACATACAGTACCGGACGTGTCTTTTGATCAAAAGCCGAAAAAGCCGGCAAGAACCGCTCCATAGCGGCTTTTTCGAATAACTTTCTTATAATTCAACTATGTGTGGAATTAGGCCTAGATTTGAGCCCAGCAGCTCGAGCTCTATCCATCCATATACACTTTTTCCAAATTCGTGAAACGTGCTTTCAGTCGATTTTTTCGACCCCACGATTTTCGGACTCCGTTGCCCTTCGGTCCCTCGCTTGGTGACTCACCACCAACTAAGCTCCGCCCTCTCCTTGCCGCATACAGTGCGTTTCAAAATTATAAGACCACCCTAAAATTTGCAAGTTTTGCTCCTTTTACTTCATTTCGTGAAATGGTACTGCTTACACTGAATTCAGCGTGGGCTGAAACCATACTTGAGAACAACTCAGTATTATCTCAGGAAAACTAAAATTTTTATAAAGAAATGTTTAGAATTCCACTGTTTCAAAATTATAAGACCACTCAATATACACTTCCGTTTTATTACAATAAAAAATCAACAATTACAAATTAAAAATTAACAATTCCACCGCGATTAGAAAGAGTTCAAAAATTCTGTCTGGCATGCTTTTCACCAACTTTTCCAGGATACCAAGATTCAAACTGCTTCATGCCTCCTCGATTGCTCTGCGCAGTTCTTCGACGTTGTTGAATTGTCTCCCGTCGCTGTATATCTGACGTACAAGAATCCCCCAGATGTTCTCAATCGCATTCAAGTCCGGAGAGCAAGCTGGCCACTGCATCACGCGAATATTTTTGGAGTTCAGCCACTGCATAGTGGACCTACTGGCATGTACAGATGCGTTGTCCTGCATGAAAGTGAAGTGCGACGTACGATGTTCGCGAAGAAACGGTAGCAAATGATCTCGAAGAACGTCCTGATAGTCTTGTGAGTTCATTCGACATGTTGTGAATGCTAGCCGAAGGACACCAAGGCTACAGAATGCTCCCCAAACCATCTGGGAACCACCGCCGAAAATACGTCTGCTAAAGACGAGTGGGTCCTTCCGCAAGTCGCGCCAATAGTAATGGGATCCATCCGGGCCATCCAAGTTGAACTTCTTCTCGTCAGAAAACACTACCTAAATGCACCTGACTCATTTAAGTGGGAATAATATTCGAGTGAAGGAATGGTGTACCTTGCTCCAATCAGTCGTCATCTTCCTACGCGCAAATTGAAGTCGTTCTGCCTTGTGGTTATCAGTCAACCTTGGAGCCCTCTTCGTCGACTCTAGGACAATGTTACCGCCTCTTGTGACTGCCCTCCAGATGGCCGTCCTTGACGCATTCAATGATAATTCCGCCTTCGCTCGATTGATGGAGCAAGTCGAGTTGGACAAAAGTCGTTGGATTTGTCGAACATCTTGGCCGGAAAGCCCAGAAGGCCTCTCAGATTTTGGTTTTCTTCGATATCGAGCAGGATCTTTGAAATAGTTGATTATTGCACATTTGGAGCGGCGAAGTTGGCAAGCGGTATCTCCAGTTGAGTGTTCTGCCTCATGTAGAGCTCGAATTTGCGCTTGCTCCTCAGGTGACAGTCTGGTACCACGCGACATGTTACCGTTAGAATAGTAGACAGTACCAAGGTCAATATGGAGTAGTTTTGACTCAGCTTGGGTACAAAATCACAGTTATAACAAATGAATGTCGTAGATGATCTTGATAATTTTGAAACAGTGGAAATTCAAAAATTTCTCTATAAAGTTTTGTTTTCGAGAGATAGTTCTGGGTCGTTTTCATGTATGGTTTCAGCCCACGCTGAATTCAGTGGAAGCAGTACCATTTCACGAAATGAAGCAAAGGAGCAAAACTTGCAAATTTTAGGGTGGTCTTATAATTTTGAAACGCACTATATAAGTATGGGTCGCTCGTTGCACCGACTAGCTCCGCCCCCTCCTATACAATATAAATTATTATTATTATTTATAATTCATTCAACGTGGACTTATGCCACGGAAGTAATAAACATAACCAAGGAGCAAGAAAGGATAAGACAAAAATCAGTCAATCGAACACAAGCGACCACGAATGTTAAGAGAAAACAGAAACGACAACTACAGGCAAACAAAAAATCTCCTATTATTAACAAGGCATGTGAACAAATAAAACAGCGAGAACTCAAATTTCAAGAAGACATCTTTGCTTATTCAATAGGGATCTGAACGAACTCAAAGTAAGTGATAAAGCATTTTCCTTCATCAGATTTCTATGTTTTCGGAACACTCGATGAGAAAAAAGTTTGTTCTTGCACTGCTTTTTGCGACAGCGCCACGAATTTTGAGGTAACCGTTGCGAGTCCTACTTGGGGAGAAGTCAAACATTTCTGCCAGATCATCGAGAACTTTTCCTGTTAGAATTTTGTGAAGCATTACCAAATCATTTCTGGCTCTTCTACTTTTCAAGGACCACAGTGCCAGTAGTTTATTTCACCACCGGGGATAACGTTGTACTTTGAGCCGAAGCACATAAGGAAAAGCTTACGCGTAAAATTATTTTGGACACTTTCTAGTAATTTTATGTCTTTTTTATGAGGATTGAAAACGGTAGTGCCACTCTCTAAAATAGGTCGCACGTATATCTTGTACGCTCTCACAAGAACCTTAGAATTGTTAGTTCTGATCGTTTTGAAGAGGTTGTACGTGCGAATCATCGCCTTATTGGCTAGCGCCCTGCAGTGTGGGCCAAAGTCCAAATTGCTCACAAGGTGAAACCCAAGATCTCGCACATTGTTCACAACGCGCACGTTAGCACCCGCAAGCTTATAGGAGGGAGGAGTATTCGTAGCACCAATGATAAATACTTAGGATTTTTCTGCTGCAAGGGGCAATTTATGAAGAGAAGCCCAGCCTTGTACATAATCGACAGCTTTTTGACGACATTTTTCATCCTGCGACCCAGATATCCGTCTATATATTTTGATGTCATCAGCGAACATATTACAGATGACACCAAAATCAGAGATACGCACTGGGAGCTCGTGAGTAAAAACTAGGAACAATAAGGGGGAAAGCACACCGCCTTGGGGGACTCCGCTGGTGGCATAGTAGACCTGAGAAAATGACTTTCCCACCTTGACCTGGAAGGACCTTTCTTCTAAAAAATTTCTTATCCACTTAACTATTAGTGGATGCACGCTAACAACAATTAATTTCTGAACCAACAACTCATGGGGAACTTTATCGAATGCTCTTGCAAAGTCAAAGTAAACAACATCGACCCGATTCCTTGATTCAATGGCACAGGTCCAATCGTTAAGTGACGAAAGGAGCGCTGATTCAACAGAGCTTCCTTCCCTGAAGCCAAACTGCTGCTTTGGGATAACATTATTGTTATTGAGATGCACTGCTAGATGTCTCTTCATAAGTTTTTCAAATATGCGACAAAATATAGAAGTAATACTTATTGGCCTATAGTTATTAGGGTCGCTGAGCGGCTCCTTTTTTGGTACTGGAGTGACAAATGTGTATTTCCAACGTTTTGGGGACCTCGCCTCGAATGTAACTTAAATTAAATATGTACTCTAAAGGGCGAATAATTTGACCGATTACCCTTTTAACGAAAGCTAGTGGTACAAAATCCGGGGTATTCGAAAAGGAGCTCGATAGCTTGTTGACAATTTCTAGAATTTCTGTACTGTGAAACCAGAGGGTTGGCTCCATAGGAGGAAAATGAGCTTCGATGTTGGTATTGTCAGACTTATTAGAACGAGTGTAAACTTTTTGGAAAGCTTTTGCAAGAATTTCAGCCTTATCTGCGTCATTAATTGCAACATTTTTATCATCATCCTCTAGGGTTGGGATATCCTGTCGCTTACAGCACCGAGACCTCATGTATTTGAAGAAGCTAGTTGGATTTTTTTTTGACTCAATTTGCTGTTTTTCTCGGTAAATGCTGTACCGGTGCAACTGCCTCTCCACTTTAACATTTAGGGATTTATATTTTTCCCACATAGAAGTTTCATTTCGAGAGACGGCCGTTTTCCAGAAATAAGATCGCTTGCTCAAAAGTTTTCGCAAATAGCTAGGTAAGCTAAGATCTGCTCGACTGCACTTACGGGCGGGAACAAAGATATCAATCGTGTGTTGAAGAATAGCAATAAAAATCTCATAAACTTCGTCCACAGTTTTGGCGGTATGGAAAGAACCTAACCAGTCGATGTTAAATAAATATTCTTGAATAATTGCATAATCGGCAGATTTGAAGTCCCTAATAAAATAGACACGTTCCGGAAGCGAATTAACATTAAGATCGAACTCTAAAGTAGAATGATCGCTGGAGCCAATTGGTGGCGAAATATGCACGTTTTTTATAAGCTTAGGTTCATTGTAAAAGATGAGATCCAAATACGACGTTCCTCTAGTAGGGAGGAAGACAAAAGGTTCGAGGCTATGAGTTATCAACACATCGTGGAAGGATTGGACTGATCCAACGGCGTATACTTCTGAGTTGGTGTGTAATAGAGGCATATTAAAATCCCCCAGAAGGATACAGGGTAGCTCAGACGCGCAAAAGTCGCTAATAACTTTCAAAAGTTGTTGGGTGTCCCCTAGAGAGCAGTTAGGACACCTGTAAACAGAAATCCAACGAGTCGCTTTTGGAAAATTAACATCACAAATTAAAATTTCGTACGCATTCTTGACTGATTCCTGAAAAACAGTCTCATAAGAAAGAGAATTTTTTTACTAAAACAACGATTTTCATTTGCATCATTCTGATCGCATGTATCTAATAAATTTGTTTGTAATCAGAGGTGCACTAAACACTACTATATGAGGTGTGAATGTCATCATTAGGGCACCTCACCATACGCAGCGAGCCGTCGATAGGTCCGTGAGGGCTGCATGGCCTCATAACTATTGCTGCTCCAAGCATACGAAGAAACTGCGGCAATCGTGCCACTGGGGTCATTTAGGACATTTTTTTCGCCACAGGCGGTTTACCGACATTGCCCCGGACCTGCAAACCAAAACACAACCAGATTGGTCTCTTTTCATTTTTAGAGAAAAATGCATAAAAACCGCTTTTCAAACCGGAATTCCTCACGTTAGAGGTCGTTTCCTTCGGTCAGTCGACGGAAATTCTAAATCATGGATCAGGGTCAAGCTGCTCTAGTCATGCTCTTCTCATCAAATTTTCCGATTTCTCGCTCTCGATACTCTGAATCCGTCACCTTTTCTGTGTAAAAATGTCAAAAGTTGCGTTTTCGTGCAACAAAAAAAACCCGCATAATTGGTGGAACAAGCCTATATTTGATGCGGACTATTTAGCACTTCTAACGAGTTCTGTTATGGCACAATCCTGCAATGCGCAGTGCCAAAATGTTCTATTTCAACGTATCGCGAAAGGTCTACATCTACCAAATTTTTCGTGACCGTTAATTTCATCTGAAACACTTTTCTGCTGTGCTAGATATAGAAATGATCGGCTTGACACTCTCTCTTCGAATATGCAGATGAAATTTGATTCCACTGAAGAATTGTTTAATTTCAGTTGTGATTCAGCTATGTGTGTAAGTAAAATTGGAGAGAGTTATGACGAAGCGGCACTCGCGGCAGCGTCTAGTGCCGCCGGCCGCGTTTTGGCCAACGTTTACCGGCGGGACTATAAGTGTACATCAAATATCTCGAGTTTGTCGCAGGAAAACTCCGGAAATTCAGGTGCTTTCGAAAAAATAAGCAAAAAACGAAATGGAAGCACGTAATGGTGTGCAGTATCCGCCCTAGTGTCGGTGATTTATTTTTCTCTTTTCTCTTAACTCGCTTCTCTTGCTTTTCAACTATATGCTTTCACGAGACAGCAAATGTAGGTGTTTCGCTAAAGGCACCCTCTGAATACAATACTAAACATAATGAAGTTTTTATTCGTAACAAAACAACGCATTCATAATTGGACCCCGCCTCAGAGAATCTAGCAAAATGAAGAAGGAAAATATACGCTGGCGGGAGTTCCAAACATTCTATTGTCAGTGAGCAAATTTCACATGTCGAGACAATAAATAAAACTAGTAAAACCGCATTTAACAGGTCGGAAGGCAATTGAGCATATTTTCATGCAAGACGTACACGAATGACATTCAGCTAGGGAAACGAAAAAATTCAAACGGCACGAAGAAATAAAATCATATACAGTAACATCTGCTAATATCTTTAATGAATAGAATACATATTCATCATGCACCTTCTAATGACTCGAAAGAAAATTGTGGACAAGATTGAAAAGCGTGAGAACGGCGAAAAGTCGACGAAAAAACAAAAGGCAAAGACGAGAACGACGTAGAAGAAGACGGCGACAAAGAAATAGAAACAGAAAAGAAATGAAGAGGATGATGACACAGACTAATGAAAGTACCTGACTGATCGGAACCGTATTCGTGATATGCGTACACCTGTTGCAGTTGACAGAAGCTGACAGAATGTCAGACGATGCTCATCGCAAATCTGTACATCTACAGTAGTGCGAAGAAAAAACCGCGTTCTGCAACAGGACACACTGACTGAATGAAGTGGACTGGATTGAACTGAGTGAGTGAGTGAGTGAACGACACGACCACATGATGATCTTCTACGTTCACGTCGAGCTCTACACGGAAACGTTGAATTTTCCGTCATCGTCGTCCAAATATACAGAGCTGAAAAGACAACACCATTATTCGATAAATCACCTGTCTACAGTCATATCGGATCGATTATTGATTCAGCAAAGAGCGTTCAAATTCCACAGATGGAAGTAATTCCATTCAAAAACCTACGAAGAAAGCTGGGAATTGCGAGTATTCTCAAAATTCACAGTTTGTAGGAAAGCTCCAGGCCTATCAACTGGAGTCATGTAAATCGAGTTTCATTTATTAGGAAGTGTTTACTGACCTCTTGATATCTGCGAAAAAGAAAATAACGGTAGTAAACAAAATGAAGTGAAACGTTGGTCACATAAGTGACCATAGTCAACAAATGGCCTTTTGTTTTATTAAATCATCAGTAGTGCATTTCGAAATGCTACAAACACCTTTGCCTCAGCAACTGGTACAATAAACAAGTAAAAATGAGCTTACAACTTCTCGTCAACTTCTTCCTCGTTTTCCATCATGGTCTCGTACTCTTCAGAGCAGAAACGTTCCCAATCTGATAGTTCTCGGCCGGTTTCGTCAAGAACTCTTTCAGAGCCTGTAAATGTGATAAGCTTTAATAACCTTCAAACAGGTCACATGATTTCCGACTTAAATAATAACACGGCTTCATAATTTGCGTTACAAACAGGTGTCGCTGCAGCAGAAGTACGAAATTGTGTGAAGTTTTAATCATAATGTTTGCAATCGAGTTTGCTTTTGCGAAAATCTCAGCACTGTCACACACTGCTATGGTGCGTCCTCTGCGTGTCTGCCCATATTTTCCGCTACTTGTCGAATTAGTAAAGTATGAATTCAAGTACGAATTTGTCTTCACCATTCAATGTGAAAAATATACGACTTTAGATTAAAGATCAGTTTTTTTCGAAGGTCTGTAGTTGAAACATTTGTTTTACCTTCAGTGACTTCTTGAGTGTAGAATTTGCGCCAGTTCACCAATGCATTCAGCAATCGTACGCTTAGCGGTGATTTTTTCAAATCCGATAATTGAAATGAGGTACCATTCACCGGGCAGATCATGTCGAACATCTGAAATAACAATAATCTGAATCAGTCAATAATAGATGGAGCGATGTTAGCCACAGAAAAGTATGATAACACAAAATTGGTTTGGGTATAACGAACGACCTACGTGCCTTTTTTAAGCTGAACATCAATTAATTCAAATAAGCTTATTTGGTCATTTCCGATAGTAGGCGAATGATCGAGCATTTCTAGCAACCCCAGCAAAAAGTCTGTGCCACTTTCAGGAAAAATCGAATACTGACGGCGTTTTCTCCCATGGTCCATTTCAGAACTGTGATACCAACAAAACAACGGCGGGAGACAAATATTTTTATCAATTGAAGTGTAGAATTTGCGCCAACAGAAATGGTGCTCGAAGTCATAAATTTTTAGGCGAGGTCATTGAAGTGATCATCGGTCTCATTTCCAGTTTTTCAACAATTGATCGCACTTCTCAATTGAAGTGCATTAACGCCTGTTATTGCTCGTAATGAGGAAACACGTATTTCTTCGACAAGAATTTTATCGTTCAATGTCACAAATCGTGATGATTTCGAGGATGGTTTCTATCCTATCCATATGATATCAACCTTATCCATATTTTATAAACCGATGCGATCCTATCGTTAGGATCGGAGCCGCATGCAATGGATTGTTTGAATTATGGTCATCTGCTGCACCCAGTAAACAGGCACCGGTAACATTCAGGAGAATATAGAATGATTAATTACTGCTCCAGTGGTCACACTCACTGAAAATCAATCAAAATCTTCGAAAAAAATGTCCCTTTCTTCTATTTAATGGTGCACATAGTCAATGTGGATGCGGGTATAGACATCCGCCCGAGATGGATGATACCTGTCGTTCAGCAGTTTTGTTCCAGGCGTACTTGAAGTTTGAAATGGTTCTTGATCGGAAGTGTTCATTTTTTTCAGCTTTTACTGATTTCGTTGGAATGGAACAGGTAACAAAACGCTCGAAATGTGCATCGATTTCAATGAAAATATAGGCACTCAGTAAGAGAACGGTGAGGCATCTAAAGGGACTTGAGACTCAAACTAAGTTTCTGATTAACACTTGCGTGAGGAATTTTCATGAAATATGGGATCAGAAAGGGCTAGCGAGAAGGGACAGCTTAGTGGAGATTTTCTTGCACTTTTCCATATTCATTAGAATTCCAGGAAAAGGATGATCCGTAGCAACTTCACGAGCTTCGATACAGAGTTGACGAAACAAAACTGTTCGAGAAAAATAATGAAGTTCGCGACTAATGACTTCCACCTGATGGCATGTGGAGGTATTGGCTCCACTAACTAAGTAAGAGCAGCCTCTAGTCAAACAGTAGTCTAAACGATTGGCTAGTTTGCTGTGCTCAAAATGACAATTTTACAAATGGAGAGAAACACGTCACAAAAACTTTCTTGCACGATAAGGAGAATCTTTTCAAGGAAAATCACAAAATTTGTCATTTAGCAGGCTGAAGGATTGACAGGGACGAGCACAAATCAGCAAAAATCAAATCAATCAATCTAACAAAGTAAGTCATCGATTGGATACGATCAAATGAGTGACAGCAAACGCTTTTGACCACCTAATAAAGAAACTCTTAGCTGCGTAATTAATAAGAAAATCTAAATACACTACAAACCTGACAAGCGACATCCTTGAACGACATTGAATCGATGCCTTCATCGGTCAATTTTTGTATGACTGGCTGATGGAATCTTTCCATTTCATACATCGATATCAATCCATCGCCATCCTCGTCCAATACGCGGAACCAGTACTCCAAACTGACAAAAAAATAAATAGAATAGAACATCAACTGGATCAATTACATTGGAAAAACGGTTTCTCATACCTAGTCGGGTGTGTTTTATCCTCTTCAGCTAATAAAAAGTTTGTAAAATCAGTGAGATCCATCGTATCCTTCTTCGTGGCTCGTACGGCACGAGAGAAAATGCGACTCAGAACGAGATCAGTTATTGCTGTAAATTTGTCGCATCAAATTTTGAAACACAAAAATCGCATTTTAGTGATACGAGAACGTCGATATCGACTTATCTTTCTACTTTTTTTTAAAATTCGCCAGCTTTTAACGGAAAATTGTGTAGTTTGCTTTTGGTTTTCTGAAACATTTGACTTTTCAGAGTTCAGGTTCCTTGTAGAAATCCGCTCAAACGTGGCGACGCAACGTGAAAATCTTTTCCAGATGCAAAATGAACCATCACATGATATCAGTTGAGTAAACAGATGATAAAGATAACCAAGTGAAACACTGCTGTTGCATAAAATTGCATAAACACGACAAAATTAGTCTAAAATCAGAAAAAAAATTTTTCCTCCCCGTTCTATTTTCGATTGAGATGAAAAGATGATGAAAACGACAAGGAAAACCATCAAAACGTGAACTCACCACCGTCCTTGTGATTTCGCATGTCAGCTTTGTTAACTATTTGATCGTGATTCGTATCGACTTCCCAAAATTTGCAATAAATCACGTAGAAATGTTCGTAACTGGAACAAATATCGATTTAGATTCCGGTAGCCTACTTGTAGCCTTTGAAGAAAAAACCACATGCTACCCTCATGCTAGTTATCACCACAAAATTAAGGAAGTACAAATGTGTTCGTATACAAATGGCCTCGTACGTAAAAAATTATGAATTTACACAGGTCATTTCGAATCGTCTCATTTCGACTTAATTTTTATAATGTGTTTTGCCTCAATCTCATGCTCATGATGTTGTTCCAAGTGTCTTGTTTAGCCCAATTTAATGTACAAATGGATCTGAAAATGAAGCCAAAGACTCACCTAAAGTATCGTACATCTCTATTGATATCGAAGTCTTCTTGTAATTGGCGTATACGCTCCAAGAAGTCCGACTTTCGAAGGCAGTCAGACGTGATCTTCCCTTTCCACACGCAACCCAGGTTCCACATTATCCTGGCGATCACCTGGATACAAAAATAATAGTAGAATACAGAATACACAAAAAATACATATGCATACAGTAGCGATCAAAAAATGAGTCACAATGTGCTCAAATCAAAAGTGGTCTGATACCATTTTCAGTTTTGATAACTTAGCTCAAAAAGACATCGATCCACGCGAAACTTTCGCAATTGCGAATTTCGATTCGTTCAAAAACGCTTAACAATGATTTTTATAAGCAATTCAAAGAGGTATGGAGCGCCTTTATTCAGAGGTTGTTGTTAAGAAAAAAGCGTGTCTCGCGCCATCAAGACATCACTGAAAAGATATAGTTCTATTACTTACCACATCGCAGTATTTGTCATGAAAATCGACAGCTTCACGACAAAAATAAAGACCCGGATGTGAGTGCATGATGTCCATCACCATGCCGTAGAGATCGTCACGGGTTAGATAGCTTCGACTACCGTAGCTTAACGTGTAGATGAATCTGAAAATGAGCTTCAAATTATTGCCAAATTCTGGCTTCTACCACCGCGTTTTTGCGGCTTACTATTAACTATTACTAATGCAGTGGAAATTGATGTTGGTGCAAGGATCACAGCAAAAATCGCGAGAGGATCACAGCAAAAATCGCGGTTCACGCGAGATTTGAACCGCTATCTCGGGCTTGTCCGGCACCAGAATATTATGCCACTGCACCTCGTTAGAACGTTTACTTCTAGTGAACATTAAATTTTTGTTCAATGATGTCTTCAAATTTTTTTCGAATGTTGATGGCTCTTTGATGTACCGTAGAACACCTGGAACTGTTCCAACTGCAATATTCTACCGCTACAGTACCGGACGTGTCTTTTGATCAAAAGGCGAAAAAGCCGGCAAAAACCGCTTCAAAGCGGCTTTTTCGAATAACTTTCTTATGATTCAACTACAAGTGTAATTAGGCTTAGATTTGAGCCCGGCAGCTCGAGCTCTATCCACCCATATACACTTTTTCCAAATTCGTGAAACTTGCTTTCAGTCGATTTTTCTTGACCCCTCGATTTTCGGATCCTATTGCCGCTCTCCTCGCCGCATATAAATATCGGCGCTCATTGCACCAATCCAAGAGTGGGGGTCCCCACGGGGTGGCTCGAAAAGGCTATCACGCGGGCCCCCGTCAACGACAAGGCAATCGATGGATACGAGTGACACGCAAAAAATCGATATTTTGTAAAAACTCTCAGGTGTGGGTAATTTATATACCAAACGATGAGGCTCGAGTAGCTGAGCTCAAATCTGGGCCTAATTTCACAAATAGTTGAATTATCAGAAAGGTATTCGAAAAAGACGCTCTGGAGCGGTTTTTGCCGGCTTTTTCGGCTTTTGATCAATTGACACGTCCGGTACTGTATTACTGGGTTTTCGTGGCTTTCTGCTAGGCATACAAAACGATTATGATGTTCTGATGATACTAGGTTCATCGCAAAAAAAAACGGGATGATTCGTGCCCGTGTCTCTGCGGGCGTACCTGCAGTGTTTCTTAACCAGATCGCCAAATTTTGGATCATTTTCTGCTGGAAAGAGCAAAAATACCGTGACAACGAAATATTGTCAATTTGTGAACGAATTAGAAGTATAGAAACACTCGGCCTCCACTGATTTTTTTTTTGAATGTAAGCCCACGCTTTTCAATGAGTTGAATTAATGAAATGATCTTCATGGTTTCTAAACTTCAAGACATGTTAAAAAAATGAACGTGAATTTTTTACACTTTCCACAAGTATATGTAGCTCGAGTGGACCCCGATTCTCGGTTGGCAATTTGACAACATTCCTCGTCAGCTCCTTTGGATGTTTAACACAAAAAATCTAAGTACACGAAATTGCATTTCACTTGGGGAAACGAGCTCTTAAACGTAAACACTTCGTTACCGCTTAGTGTTCAGCGAGCAAATTTCAGTTATTCTTCGGCAAAATGTGTCGATGGTTTTTACTCAAAAAAAAAAACAAACTGTTAACAAACTGTGCTGACCAATTTTCACATTGTAGCCCAAAACTTGTGCTCCAAAAAAAAAATAACGTTCAAACCCCTCAAAACTTTGCACTTCTGCTCTTCCAACGAGTTAGAGTGTATATTGAGCACGATGACTGACTCGTAAGTACACAAATAACATTGTTCTGCTCTTCTTGAGTCAGGCGCTACTCCCACCCGCATGGTCGAGCGATCATCCCTCGCCCAGGCTAACCAAGCCACCCATCCCCTGCGGTAAGGTAAAGCGGTACCAAACTCATCCGGGATGGCGAATACACTGACGGACTTGTTCCCTTACAAGTAATTGCACAGGTCAAATCCGCATTTACCAATGAAAGACGAATGCGCGGAGCGTTCTCAGGCAGCTCATGTAAGAAGCTGCCATGGGAACGATAGTTTACACAAGTATAATACTATTTGTACATATTATGAGTCCAACTGTCATCAGACGAACAGCTGTCTTGTGACGTGAAAACACGGCCCGATCGGCAGTCGCCGTCTGTTCAGTGGCGTGTCGTAGCCACAACGCACCGATTCATTGGCATTTCGCATCGAGGCGACACAACCGCACACATTACAACGGTTACGGCGAGGTAAGAAAAAAAGGAAAATAAAATGAAAAAGGATTGGACGAAATCCACCACTTACCGTGCTGCCTCATCATGGGCGACACTTGTCATAGCTCGCCACCATGCTGTGAAATCCATCAATGTAGCGCGGCGAGGCTAGAAATCGTTTTTATAAAATTTTAATCGCTGGACAAAAAACAGTGGTCTTCAGTTGTGGTCAACTTTCCAATGGTGAATCGAATAAAAGTGATTTGAACGACTTCTTTCACTAAACAGCGGCCCCTTCACGCCATCGAAACTACTTCGAAGTAAGAATTTCATAGTGAAAAGCGCTTTAAAATTTTGAAAAATTGATGTCGTAAATAAATAAACCAAAGTAAATTTAAAACAAACCTCTCCCTTCGTGAGCGACATAAAGATGGGTTGCTTCCAATACAAAGGTAAATTTGCCGCCTCACACACATGCGGCATACTGAACAAGGAGCACTGAAATAGAGAACTGAATTATTAGATTGAGGGGCCACAGTGCAACTAAAATCAAAGAAATGAATTGAAAAAATGTGTGGGCGAGACGATTCATAACAAATCATTCAGTTTGTCTTTCCAAATTGAATTCTTCAGCATAACAACATTTTTGCCCTTCAGAATAACTCCGATCGAAATAGTCAACCACACGGAGAAAAAGGTGCCGTGGTTTTTTGAATTCAATTTTAAATTAAAAACAGATGATTGCAAGATCGTAGGTCGGAATTTCTGCGAAAGAACATGACACATCGATCACAAAAAACAATAAAAACAAGACATGCCGACAGAACGACACATGAGCAGTACACTGACTAATTGCCGTTTGTTTATTTCAACTGCATTTTATATTTGCCAGCTGCAAATTCATCTGATTCCTCTATCGCAGGCAACTATCCAAGTCATGCTTCATTTTTAGGGTTTCGGGAAAAATTCAAAAAGGTTTCCTCATATTCAGAAAGTCAACTTTTCACATCCACTTTCTATTGCACTCCGTGTATTCACACTAGTCATTTTAACGCATTTTGATTTCCATCCCTTCTTTCCTTTCTTCTTCATATTCTACCATGTGTGCTTTATATGAACAGGGTCACGATATTTAAAAATGGTTAAACGTAAGATAAATTCATTAAATAAAAGAGATTCAATGCAATTCTAAACCAAGACAAGCATTGTCTGAAACTAAACTGTCAAGATCTCAAAAAGCTTTGAGATAATGGTTTTGAAAGTGTTCGCTTCGTGCGTATTCGACTTTCAACGAGAACATCTCGTTCTCAGATTGTATCAAATTTCCATTGCTATAGCATATGAGGAACATGTGTAGAACCCCATCGCACAAATTACACCGAAAAATACGACCATTTGGCTGCTGTACTACGCTGATGTTGAATATCGTTGACATTCCCGCACATCTTATGAAATTCGAGCTCAGCAGAACGGCATACATAATGTGTAACTTGAGATCACTGAGATCATCTATCAAAGACCTCTCGCACGTAATCGGCTCACACAGAGTCACTTTATGATCTGACTGGACGAATTTCATCCCTTTCAGCGAAAAAATCCCCACGAAAGCGGCTACATTACGCAAATTTTTAGCAAAATCCAAAAGTACGGAAAGCTACACCCCACTGGAAGGCATAAAGGCTCATGCAAAACCACAGTCAGCGGCATCTAATGCCGTGTCGCGTCCTCTGCCTCTCTGCCGTGCAATTGATCAAGCACTGCTACGCTGCCGAGTATGAATGGTCAACTGAATGCAATACATGTGTTAAACCATATGTATTGTCACTATTTCTTGTTAATGTATCGCCACCATTTCAAGTTCGAAAGATTGTGGATGAAAAAAGAACAAGTTCGATGACTAGAAAAATAAAATTACCTGTTCATTGGGTAATTCACGAAACACGCGACACACTCGACGTAAAGCGGCGTCATTCTCATCGACCGCTACCGGCACTCCTTGAGGGAAGTAAAATCTGAAAACAACTCAATGTTCACAAACAAAATCAGCCGTAATCCTAAGACAACAATGGTGGAGCTTTTATTGATTTAGGATTAAATAACTCATGCGGTTGACCGAGCCAAGTCTCAAAATAATATGTAGTGGAAAAATGTCTTGGAAATTTTCATCTCTTCCTCATCTTTTTGACTTCCAGCGGGAAAAATTAAGATCAAAAACAAGTTGTTGTGGGACAATCTTCCAGATTTTTCATCACTAGCAGTTTTAGCCAAAACGATACATTTCTCAGAAGTAATATTAGATAATTCTCTCGGGAATTGGATATCGCATTCTCAAAACCGCCCCTCGATGAAAACTGTATTAGCTAAAATAACTCTGATTAATGTTCCTCAATATTACCCACAATATAGAACAGATACAACACTTTCCAAGAAACGAGATCCAGGAAAAAAAGGAGGTAGAAAGTAGGATAAGTGCCTTCGATTCATCAAACATCTACAAACCACAGAACACTTCCACACACAACACCGGGAGAGAGAGAAAATGTAAGTAAATAAACGGGTTTTGTTCAAAGCTCAGCCAGCTTCGATTCATGCAAAAAAATGAAACACGAAAATAAAAAATACGAACCGCGGATAGTTGATGAGTGGTGACTCCTTGGGAGGGGCGGTGAATGAAGCTCCAAATTTGTCAACAGATTTTCCATGAAGTCTGAAAATCGATTTTTTCACTGTCACTTGAGATGTCTATCATCGAACACTCTATGAAAATGATTTTTCTTCAACGAAACAAGCGTACAGTGAGACAGAGCAGAACCAACGAGGGAATAGTGTGTGAAACAGTCGCGATTTGTAGGAATAATCGGATGGCATATGGATTCGGTTAGGAATTGAAGAGTGAAAGAGAAAAGTAGTATACTGATGATGATGTCAGCGGAATGAGGGAAGTGGAAATGAAAAATTAAATAACTAATCGATCAATGCATGGCCGATAAAGGAAGAAGCATTCACAAGTAATGGCAAAACTTACATTGAAACACTTTCTTCCAGATTCTTCGTTCCGTGAGTCGCATTCAATGAGCCATCTGACGTTCCAGACGATGAATCGAGATCTGGCTGCTTCTGAATCGAAATTTATCAATAATTGGTATTGAAATATGAAAAAACATATTTCAGAATGTCTCAAAAAAGCTCACCCTCGAATCGTTTATCGATAGGCTGCTGAGCTTTGCGAGCCCATTCACTCTGCAAAATGTTTTACAATAAAATATTGTTCATGAAACTCCATTGGAAAGAATTCATCTGCATCTCATCTAAATTCATACGGATCTTCACAAAAGCTTCACTATCAATTAGATCTTTCGTCAATCGGAATAATAAGATAAGTTTTCTTTCTACCTTTGTTTCTTTTCCTTTTTCATTTCTTTCTGCTCTGAAAGTTATCTAGTAAACGCCCACTTTATAAATATTGATTGTTTTGCTTTACGAAGCTGCGAATCGGTACTGCAGGTACTAGATGATATCATCAACATCATGCTGCACTACGAACATAGTTTTCTTAGCTTATGGACGAAATAGGAGGGGTTATCAGCAAGCAAGAGAAATATTGTACAAACGTCCATTGACTCGAGATAAACCCGAATTAAAAACGACTTCTTTGAATGATCACCTTAGCACCAAACCTTCCGGCTCTCAATTGTTCGACATAGCTCTCTAAAATCTTAGTTCTATCCAAATTTCAAACGGAAATTCTAGTTTTATTACCGCTCGTTGCAGGTTATTATTATGTATACTAGAATATGATATTGTAGTGGTGGTGCTAGGTTCATCGCAAAAATCGCATCTCGGGTGGGATTCGAACCCGCGTCTCAACCTATCCGGGGCTGTGCACTTATTGGGCAGCGATGAATTTTGAAAATAGAACTTGTCAGTACTAAAAGGCGAAGCTGATTTTTCTACTGAGAAGCGCTTCTTCCCTTTCGCAAGATATAGTAGGAGTCTCGTATCAAGGAGGAGAAAAACGCGATTTTCTCACGAGAACGTCAGAGCGAAACCTCCTATCTACTTCTAATCTGCTGAAGATCACGATAAATTCACATACCTTGGTGACGCATTTTTCGACGGCTCTGTGATGTGAACCTCACTGCCAATTTGCCTGTTAACTCTGAAAGAGCAATTTCTTGTTATTAAAAAGAAGAACAAGTGAATGGATGACAAACAATCTAAAAACAACAACTCACTTTGTAACAGGCGCTTCATTGATGTCGAGTTTGTGTGGGGAAAACTGAAATCGAAAATATAAGCTGGAAAACGGCTTCAAAAGTACAAAAAATGGAAGAGGGGAAGGACAGTTCTGTGAAGTCTTTCGAACTGTAAGAAACACACAAGCGCTCATCATCCACTCGCATTCATCCACTCACATATTTACGTCTCAGCAATTTCCAAACTCGTAAACTTCGTGGTACGAGCATCGCTTCCATTGGACATTTATTCAGATCCAAATACATCTGCATGAGCATCGTGTGGCGATGATCTCATCGCGCGTCCGGCGGCAGCAATACCATAAACGCGCCGTCAGTCACAGCGTTTAGCACCAAATAATGGTGATAGACGATTTTTTTTGCTCAGGTGTCGTAAATATAGTGAATGTACTACTAAATCATCAATCGATGGCAGCGAGTGAGTGAGTGGGATGCGGCGGGTGGTCGGTCGGTCGGTCGGGCCGGCGTATGATGCAAAGGGAGAGGTTGAGGAGGGTGGCTGGGTGGATGGCTGAGCGGTGGCACTGGTGCTGGATTGCTTACGACTGCCGTTTGCTCGGGGCCAGCTGCACCGGTGCTCTAGCCCACCCCGGTGCTTCGTGTACGATTGCTAATGTGCTGGAGGCTACACGTGTTCGTCTACTGCATCCATATTCTCATCAGACCGAGCCACGTCCCATGAGGGTGTATTTTAGAACGGTACTATAAGGATCTTTTAAAAAAAACTATAATTTCATGGTACATTCGTACATACCAAGAACATACCAAGCCACATTTCGCATTATCTCATTGAAATATATGGTAGCCCCGGTGGAAGGGCTAACGCAGATTTTCCGCACGAAGATCTCGTTGGGTGACAACCCAAAAGCTTGTGCAAGCTGAAGGGTCTAATCTGGTTGAGAATATTATACAGCCTAATATCATTCGTCGGAGCCTCAGACCCGTCATGAATTTCAAGCTTCCCTTGACAGTTTTTAGCAAAAGTTTTATGAGAGCAGTGATGCTCTCCTTAGTACATTTGTCAGAAGAAGCTGCATACAAGAATTCTGGCTAGCTATCTGCATACTTTTGTCGATTGCAGGGAAGCTACATACAAAAGCCTCGAAGTGGGTTGAGAGCGAAAAACTTTCTGAACTTCTGAAAACAGCGTTTAAAGAATGTCCGGCTATGAAATAATGCATCACCATTATCCAACCTTCTGCTAAACTAGTGAGAGAAAGATTAATCAACCAGTGATACATACTAATCACCATGTTGTCAAAATATGAGTATGATTGGCGCTGAATTTTACCTGGAAAGCACAAGGTGATAGTGAATCACCCAGGTCTTGAAAGACAACCAACTGTGCAAACACCGTCTGCAAATCTAATCACCTACTGACCAGACAATCATTTTCTTCCGGTTCCTCAATTTTCGTGATGGAAACATGTCTGAGTGGGAAAACCAATTCACAAGTTGTCATTAAAACCGAACAGTTGGTTTAAGCTTCCAGTAATGTTATTCTGCACCACTACCGAAGTTCTGGCCGATATAATGCAAACAAATAGAAGATACGGGTTTTTTGGAGACCTTTAGAAGACATTTTTGGAGCAAATGGCTACTTTTCAATGCCGCAGGGATTCTCTTGCTCACTTTCGAGCCCTGGTCTTCTTCGACAAACACAATCGTGACCGCATCACTACTGGAGTAGAGGAGCAGTTGTTGATGCTCTCAGACTTTTTCGTTCCCTCACGTTCTCCCCCCCTCTCTCTCTTTCTCTCTTTTCAATCAGCAGTATCGTTCCATAAACACAGTCGATCAATAGCAGTTCTTCGCCAGAGTCGTTTGGATTGGGTGATTTTTAAAAGACTTCCGCGAAAAATCGCAAGTTCTGGCGGTGTTCAACATGAAAAACATTCGCACTGAACCGCTGAATTTACTGGAATATTTTGCAGTAATATACATCTTTGAATGGAGTCGATGACAAGAAAAATTAAGAGTAAACAGAGTTTGAAAATAATGTTAGAGTTCTCGATTGCCAAAACACTATGGGCCATCCAGAACGAACGCCAATTCTAACCTTTCTGGGAAATTTCATGTAAACCTGTCGCATATTTCGCGATTTTAACGGGGGCTTCACTTCCAGTAGAATTTCCTCGAATGGAAGCGAGGTTTTTGCAACATTAGTACTCAGAGACGCTTCAAAATTGGAAAGGAGTGGGAGACATGAAGCTATCCGCAAGAGATGTTTTTATTCAGTTCCGCGTTACGAAATTGACGAAACTGACATGCAAACTTTCGACCAGTGTTCATGCCAATCGTGGAGAAATTCAGTGGTATTCTGCTCGGTTTTCCCGTCAATGGCTGACAAAAATCGAACAATTGCCGATAAATAGTCCCTTTTTTCAAAAAAGATGACATTTAGAAATGTTTCCAAAGTCAACCGAGGTTGGGCACTCACATCCTTGGCCTTTCGTTGCGAATCAAACACTTTACGCATGATCGTCTCTAGAAATCGCGACAATGATCGCGGTCGCGGCTGATGCGGCGTCGCGCTCGTCGGAGGCGCTTTTAAGCGCGGCGACCGCGTCGCGAGCAACGAACACTCGCAATTCACTGCATCTGGGGGCAGCTTGATGTCCTTCATCGTTAAAGGATCGCCGACAAAGCTTTCGGGAACGTTCCGAAAGCACTGCTTGACCGGATGATTATCTGCGAACAGCACACATACATTCCACGACGAACAAATTATACTTTGGACGATTATCGATTAATGGGCACGCATCTCGTTGAATCACTTCTTAGTGACATCGCCATTGAGCCTCATTCATACTAAGCAGCAAAGCGACGCGGTGGCAGAGAGGACAGCAGCGCCGTAGAGGCTGAGGGCGTTACTACGGTGAGCGGAAAAATTGTTGCCACCCTCAGCTGCTGCTGCCGAATATGAATGGTCCCTAAGTTAGCGGACAAGTTCGATCAAATAACACAGAAACAGAACGTGACAACATAACACTCTAACAAGGACCAAGTGCGAAAATTACCTTCAAAGAGTGACGGGGAGCAGGTTATTCAAACACGTGGAATTGGCAAAATACATAAAAAGGGAACTGCCCTCACAAGTTCGTCATTTAGCGTCTGCCGTAATGGTTTTTAATATCAAATTCCATGTTACAACGTCGCTTGTGACAGTGACACCATCAGTAAGGTGCGAAACGTTGGTGCTTTTTCCATTCACTGGGGTGAGACATAAGTTCGATGCGTATTTAACGAATTTATATGATTCAGCTTCTTATGTGAAAAAGCATGACAAGTAAGCACAAAATGGAGCACATTTTGTTAACTATGGTAGGAATAAAATAGGAAGGATGAAAACCGCGTGTCCAACTTGAAGCGAAACGCGCACTATGTACGAAAACGCGAAAAAGACGTTATCGTTACCAGGTTTATGATCGTTCCACGGTATTTTATGCAATGGAGATCTTAAATATACGTACTTTGCACCTAAAATGTAAAGATGTTAGAGTTACTGCTTACATCTATACACTAAAGGTGGAAAGTAGGAATGTCTTGCTGCCCAAGCAACAGAAGAATTGACAGCGCTCCACTTTTTGTATCTATTCAAACACGCAGGAGTGTGAAAAAATTAGAATTCAGCACACCATACGTGGTATTGACCTGATCTAGTATGTTCCCAGTAGCACTTTAGGTGAAATGTACCCTGAAAGAGAGAGCCGAAGAAGGGCGTGATCGAATTCCGAAGTAAAGAATGTGGTATGTGACCAGTTATTGTAGGTATTCGAACGTCAGCTGAATAGAAGTCAGAAAAATGAAAAACCTCAAAAGGTTCCAGAGCGCACAGAACCTATCCTACACCCTCTTGGAAAACTTTAATATGTTTTCCTGGTTGCTCAAAGTTCGTGCTTTTAAAGAATCAATTCTTACGATATTTTTGGGGGCTAAATTACCAAACTAACTTCAGAGAAAAGCAGAGACCGTTTCTATATAGATAGACCTACTATGTATGTCGAGCAGCATTTGGTGAAGTCAGGCTAATCAACTCATATTGCTCGAGGAAAAAATTGAAAAAAAAAACCGGTATTCAAATATGTAGCCGTAGGAACTCGAGCAATAGGTCGTCGGCAAATACCGTTGTGTAGTTGTTACCACACAAAGTTTTTTCACATTCATATAGCAGGCAAACGAAGACATAAAGAAGAACAAGGCGCTTTGCAGAACAAACTAAAAAACAAGAAAGAGGAGCTCATATTAGCAATAGATGAGGTCGACCGAGTGAGAATTGGCACAATTGAAGTCCTTAACACATTGACGACAGCGCCTGTTTTCCGTTTTCGCGCGCGTGGGACCAACGTGCGTTTGCCCGGTGCAAAAACGCCCCACGGGTAGGTCAAATTGTCCCAGGAAACGGTTTTTTCGACGTTATACGTTTCCGTACCATATAAATGGACATCACCAATGTGTTCAGCGCTCTCGATAACCTTTATGGTCGAATTTCATCGTAGCATAGATCAAATCGGTGGCATTGGTTGAATTGGACCACCTTTGTTTACGACGTGCCTCGTTTTCGGCCGTGATTCGGAAAACGGACATCATCGTCGTATTTAGCGCCCTCGACAACCCTTAGGGCTCGTTCAGACGACGCGCGTCGAAAATGCAAAATCGAAGCGCAATCAATAAATAACGTCATTGATCGGATTTGCTCCTTTGCGTTAGTGGCGCAGTCCGGTGGTGCCGTGTTTAAGCAAAAAAAAATCAGGCATATAATCACATAGGAAAGAAATTAAACGAAAAAAGTGAATTTCGTCAAAATTCCCTTTAATAAGGAATGGCAGAATTCTAAAAAACCCGAGCGACCAGTAAGTTTGCCTATACGAGGCGCATCCGGACTGCGCCACTAATGCAAAAGAGCAAATTCGATCAAGGGCGTTAATTATCGATTGAGCTTCGATTTTGCATTTTCGACGCGCGTCGTCTGAACGAGCCCTTAGAGATGACGTTTGACAACGGTTGGCCATTAAATGTTTCCTAGAGGGAATCCGAAAGGCGGAATCCCTCGATTAGTGCCGAAGTAGTTTTGTTTTCAATGTAAATAAATGTGCTTTGGAAAAAATATTTTATTGAACCACGATGTCTGCAGCACCTTTGGGATATTTGTAATACGCTAGTTACAAAAAAATTGGGAGGTTGTCAAAAATTGGAGAAAACGACCCTTCGAAATAGTACGACCCACCGGTGGGTCGTATTGTCCCATACGGCAGACAACGTACGACCCACGGGTGGGTCGTATTGTCGTCAATGTGTTAAAGGTCTGACAAGTAACTGTTGTCGCATTGTCATCAAAAGGAACATTGAAGAAGTATGTCAAACCCGTACAAACGCGTAAGAAATCCTGTAGAAATTTCATCAATCCTGTCAATTGTAGTCAGCGACTGTGGAGCGTTTCCCTTCAAGAAGAATGTCAAGAAAAATGTTTTTATGTTGACGTTGTGTAGTCAGCCACATCAATACATTCACCGTTTCGTTCCGTTTTTTTCTGCTCAAAATGCTTCGTTGATAGTCGTGTCGTAAAAAAATTACTATATCATCACACAATTCCGATACATGTAACAATATTTGTGACGTTATCCTAGCATGTTAACCGGTTAGCAACCTTCGATAATCTTCAATAGTGGAGCAAAAATGTGGGACACGTGATGAATTGTCACCAATTGACGACATGACAATCATTCTCTGGGAGGAGAGTTCTCGTGACTGCAAAATGCACTAAATCCCTTCGCCGACGCCAGCAGCTCTGGTAGAGATGAGAAAAACTGCAGAAGCATATGTTTCGCGCCAGAATTGGATTCGAATCCAAAAAGAAAAGAGAAGAAAAGCCACTCGGATCAATAACCAGAAATGACAACTGAAAGAGCCCCGATCATTACTACTCCTCAACACGTGCTTTTAATCTCGACGAGTCGCACTCAACTCACGCAGACACTCAGATTGCTCTTCGAGTGAGAGTTCAAGTTCGAGTGATGACTGAGAGTTGACCGACGATCTCCGTTCTGTTCGAGACGAGCAAAAGAAAAAACGTCAAAAAGCAAAAAGTCGAGAGAAGCCCGGAGAAGTTTTCGGGACCGCAACGACGCTGCAGTGTAAATCGTTTTCGAAGAGTTGAGAGATACACACCGTGAACGAAAAACATGCTAAAATAACGATCTGAACAAGAAAACTAGTCGATGTTAGAAGAGTGTTAAGCTCTTGTTACTCAAAACAGTCAGTCATGTATAAATTAAGGTTGATCAGAGAGTATGTGCAGCTCTGCCGAGGCAGCAACGTACAGACGGGATCTATAGGAAAGCGTAGAAACCCAAAAACAATCATGATACGATCAGAAGGCATGACAAAGGCATAAAAATCGCAGTAAAAATCAGCTACTAATCAGGAACAAGAACCAATACTTGTAGTACATGTTGACGCCAAGCAAATCTCTTGACAAACACCTACCGGCACATCAGAAGGCTTCAAAATTATGGGATACAAGAAAGGCGACTCAAGTGAAAACAAAGTAAGTCCAACGTTTTTTTTTTGTACAACTATTCAAGAAAAGTTGGCGGAAATTGTTAATCTCTGCAGTCCACGGTGAAAAGCACTCGTGATAGGTTTTCATGGTATTCTAGCGATTTGAACTTATCATTAGTAAAGACCTGCTTTTGCGGAAGATTGAAAACAAGGAAGGGTGTGAGTCAGTCTTCAGAAATCAAAGCTAAAAATCATGATAACCATGAGATATAAAGTCCCATTAACACTTAGTAAAGTGAAGCAGAAATGATGCAAGACGGTATAGGCACGAATAGGAAGCAGTAAGGTCGCGGAAAGGTGCGTTCAGTTCTTGCTGATACTGTGGCAAAAAAGGCAGCGCCACGGTTCTGCTGCTGACTGTGAATGGACCTTAACATACAAAGTCAAGCGAAATAATTGATAGATGCAAATAACTCTGCACACACAGAATATGCAAGCGGAAACCGCTGGAACCAAAAGAAAACCGTACTACTCCGATGATTAATATGTTCGAAAACTTTTATGAAAAAGGATTTCCACCTTTGCCTTCACATTGTAGGAGTCATTTACAAATAGTTCGTCCTATGACCAATCGGAATAGACCAATAGGATCAAGGAGGAGAGAAGATGGGAACTACATGTGGTATCGATGAAACCTGGACAGCGTTCCAATTACCACAGAGTCTAATCGAGACGATGACGATCGAAGAATATCGAAAAACACAAACAGATCTTTTCTGTCTGTTAAACGCACGTAACGAGCATCGCAACATCGAAAAAACCGTCACTATCATCATCAATAAAATCCATCGCATCCACCTGAGCGCAACGAAAACCCGTTTCGAAGAGAATTTGGCACACGGCCAACTGGGATAAACTATCCCGGTGGAGCAATCGGACGAAAAAAAACGACCCAATCGGCGATATTATATGACCACGGGTAACTCAAAACCTGAACCAACCACGGTTGAAAGAGCCGAAGATGTACAGGAAACGGAACGACAGGAGACAGGAAAGGTAAACGGAGGACTGCATCAGCCAAGAGAAGCGTCAATCGTCAATCCTTCAACAGTAAAGAAAACGGGGGCGGAGCTGCGATGGGAGAGCTCCATGTGGTCATGGTGCTGTGCAGCTCAGCAAGAGCAGCTTCATCTCTCTTTGTCTAGTTGTGCTAGCCCAGTCGAGTACCCCAACTCGTCACTCACCAACTACGGCTCAACGGTCAACACTGCAAAAGAGCATTCGCGGCCAACCGGACTGCCTTTGCTCATCAGCAGCACTCCAAATAGGATAATATGTTCGGTCGCTTAGTGAACACATTCGCAAGGTGCCCAGCCCATACTTTTTCCAGACTTCGCCGGACACTTTTGCAGCTCTTCTTCCATAATTGTTGCAGCACACATGACAAGGCTTCCGTTTGAACATCAAACGATTACGAAAACTTCTGCCAAAGATTTTGGAAATTCGTGACAATATCAAAACCCGTTCTATAATATAATTCTTATTTCTATCAAACATACCGTAGCAGATCATTGAAGTACCAAAAACGCTGTTCAAACATTTGTATCCTTTCTTCATCGACCCATCTACGCGCCTCGTTGAGAAGGCAGAATTGAATATTTTCGGATTTTATGTTTAAACCGTCTTTTTCCATTTTTTAACCCACAACATGAGTCTAACTAGGCGTCAAACTCGACCTCCTGATCTTGTACTTATCAAGAACCCTGATATTGATATCATTCAAGTCGGAGTCTCAAATCAGCCCACAAACAGCAAAAACTGCGCCCTTTTGTGGTAGAGTGACAGCCGACAAACAAAATATTCTGGGACTTTTATTGTGCAGTGAAGAACGACGATCAGGGATCGTATGGGTCGGCGGTCTTTTGAGAATTTTTATTTCTTCTCTTTTATTCTTTGGATCAGACTAAATGAGTACGGGAAGATTTCATTGAACCATGTACAGATTTCAAGGAGAAGGATCAACAAGTTCAGGAGAAGACGCTATTCAGCAGCTAGGTTAGCTTTGGAATAATCAACCATCACCTCAGAATCCAAGATTAAAGTTTGATAACGACTACATGTGGGACCAGCATATGTACACCCAAGGTGATTTTCATCGAGAATACATCCAAATCGATACCATCGAATTCAACGAAATAATGACACAGTTCTGTGTTCATTTCACAGGTATCTCTTATCTCTGGGCTTGCGTAATCTTCGCCCGATTCTTGGTGTTTCACTTCAGTGTGTTCTGCACTACGTTGGAAAAGTCGCGAAATCGCCGATAAAGGTTTCTCATGATACCCGTTCTTGCAAGAAAAACTATAGGGCTGACGCCATGAGGTTGGACAACAGTCAATCAATATTTCAGGGTATAAATTGGATTCTTGCCCTACCCCACAATCGATTTTGCCTGTTGCAAACATGGAAAGTCTCCTGCAGCCTACCTGTAAATTTTTGCGCCACCGAATTCTGCGTTCAAAGTCGTCGACAGGAAATGTCAAGGCAGCCATTAGAGATTTAGAAAGCCGCACATCTTCCTTTATGCTATGTGTCTTAAATCCCGTGAAATCTTCCCATTTCACATCTACTCCTTCGCTTTACATTGAGAGCGCAGAACTTTATTGCATTTACATATTTTTTGGGTAATTTAAATTAAATCTCAAAGGTACGCACACATCACTGTCGTTGCCAAGAACTTGCAGCATCAGCAGCCTAATTAGCGTAATTATGATTCGTACGTTTCCATGTACAAAGGAGAATTATTTATAATATGAAACAACAGACGAAAATCTAGGTACATAGGTCATCCGTTCGAAAAATAAAGTGCATGTTAGCTTCTACAGTGTAGCCTACTTTTGGGCTTCTCTGGAATGTTGCAATATCACCGCCCAGGAAGATAGCGCTATTATGCTATCGCTCATTCAAAGAAAAAACTGATTCAGTCGACAGATGAAAACTGACAGCTACATCAGGGAGTTTACCAGGAACTGAAGCATAATGCAGTCGCCCGTCACCTAAAAGATTCCAAGAACGAGGACCCAAGGAGCTACCAAGTTCTCAACAAAAAATCAACAGCATTCTAATGGTGATAATATTAATTCCTGAGCAGAAGTGTAAGAACATTTCAAAGAAGGTCAAAGAATCGAGCGATTTGATGCGATTTGAGGTTTTCATTCCAGCGATAGACGACGCAAAGGGCCCAGTTTTCATTGTGTCAAAGAATGCATCACTCCTTATTAATGTGACTAATTGGAATGAACAATGAATGAAACGAAACTTCAGGAACGAGAGAATAGTAGAATGTGTCCACAGAATGAACTTCAAAACTTCATAGCACTGTGAAACCCCGACCACCATGTGGCATTCAACGCCTCGGTTCCGCTGAACAGCGGGGAAAATTCTTCATGGACTCGCTTTGCTTTTGTCACACCTTTAGAGGACATTTAACTGCGCTCTGGGCAACCGAAAAATGATCAGCACAGAGATGATTGGCATCGAGGTGTGAGAAACGGGAAAGTAATGGCGTTTGGATGACAACAACAGTGAACCAACCGACCAACGAACTCTCCTTCCTCGCCCTCACTCTCCTCCGGTCCCTTTGGCCAGCCTTTTCTCCGCCTGTCCACCTCGACCACAACAAACTCGTCTCCGACTCCATTACTCTGGCGAATTCTCTCAACCCTCGTCTCGAACATGACCATTAAGATTTAACAGACAGCTGACGTTCGCTCGAACTGGGACAGGTCGCAACGATTGGGCGGGGGCTACGGAAGGGCAGGTTAGGGTGATACCTACATCGACGTTCTGCCTGTCATGGTCGATTTGTAGATGATGTCTCGGAGTTTTTGCCCGCAAAAGGAGAAGGAGAGCAACGCGGAAACGATTTTTCCTACTAGCCGCAGGCAAAACTTATCGGAAACGTCGAAACGAATCAAAAAAAAATGCGGCAACAATGCGACTTTCCTAAGTATTTTAGCAGCATTCAACACGACAATGTTGTGATGTTTGCGAAAAATAAAAGTAATCATGAACATCGTTAACAAGAATGAAGGATGCGGTGATTTGTTGGTGTAGAGCAGTTCTTAATTCACAAAAACACCCGATTTCCTCTACTGAATCGCAATATCGGCATCGTTTCCTAGCTCTTGAAAGCTTATTAGGTTATTCGAGACAAAAGAGGGCCATTAATTCCTCAGAATTTCGACATTTCGTGAAGACGTTAGAGAAAATCCAAGGGAAATTTTTTGAAACATATCTAGCTCAGCTTTTTCACATTCTTCCTACCCCTTAGGATGGAAAGTAAGAATTTTTGCAGAACTGAATATGAAAAGGAAAAGCTCATTTAGCTTTAGACAAAGCTTCTACACATCAATCTCGAGAGGTAGGAGGGAATATCGAAGACATTATCATCAGTGCCAAGGTTTAAAAACGAGAGAACGTCCAAGACAAAGAAGATGCACGAGTAAAAACGATTAAATTTGAGGTAATAATGTGAAGCCAGCTGTTCGGTCTTGCCTTTGGTCGTTTAGCTTTATAAGCAGACGTTTTCAATATAGGAACTAATTGATTGAAAGCTCAGTTTCGGACATACATGTGTATGTGAAGAAATGAGAACAATAGGGGTATAGAGATGAAATTCTTGAGGAATTAGCGGTGTTCAGTGGTTGCAAGAAATACAACGTTAGTGCGCAAAGTCAAATGGGATCCAGTAGAGGAACGCCGAATAATTTTAATAAATGACTTTTTCTTTCTTTCCGACTGAAGCATTTCTATAAGAATCTGAAGCCACTTACATAGTTGAGTGCAGTTATGAAAAGTCAAATGTCTCCGATGTATAGAAGTTGTTGGGATTATTTGGTTTCACAGCGTAACCAGTATTTCCATCACTATCACCACCGACCCGACTACTGACCGACTACTGTTGACAGCTAGGAATTGCTAGCTGTTTGACATCTGTCAATCATGATCATCACATCCTCGCTGACGTCAACACGAATGAACTCAATTTTCTGACATTTTTCCAGCATGAATGTACCGAAATTGCGCGTTTTCATCCACTGGGGACGAGTCAGCGGCCGGAGCTATTGGCCTCTAGGCTTATGCACAGCTTCTTTTAGTCGCGATGCTTGGTAATGCTTGGTCACAAATGGTGAAAATTTAAGAAAAGACAGAAAGTGGCTTAAAACGTCGGAATACAATGAAGCCGAGAACCAGATGCAAGAATATGATAAGGTTTTTACGAAATACTGCTTCATTTGAAAACATAGATGAAAAGTGAAAGAAGAATGAAAGTGTGCTGAGGGAAACACTCTCTACCTGCCACCACTGGAAATATTTTCGTCTAACACAAACAACTATCATTTAGTTTCTCGGAAACTGAAGCAATGCGAATTAGTAATTGAACAGTATCCAATACATCAGGAAGCGCATTCATTCGAAAGATGCCAACCAACCATCGGCGGAGGAAACTGGTCTGTTAGGTTAGTTCGGGGTCCTTTTTTCATAAGCACACTGATCTGATTTATCCTCTGAAAATGAACGCCCAATATTCACGGATGTTTCGGTTTTTCAATCTATTTGATTTGTTCCTACGTAAGAAGGCATTCGTATTCAAGTACTCTGCAAAATTAGCAGGCCAAAATTTACGCGACCGCCAATAATTCCTATTTTTTTGTTTTCATTTATTATATGTATTTAACAATTGAATCAGCGAAAAGTGACGAAGAACGGATGTGTGAATGGTTTTGTCATCTACTCTGACACTCACTACTTACTACTAATTATTTAGCACACTACTAAATGTTCCCCCTATAGAGCTCGAAAGGAATTGATCGAATGGAATAAATTTAGGCAAATAAGCGAGCATTGGCAAAAAATGGGTGGGTTACTGACCGGGTGGGCATTTTCGTGAGTTAGTTTTGGATGAGGAGGAAGAGGAGATGTTTCTGCTAGACATGACGAACTTCCCGACGCGAAATTCACTTAACGGAACTGGTAAAGAGAGTCGCAAAACGTGCACTTGGCCACATCACACCACCAGCCCCATAGCAGCCCGAGCGCATTTTGGACATAGCAGGAAACTCACATTACCCAGTCAGACTCGACCCACTTGACGCCGTCGTCAGTCGGTCGGTCGTCTACTTCTTCTTCAATCCTCCCCATCACCATCTCTCCATCTCTCTCTTTATCCTCCTACTCCCCTTTCTTCTTCGTCCATTCGTGCCAGCGCATCTCGGGACCAATAAACGTCGTCGAGTGGATATAATCATGAATAAACAAAGCTGCTGCTCGACTGGCCTAACTGGCTCGCCACCAATTGACTAGCCAGCCGACCCCTACCCAAACTCTCATTGTTTGCGTGTATCTTAGGCCGGGTAGGTGTGTGTACATTTGTGTGCCAACGTCCGATGGTAAGGACTTAACCCAACCTGGGTATTCTCCGTATCCGACGGAACGCCCTATTAAAATCATACCTACTCAACAACAACAAAAACATCTATCCAAAACACAAGAGGTATCCGCCCAAAATTCCTTTCTCAAGAGTTCGGAGGTTTTTCCAGATATCAGTTTTTTTTAATATCTTAACCTATACGTGTTCTACTCGACAAAACTTTGTGTAAGCGAACCAAAATGCATCGCCAATATACAGGGTGGCAAAAAATTACGTGCGCGCTACATTCGACAAATTTTTAACTATTGTACAGCATATTTCTGTATGCTTTTTTCTTCCAAAATATTTACTAGATGTCCACTATTGATTTTTGGGAGAAGAATTTCGATATTCAACTCATCCCGAAAAACAGTTTAACTCGAAACGCGATCGCACAATAGCCGACAGGTGGGTTGGAGAACTCAGCGTTTTCATCGAGACTTGGTGCTTCGCTATGAATCCTCTAGGAGATTGTAAAGCAATGAAATGAGGAAGTACATGTCCAAACAAAACACAGAAGTGACTGCGAATGGACTATCAATGTATAAGAGTGACATGGTATTTTCAAGAATAGAATTGACTAGTAAAAGGACGTGAAGTTGATAAAAATGTTCGTACAGCTCGAAAATTTCTGCAAATTGGCTCAAATGATAGTACGTAGAAAGCTTAAGCTTCAAAGTTATTGTATATTCGGAGCAGAGACTCTTATCTATCAAATGTAAAAAGAATGGAAAGAAGGTGTTGAATTTTTTCATGGTGCGCCGCAATTAGGACAACCTCTGTTTCGATGAAAAACTTTTTATTATCATAGTGGCTTAAAATTTTTGAAATCACCCTCATCTTTATAACACAGCTCCATTGAATAACTGCAAACGAAAAGCCACCGTGAGAGTTTGATATGCAATAAACTTAATGGTTTCAGGCGATTTCACTGCTTCAGGCAAGACTTTTTTATTTCTGTCGATAGAAAAGATAAAAGCAATGCGAAAATCCATGAAAAAGAGATCTCATAGAAGCTGCATTGTTCCTGAAGAATCTTGAAGCAAAATCATCCCAACTTCACCGCTCAGTAACGGTACATGCCGCCAAATCAGTAGTGTGCCTCCATGAGATCGAAAACAGCTCCTTTTCGACTACGGTTTTCTAGCCCTTTAACATTCTTTAGCTGAATCCGTTGGACTTACCCGTTTGAGTAATTACAGAAGAAAACTCAGAAATCCAAAATCGAAAATTTGAATATATTGTGAAGAGGGCTAATCAAAATTTGAAACAATATAGAAAATTACTACTTGCGGCGCACCATCGATTTTATGAAGTAATAAAATACCACTTATATAAAAATCGAAGCTACCCAGTTTGAAAACATTTGGTAACTATGAAAAACCATGTTCTGTTCTTGAAAACGAATAAATTTTTTCGAGCAATCCCCTTAAGAAAGAAGAGTTATGGACACTTTTTTTGGCGCACGTAATTTTTTGCCACCCTGTAATTTAGAAGTGAAAAGGCTCGTGAATCTGCGAAAATAAATGAGTGCTAAGCAAGGATAGAAGTTATAGGACAATTCAGAAAAAGTATGCTTGGAAAGTAAAGAGTCGTAACTCCACACTTTTTGATGTTTTCCCGGTACGTTAAGCAAATTGTTTGTAACGGTGTGTTGAAGGATTGAAGTACTGAAGAACAGTATTAATAAAAGTAGTGCAGCACTAGACTAGCCTTTTTCACAGAAAGAGATTGTCGGATGTTCAAGAAAAACAACTTCTCCCCGTTCAAATAAAACATACTATAGTACGAACATTTCTGTGGAATTAATTTTTCACAGAAAATCTTCCGGCCGAAAACAACTAATACCATTAAGTTCATCCGAAACTTCTCAAAAACATGGCATATGTACTTCAAAAGAGTATAAACGTACGGCAACCAACAAATTTGAAACAAAATTTTAGAAGTGTGAGCGTGACACGAGGCAGAAGTTCGGAACATAATATGCAATACTTGTCAGGAATTTTTTTATGAAAACGAAACAAATTTCAAATGGAAATCGCTGGAATTTGTAATTGGATGATAGCGTTCTCACTAAAGGGCGAAATCAAATTAATTGCGAGTGGACAAAAGAGCAGGTGAAGATTGTTGGTGAAAACCAGATGGGGGAAACAACTCCATTTCGTTGCCGCCGCTGAATTCTCACCACGGAAAACTTGTCTTTACCAAACAATTCTGTCGATTCATGAAAACAAAACCGCCGCCGTTCGCCTTAAAACTGCCACATACCAATCAAATAAATTCACATCTGCTCAAATTTCACTGCAATAAGTAAATTATCGCCAGCATCCATTTGAAGAGTGTTACATTTAATAATCGAGTTTTGAATGGGCAATAATCCACTGACATTCAAATAACGAAGCTCGATTCGAGATTAATTTTTGACTCTTCAAATGAGCGCTCAATTCTTGCAAAACTCAAATTGTATGCTTAGTGCAGCCGCATTTTTTTTTAAATTAAAGAACGAAGTCGTTTTCAAAATTCAGACAAAATGAACACCAAAATACCAAAATTGGACAAGCCGAGAATTTCCGACGAATTCCCTGTGACACTAGCTATACAACGAATAACGTTCAAAAATAGCTAATTGCAAAAAGCAAATAAACCAATAAATAATTATATATATAATCCCGATTCACGTGTGTGTGCTCCTAACGAGTTTCAGAAATGGCAATTTCAATAGAATTTCCTTTTTTATAAGGCTTTCTCAACTGAAACTCGAACACCAACACGACAAACCATGACTTTACAACTGCTAGACCACTTTTTAGGGCAATAAACAAATGCGGTGACCTTGCTGGTGAAGTGTATCACTGGCAGTTAAAAATCATTACTTAGTGCAAGAAAAAAATGCAGGAAAAATAAAACCAAAGATTTGGGGCATGTCTATGAAAAGATGCCTACCATTTCTTTACAAAAAGACAAGCTTATGGGTCTTGCTAGATCTTGCAAAAATGTTTGGATATTAACGAGGTTTATTTTTGCGCGTACTCTAATTATCTCAATTAACATATGACGTTTCTGAATGATTTTCGCAAGGATGAAGTTAGAACATCGGGCGAAAACGAAACAAGTAAAATGAACAGAAAATTAATTACTTGAAGATGATTGATTCAATAGGAAATATAAAGCGTTCCAGCGCCATATAGGATCTACCAGCGTAACTAACCGCAGAAATTAAACGAATCGACGTTCTCGTCTCATCGTGTGAGACCGGAAAAGAAGAAGGGCGAAATGGGCAGAGCAAACGAGCAGAACGAGAACAAGTCGTCGGTCGACAAGGGTGAAACTTCGCTCGAACACTAAAACTCGCCGCATATTACTGTTCGAGAGGGGGGGGGACGAGTTCATTTGTCAAATGTCGCGACGAAATGTGCCCCGTTTTCACCTACACCTCCTCCCACTATCACCATCATCATCGTAACAAAAGGAGGAACTGGAAAATACGTCCTTTTAGAGCGTATCGTAACCATAGGGCAAATTTCTTCATCAACGGAGCGGGTTCAGGCTCTTTCAGGTTCACCAAAGTACAGCACCTTCCTAGATGACCTACAAGACTTCATAAATCCTCACGATCGTATTGCTTTCAAAGACTCGTCAGTCATACTCAGTAAGACAATTTAAACGGACGCATGATTGTGTAGAATCTCGTCTGTCTCGCTTTCTAGATTCTGTTGCAAACGTTATAGTCTCTTGATCCTTCAAAACTTTGATATACGCGGTAAATAAACGCTAGATTCCATGAGCAGTACACTTATTGTTTTCTTCTTGGTGCTACATATTTCGTTATCCAGGATGATTTCTTATGATTTCTGGTTTGTTGTTAATTTAGTATTGCACTTTTATCCTGATCGTTGTCGTCATTACTCCAGCGGATTTGATTACATTTTATTTCATGGCTACCCGTATCAATAAATAATAACAAATAATAAAATAATATGCAATTTATTTTGCTGACAATTCGGCCTACTCCTTCGTCGGAGCTTGGAAAGCCAAAGACGTTGTTCAATAGGAATGTTTCGAGATTACCTATTAATTTTTTAATCGAAAGCCCTAAAAGTGCCGTTGCAGTTGTAAAGTCATGGTTTGCCTTGTTGGTGCTCGAATTTCAGTTGGAGAAAGGCTTATACATTAGAAAACTCTTTCGAAATTGCCATTTTTGAAACTCTTTGGGAGCAGCAAACGTCCATTAGGAGTTGCTCGAGATTACGCATCCATTTATTCATTTACCCTCCTATAACACGTTCCTGACTCTCTAAAAGGAGAATAAAATAATAACAAACGCCACCGTCATCACCAACACTACCCCCTTCAGCCAGCAAACAAGCCTGCCAGTCAGCCATCCAGCCAGCAGCCACTTCCCTTCATTCTCTTCATGTCTCCTTCCCCATCATCACCAACACTTCCGTCGATCAGGACGACTTTAACACCGCTCGTTTCCATCACCACCCCTGTCCGGCACCGTCAAATTCCCGTTGTCGTCGTCACCACCGCATCACAACCGCCACCACCAGAAACAGCACCCAGCAGCAGTTCCACACCGTGGCCGTCGTCGATCAACAAAAAGACCGACCGACATCAATCGGAACATGCAAAGTTTCTGCTCCACATCGCGCTATGTTCTCGCGACCGATGAATTGTAAGACATCAAAGCCCAAATTCGTGATCGCAATTTAGTGCTAAATTCTATCGACAACTTATCAGCTATGGACCTGGCCATATACACTGCTGGGCTCAGATTCATGAACGGACGAGCGATCTCCAAAACCGCGGTGCAGCCAGAACCAGACGGCAGAGCCGATGAGAGACTGCATTTAACATAGGAAATTTACGATAAGCAGACAAAGGTGGGTGCCGTTCGGGTTATATCTCGGGGTTTATGGGGGCTGTTGCGCGGCCACCTGGTTTATCAAATTCAGATTATGTGAAACCTCGTGTTTCGTTCAAAAATAGATATGCCCTGGCAACCGGTCAATCACGACAACCCTTACCAGGACAAGCTATATAGAATTGTCCTCACCGAATTGCGCTATTGGAGGGTACAGAGCGCGGGGTCGACCGAGTTGTCGCGATGGACTTTTGGTGCAAATTCGCCCTCCGGTCACATTAGTTCCATATTCAAACAAGATTATCGAACAGTACGACACGCCTGATAGGAAAACGAAGTGTGACTGTAGTTTGAGTTAAAAAAAGGGAAGGAAGGACAATAAGGTGCTCGGTATACTCGTGCGTTGTGATTAAAAGGAAAGCTACTATTTTTTGTTTTGGAACAATTATAAGCTTCGAAATTCGTGAAAAATTCCTGTTACTTTCTTAAGTTACTTCAATTTCACGGCAATAGGTAACGTTTAGACAAAAATGATGACCTCACTTTGTCTCCCTCCGTCGCTCTTAACACTCGAGACAGATGTATTGGTAACGATCAGCTATAAGTCAATCAGTCACAGCTTATGAGAATCCTCTCTCATTCATTCTCTCGCTCTCTTGGTGCTCCGTCGACTGGTCGTCGAGAATGCCGCGCCCGACGCTCGCACACCAATCAGCAGCAGTCAGCTGTTGATTCGGAATGGCATTTCGGATATTTGTAAACGTCCGCTCCACCACAAACGCACCACGACACTATTTCCACAGATTCTGTACGTTTTCTTGCTGTCTGAGTCGACTACGACATTCGCACCGTCTCTGACTACTATACAGCAAGAGGAACGGGATTGACAAACTCGTGTGAAAGAAGTTCCTGTTAAGTTTGACTCTATTTTGACTTTGTGAAAAGCAATGATAGGTGTAGCATAGGTGAGAGGGTTCAGTCAACAATAAAATACCACCACTTTCAGTGACGCTTTAGTTTTTCGGTGAAAATAAAATTAAGTCTTTCGGCTCGTTTTCCTAACAAAAGTAGCTGGTCGTGACTGTGACTCTCGCCAAAGACTGTGTCAAGAGAGGAGTGTGGCGGTACATCTGTCAAACTGAAGAGGAGGAGTTTTAAGGCTGGCTTAGAGAGGACGCAAAACTCTCGCAAAGCAAAAGGTAAAAAGCCTACTTGATCTTGACTTTCGGTACGAGTACAGACTGCGAAAGCGTGGCCTATCCATCTTTCAATCCAGATGGTTCCTGGTAGGAGGTGTCAGAAAAGTTACCACAGGGATAGTTGGCTTGCGGCAACCAAGTGTCCACAACGACATTGCTTTTTGCTCCTTAGATGTCGGTTCTTCCTACTACAAAGAGGGGGCGTGAGCTGGGTTTAGACTGCCGTGAGACAGTTTAGTATAACCCTACTGTTGACTAATTGTTGTGATAGAAGGCCTGCGTAGCACGAGAGAAGCAGCAAGTTCAGAGCTTTAGATCATGGACATCGGTCAATGGTCCGAAGGTACCGTCTAGGGAATCAAGAGTGGACATTTCTTCAGACGGGTTCATGTGTCAGCATTTCGGTTTTCACTAGAGGTGCACTCAAATCCTGGGTACACCTTTTCTAGATGTCGAAGAGCTTATAAGGCTATACCGTGCTTAGACCAGATCGAGAAACTCTAAGCTGTGAACTCGTAATAAAACGAAAATTGAGTCTCAAACAGAGAGGGCGAGATTTACAGCTTTAGCTGAGTGATGAAAATGCCGAAAATGTCTCGAGACGATTACGTTCGACGCGCTTCAATAACACACTTCAGCGTTCTCTTGTGCTATTCAAAAGTACACACAGTTGCTTGGCACGCACAACATCTAGAAGAATGCTGAACGCAGATAATTCACTTCGCTAACGCCCACATTGAAACATTGAAAAATTCACACTCGCCTAAATTGTCTTTCACACTTTAACCAGACTGATTCAATCGGTTGAGGAGAAAACGTGACAATCTCAATTATAGACGGTAACAAATGTTGAACGGGTAATGTTCTCAGCCAATTTTTAACGTCAGTAAAGTACTGTATAGTGAGTTGATTACCAAAGTTCATCTCGTCCGAAAGTCAGTTTCGATGCACTAGAAGGCTTCATTCCAGTCGTAATTTTCTTCCGACATAGATAGACCGTCGAAAAGCCGGAAAAGGTGGCGTAACTTGGATGATGCGCAATTTTGATCCTAGCGAGCGTTTGCAGCACGTGCTTGCAATCAGGCTATTTGCACCTAATGCGTGGAATTGCAGTCCCGATGTGCCGTGAAATCTGGTCAAACGATCTCAAACACGTGATGGACAGAAAGTAGGTGCACAATCTAGCAAAAATTGAAGCATGTAGTCATGAGGATTGTTTAAATACTGCATGATTAGTCGCTTCACGCTAGCAAAGACACTGAGAGATTGCCAAAACGTTAGCTGAAATGAAAAGCGCCACTCATCTACCGAGTTTGATCGAAAGACAACTATCACGCCGAGGTTCACAGAAAGCCGAATATGGCGAAACGATTTGCCTCAAAATCTGAGAAGCAGGAGCAGTTGAATGAGTAATTCGTCAGAAGATCGCCAGATTCGTTTGGCACTTGTGATTTTAATGCTGAAGATGGTAGAGCAAGAAAATGAGAGAGAAGAACCAGGAAATGATCGGCGACAAACGATAAATGTACAGATCGTCTAGTGACAGATTTACAGACAAGTTCTGCGCTTGTCAGTAGCTCGGTTAATTTGCACAGTACCTCTCTGAGTCAACAATGGCTACAACGAAGCCCCTCTTCAATGCTCAGTGAAATTGTAAGGCATCTACACTGTTTAAAAAAAGATGATAAGTACTAGCAGTGGATCATCACGTAAGAAACAGTCACAAGTGCAAAAGAAGCCAGAAAACGAATCGTTGTCAGCGGTGCACTTGAGACGACGGAAAGGGCTGAGCAACTGGACGGCCGGCGACGACACAGACCGGATAGATGTAGAGCTGCACTGCCTACGACAATACCGGCCACTGGTGGTCGTATTTGCTTCCCGGAACCACCGTCACTCACTCATGTCCCTCCTCAACACCAATCAGGCTCATGTTGATAAAAAAACTCCTCCAGTCCGGTACAAAAACTAACTCTGATAGTTGCCGAGTTGACACTGAACTAGACATTTCGGTTCACTTATTGCCTGCCTTTCCTAGCTAACGGTCCATTTTTATTCTGTTCTTGATAATGCAAGAACAGGTGCAAGCTGTTGACCCATTGCCAGACCCCTTAGTTGAAAGTGTTACGAGCCTGACCATTTTAAAATATCACAATTCAGGCATTGGTTGAGCAGAGCTATTTTGGAGATCTTCTAGAGTCCAAATGTATCATTGCTCATAAGGTGCATATAAACCATATCACACAACGTTTGTAAGACCTGAATGGCCAGCTGATCAAATATCATGGTTCGTTTTTGTTTATTATTACTCAACTTTTCTCCTCCGACCCTGTTTTATGGCCAATCCCTGCTCATAATCTACTCATTGCACTTACAACGCCTTTAAAATAGTATAAATGTTTGGTTACTGTAAATAGGAATGAGTAAGTATGTAATGAATAATAACTGTTTGAGATAAATAACAAGTAATGGATACATTTTGTGGTGCTCTTAATGACAGAGTTCGTTCGTTTATTTGTTGGCTGTCACATCTGCTTAAGTGTAGAAAATAAACAAAGACGACCAATTCTAGGAATACTCCACCAACCATAGACAAAGCGTAAGTAGCTTTACTGTTATGAAGAGTATTTGCTGTGGAAATTATATTTTTCAAGTACGGTTTTTTTGAAGACGAATGAAATGTTGAGAAAAATAGCCACACATGCTGCGATACGGTTCCGACCAACGAAGAAACTTAACTTTTTTTATCAGAAGTTTTTTCAAGAGTAAAAAAGCCCAATAGAAAAGTTCACCAAAAAAATCCGAGGAGGGTACGCAACGTTATCAGGAGAGAAATACTCGTTCCACAGAAATTGTTTTCAATTTGATTACTCTCGCTCTGAACTGAAGACACAAAGGTAGATGAATAACGAATAATGAGTTAACGCATGACAATAAAAGTATAGAGATGCTCGAAATCAGTAGGTGTTCCAAACAAAAATTGCCCAATCCGCTAGAGGCTACAGTTCAAGAGTAAGAACATGTTAGGGAACAAAAAACAAGAAAGCTTAAAATATTTGAATCGTGATAAAACATCTACATAACGTAAGATCTTGAACGAATTGAATGCTATCAGAAAGCAGATTTAAAAATAGCGGTGGACCGAAAATTCGTGGTTTGATCGCTCTTTAGTTCTACCTCTTCCAGGCTATAAATCATAAACCATAAAACGACTGCGGAATCTTAATTGTGGCCTAGGAAAGTGTAACGCGCCATGGATGTCAGGAAATACTCGGTAAGAACGGGACAGTAAAAGAGTAAAAAACTGTAAAAACTCCGAACTATTCCTCTACAGGACGAAAAAAGGAGGTGTTTATAAAAATCTTCAGGGGAATTCGCTGACCTTGGGAACATGACAGGTTTCAGATGGTTTCCCTGAGGAAGGAAGAACAGGCAGAAAAAGGATTCAGAAATGAAGGGTTATGGCAGTGGAATAAATCCGATGACGTTTCGTTGGCTGCTGGAGGAATGACCGTTGGATGACGAAAGGAAACGATAACGAGCTGAAGGAATCCTATAAACACAGACGATTATCGCGCCATACACGCGAGCAGCAGCAGCGGTCGTTCACGGCGACACATATACACACGGTGAAGGACGGCCTTTTCAGGAATAATTTCCAGTTTCGATTCGAAAAAAAAAACACACACACACCCCGAATGCTAGCTCATGTTTTGCGACAACAAGCATTGGAGGTTCTGTGGTGATGAGAAAAAGCGCTCCGCCGTCGACCATCACCAGGGTCGTGACGTCACAAGGACAGCCGCAACGGCGCTGCTGCAAGAAGTGTGTCGACAGGAAGGAATGTGGGGAAGTTCAACAATAAAATTTCCGCGTTCCATAGTTTAGCCGTTTTTCTGCAGATCTGCTCGTTTTCCAGGTAAAGGTAAAGATTGAGGAAATCAGCGATGAATGAAAGCACATGGTTTCCCAGACCACCTCTGCTTAGTAACACGAAATTAGTTATCATTAGATGAGGCACTAGATTAAAGGTGAAAGGTATACGGGTTGGTGTTGATCAGCCCTCTAAGGACGCGCCACGCAACCGCTTCCGATCCAGAATCGTAGATAGATGGCGAACGCGTATTTGGCCCATACAATGCCTTGCACGGGTGAACAGGTCAGTGTCTTCACCTTTCAAGACAAAGCTGGTACCAACTCACTTGTTCGCGGGCGATGAAAGCCTTGGTTAAGGCCCTTGTTATACGTTCGCTCACCCCACAGCGTAACTCGTCCATTGAGTATCAGACACCGTGGGGCCAGACACGTTTGTACGAGCTCACCACGCCAGCGTCACCAAGATAACTCGTACAAACGGGTCTGGCTCCACGGTGTCTGATACTGAATGGACGAGTTACGCTGGGGGGTGAGCGAACGTATAACAAGGGCCTAAGGCCCTCGTTATAGGATCGCTCGCACCCCAGCGTAACTCGTCCATTCAGCATCAGACAGCGTGGGGCCAGACACGTTTGTACGAGTCGCCTCGACGGGATAACTCGTACAAACGTGTCTGGCCCCACGCTGTCTGATGCTGAATGTACGAGTTACGCTGGGGTGCGAGCGAACCTACATATAACGAGGGCCTAAGGCGAGGACCGATCGCTCGACCGTGAGGATTTCAGTAACGCCTACTAGCATTGAACTTTGTGTCGTCCAAAATGGACAAAATGGACAGTGACCATCGCAAAGCTCTCATTTTACTAACTTTTTGTCAGTCACACGGTTTGAAAGAAATAGTGTTCGATGTTCTGATGGCAATTTCTGATCTTCTGACTTCTACAGTGAACCCTGACCAACATCAGAACAGTGAACAAACTAGATTTTCACCTCCACTGGTTCGTACTCGTTTCAAAAAACTTGTTCTAGTTCAATGAGACTAGCCCCAAGAGGCTGTTGGCTATGTATGATCCTAGAACACAAAAAAAATTCGAAAAACACGAGGAAAAAGGAAAAAGTTTTTTCCTTTTTCCTCGTGTTTTGGCGAGATCGTGGAGAACCTATGAGGACGTTTCCAAATGAAATAATAGCCCACATTCATTTTGCGACAAAATTGGAAAAGGAACAGGAAACTAAAGCAATGAACCAATGCGATGAATATCATGTTCATCTATGACTCTATGAAAGAAACAATCCAAAGTGAAGCATAATGTGATCACTCTTTGAAAAACCCGACGGTAAAACGTAGCAGAACAGAATGCCCGAAACGTTCCTTCGGTTACGATACTTTAAAAAACATTTACTAGGGACGCAGACATGAAATATTCATTATGGAATATACATGGCCATACGTCCTTTAAAAAGGAGCTCAGCAAAGTGGAAATAGAAATTTAAAAAATAAAACTGGCTCTGGGCAGGCATGGAAGGAATGAAGACCTTGCTCCCATCAGCAGCTACGAATTTTGGAAGAAAATAAGGTAAGACGAATGGGTATTAGTCGAATTTTGCAACTCGCTTGACGGGGAAAAGACCGCCCACAGTATTACGGTCTCCGTGTCCTTCTTGAAGAAGCTTTCGATAATACCACACTACACAATAATCGTAGAAAACCACTCCCACATCAACTACCGTACCCGTTACTTCTTGTCTCACTTGAAATTATCTAGACAACATCTTCATAAGAGCAACAACTTAAGCTTGCTTGAAAGCATCATGGCCTATTTTCACGTTTTTCGTCGGCGTAACAAATGGCGCAGAAAATTTTGTTTAAGGTCTGACAATCGCGTTCTTGTGCAGTGCGATGGTTCACGTTTCGAGCCGAAATGTTACGATGACATTTCAGAGAGCCCGGGGATTATCCGAGAAATCTTGCAAAAGCCTAAAGATTGTCGGTATATAGTGAGGTGGGTAGGATTACGAAAGCACGAGCTTTTGTCATTCTGAAGCATTTAGTTTTTTTTTTTGACGATAGAGGCATCATATTTAGGCCGTTCACAAGGAGAGCCGGTCGAAGGTTCATCGGTAATATTTGCCATCGAACTTGGCGTCGATGGCCATGGATGGCCAACAATAGCTGAAAAATTTTTCGATGAACATCAACCTACGACGGGCAGTCTTTATGAACGGCCTAGGTATGATACCTCTCAAGAATGACTTATAACTGAAGCGAAAGTATGCAAAGGTAATGGCACACTCCATTTAGCATCCGAATCGTATTGTAGCTAAATACAATGTATTCCTTAGGAAAGCTATGTTAACCGTTAGACGTATTTATACTCGGCAGCGAAGCAGCGTCGCAGCTAGACAAATTTCAGACCAAACACCTGCTGTTCTCGAGCCTTGACCTTTTCTACAGATTAGTGATCAGATCACAATCGTGGTGAGACCCATTGCATTCTCGAAAGACACCATGTGATCTTTTGTAGAAAAATACTGCGTTTCCACTAACCTGTACTTCATTGCGCGCAGCTTTGCTGTCGAGTATGTACGAACCCTTAGTCTACAAGCGATTAAGACCGCAAAAGCGTAGCATCAGAATAGAAGGCGGCAAGGGTTTCACTCCTTGCGCTTTTGCAGTGTTTAGCATGGAATTCACACGATTGCTTACTTATTGAAACCAAAAAACATTTAAATCCGTACGTAGTTAGCGCCTATACGGATGCTTCAAGAACTAGTAAGCCAAAGAGCTGATATTGCAACATGCTATAACTAAAGATAAAGACTAAACATTGTTGAATTGCCATCTAATTCTAGTTCTACATCCACGTAGATCTTATCACGCCTATTTCTTTGTATCTTCATATCCTTCTTAATGAAAAATTTTGATTGTGAACATGAACAATATATAGTGAAAAGATTCCAAGTTCCACTTTGAGTGAATCTTAGGCGAAAATATTAGAGATTGTTAAACAGACTGAACAGTGGAAGTCGGAGAAAATAAGTCGACGGTGTGTGAGTTGAAGGAACACCACCACTCTCAACAAAAGTTCAAACCCTCCGGAACATGTTTCGAAGTACAAAGGATCACAGAACGATCACGGTGACGACTTAAACTGAAGTCGATCCTAATGAATAATGTTTAAAATCGAAAATAAACACGCAGTTGATGAGGGGGTTGGGGAAAGTGTACAAAGTGAAGTGACCGCTTACGGGACGTGTGTGTTCGGTAATCGAATCATCAGTTGTCCTAATTCATACTCTCCAGCATCTACATCAATACCTGCTTTCCGCACTTATCAACGTCACATTCAACTGTTGCACCGAGAAGACGACTCGAAAAGAAAAATAGATAACGTTGAACGGTGCAAACGCACAAATAATGGCGAACAGAGCCATGTGAAAACCATCGTTGCAGTTCCACCACCTCGCCTATCAAAGTAGGGAGCATTTTTGGCACTCTACCTAGATGAATTATTAATATTCCCACATTGAAAACAGTTTTCCACAAGCCAATAAAGTTTCCACATCTAAAAATTCCTTCAAATGCCCAATGATCATGTGATAACTCGAAAACGAGATCAGACGGGATCCGATATAATAATAGTAGTTGCTACCAGTTACTTACGACTGCATTTGAAATGAATTGTTGATAGAATAATGCGCAGCGGAAGATGCTGCATAACGCATGACAAGCTGTATATTTGAATGAAAGAAAATATTTCAATTAAACGGAAAATGACTGTACTTATCGATGAAATGCAGTGTCCCGGCTTTTTGTTAACAATATCTATATCTCAACTATTTACATCCATTTTTGACAATCCTGGCTGTATTGAATGAATAAATTCAAAATAGTGAATGGTAATACTGAATGAGTTTTTAACTTGTTTCTCTTGTTGTTGCTTTTTTTTACAAAGCGTTCCGTGAAGAATGTCATGTAGTGAAAAAAGAAGATATTGTTTCAGAAAGGAACTACAGGAAGCAGGCAGGCATGAGGGAAACAAATTCTTTCAAAATCGAAACAGCAGGCATTAGGGAAACAAATTCTTTGAACTTGAAAAAAAATGTGTGGGTTCTTTAATACGACTGGAAGCAAGGTTCCGTGCATTCCACGGGTGAAATGTTGAAATTCATAAGTTGAGTGGACGGGGTTAACTAGAAAAGAAAAGCTGATTGGGCTATATACCCATTAATGAAGACAGCCGAGGAGGTAACTTGATAGAACAGGAAATCACAAACGAAAACGACCAAGATGTCACAATCTGGATGTGCGGCTGAGGAGCGGACAAGTGAGACGATGTTAGCGAATGCCAAATCTATTTAGCAAATTTGATTTAACTTTTTCTCTTAGTAAATTCCAAATGTCAAAAATTTCAAAGAATGTGGAACTGCTGCATCTGGCACTAATTTATACTTCAGTCGCGCTGCTGCGCCCGATTAGCATCATCGATCAATAGCGCTGCGCATATCGTAATGCAGAGCATTTTAGACACCGTCTAAGCGTAAATGAGTTTTCAATGAAGAAGCAGAACGACAGAAAAGAAAAGAAATGAGCTAGACGAAGAGATTGCAAGGAGGTACTTAAAGAAAGAAAATTAATAAATGAAGCATTTCCTATCCAATCAGTTCCTCGACGAGAAATGTTTCAGTTACTGACATGAGCACCTCGCGGCTATCAGCAGACATTTGTGTCAAATAACAATCGCTGCACTTATCGCTTCGCATACCCTTATCACTGCTGGGAAAACGACAATCTCCATAAGACCAAAGAAGTCTCAGCGCAGACAGCTGACAATGGAACACTTTCCACTGATCAAGTTCATTTGGAAGGGCATTTTTATGATAAATTGTTTATGAGCTTGAGAGTGTTTTTCGGAACGCGATGCAGTACAGTTCTAATATATATAAATAACAAAAGTGCGTGAAAACAACTTCAAATATTCATCTGAATAGCAGTAATCCGGTTCCGGATTTCTCAAAAGCATAGAAGGAGACGATTGTATTGAATCGCCAGAAAATCTCCTTTCAGTATTCAACCACAACTCATTACAAGTAAAATCGTACGGGTGCGCCACGCACTGAATATCCACTCAAACGTTATTTGTTCAGTGAAAAATTCGGACGGATACTAGTTTGCTCAGCTCTGACAGAATGAATAGGTGGGATCATAGATGGAAAATAAGGGAGGAAGACTGGAGCTATCAAATTTGTCTTTTTGCATTATCGACACCGTAATTAACATTAGTTCTTTCTTTATTCAATATTACTCGTGCTCGCTCTGTTTTTAGTTCAGCATTGACGGCTGAATTCTTCGTTGGCTAGCACAATCACCCATTTGGTTTGGTAGATTTCTCCTTCCAAGACGGCGAAGTTTTCTTGAATATTCCGACCGGAAATTCCATTAAAAATTTCAGTTCAATTTAATTTTCGAGTACAAAAACTAGTCAGAATCTTTCAGTGATTACTAGACATTATGGTGCGAAACCAGCTTCGAGCATTGGAGCTTTATCAATATTTACTCAACGTCTTAACGGACATGTCAACAGACTTTAGTGCGGCACACACCGAAACGAGCCGCATCAACATTCGCCAGCAGACCGCAACGGTTCTGGGTTCCAAGAACTTCTCAGCTGCTAATGTGGTCATCAATTTCTTGTGAAAAAAATCGATAAACGAATAAAAAATGGATTCTGACGGAAAAACGACACGAACAGAGCGACGGGAGAGACTGCGCGGTCAGATGAATCAACGACGAATGCAAACATCCATCGAACCGCATTATACAACGGCAAAACACCATCGCCGACACATCTCCCCTTCAGCCGACCGCTCCGTTCGAAATCAACGATGATCGCCGGAGGGGGTTTCCGCTAATGAATAAAACAGGATATTAATCGCTCATGGTGATGAACATCCGACAGAGATATTTTATGTAAAGGAACTGTGAAGCAACAAAATTAGCAAAAACCCAACACCTTAAAAGCCCCTGGTCGCTTCTCACCTACCAGCAGGCCTGATTTTTTGTCACAAATGACACAAATACGTAAGCAGGTGACGTTTTATGCATGATTCTGTTCAAATTGTCGAAATAACTGTCTCAACTTCTCCCAACTTTAGATTGTAATTTTTCGGGAGTCGCATGGTTGTATTTTTGCCGCTAGTCATTCCATCACGAGTGTATGCTCCTGTGGGTGTAGTGTTGTCTTCTATTCCACAACGTTTGTATGCGATCAGTAATGGGAAAAGGGGGGTAGTAAGCAAGTGAAAGAATAACTGCCCTGACTAGAAAGAACGTTTCCATTGGAACAGAAAATTTGCAGACATAAGGCGAACCGTGGGAAAGTAAAACAGCAAGGAACATCTGCTGTGGTTTTTATTCCTTCAGGTCTTTTGACAAAAAGTTCCAAGAAATTTGTTACTTATCTATTTTCATGAGCTTCCGGCCTAATTTCACATTTTTCACACTTCCTAGGTAGCAATTGACTATAGAACCGGTTACATGGCGGTTTAATGCATCTAAGTTATTAAAGAGTTGGCTAAAGCTACGACTATACACAGATGCAAGGTAGCGCAGCAATTCTTAACTACACTGTATAGACGCGGAGGACGTGGCATGATCTGCAAGGATTGGCAGAATAATTCTTCGAAATGACAATTTTCATTTTTTGAAGTCTTTTCCACAACGAAAACTCTAATTTTGTCCCGCTTGTTATACTTACATAATATGTACATATTTTCTGATTCGAGAAGGCTGACTCAGGACCAAGTTCTAATTCATTCACATTAGGTGACCTAAAGGACGGCTCTCGTTCACATAAGTCTTCAATATCCCATCTCTACCTGTGGTAGAGTTATTTCTCTTTTAATAGATAATGATGATCAAAAGGAAAAGGTGTTACGTGTTCCAGTTGCGTAGAAATTGGAAGAGATAAGGATACGTTGCAAAAAACACGATCAATCAGCGTGTTTACCTACATCTTTTAACGATGTGTAGTCGTAATGAGTAAAAAGTAAAGTGAATAAATTTGCAAAATTTTACAACTGAAAAATTTTGTTTCCCACTAGTATACGTGAAAAGGAGCCGCTTAAGAGGCTATATCGCCGACTATATAAGCCATTTCCTCGTTGGCTGTGGTGCGCAGAAAATTAGCGCTGTTCGATGAATTGCTAGGAAAAGACCAGTATCCGGTATTTGGCCTGCATCACACGCATAGATCGGCATGACAATACTTTTCAAAGATTCACTTCGGATTACCGTGGTAACTCGTCCACATTCGGATATCAACTCTAGAGATTGTCAAAAATAGCAAGAAAAAACACGACTCTTCACCGTTAGGTTTTGGCTCTCCAAATCCAGGTGGTCTGCACACAGTTCAAATTATTATCGAGAGATTATTTTATCTCGGCAAAACAGTTTAAGACAAAATTAAGGCTATTTTCTATCCTTCACAAAACAACAAAGCCTAAAACTGCACCACGTCGTTTTTTTTCTTCAATCCTCTTCTGCAAGACAATTTTTTAGAATTATTCAAGGAGTTTTTTTTCATAATTCAACAACTGGACCTCTGTAGGAATTTGGATGACTGGATGTTGCAGAAATAATGACTACTGCTAGTTAATATACATGACTAAGATGTATTAGCAAGCGCAAGAGTGCATGAGAAGCAGATGGTGTAATAAGTTCGATGAGCGCATGTGGTCAGAATTCGTCGGAAAAGAAAACAAACCACCACATGGTAAACTATACAAGCATCATTAATATGTAATAAAAGAATGTGATGGAAGGATTAATCAGTATAGCGGTTTTGGGTTCTGATTTTTGGAGAGTTGGTAGCTTAAGGAATCAGTGGTGGCTGTCGGCCAAAGTGACAGAGCTGGTGCTGGCCGCTGCTGAAAGCTGAAAGAGGTTTGTGCGGAAGCTGGAAGGAGGCCTGGTCGCGTGCAAACTCACTTCAGATGAAGCGAACGAGAAGGCTATCGGGCCAAGATAAACAGAAACGACTAAGACAGGCTGCTCTAGCGAGAGAAGCGACGACAAGCGACCCTCATCACCTCCTTCCTTCCTCTACCCCATCCCACCTAGCCACAACACTTTTCATCTCTCACTAGTCAGTCGAGTCGTCCGTCGGCCATTTCGTGTCTTGAGTAAACAAATTCTTCTACGTGGAACACTCTGGCATATGCAGAACACAATATCACTGTCTAATCCGCACAAGTGCATGCTCAAAACCATCTGGTCGAAACACGGAGAAACATTCATGCTCGGCAGCGAAGCAGCACAGTAATAGTCAAGGACAGGGTAGAGACGCAACATTGCACTGTGTAGCAGCTAGCGCTATAAGTGAGACTTTTAGTTATTCCGCAACAACAGCGCAGCACTTAACAGCATTCTATAATTATAGCATAAACGAATCGCGTTGTGCAAGGCAAAGGAAACGGCGGTATCAGCTCAGCTGCAGTGCTGTCCTGCCGACGAGTGTAAACGTTCTTTACAATAACGTCTTCCTGCGCCAGTACAAGTGAGTTTCGATCTCTACTACATTTTACAGACACGATACCGGCTCACATAGCTATCGGCCCTTGAGCTGCACATATTGAAATTCGATTTGACTACTCTACGGAAGAAGTACGGGACATGCTAAATTACCCCTGGTCAGAAAATATTTGCATTCGGTTGGAATTTACAGAATATCAATTTTAAAAATTGATGAACAGCGACTGACTGGACAGACAGAACATGAACTTTCAGGCAACCCTTTGTGGCCCTCAAAATTTGGAAAAAGGACGCAGCTAATTTTTCAGCAGTTATGATAAGATCGAAATGGCGATCACTCTTCCTTGGCATCAGCATTTGTTCAAGAGATACTGAAATGAGGATTTGTTTGCGTTTCTCATTTGAAGGGCATGTTGTCAACGGCTGAACGTCCAGCACATTGCACCTCAGCAAACAAACACGTTTCGAGAGGATACGAGTTACTGCTGGACGCTGAGGAAGACTTCTCGAAAGTACACGCTCTCAATTTCAATGAGATTACTTCAAAAATACCTCATGATTTTTTGAAGGACGCACATTTCGTAATATCTAAATGAAAAATCAAACTCCCTACGCTCCTTCTCCTCGCGCACTTAAACTTCCTCCATTTTATGCCATATCATGTTCCAAAACTTTAAATAAGTCCGTAGCCTACAATGACTTGAGGAAAGTGGAAAGAAAAACACGTTCGAAATAAATGGAGCAGCATTAATAACTAAACTTCTCATAAGGATACGGCAAGATTGTGAGCTTGAAATGTCACTCATTTGACGCTTAATCCGCATTACTGTAGCATTACCTCTGGTGCAAAGATTGAATAAAAATCCTCCTAGGTTTCGCAGTTGAATGTTACGGTAACGTATCCAGGGAGAACTCACTTACTGTAAACTCAAAGGTAAGAACGAGAAAAATGAGAGCACATTACATCATTACCTGTTGGATCAAAAGCTATTAAATTTCGCATGAAATTGACTTGTGATAATACAAAAAAATTAGTGTGGACGTGACAGACTCCAAACCATGAAAGGACATTCGAGGATCAAAATGTTAGTTCACTAAAGAAGCGAGTCATGAATACCTATTCTTGAATTTCCATATCCTGCACATTTCTATAAATTCTTGTTCAGAAAGGAAAAAAGAATCATGCCGTTAATGATTGAAATGAAAAAGATAGACTAGGATCTCTCCACCGTTATGGGAATCAAGCTATTAATGCCTAAAGGAAAATTTAGGCCTAATGTCGACCTCCCACTGAGATAGCAACAATAGGTTAACCAGCCTTCGAATAATGAAAACAAAAATAACGGCTGGAACGGGGGAATTGGAAACCATTTTGAATGCCAACAAGATAAACTGTAAGAACTACAACAGCAAGAAAAATATTGAAGTTCGTTTCACAATTCAAAGGATCAAAACTTTAAAAAAAGTTCACAATATTTAAACAAATAAAATATTAAAATTAAAAAATAAACAAAATATTACAAATGTATGTCCTAAGTTCCTTCAAATCGTTGGCAGACTATATACTCAAGCGGAAAAAGAGTAGAACTCAGTGAATGAAATCGGTTAGCCCGATTGAAGAAATGAGAGTAAAACAGACGCTCTAACACAGCATCACACATTGGGTAGTGTAATGACATAGCTAGAATGTTAACTCCCGACAAGAACTCTCGTTAAGCGTTGACGAACAACCGTACACCAGGTTAACCAGGTAAAAAAAACACTATTCGATCTTCTCCAGTCTGACACGGCAATACCGGACCAGGTTCATAGTGAACAGATGCAATATGCACGTCACCTAGCCGACTAGAAAGTAGAATTGTGTGGATAGATCATGGTGGTCATTATCGGCCAATCACTTCTCTATGTTGTTAACACAACACGAATCAAGCCACGAAACCAGTTTGCCATAGCCGCAAACGCGATCGACCGGTTATTGTGTCAGGCGAGCGCGTTCGCGAGGCGCACGACAGTTTTCGATGTACTCAACTCGAACGTCCATCTCGCATTCGCTTACGTTAACTCGCATTCCAAAAACGGAAAGAAAAAAGTGCCCACTCGACAACTCTAAAGGCCTAGTCATACTCGGCAGCAATGCAGTGCGGCACTTGAGCTCTGAAACCGCGATATCGTCGAGTCTGATCACGATTTCTGGTAACTTTCACTCTGACTAGGAACTCATCGTGTACTGCTCCGCTGCCAAGTATGAATACCACTCGATAATTGGCGGCGGTAATCCGACAAGCCAGCAACGGACATGTTTTACGTTTCACTATATGGAAAAATGGCAAACACTGACGCCAAAACTCAATCCCTTCAGACTTAGGAATGCTGTCCTTTTCTTTTCGTACGCTAGCCACAGTCACTACCTGGGTAAGTAAAAAGAAAAGCATTCCTGATGGAAATTCAGCGCAGTACAATATTCATGCGGCTAATTCCATTGAACCACTGAATTAGCGGCGTTTCGACGAGAGGGATTATTTGGACTACTGTAATGGAGATCGTTCCATAATTCATCGTTTTTTATTTCATTTTTTAGATATTGCTACTTTCAAACTCTAGGATTGAAAGAAATCAAGACTCCTATCCATTTCCAGACTTCAGAAGGTGATTAAGGGAAATGAATCGATAGAGCAACGAGAGGCGCTCAAATTTCAAAAAAGATCATACGCATGGTTAGCAGCTCGAACCGATTTGGCCCTCATGACTTTTGGTCCCTCTTCGAGTAATCACAGCAAAATTTTTGTAATCCCTGTGAATCCTCGTCAGTAATGGGAACTGCAGAAGAGAAGCGTGAAATGATCGATCACCGTTTGATATTGGTACCCTAACTTTTTCGCCATCCTAATCCATATCGTCTCCGCCAGCCTTGTCCACCCCCTCAGGCACCACCACGGCCGCCTAGATTTTTGCTCGTCTTCCACATGTTCCTACTCTTTCTCTGTCCACTGCTCACCGCAAGTTCCAATGTTGCTGTGGTCTTCTCGTTCCACTAAACAGTTGTTCGTCCACCACTTGCTGATGGAAAAAAACTCATCCCTCTTTCCGACCACACACAGACACAGACATTCACTCACAAAGCGGCTCCGGCTTAGAACGAACAGCCGCTGCATATGCGTCAAATATCATCGTATTGGCGTCATCCCACACGACAAATGGGATATGGATGCTCAACGATTCCGAATGCAAAGGAAATGTAAAGAAGTATTGACTGAATAACTCACTTTGGACGTCGGTGCTGGAAAGTCGAACACAGTACCGGTGTTGTTCAGACTTCGTGGACTTCGCGAACCAGTCTCAACATGAATTACGGCCTTGCTTTTGTACACAGTGGATTTTGGACTCATTGGACCGTTTGACACGGGACTTTTCTCCAGTCGTGGTGCCGTGGCGATTTGAAGGGTTGGAGTACCGGGGCGTTTTTCGAATTCGGTAATGCGGGATGCTACGCTGCCCGTTACTGGAACGGGGAAATTCGGCCCAGCACGTACCCCAGTGCGGAAGAAATTATGCGTCTGTACGCCTGCATTCGTCAACTGTTCCTTGATGTTGTGCTTGGGTTTCGGATGTGGCAGACCGGTGGGAATCTGGTAGACGGACGACGTTTCACTGGTGGAATCAGTCGGGCTAGGTGAGTTCATCTTTCTCGATATGTTGGCAATGTTTGTGGTACGAGGTGGACTCAATGCGTGTTCATCAGTTGGGAAACGAGCACATCCTCCAAGCCGTCGTGCTCCGTGTGAATAGCCAGTTGAACGTACACCACATTGCAATTCCTGTACTGCATTGTCCAGATCGGAGAAGTTTGGTGACGGACCTCGAAGGTTAACAGCAGGAGTTCCTGGTCTCTGCTGCTGAGCGACAACAGCTTCTCGATGTGGAGGTGTGTAGTTAGAAGCTGACAGTGCTTCATGCAGATAGTGCTCACGTCTGGCCGCCAATTGACTGCCACTTCCTGGTCGATTCAGAGTGCTTGTTGGTGAGTTTGCGTCTTCTTGTAGCATCTGAAGACGTTCGGCTGCCGTCAGATTGCCCGCTATTCGTTGAATGGTGGGCGATGACGGGCGACTGTTCACTGTATGACTCCAGAAGTTGTCGATTGCGCCGGATTTTCTCAATTCTGGTGCTTCAGCGGCACGTCGTTCGATAGCCGAATTCAGTACTGAATTCGTCCGGTTCATGTCATTATGACTGGCCGATTTCTGCATCATTCCTTTTCGCGGTAACGTCGGCGCACCGGAGCTCGTGAAACCATGAAGTAAACCGCTGTCGCTCGTTTCCGGTGGTAGATTTTTGAATCTGAAAATGTAAAAAGACTCAAAATGCGACCAATACTCATGAATCTCCTCCTTATAAGTACGTATTGCTTGCATATCTTCTTTGAAGGTAGTGTTGATCACGGGAATGTTAGAGGTTGAGATGGGAACTTGAATCAAACAAAAAATAATCTGAATAGCTCCCCAATAATGTTTCTGACTCATTTCGAGCAAATTTTCTGTGTATCATTCTACGAAACATCTTTTTACCTTTCTACTGCTGTAACTGTGGGCTGACAAAGCAGACACCCTGAGGATTGCTGGGAATTCGAGTTTAAATATGAATGACTTTTCAGATGTTGACGATTGAATTTTTATTTAAAACTTGGAAATTATAGATTTTCATAGCTGATGTTGCATGAATTTGCGAAAAAAATAAATCTAACGCTCCGCGATAGTTGTAATCACATGTTTCGTTGGCTATTTACCGTATCTACCTCATTCTTATTTGCAGTGGCTACATTCCATCTTTCTCTTTTTCTGAAACCCTGAATAAAACCAGCTTACGTTGCTGCGCTGACAAATTGTAGCTGCAGATCTTCCGTCAGCCTAGAAAAAGGACAACAGCTCATGTACAAAGCATTATTACAACCCAATCACTCAACAAGAAAAACGCTGACAGAATACAACAAGTTTGACGGAGGAAGACCCTTCTCTGTCCCTTTTCGAAAACTTAAAAGCCTTGTGCTCAGAACAACAATAATTTTCCAGTAGGAGGAATCCAAAAGTGAATGCTGACCGAAGTCACCCACTTCTAGAGACCGAAAAGAGAGAAAAACAAAAAAATCGCGGAATTTCAGGAGGTGCTCATCATGGAGAAAATCGATATGAGACCAGATTTTGACAATGGAGTCTACCCATACTGCTTCGGTCTCTCAACAACAATTAAAATGTTTGTCAACTAAAACTGTATCAAATGCTCCAACAACAATTCAGATGTATTATGGAGCTGATCAGTCAGTGGGTTTTCGAATGTTTTCGAGTGTTTGGTTGCTTGACGTCTTGTGAAAAAAATATTAGACAAAGTAATGGGTCGCCATTGCTAGTCAATTGGAATTATGGCTCAAAATCATTAAACCTACACGGCTTCTACTACTTCACATTCCGATGGAACTATTTAAAATTGTCTTCATGCAAGTAAGCAAACTCGAACTCTCAAGCGACTACGCGAAACAAGAACACAAAGAAAAATTCTCCTGTCTTTCATTTCGTTACTCAAAGTTACCCAGACAAATTGTCAAAGAAAAAATTTCATTGTTTCGCATTCAGAACAAAAACGACAAAACTTGACTTGACAAAACTCAAAAATGGGAATTTTAGAGTTTTGTCTAAAATTGAGGCTCAAAATGAGTTGAGTTTTGTCAGAAATTCCCATGTTTGAGTTTTGTCATGTTTCGTCGTTTTGTTCTGGATGCGATACGCAGAAGTTTTTTCATCTTATTCAGAGTCCTTCTATACAAATTTCTCCTATTAAACACTACAGCCAACCACCATTTGAATGTCACAACGATCCTTATGTCTTCCTGGCAACAACATGTGGTACGTTCAAATACCAAAATGCCACAAAACTGCACTAAAGCCTTTTAAATAGGTACAGAGCTACCATCTCGAAACTACCTATTATAGAGCACGATAATATTCGAAACTCAAAAGTTTGATTGTGTAGTCTTTGTTGATCTTCATGTTAAAGAGAAAGACTCATGTTTTGCTATTTCAGCACAATATCGTGTATGATTGGGAGCCATGCCCATTTGCGGGAAAAAGGAGTAATAGTGTTCTCTCATCGAAAACTAATTTTCGTCTTTCTTCACTGAAAGCAGAGGTCAACCCAGGGAAAATTTCATGCGACGAAATAAATATTTTTCGCACATCACAATGGGATCAGAACTGTTTCTCGCAAAAACATCGGCAAAGTTCTTGCGCAAAATAATAACGAGAAGAACCCTGACTAGGTCACACTTTCTTTCATCTAATAAGCTGGTTTGTCTTGGGTGTTTCGGGTAATTTTGATTAAATTCGTGCGCAATTTTTAGTTGAGAAGCCGATTATTAATACCACAGTTGTGCAGCAGTGAAGAGGAGCTTTAGGACTCTCATACGGACTACATAAAGGATGGGAAAATGTTGCTTAGTTCTCACAAGATTCTCCTTTTCTCCAGTAACATTCTCCCTAATTCTCTAAAAAAGCCAAAACTCCGTAACGTACGCAATTAGATGTGTTGCACAAATTTTGTAGATGTGAAAATGATTGAAAAAGTCGAAAAACTTAAATTCCATAGGTAGAATCCACTTCATCTCTTTGAATTCCTTCCACTCATGCCAAAAGAATTTACGATGGGCATTGACTGCGGCCAGAGTTTTATGAAGAATTTTTACTGTCCAAACTGAAGGGCTGTCTTTCAGATAACACGCGATCAAAAGAACCTCCAAAGTAACAAATGCAAAACGAATAGTAACAAGAAATAAAAAGAAACGACGATCATAAAACGTCTCACCTGTTCTGCACCTGTGCGAATGAGTTGCTCCATTCGCTGGTTGATCGATTCATATTGTCTTCGAGTACAGAGGCGAGTAGAGAATCAAGTTGTGTCACGTCCAAAAGCTCCTCCCAGCGTTTATTATGAGCCAACTGCTGATCGTTGATGTTGTTGTTGTTGATATTGTTGTTGTTGTTCAGAGAGTCGTTGTAGAATTTCGGTTGCGATGCGAAGTCTTTCGGCTTTATTGAGTTTTGTTGTTGTTGCTGTTGTAGATGATGATATTGATGACGTCGTAGGGTGGCAAAACCGTTCAGAGTCGCCGGTGAGGACGACGGCGACAACGTCGCCCTGTCGCCAGCGCCACTCGACTGAGAAAATGTTGGTGAATGACTGCTGCTGAACTCGCTGTAAACCGACGCACTCAATGAGCTGTTTTCACGAGGCTGCTGTTGCTGCTGGCCGCCGTTCAGAGGTAACGATTGAGTGCGATGTCCGGACAACACGTTCAGATAGCCCAACGGCTGTTGCTGCTGCGGGTGCTGCTGCTGTTGCTGCTGCTGAAGTTGCTGATGATGTTTGGGTGATTTCGGTACAGACAGTTCGACAAGCGGATAACCAGATACAGCATCAGTTGGCCGATACGAGTGAGTATCGACGGGTCGATCGTCAAAGCGATAGATACGTGGTGATGGTTGAGGGTGAGTGATGCCGCTGTTTCCGCCACCACCACCACCACCTGCACCTGCACCACCGGCGCTACTTGTGCTTGCTGCTGCTGCTGCTGTCGATGTCGATGAGTACACAGACTGCTTTGCCGATGGATAACGTGATAGCAGATTCAGGAGCGCCGAACTACTCGACGGCGAGCGCTCTCGCAGGTGCTGTGTGAAATTGTGGGCGGCGCTATTAAACTGCTGCTGCTGCTGCTGTTGCTGTTGCTGCTGTTTCTGCTGGTGATGGTGATGAGCAGAGCTCTGCTGCTGTTCGTCGACACGATGCTGATGTTGCTCTCTGTACGACGACGGAAACTGAACGGCGTTCGTCGAACGTCTCAACGTTGCCGTGTCATCGTAGCTGCTCACCACGTGATGTGGATGAGTACCACGACGTAACGATCCCATCCCGTCATACCCATCGAAATTACCCACTTCCGACGCCAAAAAATCTCCACCATGATCCTCGGAAAAACCACGACGCTGAACATACGAATGTCGTCTGGTGTCGGCACTTTGTGAACGTGGGCGATGCTCCTCCACGTAGCCAGCCGACATTCCTCTGGTCATCGACGGAAATTGATGTTCGTAATGAACTCCACCGTTTGGGGTATAGTGGTGGTGGTGATCCGAATGATGATACATCACACGGCGGTTACGCTTTTTGCGCCCAAACCAACAAAAGCTGTCCGAATTCTTGCACACCTGAGATCGTATTGCCACCTGGCCGCCTCCTGCAACTGAACATTGTCGAATTATGGCGTTAAAAATTCAAATATTCGACAATTTGACAACGAAATCGTCGCGAATTTAGTCACAACATCAAACACTTGAACACCGCCGAGTGGAAGTTGAGCTGGATAAACATGAGAGGAAAACTAGCTTTGGCGAAAGGTTGCCGATAAGGTCGGTGATGTCACAAAGAGAACGAATGGTCCCAGAAAAGCAAAAACAGTGCAAGCATAAAAGAGCTGGAATATCATGTTCTTCTAGAAAAAACTCTTTCAAGGATATTGTAAAGGAAGACCGCCAGATGTTCATGAAACATTTCCAATACTTGTTTCAGGCCCGGTAGCGAAGGAAAACATTCTCAAAAGCTGGTTCAAAATTAATGAATACGATCTAATTTCAGGTCACGTGAGTGAGCAGACGGCTGATTCTTGACGGTCAGAAAACAGATTACTTCCACATAACAGAAGGGAAAATGAGAAACAGCTTTGAAGGTAATCCAATAAAGCAACAGACTCCAAGGATAAGAAAACTCAATGACCCCCAAAATTTTCGCCTCACAATACTGGCATTGGCTAGAACCTGCAGATGGGACTTGGTGATGACGGAAAAGCCAAAGTCAATTTCACTTCCTATTAAATGTCAATAAACAGAGAGAACTTCACCAATGGACACCGAGCTCGAAGTCCCCCGCATCCCATGTTCAAGCTCATTCATCAAGACGAGTCAGCCGTTCGTGATGTCATGTGCTTGAAAGCCCTACAGACTTTACAACATTTTGCTTCCAGGGCTATTCGTACGAAATGTCCTATTGGCACATTACCTGAGCAAAGATGAGTTGCTCAACCCAAAAATATTGAGCAATTTTTGATACCGAATGAGATGTCAGACCAGGGGTCCTTTCGAAACTAGACAAACATGACGAAAATCATCGCGAGAACTTTTTCTGTTAATTACTGAGCCGTTCGCAAATGCTGAATTGATCCCTTCTTTCCACCTGTCAATCTATTATAGTACCTCGGGAGGACAAAAGAATCAAAAGGGTACGACTGCTCAAATCAGTGTCGTTGGTTAACGAAGAGAGAACTTGTATCAGCCAAAAGTAGGTGTACATTTCAGATTACGACTTCCTTTAGTCATAACTCAAAGGAAAATAAATAGAGAACCAATAAGGTTATTATGATAAGGCACAATTCTTTACCGGATCGCTGGTAGAGAATTATTTTTGCGCTGGATTCTTCTTCTCACGTGAAATTTTCCGATTTAATTGAAAATGTTATGCGTTACCTAACTATTTAAGAGGCTTGCATAGTCGTTCTGGATAGTTTTCTTGTGTTTTGAGTTCAGGTTTTTCATTTGTTGTCTTTCTTCTTATCCTGTGCTATTTTTTGTTTCAGGTGCGTCATTTGACGTAATAAATAAATAAACAAAATAAATAAATAAATAAATAACGCCTACCGTGACAGCCTTGTTGGTGATTTAAGTGTTTCCTGAGCAATCAATTAAGAAAGTCAGAATCTCGAATGCTTACGAACCTTTGGGTTATCCTAATAAATCCCTACAATAAATCTTTGTAAAGAAAGAAAATATTAACGTAAAAACCAGCCAAAGTCCAACGAGTGCACTAAGAGTATTAATAGGCGTATGAAAGAGATACAGAGAGCTTTCCGAAAACAGCAGAACAATCAGAAGGAAGCCCTTGGCTGATGCGTTTGAGTGTCTAAATCGCAAGAACAGCTTAAAAGATCCAATTCTAGATGCAGTATTCCAATTGCGTTACCGCACATTTATTATCAACATTGCGATAAACCCGAAATGATCAGAATATCAAAAACTACTGCTTCGCCCTTCAAGCAGAATATGAACGTTCCGATAAGTCTGAAGTACGGTTACTATGAACGAAATTGGAACGAAACGTCGTTTCACATTTAAGGCCATTCATACTTGGCTGTGAAACAGTGCAGTGATGAGACTACGAACGGGGCAGAAACGCACGTAAAGCAGCGCAGAGTAACTGTAACGGTTTACTAGAGTGAACCAAAAGATCATGAGTATTCTAGATTCTGATTTCCTTTATTGATAGCTCAAGAGAAACATAAATCACCAATAAGGCTGTCATGGTAGACATATTTTTTACCAGCGATCCGGTAAAGAATTGTGCAAAATCATAATAACCTTATTGGCTCTCTATTTGTTTTTCTTTTGAGTTATGAATGTTTGAAGAACTTTCAGCTGTGACAAAACGTCTTGGATTGGATTAGAAAAGATCTTATATCTACAGTGATTAAGTACCAGGTCTCCAGAAAGCAAGAAATCGAGGTTTTAGCAAAGTATGGTCTCAGTAGGAAACCCTCCCGTATGCGGCACTGCTTTGCCGACGAGTATGAATGAGGCCTTAGAATAGACAACAGTGTGTTTTTCCGTCCTTTTCCGCCGGTTCCTTTATTCCCCACGAAAGAAAAAACGAATTCAACAAGAACATCCGCAGTTTTATCAACTAGTAAGGCGAGTGGGTAAAGAGGAGAAACAGCTCCCCAAAATCTAAGGTCAGGCTAGGAGCAAAATTACACCGATCTCGTTTTCATCACGCCGACGTTTGAAAAAAAAGCCAACAAAAAGTTACACTTAAGCGGGGAGACCAAAAAATTGTATTCTCCAGATTTTCCTGAGATTTTGAGGCGCTCTAAACTTGGAATAAAAACCCCTTTTAGGTGCTCCGACGCTAAAAAGAACACTTATAGAGGAAGCGATCCTCATTGTAATTGAAAGCAGCTAGAAAGAGGAAAAAAGAGGAGATACAAATACATAGCTCTAAGACCAATAGGGTTACATGCAGTATGAATCAATTAAGGAATAAATTTGATTTGTCGATCCAATGCCGATGCAAAACGCGCCTTTCCACTCGGTGCGAAGCGGCGCGGTCACACTATGGAAAGGAACAAGGGACAGTGCGTGCACCAAATATGGAGATTTCTGTCATTAGATCCGCTACATGAAAATGGGACAGTAGCTCACACAGTAATACAAGCTTTTTCTGTGACAAAAATTGTATAGATTTTGTCCGGTAGGCTAAAATCGCGATAGAAATTCATTTGAGCTAATCAAAAAAACTAATGCAAGGAGCTGAATGAAAATCTGCATGAAATTAGAACATCGAAGGGTATCGCTCTGGCTCATGATAGCTTCTCATATTTGTTCTACGTATGTTTGTACCACGCGACACTGAAGAGGTGTGTATTTCCGGATTTTCATGTCACCGGTGGAGATTTTTTTGACTTACACAACGAAGCCCGCTTCGAAAAGATTTCTTACAAAAGCTGATATTTTTTCTGCAGCACACCTGACGGAAAGCTGCTGAGCAAAGGTAGCAAAGGTTGATTGGAGTGTCAATCACGTAGATATGGACCACACAAGAAGTGGGAACTAAAAACTATTCAGTATCGAATTTCGTAGCATTCAAAATACCCCGTATAGAAGCAAGGCACGAAAATTTCGAAGAGATTGTGGAGTGAAATAACGAAAACGTCAAATATGAATGTGTAACTACTGTACTTGTAAGCATCCACTTTGAACGAGAATATGCCGTAGAAGTGAAAAGAATATGTCACGTTGCAGTTTTGAGTAGATCTTGCTCAAATCAAAAAGAATTTCAATCCAATAGACAGTTCTGCTAACTCCACTCAAAACTACATCAATCTTCCTTGCAAATTGTGAGTTTTTAAAGGTGTCTCACAACAGTTTTTGGAATTCAATTTGAACGGAAATAACAATTGTTGAGTTTCCGTGCAATCCAAGGTCATATTCTGGTAGAGGGTGATTTGCTTGCTATAGGAGGCTACCGTACCCTCAGTATGTACTCTGTTCCTTGAGCCTATGGGTCTACTTTACTACTTCCTTTTCTTAATTTTATTAACTCTAACCGCACAAAATGCTGCGATTGACAGACTTGTGAAGAAGGCTCCCCAGGCTGAGCGGAAATTTTCTGCTTCGAAGCAGGGAAAGAGCGAGAATTTGTGAAGGACTGAGGAAAATTTTGGTCATTTTCTAGGAAAAAGTGTTTTCTACGTTTTTTTTTGAACAAAATAATTAATGCTACGATATTACAGCTGGCTGTAGAGCTATGTTGACTAGAAAGCCACCTGCGGATAGCTCAACAGCCCACTATTGAACAGAAACACCTTATCGAACAGAACAGAAACAGCTTCAGAAGGAATTACCTCGTAAGTAGGACAGGGCAGCTCGAAAGAATTGGAGCAAATTCATCAGCATGTATAGTACAGAGATGAACATTAGCATATCGAAGAGCATTGTGGACATTCCCTTCTCTTTTGTTTCAGACCAACGACAAAATAGAATTGAAAACACAGCCGGATTCAAAATGGATACCCTCTTTTGAGGAATACGTCAAAAGGCTCAATCCCGTAAGAGAGAAGGAAATCGACAATGGGAACAGTCGGGCGGTGGCACAATGTTTTGTTAACGTTTTAGTATCATCAAAAAAATTAATGGGACAACTGTTACTCTCCGCTTGGAGTCTGTAAGACCTCAGCGAGCTGCAACAATGATTCGCTATAATTTTGAGGATCAAGTGGTAGTAATGGTATCAGCCTTTCCCTCTTTTCGAGAACATCCCAATTAGAAAAAAATGTAGTAGACAAGTCATGTTCTCCAGAAGAATTGACCTTCCTGTGCTCCGCCCACAATTCGAAAGAAAAGCACAGCTTATGCTTTGCACTTTCACTTTTTGACAGTCTACGTGGTCCTATTACTCTAATCAATTTCTTCAAAAAAATAGCACGCCTCTCCATGACGTAGAAGATGAACAAGTAACAGAAGTAACAAAAATCGGAAGGATACGGTGTGGAAATTCTCCGAAAAATCAAGGCTAATCGATTCGTGAAGGTTATCCAGTTATTGTATTTTCATTCTGTATCGAATGACGCTGAAAGATGTACAACTGGCTAGCAATAACACAAAGCCGCTAGTTACCGGAATTATCCTGCAACTATCGATCTGACTGATTTGCAACTAGTTTTTTTTCGTGTCACAAACACCGACAAAACCGCTGTTGAGAGAGTTGAGTGACTAAAACTAGTTACATACCCATCACCTGTGCCCCCCTCCCCTCACTAAGTATCCCTTCTAGTCGTTGACGGTCCCCGCTTAAATTTGCTGCGCAGCATAGGAGGTGGACCTTTGGAGAGGAAAACGTTCGGAGAAAAAGGTATAAAAAGGTAAATGGCAGAAAAATGTGTATCCCTGGAACATACCTTTCTTCTTGAGACTTCCACATGAAACAAGTTTGGGATTATTTGTAAATGTTTGATTCCCTGTTATAACAACTCTATGAAAATTTTCACCTTCCCGAAAGGAACTGGAGCCAAATGTTGAAAGGCTTTGTGATTGAGAAGATCAAGGATATAACGGAGCTATTCGGAAAAACTATTGCTGAAGGACAGAATGCTACAGGGCGAATAATTCGTTGAAATTTTCACAAAATTAAGAAGAAATCAGATGAGCTACTTATTAGGTGTGTGTGTGTGAAAGCTGAGATGAATGGCTCAATGTAAGGACGTTTTCCTCCCCATTTTCATAAGGCGGATCCAATGATAGAAGCACCTAAATTAAGCACAGGCACTGCCATAATTTCTTGTTGTTCTATGACTGTGAATTCGAAGAAGAAATGTGACAGGAATTCAGGAAATGGAAAAGACAACTCTCATTCCGAAAATCATCACATATCTTTCCTGTGGGAAGTGAGAGCAGTTGAACGAAAACTTTTCGTCGACTATTTTCCTTGTAGCACTTTGAACTTGAGTTAACGATTGATTAAAATCAATCAGCTGTCCTAGTTTCCATAGCTAGTGAATAACAGTCTCCATTCCATTATTTTATTGCTCCATTTGTAAATGATTTTTATTATACATATACGGTGATTCTATTAATAACTCATTTGCTGGAGCTCCCTGCTGTGGTACTGCATACTAGGTGTATTGTCAGTGGATTTCGATTCATTCATGAGTTCTATATGATATGATATCGTTTCCGAAATAATATTTATCAAACCATTATTTCTCATCTGCGATGGACTGGGCAATAACTGTAATTGATTCATAAACTTTATCAACAAATGTTTAACAGTGATGACGTGCTAGCTATTGGCCAATTAGTGATATCATAAGTGGTGTTTTTGTACTGTTTTGTTTGTTAGCGTTTTCGTATTGTACGGCGCACGTTAAACCCATGGTAAATAAAAAAAACCTGCGGATCCTCATCTTAGCTGTCTAAGGAATACCGTGCCATTTGAAAAATGAATAAAGTACAGTCCAAAACGAATGCCCATCGGTTACGGATAAGGAACGATCATTCTTAAGAAGAGAATATAGCCTTTGATTATAAAACTAATAATGAATTGATAACCCCTCGCACTGATTCGAGTAACGACCTGCGACTGAAACAGAAAGAGAGCAATGATTTTTCATTAGAGAAAAAAGAGACTGTCAAAGAAATATACCTATTCCAAAATGATTCATACACCAATACATATTCATACCTCCCCAGGAAGAGTGAATGACTTTTGCACCTCACAAAAAGAACAAGACTGGCCAAACACCTGACGCCGAGAGCATCAGCACGTAGGTATGTCGTCCACCTCTCACGAACCTCGCCCCATTTCTTTTTTACTTTCATGATTTTCGATAAAACTTCGCTTCACTCTTGAATTTGAAATAACCTATAGAAACTTACAGACAACGATCCCCTTCTCAGTTGGAAACAACAAACATTTCATACCAAGATGAAACATAACTTCTTTCATCGAAAAGTTGAGATTATAATCGATTTTAGCTCTCAGTATTAGGGTGCACTCTCGAGGAAGACTTGGGAAGTCGCCAGAAGGCGCTACACTTGTTCGCGTTGTCGTTGTAAAGCTGAATCCAAAGGGCCAGTTCCATCAGACTACATGTGTTTGTTACCTGCTGTTAAGCCTATTTCATCGAGATTGAGAGCATTCGATTTTCGCTATGTGTTATGTAGAAATTTGATAGTGTAACTCATTTTTTACATTATTATAGGAAGCAGAAATGGCAGTCTATCTTCAGTAGGATTTACGTGAATGCAGTTGCAAAGAATGGTGGAAACAGTTGAGCGATAGAAGGAATGAGCAGAGGATGATCTCAGAGGTGTTCAGTTTCGATTTATACCTCTACAAAAAAAAATCATATGAAATTGAAGAATCGCCCAATTGACCTATGGTATGAGGTGAAAGTGATCTCTGGATCTAGTTAGTGAAGAATACAACCCATTGACCGTACGTGACCACCAGGTAATCGGCTGTGCAGATTGACGGGCGGGCTGTTGGCTAAGCCGACGAAGAGTCATGTTCATGCAACAGTCACGCATCGGATGACGAGGGATATTTGAAAAAACGCGAAAATTCCCGGATCAAAAAGTGAACAGATCTGATTCGCCAAAATTGATCGCTCGATCGCAGGTAGCCTTTGATGGCAAAGGAATTCTCATAACTCTTGGAAAATCTCGAGAAATAAGACACCGATGGAATCGCGGCGGAGTGGACTTCGGGGTATTACAGTAATCGGAGGAGAGAAGAAACCTGCTGAATCGATAACTTCAAGAAATAGAAATCAGCAATCGGAGTCAGGAATCGATAAATCAATAGGGTGGCCATGCGCTTATAAATCGCATCGGCTCGCGGATCGAGAACGGCTCTAAGGGGGCAAATCGCCACACAGCGCCGGCGGTATTTTTACACCGCCCGACGACTGCTGGCGGCTGCTGCTACTGCTGCCCTCTCTCCTAGACGATCAGAGCTCGACGAGAAGCTGCAGCTGCCTGCCTTCAGTTCCCTGAGTCCCGAGAGCCCCACCCTAACCAGAAAGAGTCAGCCACCACCCGAGGAACCTCACCCTTCGAGTGTGGATGTCTGTTCACCTCATTCACCTCGCCCAACTGCACCATTCTCACCCTCGCGTTCCCTCCTGTCAGCACTCATCCGGACAGATGAATGACCTACGACAAAAGTGCGTTTCGTGGTGCTGAGAGGCACGTTTCTGAAAATCTATTGCCGCCACAAAACAAAACGCACCCAGCCTCGAACCAAGTTCAGGCTTGTAAAAAGTTCAGGGCTCCTCACCTCGTCCTGAATTTACCGTTAGAACCAGTTATACTCGGCAAAAGGGTGCAGCATACCAGTAAAGAACAATTGTACACACCTGACAGAAAAGTAGCACAGTAACGAGGATAGGGCGTGGACGCAGATTGGGCAGCAAAAGCCGCATAGATGAATAGTCCTTTTGACCTCACGCGGGATTACTAGGCGTTGTACAGCGGGAAGACAGCCATCAATGATGTTCAAGCGTTCGTTGGTCTTTTAGTTTCCGACATGCTTTCACTCCAGATTATGTATAGGGTGATGAGAGATTCTCGAAGCACTATACTTGAGAGCTTCAAAATTTCCGAATAAGTGCTTCTACGGCTTAACGTGTACTACCGCTCTTTTCCTCAGACCCAGCCCCTATGGTGGTCACTTACTACGCCCCTCAAGGCCTTCTCAGCCAAGGAAGAAAGAATAAATTACGTTGTATGCACAGTATACGACTAATGGAGAAAAGGGGTCAGAAGGCTCACAACCCCCTTACCATCTTGTATTATGCGAGAAATAAAGCTCAAAGTCCAGTTTGGAAGGAGCCACGAATTCAGGCTCAGCTGCGGCCTCTCACTGCTGCCGAGTATGAATGAGTCCTCAGAGCGGTAACATGTATCTACCATTTCTGATCATTAATGATCATGACAGAAGAGCTTGAATACGGCAAAAGGACGAAATAGAGATAACTCACTAGTGACACCGTTAGGTGAAGCAGCATAAACACGTACAAGAACATGCCGAGGTTTCAACCGGATAGAACTTCTAGAAATTCAACTGTTACGCCTTTGATACCATTCCATAGATCGTAATACGGGCAGTAATGCAGAATAAGGACAAGGATAGGACAAACCTCTCCTGCAAAAGATAACGAAAACGCCTGTACATTATTCTATTTTACTATTAAATAATATTTACTGCAGCTAAAGCGAAGATCCTTAGCGGACCCTGCGACGGCGCGGGACTAACGCTAATGAGAAGAAGAAGAAACTAAAGCGAAGATCCTCCTATTCGATTCACGTCAAGTAAAATCTGTGCAGCATGAAAGAACGATCAACATGAGTGAGAATGGTGATTGTCATTACGTAGCATGAAATAACAGTAACATGATTGTAATGTTCAAGCGAATACTTCTGAGCCATCAGTATTTCCGACTGAAGCTCATCACAATTATTTTGGTTCACATCACCTGAAACCCTCACGTTTCAGCTTTCACGCTGTACATTGAACAGAAATATATAAGTTAATAACACAGACAACGCTACATTTTGAGGCAAGCATTCATACTCGTTGATGAGCACAATATGTGGGAATAAATATAAAATAGCTATATATAAATAAATAGGAAAAGCGGAGTTGTACCAGCGATGCGGTAGGAAACGAGTAGACGAAGACGAACGAACACTATCCACATCTTGAGGACACGTGAAATTGTACCCAATAAATTTTCTTGTCACCAATGTCCTACCATTAACAAAAAGAATTTCAGCCGCAGCCTTAGAATAATTGAGGACGAATTCGCATATCTAATTATCTTACATGAATGAAAACAAAAATGTCTCAAAATTTCACGTTTCAAGAAGTTTGTAATTAATAAACGAACGGTTTGTACAGTAAACTTTAGCTCAACAATTACTCGAGAAATCGAACTAGTGAGCCAACAACTGTAATCCAAGGGACTACGCACGATTAAGTACGGACGAATAAAAACAATTTGAGAAGTTTCGATATCTTTTCATTACTGAAGATCACTCTGTGAAAAAAGAGGAACTTTATTAATCTGAAAACACGTTCCAAAAATCAGTACAGCGAGTCAGGTCCCACAGGATTTCCGAAAGCCACGGACTAGAATGGAAGATCGTTGTTCTGTAATCTTTTAAAATTCGAAAGTAAAAATTCAGCAGAAATGAGATAAGTGTGGATCTCAGGCAAATTGCAGTGAAGAACGAAAGAAAGTGAACGTTAAATCTCTATAGGACAAAGGGCGGGAGGTCGTAGTTAAATATAGAATTAGGTGCAACCAAATGAGGATAGCTCGTTAATTTTTCATTATAAAAGAATCTAGTTTTTTATACTAGAAAGAAGAACGTCTATTTGACACCTAGCAAAGTTTCGTAAAGCTGGAACTTGCGCTTCTGCACCGAGACTTCTTATAGATTTCCTCTTCGCCTTATGAATATTCATTTTTCCAGCAGACTATTAAGTTTTTGAAATTGAAAAACTTGTCAAGGTCGCTCGCCGTTTAAGAACTACCATGAACACAAGATTCGAAAACCGTGCGTCTCCTCTCGAAAATATGTTATCGAAGTGGTGAGAAGTCGAATGAATCACACATCGATTCAATTATTCATTTCATTCCTTCTCTATATCAACTGCTACAATTCCTTATCATTGTGCCGTCCACGAGTCAATTACAAATTGAGTCGAACCACTTGCGGACCACCAGTTTTTCTGCTTGATGTTACTCAGTTACCTAATTTGGTTAGACAGCGAAATTCCGAAATTGAATGGCGCGATATGTTCCACCCAATAAACACTGTACTATTCATGGATGGTTTGCAGTAAACCGCGCCCAAACGAATGGAGGAAACGTTGTGAGTCATGGTGTCCAGGAAAAGAAGCGTTTATATTGCCGCTATTTTGCCCTTCCTCATATCTCTATACAATTTCTTTCATCTCTCACAAACAAAAAGAAAAAGAGAATAATAACTCGAAGAAAATAAAATAGCGAACTTTCACAAAAAATATTTGCGACGACAATTTTTTTTATTTTCGAACTTCTTTTCTTGAATTCGCTTAAATTTCTAATGGAATCTCGAGCAAGGATTGGGTTCAAGGTCAGGCTCTGGAAACCAATCTAAGCGGGCTTCCGTAAGTCGAAAATCACACATATTCATGAATTTCAACTCCCGAGGGGGCACATCTTTGCACCACTCTTGGTTGATCACCTAAATCAGAAAGAACATCGCGTTTAAGAGCTAGCTCGAAAAACATCGAAAGCTACTGATGAAGCGTTTTGAAACTGGCTAGATCTGAGTTTTGATCTGATTTTGATAATTATTACCATATTTGAAAAAGTATTGATTACCAAACTATCATTTTGAGTAATTTTTAGTAGTAATTTTCTAGTAATTTCGCGCTCACACCACCTGCAAACAAGCGTGCCGCCATGTGAGCGCGCCACATGGCGTGCATCTGCGAAAAAACGTCGCACGCGGCGTGGAACTATAAACGCACGCGGCGCACTCTTTTTTGCAAAGCGGAGCGACTGGTGGACATTTGAAAAACGATTTCGGGGCCGTGTTGAGATAGGTAAAACAGGTAAAAGTGCAGAGTGCAGTATTTACAAAGTGAAATCTAGAAAACAATCTATGGTGTGAACGGCGACACGAAAAGTGGTTGCGCATGCGCTGCGGCACACATCGAACGAGCGTGACATTGCCGTGTCGTCGCTGTCACTGACCGATTCAAGGTGTAATGATTCAATAATTCCTGAACGCTGCTGGCGACTGTCTGATTGTCTCCCTCTGTGCAGCATAACGAAGGAGAGGCTGCGCAGGTTAACATGACCTGAGCCGCCCTAGCCTGACTTACTGACTCAGCTCACACTCAGTAATCTACCGCTCAGCCCGTTACCGTCGTCATCATCATCATCAGTTGTGCTGCACCCGAACCATCTCTCGCTTCCACTTTACACCCTCCCTCCACTACCCCCACGTGTGTCTTGGAGTGTCGCCTCAGAAACACCGCTGTCCTCAGAAGAGCACAGACTGCGCCAAAATTGCCGCTCGCACTGCACCTGTTCTGTTACATTTTCAGTGATATTTTCTCCGTCTGCGCCTTACCGACGACGGAACGACGACACTTTCCGTCGGTCCTCAATTAGCCGAGTCAGGGTCGTCTGACTAACTGACTACTTTGCTGCTGTTTTGTCAATTTGTTTTTGACAGAAAAACGCCGCGTCAATTAGGGTGCCTGATTCGGATTCGGATATTGGATCACAGGCTGTGTATTCACGAGGTACTCTCAACACTTCATCCAGTTCCATTGAGAACAACTGAAATGTTGCCTTGCGTAGCGTTTCTCGAACTAGAGTCACACTATGGAACTCAATGTAAATCCGTTTTACGCTGCTCTGTCGAAAGTTTCTTTGGTTGATCGAAATTCTATCAAAAATTTACCCGAACTTTATTTTGTCATATTATCTATTATTTTGATTAAAGCAACTCTCGACACAGCAGATAAAACAGTTACAAGAACATGCGAATTTCAAAAAGAGAAATATCTTACTGGAAATGTTGTTGAATAAAATGCAAAAAGGTTTCAGCCTATTTGACAGTAGGCGCTGAGTTGGGCAAAGGTCCTTGTAGGCCATGAAATGCTCATTTACCCTTTTATATAACGCTTCCGCTCCCACCTCTACAAATTTTCCCCAATAATTTCTACATCTAATCTTTACTCGAAATTTAAATCTGTATGAGCACCACCTACATACTTCAGAGTCAAGTAAACCTTACAATATGAATATTATATGTAATTTAATTAGAAATATCCACAGGGGAGGACGGCTTGGCGACGTTGAACTTGCGTAGTCCTCGCTTGATGACGTCAAGGAACACACACATGAAAATCATAAATTTGAAATTTTGGCTACGCACCCTTCACCATTGGGTAGATCACGATCTTTTGATTCCGCACATGTGCTTTTTAATTAATTCAAATGACTGTCAAGTGATTTATGTCACGGTGAGCGGTAAAAACGGTTTATATCGTTTATATCACGTTTTGGCAGAAATATAGGTACTGTACAGGGTGCGCCAGCTAAATCCGGACAAATTTAAGTTCAAACCGTCCGCCATGCCTTAACCTCGTCAGTGGTCCTGATTGGTATAGTGTAAGAAAACATCCCCTAGTTTTGAGTGATACCCTCATAACTGTCTAAATACTCCCCACTAGTGCGGAGTACAACAGAAGAGCCGAAATCATCGAGGGCGTTCGCGCTGAACGCACAGCGGCGGAAATCATTCGATTCTTCGGATACTCGAGATCGACGGTTTACGATGTTCTGGAGAGGTTCAAGGTTTCCGAAGAGGCTGTGAATTCCGACATGGAGAACCCATTCGCGAGAACACGTTTCAACAGCCGCAAAAGTGGTGGAACCGGCTCAAGAGCTGATTTTGGAGCACCCGAGACAATCGCTGAGGAATTTGGCGACAGTGTTGGGTGTTAGCCAAAGTTCAGTGACTGTAGTAGGATCCTGGATAGTGGCTGTATCTTCAGGAGGGCCATATGTCTCCCAACAAGACGGCGCACTAGCTCACACGAGCCATTTGGTTCAAAACTGGCTGTTCGGTAACGTGGACACGTTTTGGTCCAAAGTGTTCTGGTGCCCGAAAAGCGCGGGTTTGAACCCCATGGACTACTAGCATTTCAGCGTTGTTCAGAGGTTGCTAATGAGACGAGGCACCCTAACGTCACATCTCTGCGAAACGCCATTGGAGCAGTATTCGCAAATTTGGACCGAACATTTTTGAAAAGGGCTTGCGAGCGCTTCACGTCGAGGATGGAGGGGATTATTGATGCTGGCGGAGGCTGTATTGAGTAATTGCAATACTAATACACTGCTCTCCTAATGCGTAAAAAGATTCTGGATTTGAGTTGTATCTTGTGTTTGGAAGATTGTTTGAAAAATAGAGTCGCGATTGTCCGGATTTAGCTGGCGCACCCTGTACCAAACAGGAGACGTAGTGGTAGAAAAAGAACCGCCATTCATCATTCTTTCATTCAGTATCGTATAATGCACATGTAGAGATCTGTCGCTGTACAAGTTATCGTCTCAACATCCAATAGCAGGAATGGTACCAATTTACCCGACCTCAAAGGCAAAGAAAACTTAGTTGGCCTGGGCGAGGATCGATCGCTAGACCATAAGGATGGGAGTACTGCTTTTCACCGCTGCACTATGCGCTTAAGAGGAAGCGCACAAATGTAAGAGAAGTGTTATCCTAATTCAGAAAGGAAATGAGTAATAATGATCAGCGATAGTAGCGCAACACCTTCTCGTATGTAAGCAGGTCCTTCACTACTGATGGTTTACGGCTGCTGCGAAGTATGAATGTGGCTTAAAACTACGGAAGCGCTGAGCGCGACTGTACTGCGACCCAAATTAGATCCCATCTACCGTAGAAAGTCTGAGAATCACTCGATGTCCACCAGACAGTCCTCGCTAGAATAAATTAGGACCCATTTCTATCGTCGATGCCGTTTTTAATGCGGTGATACGATTATCACCATCTGTCGCGCCTACCGTGTCCTTCATTTGGTTAAGTTCTCGTTGACCAAAAAGATGAATGAGGAAGAACAGGAGAGTTGGATGAGTTTGTAGCACTGTAATAGGGGAGATATCTCTCGTGGTACAGCGACACTCTTCGCTCAACTTTTTCATCAATCCACCCTAAGCTATCCCATCACAGGTTCAACAACTCCCACTAATATCCGTCTTCTTTCCAAATTTGAGGCTAAAATGCGATCCATTATCTATTAATGGGCACCAACTTTCTGTTCGGTTCGAGCTATTTTAAATCACTGTCCACCTAGGAAAATAACTTTCATCGTTCGCTTCGTGCAGATAGTGTTGTAAATAGAAAAAAAAAACGTTCACCTCTGCAGTTGCTGAGCACCTGTTTGCCACAAAGCGGTTTTATTCCTTGAAACTTCAAGCATTCCTTACACTAGACTATGAATTCTCCACCTACAAATTGTTGTAGAATACATTAGGAATAATTCACATGTACATTTTTGGCTAACAAGAGTGTTTTACAACAGTGGCTAAAATACAGTCCCTTCAACTTGGCAGATTCAGTCGTTAGTCCAACTATCAAGCAACAAAGAAACACTCAGACGAGCTATCGTAAAAGACTGCAGTTCCTCCAATGCATGCTTATCCGAGCCTCTACAAAAATTCAGCATCTTGGCATTTCGTCAAAAAAAGGAAAAGAAGCGCAAGAACAAAAAGCGATGCGGAGTGCACCTGGGAAAATCTCTTTAGTGATCGATAACTTGAAGTACAGCTAAGGCTGGCAGATTTTACTGTCCATTTATACTTGAACAAACATACTTCCGAGATTTCTGGCTCCTTTTCGACTGGATTTTGATATTAATAGATCTACCTGAATTACAGACCAGGTAATGGAGCGATTCTCAAGGTCCTTTGCTCTGCATTAGTGGGCAAGACGGTGGTCACTTTACGTTTGTGCTGCTTTTTTCGAGATGATGGACACGTAATGACATGATGACGACGGCTACTACCCGACCAGGTAGCTGGTACCTTCATCTTCGACTTGACCGAACTTCTTACGCAACCACTTTCACTAATTACATTAGACGTCGATGTGTAACACAAATGCGCCCCGCACCCGTTGGTGTTTCTACGGTTTTTCTAGTTCACCCATATCTCACCGGTCGTTCTCTCTCTCACTCTGCCTTTGCCTCAATCGATCTCAAATGATTGAATAAGAACAACGAAAAGTGAGAGAAAGAGAGAAGATGAATGAAGATGCTGGAAGGTGTGCATCAGAGCAATGTGTAGGTGGTGGAGAAAATTACGATTAACACTTGAAGTCCCTGTGCAAAATAGCACACACACACTCACCGCCTCTTTTAGAAAAAAACAGCGAAAACTGCACTCTACAATTAGAAGCTCGAACATCACAAGTAATAAAGCGAAATTTGAAAAGAGAGCCTTCGGAGTGGCTTAGTTGGTTTGAATGTCACAGAAGCGAAAACTGACTACTGCGCTACCATGACGAAGAGTTCTTTCTCGCCGCTTCCCAATTTCTGTGGCTTCGATTGATAGCATTAGTTAACGTTAGGGTTTGCATTTGTGAACGTTTGTTCTTTTCACTTGCGTATTTCCCAAAACATCTTCAAGCTGAAACCAAAAAAAGGTTGGCGCGGAACCATCACAGTAATCGTAAGATCGTTGAAGCTAGCAAATAGCTTGCTAGGATCGTCAAACCAGAGCAACATCCTAAAAGCAGAGCAGAAAAAGATGCTCGGAAACAACTATACAAAGTACCTACAAACTCTTTGGTATTCAAAAAGAGGTGCAACAGATTTTCCAAGTTCTCTCTTCTTGTACCCCCAGCATGATGTTAAACTTCTCAAATGTTGCTGTGCCAAACGAGTTTAGTAAAGTGGACCCACCTTTATTGTGGCCTGCCATTTCAACCCTTTCGTCGTCTTCAGAGACCTTCGTAGGAAGATTTTCACAATTTAGTCCAAAATGCTAGGGCAAATGCGACGCTTGGCCGGGTAGTTCTATAAGGTCAGAGAATTTTGAGCCACTTTTTAGGCCTGTGAGGATGACGAAAGCGTCGAAATGTTAGGACGCAATAAAGTTTGATCCACCTCACAAAGGTGCAACAGAATTTTCAAAAAGCATGAACGGAATGGATAAACGAGTGACATCAATCACACTGTCACGCGAACTGTCGCGCAGCGTTGGAGCAAGGGTGTGGCAAGTCTATCTCCATACATAATTTGACGATAACACTTCCTTGTATAAAAGGCCGTCAAAACGATAGAAAACAGAAGTGGGGGCACATTTCGTGGTCGGATCAGGGGAACGCCACCCCCAACAGATATTGACCAAAATCCATGGGTAATAGTGCGATGGAAGATTTTAAGGTGACAGGTGCAAACCTACGAGACAAAAACAGAAAAATACAGAAACAATTCTTTTTCGCCAGCCTGGCAGGTTTCACCCGAAATGAAGGTCAGGCAGCAGTTTCCATTCACATTTTTCTAAAATCATTTTATTCGGGTTGAATCTACAATTATTAGACAAAATGAATTGCACCGAGAGCCAATTTTGCGAGCCGATTCATTAATCCGCAGCTCATTTCTGTTGCTTTTTTTCAGATACCTTTAGGTATACAACGGAATTTTCGCCATTTTCTGTTACCCTGACACTGCTCACTGACAGATTGATAAGATGTACACAGGCCGATTTGAATCTATTAATACGTTTCCCACCTCGATATTTGATTCGATAGCGGTAAATGGTTATCGTTCGTAGCTTTCAGGTCAAAAAGCAACCCCTAACGGTCAACGAGAATGATCTTTTCCGACAATATAATTTAACCGCCTCTTGAGCTATTCAGCCATATACAGTAGCGGTCAAAAATATATGTCAAGGATTCAATCAGAGACGATATTCTGATAGAGCATGATCTAGTTATCATAGAATACTACTATGTTTGATTCAGATCTTGGACAAACCATAGTTTTTTTTTCGAGCAAACATTTTGGTGCTCAAAAACTGGTCGATTTATAAGGCCATGTTTCAAATAAAATTCTATATCTCTGTCCCCTTCGTGACAAAATGTATCAAACTGAAGCGTCTTATGGAAATAGATTTTTTCTTCATAACACATGTTATAATTTTGAGGTTGGCTCTACTCTTCACGAGGGAATGCTTTTTGGATTTGAGATTGCGTAAAATCGCATATTCCAAAAGCTTCAGAAGAAATCAACTCCTTTTTTTCCCCAGCGCATAGTAAATTTATTGTTCTTCTTAATCTATGCATGCGATGAAATAACTTCAACTCCTTCACAAAAAAATATTATTTTGAATAAAACGCGCAGCATGCGCTGTGTGCCGCCCACTACTCGCCACTGTAAGTTGTTCTGGTAGTGACGGCGCCTACAGCGTGTTTTAGTGATATATTATCATGAAGGACTCCGTTTTATTCAAGCCTAAAGGTACTGTGAAAAGAGCCGTAAATGCACTATGAGGTGAGAAAAAATGGAGTCGATTCCTCTTGAGCTTTTTCAAATATAACACTTCACGCAATTTCAAGTTTAAAAGGAATTTTCTCACAAAATAAGAGACCTGCGTCAAAACGTAAATTGGCACTTCGAAGTGAAAATTATTTCCTACAAATTGTTCAATTTTGTTGTAATTCCGTTGAAAATTTAAAAAGATATGGAATTTTGTTTGAAACATGGTACTGAAATTTGACTAGTTCATGACCACGAAAATGTTTGCTCAGAAAAATCTATAATTTAGCGGCGAATGAATCAACTGTTTGTAACACATTATAATAACTAGACCATGCTCTATCAGTGTATTATGTATCTCAGATTGAACCTTCGCTCAGCGATTTTTGAGAGATTTTTGTTTAAAATCGCATATGAAAATCACTATGAAATGCTTTTAAAAAACACACGAATTCGCAACAACGGCATGTTTCAACATATTTTTAAATAGAGTCGTTAGAACCATCGAATAGTATAAGATTCGTATCGATTTGACCTATTTGTGCATAAGAATGGAAAGTGGTCATGGTGGTCAAGCGCTGGACTAATGTTAGGAGCTTCAATGGATCATACATTTACATTTACAGAGTTGGTAAATTCTCTTCAACTTCGGTAAAAAGTCACAAATGACTAGGGAAAATACAACTGGACCACGGTTTCTTATGAAAAATTCCTCTGAGGTTTAGATAGTGTAAACGAATAGCCTATTGTAACGAATGTTTTTCACACTGTGAACAGTGTAAACATGATGTATTGTTCCTTTACAACAGCAATGTCTCTAGCTTTACAGCCGCCTATCACTGAACCACATGGGACCTCCATGACTAAAAACGAATTCAAGAAAATCACACTAAGAAAAAAAGCAGAACACAAATTTTGCTAACTTGACACATCGACTTGAGAACGATACAAAATATCATCCCAAAACATTTATCGATATGCAGAGCGGACGATTTCATAGAAGATGGCAGAACCTCATGACTGATAACCGAATACTTTAGGAGAAAAGCATGGAAACATGAGAGAAGGAGATAAAGAATGGCAGCACATGTCGAGTAGTTTGCTCAAACGACAATGAGAATAATGGAGCTTTTAACTATCGGGTGCAGTAATCTCCGACCGATGTAAACTGCGACCAGTTGCCTGGAGATAAATTTCGCTCAGGTGTGGCGATTCACCTGAACGCGACACCCACCTCTATTTTGATTTTTGCTGATACATGCGAAAGTACTGGAGACGGATTTCACTTCTATTTCCTCTGGCGTACGTAGAAATCTAAGGAGAACTAAGAAACAGAAAATGAAGACGTCATTTGATGGCCAAGTTGGCAAGCCACTGGAAAGTCTCGAGCGGAAAAGATCGTTGCTTTACCTCAGAAGTACAGACTACGATAGAATAACTGTATGCGTAATTTCCTAGCAAATTACAAGGGAGTGAAAATACCACAGGAGGGGAATGACGAAGAAGAAGAGAACATTCGAAAAGAAACTCTCAAACCATTCGTCCCTATAGATCCAAGTAAAGGAAATCACACCGGCGCGTAGAGATCTGAGTTAGGAGTTTTTAAAAATACCTATCAGAGATAATACAGTACTAGCTCAACCAAAAGCGAACAAATATTAGGTGATTTGAAATTGAACAAGATGTCTACCTAATATAGAAATATTATCATATAATATCTAAGTATCATAAACGTTCGTGGTTTTCGTCAAAAATCTTCTAGGTCAAAGGTCCAACAAGTTCTAGGGACTTTTTTTCAACTAGAACCCATCCAGTATGGCATATTGCCGTTGACTCATAGAGGTGCCATTTTTGGCCTGTTTGCATTTTAATTGAAACCTTGCATTCCATCGGTTACACCCGGCTCTTTTCTTTTTACTAGCTTAATTCTTGCCTACAAAGAGAGATCTAGATATCTATACTTCAAGAGAGAAATAAGAAAATGCTGGGAAAGCACCGGCTCAGGTGGAGCAGGAGTAGATAGAGCCGTACAGAAAAGTCACTTCATTAGGTTGGACTTTCAAATTCAAAATAAACCTCTCGAAAGTTCGAGAAGGACTGTGCTACAGACGGAGTAGAGAACAAGTCAGAAAATTCTGAATTCGATCAGTAAAAAAATGTCAATTCATATTGTTTTACTAATTCAATATTCAAGATAAGTTCCTTGTTTGAGCCACCCGCTAAATCTACCGAAGCTCAACATAAATGGAACTACATAGATCAGACAACACTTCAGAACCGAAATAGAGGTCTATCTGGTTTTTGTTGAGTATGTCGTAGAAAAAACCGTTAAGACAGACCGCCCTACTGACTTGACTAAGGGAAAAGGAATAAGATAAAACGGCAAAGATGAAGAGATTAAAAATTTAAAACGGCAAAACAGAAAATGGGTGAAATAATGACGGTTATTATAATTACTCATCCCGACACCACTCTCATTTGATTCCGAAGAAAGGAATTGGATGAAAACTGGAGAAGTTCCACCGAAAACCGTAAATTCACAAAATGCGGAATCGATAAGAAAATCACCACAGCACACCATCACACTGAAAAAAGGAGAACTAACCAACACGGAGCTGAAAAATCGAGACAACTTCAATTTGAAACTATATTTCGATATAATATTATCTTACATCTCGCACAATTCTCACTTTTTCTTCTGTTCAAAGCTCGATCTAGAAAAATGAGGAACGATGTTAAAGGCATCACTAATAAGGATGGTTCTGTACTCCACTGTTATATTTTTTATCCGCTAAAATTCTAACCCGCACTGTTGTAGTGAATGAGTCCGATGAAAGCGATGCTCAGACACACTTCTAAATGAAAAACAACTAATATAAAAACAGCTATGAACGGTCAGCTGAAAAGTGGTGAGAGTGACGAGCCTCATCGCACTGATCCGCTCTCAGACACGTGTGTTGTCGGTCGAACTCCACCCAACATTCACAACCACCACACCCTCAGCAATCCAACGTGAGACAAGAGTCTTCGATGGAAAAATGGAAAACGCATGAACGCTCTCAAACCCACCTCATGTGAGTTTAGGTACGAGCCATCGCCATCTCGTCCAGGTGTTCGCAATGACGTCTGCCGGCTTCTGTTGCTCTGTCGAGGTGTTACCGAACGAGCTGGGGAGCGTGGAGTTCGATTTCGTGGTGACGGTGGAATACCGTCGACATGACCTGAACGCGAGTTCCCTTGTTATAATTCTACCTATAGTTCCATATTTTTCTTCCAGGGACATGTGGTACAGTTGTAAAAGGCGCTACCATCACCCGCATGCTCGAGCGGTCGATCCCAGCCAGAGCTAACCAAGCCTTCTTTCCCTCCGGGGCCGGGAAAGTTGGAACCTGACCTGTCTGGAAAGGTTAAGACACTGACGAAGTATAGCGGCTGGTCTCCGTAAGTAATTGTATTGGCCAAATACGTATTCAACAAGCTTCTACGATTTGAATATAACACGAAGGAGGCGGCGTGTCCTTAAGTGTCTGTTTAGCGAGCGCGCGACGGAAAGGGACTGCTCAACGTCGGGCCTTTGAAATCACTTTTACTTTATTTCTCTTCCACTCCATCACATCCTGAAGGCATAATCAACAAATTAAGCGCAACTTCTGGAAATGGTGACTGATATTCTCGTCGTATAATACCGCTCGCAACTTCTGTTCCAAAAAACGTTCTGAATTCTCCAAAGTTTTCTTCTTCCCTAGCGGGTTATTTTAACATTTGAGAAGTCTAACCGATTTGTCAGATCACACTGAGTTCAAAACTGATATTATTTTCTCATTTCATTCGAAGGTGACCCAGTTACGGAGCAGCCTCTTTGTAGTTCGCTCGCAATTGCGCATCTTTTAACTGGCCGGTTTCTAACCTGCCTTATTACAACTTATTAACACTCGTGGATATGATTCCATTCTATTTGTGAATATCTAACCCATTCTCGTCAAGACAGGAATATATGGTAATCTAATCTTTGAACTAATATTAGCTCAAGGGATGACTACTCGATAGGTTGTTAATGGTTCAACTTCCTCAATTCGTTCTATAACCCCCCTCCTTGCTAGCCAGTCTCAGGGTTCTCGAACTACCCTCCTATTATATGCTTGTCTGGGTGCTGAGACGACTTCCTAATAAACGGCGCAAAAAATAACCTTCAACAAAAGAGAATAAAAGAAACGTACAAGATGAATTCGAGTACGAACTTCCAAAGCTGCTGTCACTCTCGTGAATAGGCGACAGATCGAGATGTAGAAGCTGAAGAGAAAGTTCACTAAATCATTATGGAACAAATCGATGCTATGGAACAAAAACGCACCGATTTAAGTCGAGACGCATAAGGAGTGGAAGTTTGTGAGTCTTGATTAGCTGAATAATAAAGAAAATCTTCAATGAACCAGCAAAAGTGATAAAGCAGAAACAAAGCAAAAGACGTACTATTGCACAGATGGCCGCGAAAAGGTGAATTATGCAGAGCCACGCCTCCTTCTGTGTTAGCATATACCTGAAATGATTACAAACATCTGACAAAGAAAGCACCAACTTATAACTTGAGAATTACAGTATTACCAAAATTTTACGGGTATAATGGATATTACATAGAAGGGCGCGGGTGGTACGATGGTAGAAGACCCTACTGACACCTGCACGGTCGACAGATCTACCCCCGCCCGGGCTAATCACGCCTTATGTTATGTTATGTTTATTACACAGATGGCAAACCACCCATGTGAAAAAAATAATGTAAAACACACGGCACCAAGCCTTGGAACCCAATCGATAAAACAATGCAACTAACGTAGGAAAACATAGAATCAAAAAAAAACTGAAATGCATCCAAAACAAAAACATCAGTAGTAGTGGTGAACAACGAGAGAAAGGAGGAAATATGTGAGGTATCAAAGTGCGCCTTCCTTACTTATGGCTCTTTTGAAAGCACCATAGCTCAGTTGCCAAGAACCGTTCTTTGCTAGCTTAGCAAACAGTGGAGCAGTACGATTTATGAAATAAAAACGTCTGCAGTTGAGCTTGGAAACCCTAGCCTGCAGTCTAAACGAACTTCTCGTGGATGCTCTACCGAAAGATACATAGTTCCCAGAATTTATACCACAGACGCCATGAATAATTTTATGGAGTAGGAGCAAATCGTTCACCTTCCTTCTCTGCCAGAGAGAGCTAAGATCAAGATTAATATTACGATCCTTACTAGGAGCCAACCTTTCGGTGTCAAGTGTCAAAGAAAATTGGTACTAGACATGTCTAGAAAGGTAAAAGCACTGACTTGGTATAGGCTTCCGCTATTCATTGTATAGGCCATTAGATAAGCTTTTACGATTCGGAATGGAACACGAATTCGTGGCGTGTCTCTGATCAACGAGGACAACTTTACCTTTACCTTTTTTATTGCACAGCTCAGACAGAATGTCCGTTAGTCTCCTGGACGGAATTGGTCTCGATTTTGTCACAAATACCTCCACAACCTCGTGGTTTACATGCATATCTCCCATCAGAAGGTTAATTTTTCAACCTTACATGAAAGGCGGGATGCTAAACTGTAAACAATAGAAAAGAAAAACAAGGGGTCTTTCTTAAGACATTTGCTGGCCGATTTATTCTTTGGAAAAGAGCACTGCTCTACATGGACCAAATGCCACATCATTGGAACAGAGGCTTCAACTCATTAGGAGCCTCAATAACTCGAATTTGGAGGACGAACGGCGGTGTCAATCTTTCAAAAAGAGTAGAACATTGGAAAAAATGAACTAGTTTTCTAAATTTTCTGCGAGAAGCATTTCCATGGTGAACAATCAAAACGTAAAACTAGGATTTCAAATGTTATAAGTACCGGTGAATTGCTCATCCTTCCACGAAACTGTCGTAGGAAACACAGCTGCTTCACGAACGCGTCTAAACTGGCGACGGTCACCTGAAACACCCACAAGCAGTTAAACCTTTTAAAATTTCAAATAAAATTTTCCGGACTATTGCATCAATAGATATAATCCAAATTATTCTAATAATTCAAATTAAAGACCTGCATGATAGATCACTTCGATCAATTAGAATTTGAACCTGGATACATTTTAACTGGTATTTTTTGTGGACTGATCTATTAGTTCTATAAGGTAGGAAACTAATTTCGTGGACTCTCCCGCACCTTCCACAAAAGTGTTAATTACGAAATAAAGAAAAACGTTACACAAACGAAATGTGAACCTTCAAAACGAAGAGGTAGTTCCCCACTCTCAGGTAGCTGCCCCATTCCACTCCCTAAGAAATGCTGACTTTTTTGAGAGGAATTATTATTAGCATTAATATTTTCATATGTACATTTTGACCTACACCCCATTACAGGATTGTCTTTGCCCCAAATAATGCAGAAAAAGCCAAAATAGGTACTACTCACGAGGCGCTGCATCCGTACTATAACCTGCATGAACAAGAGTCTCCCAGCTCTAATCTTCGGAATTTTGTAGCGATCGAAACGATCAAGAGCGGCATCCGAGCCACCCATCTCCGCGATGCGTCAAATTGCAAGGAACCTATTAGCCAGTTTTACGGAAAAACTAAAATAGTGCAGAACCTTTTCAGTTGAACTACTTGAGCCCTTGACTTCTAGTGTCAATATAGGAGTTGCTGAGCTCTGATTTCTTTCGGAGGAAATAATTATGACCTTCCGACCGAGCTCCGTAGGTCATTCAAAGGGCACTTTTCCTTTCGTTTGGAACTGCTTGCTCAGAATCTCTTGAGATTCTTGAGTACCATCAATCGTTTCAGGACATCATCCCCACATTCTGCCCTCACAAAATGTACTGTTTGAGTAACCTAGTGGCTAGGCAGGCTCTCATGAAGAAGGCCTTGGAAAACGCTGGTTTTGGGTATTTTAATCTCAAGCGGTAAAACGTTCCCAGCGAACAAAAGTAACAGGATTAATGAACGGTCTTGAAAGCTACTTGATATGCGCTATCCAACAGTCAAAAGAGCAGTGAGATAGGTGAACATCCAAGCAAGTTGTGTTTGCTAGAAATAATGACTGTAAAACAGTCCACGAAATTAGTTTCCAACCTAATATAAAACCATGCTCTATATCAGCACACTATCACTACTAAGGAAGAGAATACGTAATGCGTATGAAATAGAGACAAGAATAGCAATAGAAACAGGAATAAAAAAATCAATACACAATAGTAAGAGCAATTATCGCTGACACCGTCAGCAAAGGTGTGGGCCACTCACATTGAACGTTTTCGACGTCTTGTCGCGCGGCATATTGGAGATCAGTGAAACGATCGAGTTCTGCCGTATCTACGGACGATCCGCACACTTAGCCCCTTAGGAAGCGAACTTAACCTGCACCTGAAAATAATATTGATTTGTTGATATCACTACTACTTGCTTGTACAGTGAATCCGAATAAAAGTTGCACTAAAGCTTGTAACATTGTATAAGCATGAGAATCAATATTCACGGAAAAAGGTGAAAGTGAGAGTGAAATTAGTGGCGCAAGACAAAAAAGGAGGTCTGTTCGGTACACATTTCAGAGAAATAATGAGATGATAATAAAGATTGAAGTTAGTCTGTGATAATTAATGGTTGGGTAAGCTCACAAGTTCCTCCAAATTCACACAGAATTTTTTTCACTGGTAAAGTCGTGTCTGGAGTCGACAAGTGTTCATTTAATCTTATAACGTCGAAAAGCGACTATTGAAATGGGGGATATTCATGTGTAGTAGGGAGGCAGACTTCTCCTTGAATTTTCCTGTGCGCACTGCTTTTCGGTGTTTTTTCCGACCTCGAATGCGACAGTGAAAGAACTTTGAGAACGATTAATACCTCTGCTTCTTGCTTGACCACACTTGACTTTTATTATTTCATTGTTACCGTAACAGCTCAGCATTTTCCTAAAAACGTGAACAAACGTGTGATACTCTGTGTCTTTAGTCTCACAGGATATGTGTGCAACATAATTTCTCGCGTTCTGAACAGCTTATAGTGAGCCGCTCTTAATCATTCTCAACTTTTTCTTCCGCTTTCAATCTTCCGCAGAGATGTTCTAGTCCGGTCCAGCTGTCCGAAGGAAGTGACACATTCGGTTCGTGATCGCTGTACTATTATTCATAAAGCCTTCGTTTCGAGAAAAACACGCCTTCTATTTCCTCACGGAAAATCTGAAATGACAGAACCAGGACCTAATGTACACCGCATGAAGAAAGGAAAAAGTCATTCAAAAGCATTTAAGACCAACCCTTATCCAAAAAATGACGTAGCAGAGAGTTGTGATAAAGCGTTTTGCTAGAACATAGTATTGATTCACCTACATACAGTACCGGACGCTCCGCAACTACAAAACGGCAGGAGCGGCGCCTCGGAGCGCCGAAACCCGCCGTTTTTTAATAACTTCTTTAAAATTCGTTTATTTGCAAAAATAGGTACATATTCGAGCTCAACAGCTTGAGCTCTATCCCTCCATATGCATTTTTCCCGAATTCGTGGATCTTGTTTTTAGTCGACTTTTTGACCCCTCGATTTTCGGAGCCCGTTGATGCTTCGGTCCGTCGCTAGGTGACTCGCCAACGACTTGGCTTCATCCCCTCCTCGCCGACCTTAGATATGCGGCGCGTCTTTTCCTAGCGTCCCAAGCTAAGAGTTGGGGGCCCCACCTGGTGGCTCGAAGGAGCTACCACGCGGGGCCCCCCGTTGGGTCACCTGTCACCTGTCGTCCCGTTGATCATCGATTTGCTAAAGCGGGCGCCAGTAACGTCTCCATTCGTCCCTTTCGCGTTTCATGGTGGACCAGTGGGTCCTGCTCGCTCGAGGAACACGAAGAGCATCGAATCGGTCGCTCAGGGATTTGACGAAGAAGTCCGACCAGCGCAAAGGTGGGCGACCTGATGTTCTTCTGACGTCCCGTGGAATCCAGTCACGATCGGCTCTCGTCCAACGGTCGTCACGAAATCGCATTACGTGTCTGGCCCACCTGATCTTCGACAACTTGGCCCATGCGACTGCGTCTCTGATCTTCGACTGTCGACGTAGCTCGGAGCTCCGTATGCCGTCTCTCGCCTGGATGAAGCGAGTCACTCCGAGCATCCTTCTCCCTATACTTCGTTGCGCGACGCAAATCGCATGTTCATCCTGCTTGCGCAACGCCCAGGATTCTGAAGCGTACGTCAACGCAGGAAGAACCGTAGAGTCGAAGAGATGGGCGCGGAGTCTTCGTCCTCCTCACTACTTCTTCAACACTCTTGAACGCGCCCCAAGCCGCTCGTTTCCTCCTGCCCAGCTCTGGACTCAAGTCGTTGGTCATGTTGACTTCCCGACCCAAGTACACATAGCTGGAGCATTCAGAGATGTTCGTTCCGTTGAGCGAAAATGGGGCATCAGAAACGTATCCATTCCTCATGAACATCGTCTTCGTCAAGTTCAGCTGCAAGCCGATCTTCCCACACGCGTGATCGAAGTCGGCCAACATGCGTTCTGCCTGGGTGATAGATGGTGTTATGAGTACGATATCATCCGCAAAACGAAGATGGTATAACTGCCGGCCGTCGATCTTCACTCCCATGTCGTCCCATTCTAGTGTCCGCATGATGTTCTCGAGAGAGGCGTTGAACAGCTTCGGTGATATGGTATCACCTTGGCGCACACCCCTCTTCACGTTGATGCGAACGTTGTTGTAGAACGGTGTGATCACGGTCGTGAATCCTTTGTAGAGCTCATTGAGGATCTTGACGTACTGAGTGGAGACGCCTTGATTGCACAGAGCCTCCATCACCGCTTCCGTTTCGACAGAGTCGAAGGCCTTCTTGAGATCGATGAATGTGAGGCATAACGGCGTCTTGTACTCTCGGGACACCTCAATGAGCCTGATCACGGTGTGGATATGATCGATTGTGCTGAACCCTCTTCGAAACCCGGCTTGCTCGCACGGCTGTCCTTCGTCTATCGTTCGGTCGATCCTATTCAGAATGACACGTGTGAATAACTTGTAGACTACAGACAGCAGGCAGATAGGGCGATAGTTGCCGATGTCGTGCGGATCTCCTTTCTTATACAGCAACACAGTCCTGCTAGTTTTCCATATTGCTGGTACTTTGCAGTCCGACAGGTATCGTGTGAAGAGCCTTGCCAGGGTGTTGATGAGGACTGGCGGCAGGTTCTTCAGATGTTCGGGTCGGATCCTGTCGGGACCGGGAGCTGTGCGATTCTTCATCGATGAAATCGCATGACGAATCTCGGAAGGGAGAACCGCAGGGATGACGTGTCCATCGTTCGGGATTGGGTATTCGGGAAGATGGACGTGGCTATCGAAGAGATCGGAGTAGAAGTCGTGGATGACCTTCTCCATAGCCCTTCTGGAGGACGTGAGGGTTCCATCCGGGCGCAGGAGAGCTGTCATCGTGGTCTTGTAGTTGATTAAGCCTCGACGAGCGTTGCGTATGCTCTTGCCCGCTTCAGCCGCATCAACTAGCGCAGCTACTCTTCTCTCTTCAAGGTCTTCCTTTATCGCTTCTCTGCACAACTTTGCGAGTTCGGACGTTCGCAGGTAGTCGTCTTCGGTTCTTGCCACTCCGCGTTGGCGAATCAGCTCAAGAGTTTCGTGGGAGAGGCGTTTCCTGGTATTCTTGGGGCTCTCGGCTTCTTGAGCACGGTCACGTATGTGAGCAATGAACCTGTTGTATTCCTCGTCGATGTTGTCCTCGGCGGAAGCTTTCCAGCAGCTAGCCAGCGAGGAGAAAAGGTCTCAGTTCACGAGTGTTCTGGGGCCTCTCTTCTTGAATTTCATGACTTTCTCTTGCCTCCGTGTGAGATGGAAGCTCGCACGGAGGAGACGGTCGTCGGATCCCGTGAAGAATTTCGGAACAACAGCGACATCGGTTAGGCAAAACCTTCGGTTGACGATAAGTGGTCAATTTCGTTGTGGTGCTGTCCACCTGGAGACTCCCAAGTCCATCGTCTGGAGGCGGGTTTCTGGAGCTGCGAGTTACCATGGATGGTGTTCGTCGACATGATGAACTCAGACAGTCTTTCACCCTGTTCGTTCCACTCCAGAGCATGGACGTCGATATGAAGCTCTTCTGACAACCTTCTAGGTCCGATCTTCGCGTTGAAATCTCCGACGATGACCTTGTAGAAGGCATGATCTTCCTTATAGAGCTTCTCCATCTCCAGAATGCAGAAGAATGCCTCGACTTCTTCCTCATCGTAGTCCGATGTTGGTGCATAGACTACGAAGACCGTCAACGCCGGCATTGATCCACGTCGCATCAGCCGTAAACGTCCGATTCGGGTTGTAAGTTGTTCGAACGAATCGATGTTCATGGCCAAGATCGTGTTGACGATGACACCTACACCACCAACGCATCTGCTATCGCATGTTCCGAGGAACAGTTCGTCTCCAGTGTCGAACACGGCGTGTAGTGAGCGGTGTCTTCTCGTCTCGGTCATTCCGATGACGCTACTTGAACTTCCTGGCTTGCATCATCAGGTCTTCGACAGACGCATCCGATGCAAGCGTTCGTGCGTTGTAAGTACAGATCGTCATCCTAGTCCTTCTTCTTTTTGGCAGCCTGTCTAGGCCCTGAGATTTTCGCAGCCTCTCCGTACTCGTCCTTCCCAACGCTGCCGTATTGGTGGCTCTTTCGGGGTCAGGGGAATGAGGCCCTTTGTTGTTACTGTCTTCGTCATATGAGGGGCGTACGGACAGCTTGCCAGGCTCTGCCGTGCGGGCTGGATACGGCCGGTAGTTAGCCACACTATCCCTCTGGAGCTAAGGGCTTATTTATTAGAGGCGACCCTGAACCGCCTCTCTTATACTTCCGTGTCTACCGAATGCGAGTTTTCAGGCCAAACAGTTAGCCTCCGTGAGGAGGTATCACCGTCTGGCACAGTAGAATCAGCTTGCTCGACACTGATTCCGCCCACGTCTCACTGCAAGTATAAGGTGGCTTTTGGTCCGCGATTAATCCCCTATCCGCCACCTGGGGTCGCGCTACGTAGCCTCGCCACCAACCGGCTGGGGATCCTTCTTGAAGGAGAACCTTCAAAGAAGGAGATCCGTGGCCCCCGTTGGGTATGGGATGCAAATGAGCTGTGGTTGACTCCTACCGGGTCACCGCGCGTGGACACCGAAACGGCGCGTTTCGGCGCTCCGGAGCGCCGCTACCGCCGATCTATCGTTGAAGTGCGTCCGGTACTATACATATATCTGACCAAAGTGGTTGTTCTTAATAGTGGATTTTCCTATGTTAATTGCGAAGCTCACTCTCACACGTCAGAATGTAAAATTCACTCGTGTAATTTTACATATGTTTTCACGGTTTTCAATTTAGAAGCCCATGCTTCAAATTTACTAGGTCATTAATAACGTGTTAAACAAGATTGGGCGACGCCAATTTGAAGCCAATTTTGCAAAATGGTTTTTGGATATGGTGATCGAGTTTCTATGGCTTTAAAGACAGTGTGCGTTATTTTCATTTCTTTGCATCTGCTTTACATACTTCATTCACATGTGAAAACATCAGAGCCAACGGAAATGGTTTGTAAAGGTGAACTTAAAAATTGATCGATACCGACTGTTTTCAGGCTCCAAGTTATAAACCAAACTGCTCACCTAAAAATCAGTGACCAAAAAGAATGAAAAGGGACCCCTTTGGGTTGTATGTAGCATGGCCACGAATCACAAAAAACACCGAATAGCACAAACATCAAGTGCCAGCACTGAGGTGCGTAATATGGTAATTCGTATACATAGCAGCTGTGGCCATTTAATATAGTATGTGCTGACCACAGCAACAAGGAATGAAAATTCTGATATAACGCCTCGACCAACTCGTAGACCACTAAGCTGGATTTTGAATTTTTTGCGTTGATGAGTTTGATTTATTCCCCTCTTCCAGATAAATCCAGGTTACGAGTGAAGAGAAATTGAATGGTTGGCCATATGCACATACATTACATTAGATCAGAAAATGGCGAGCGGAAAACGTGAAATCTTTTGCTATTTGATTTATACTGAAAACTTCTGAAACTAGATTGCCTATAAAAATGGCAACAAAAATAAGATGGAGGGAGATAAGTAGTCGTACCAGAAGTTATGACAAGAAAATCAGCTTATAGCGCTCTATTAGCGACATCAACCACTTGTGTTTGCCACTTATCCATCAGATTAGCTATCTCTGAAGATGCGATCAAAATGACTCATACGATTCATTGCAGCGATATATAAATAGATTGAGTATGTACACTTATCAACACCCCCCCCCCAGACATCAGGATAGAATGCTTCATATTGGTCACTTCTCCGAGGATCTCATGTAAGAATTAGGAAAGGTTTGATAACAAACGGTGACTTAAATTGATACACAAATACCTTTAAGATCATCCAGACCAGTTTCATGCAAATTTTTCTATGATACCATAGCAAACGGAATTGAGATGTCACGATCAAATGAATTTGTACTGTTCTGGATTAGTTTGGCAAGTCCGAGAATGAACAAATGGTTCATATGTGTTTGAATCGTAAATGCAATTGCCTCTTGAATAGAAACTGTATTGCGACGCTATGTAAGATGTTTATGTTTAGTTAAGTAAGTAAACAGTGTATAATTATGTATAAAAGTAACATGAAAATATCCTGTCCATTAATCACCTGGTAGCTAACCTCAGTGTTTTTGGCACACGCTGCTCAAGCAAATTTTCAGGCGTACCCAACAATTTCTCAGAAATACTCGGTCAGGTGCCTTTTCTTGATGGGCTAGATCTGTCTGCTAATTTAATCGGCCTATTTTATGCTTTAGCAATTGTCTCTATAAGCGAAAGGTACATCGGTGGCCGCTCTTCTGATTGCGGTGTATTAAATTAAAATAATACTTTCATATATTATACCCACTATCCATTCCCAAGCACGAGCATAGCACGTACAGTTTGCTACATACAGTAGTTCGCGAAATGATATGTCACCTTGCATTTTTGGGTGCAGATCGCTGAAACCAAAAGGAATTTCGTTCCAGTTGACAGTTTTAATAACTATCATTGAAGATACACTGAAATATGCCCTTGTTGGAAATTCCACATTTTTTGAAAAAAATTTACACTCATTTTCATATGCATTTTTAAACGAATGTATCTTAGGAACCAGTGAGCTTCTGCTTGTCCTGTGGTGATATTTTGATAGAGCATGATCAGTTTGCTCTTATAGGCTACGAAATTGTGTTTCAAGTCATTGATGAACCGCAGATTTTTCCGCGTGAATTTTTAAATGGTCAAAAAATGGTGAAATCTTGGGACAACGTTTCATATAAAAGTTCATATATTAGTGACTACTAAATGAATTTGCACCAAATTGGGAAATTTGATAGCGTAAGGTTTTCTCTTTCCAATGCATATTTAACTTCCGTGAAATTCCGTCCAATTACAGAGAAAATGGCTCCTGAAATTGCATTTACATAAACGGTTGTCTATAGAATACCCGGAGGGCATTTGACTCCGGATTCCTCTAGTGCATAGTAGACTTGTTGCTTGTTAAGTGCTTAACAGGTAGTATAATAAATTCCACTCTTCTGCAGGAAATCGTCCTCTAGTTAGACCGATTGAAACTACCGCGCCAACCCGCATGGTGTACGGTGGCGGGAATAGGGACGCATGCAACATTGCGACATAGAAGGTGGTTTTTTGCACAAGAGTGAAAATTAGTCTGCTACCTGCTAAGGACTTAACAAGCAAGAAGTTTACTATGCACTAGAGGAATTCGGAGTCAAATGCCCTCCGGGTATTCTATAGACAACCGTTTATGTAAATGCAATTTCAGGAGCTATTTTCTCTGTAATTGGACGGAATTTCACGGAAGTTAAATATGCATTGGAAAGAGAAAACCTTACGCTATCAAATATCCCAATTTGGTGCAAATTCATCAACTAGTCACTAATATATGGAATTTTATATGAAACGTTGTCCCAAGATTTCACCATTTTTTGACCATTTAAAAATTCACGCGAAAAAATCTGCGGTTTATTAATGACTTGAAACACAAATTCATAGCCTATAAGAACAACCTAATCATGCTCTATCAAAATATCACCACAGGACAAGCAGAAGCTCACTGGTTCCTAAGATACATCCGTTTAAAAATGCATATGAAAATGAGTGTAAATTTTTTTCAAAAAATGTAGAATTCCCAACAAGAGTATATATCAGTGTATCTTCGATAAGGGTTATCAAAACAGTCAATTGGAATAAAATTCCTTTTGGTTTCAGCGATCTGCACCCAAAAATGCAAGGTGACATATCATTTCGCGAACTACTGTATGTATAACGTCACCTTTACAATGTGTGCTGCCAGGTTACTGCTTCCCAAACAAATTTTTTAGGGATTCCCATGGATGTACCTTATCGATATGACAGCTTTTTTGTCTAGTTTTTTGACCGTCTTAGCTGTTCAGTATTTCTACTTCCTTTTTTCGAGTTATGGCATGGTCTAATTGCTTATTAACCTTTGCTTTTAAAACTGGTGCGCCTTTATAGCGAGAAATAGATAAATATCTTCCGGCAAAATACCTCCGTTATTCCCATATCCAACGATTCGAGTGAGAGCTGTTCGCTTGGACGCTTCCCTCCTGCACGAACAGATGGTGGCCGCAACGAACCCCTTTGAGCCCGCTGAGCTAATCCGACAAGGTAATTAACCTGTTCGAGACCTGAGTTCGGATGTTGACACCTAAGTGCAATAGTGGAGGCTCAACGGACCGGAAGGGCGCACAATTCAGACAGATTTGTCGTTATACTTAGGTGAGAACGAGGAAGTCTTCCTATACTAACATTTGAGTCCCAATATTCACCTAACCAAGAGAACCAAGAGATTCTATTCCCTTTTTCACTCTCGATGCTTTGATGCCTTTTTGCTGTGGTTTTTTGTTTTCGCTGTTTGCTGCAAGTTAAGGTCCATTCATACTCGGCATAAACGCAGCGCAAAGACGAGAGCAGAGACGCAAAGGACACAGCGTGGCGGTAGGCGAGACGTGTAAATGTGTGGAGCTCATACTCAATTGAATATTAATAGTAAGTGATCACAGAAAGAAATAGTTCACGAGTTTTCGTAGTTCCGGCGGACCAAACGCTTAGTTGTGGGGATTCTTCTTTGTCCAGTATAAATTTAACTTTATTTGCAGCATAACTAGAGGAATGGCTAAACAAAAACAAGGAATTATCGCTAGAGCTGTCACGGTAAGATCAAGAACCGGAATATTAGCGAGCATATTTTAGAAAGGAGTACAGGTCTACAATTTTGAATAAATGATTCGGAAACGTCGTCAGAAACATCAAGGCAACATCATGAAAAAACGAACAGGAAGGAAATGCTAAGAAGTGCAGGCAGCTGTAAAATTAAAATCAACGTCGATCAGGCTAAATGATAATTTCATGTAGAGACAATGGAGACGCTGTTGCCATAGCAGTGCATTTCATAGCTCACAAAAGTTTAGATTTGGAGTACACTTAAAACGTTTCCTGTTAGTATTGCAGGCGTTATTTGACATTCCTCGCTGCAAAGCTTCTGAACAAGTACGGTGGTGCTGATTAAGAAATCTGAGGTTTATTTACACCAGTGTGAGAAAAAACGTGATGCATAGATTCCGTAAAGGGTTGAGTGTTCCGACGGTGACAGATGGTAGATAGAGGAGTCAACAGCGAGGTAACGTCGAATCATAAATGAATCATTCCAACGAGCCACACACGAATGGTTCTATCATTCGTTACGGGAGTTCTCGACTGCTCCCCGAAAAACACGCTTGCATAGTAAAAACTTCCGGCCATTTCCATTTGGTTGTGCTGTCACATTGAATTGGTTCGAATGTTTAGCACGTGATAGTGTAGGACTAAACTAATAAAAGTGAGTAATTCTATGTACAAGTTTATTCCCTTAAAGCTCTGGGCCGTGATAGTCCAACGTTGTGAGTTACAATACCATTATCATTGTATTTAATTCTTCTACCATTCGAGATTGTTAGGTGGTGTTAAACTTGCCACTTACTATTAACATTGTTGCGTGATTATGTGAGCGAAAAGAACACTTCATCCTCAAAAAAGTAACTGAGATAGACTCATTCTGACAAGCGTGTACTGATGCTCCCTCACACTTGTCAGAAAAGTAGCTCAGTAACTACCTAGCAGCGAGCACAGACGCAGAGAACGCAGCGTGACAGTAGGGGTGAGGTCTTTGAGCACTTCTCGACAAAAATACAGCGGTTAGCAACCCACCACATAGAATTGGTTCGATGTTCGTGCATGTGCTAGTGTTGGCCGGAAATCCGTTTTGAGATAAATCGAATGGTCAGGTAACAAGGCAACGAAATCGGCGGAAAATCCCTTGTAATATCTCTAGGTATCATTATGACGTTGCATGATGGTACAATGCTATTACTACTAAGATTTATAGGATTTGTACTGTAATGTGCAACATGGTGTGGAAGATAAAGACTATTGAGAGCACTACTTCAGAAGAGAGTGAACAGGACACGAATACTTCTGTCCCTGCTCCTCTCTCCCGCAATTCTTTTTTGTGCAATGTAAGGCCCGTTCACACTCGGCAGAAAAGCAGTTCAGCAGTTGCCAAGAGGAGAGAGATGCAGAGGACGCAGCGCAGAAGAGTAAGGCCGCAGGTGGATGATAACATCGACAAAATGTGCAAGTGGCTTTGGCATTTCATCAGCATCTGATTGTGTAGGTCTACAGATAATTCTAGAACGATTCCAAAGTTCAATCAATAGAGCAACGAAATCAGCATAAGTTATTGGTTTTGATCAAATAATACAGCAATGAAGCAATAAGATGAAGGCAGTAAATTTGATTGCTTGCAACAATTGATTGTGACGTTGCGTGTTACCACACTTACCACAAGAAAAAGGTAATAGTCCTAGTGAAATCTGTGAATTCGCCTGTGAAGTGGGAGAAACAATTTTCTCCAAGGCAGAATTCATCGATATGGTGTACGTTGGAGATTTGACAACGCTGATAAAGCCGTAGCCCCAATTACTTCATGAGGGCAGCTTTTTCCGTTCAGTCGGAAAGGTTTTGCCACATTAGCTGGAAGAACAGGATTCACATGTCAAGTATGCAGAACAACTTACAAAACATCTTTCACTACGCGATAACTGGAACTCATCATTAAATAGAGCCGAAAGAAGCTTATAATGCGACTTTCAGTTTATCATTTCTTCACTTGCTTCCTTATAATACAAACTATGATCTCGACAATCTACGCTGAGCGCCCAATATTTTGCTATCATTAATGGAGCTTTCTTTCAAACCTCTGGATACAGTTGAACACGATCAGTCAAGAACAACGAGAAAGTAGTACTGGGGGTTTTCGCCCGTAAATTGGTTCAGTTCTGCTACCATAAAAAGCACATAGGCTATAAAAGGTAAGAGCATGACCGCGTTGGTTTTGCTCAACCTAGCTGTCTTAATGCACGTTATACCTTCTATGAAAACGTAGGTAGATAAACTGTAATGAACTACACCAATTCTAGTATACAATTCAGAAACAAACGGTAGCTCCTCAACATACTGAAAAGATATTGATTACAGATCAAATTTTGAAATTGAAAAGGGAATTGGAACTGAAACCTTTCTCACTAGTGTGAAAAATGCGTTGCACTGCAAGCGGAACCTTTTTAATTTGCTAGTATATCATTTTCTATTCGTCACTGTTCTACTATTTCCCGCTTTACGAACATCTGTCTTGAATGCTTCGTCAACATATGAGAATGTTGCTTTTTTAAGTTGAACAGGCAACGACAGGTCATACTTCGACATGAAAAAGCTTCTTACATGGTATTTTGATCAAATGTTTTCATGAGCAGAGAATATTTTGAAATGGAAAGCAATCATACGCTGAGTGTAGGCGTGACTTGCAAAAAGTCAAAGATTATAAATTAATGCACGCCACTGAATGCAAAGGATTTAACCCGCGAGAGACTCGACTGTGGAGGAACACATTATTACTAATGAGGAGCAGCTTTTGACTTTGTTTTGAAAGCTTGGAACCCATAAAGAAAGCTAATTTAGCACAAATAAACATATGTTCCTACATAGTATGTACTACTGGAAACCCACAACCATACGATGCAAAATGGTGTCGATCGAAGCGGTAGAGAGACCAAAAGGAGAAAGAACTAAAAACCTGAACGGCTATTGAGGAAATGTTTGGATTTGCAACAGACACAAGTTTGCTGACACTGTAGAAATCAGATTCAGCGACAGGCACACAAAAAATGAGAGTTTAAACGATCAAATGTCAAGAAAATACTATAACAGAAATGCATACCCTCGTTGACAAATCAAAGGTTCCAATACGAAATTCGTCGGAGATTCGAATAGAATTAGAAACTCACCGAAACTGTTGTGCGAGTTGTTATTAAATTACATTGTAAGCTCCATATGAGCCTTCAGAACACATCTACAAAAGTCGGTTTTCACAGCGTTCCCATAAGGGAGAAACTGTTCTCATCCTCTTACGCATATATTGCACTTAAACGCAGTAAAACACAATGTAGCTACTAAGGGTAACTTCTTGGCTAATGCACTGCTTTCAGCTTGGAAATAAATGATAAGTTTTAAAAGCCTTCGTTTAAGAGATATTCGCTTGTTTGCGTAAGTGAAAATGGTAAAGAATGATATTTAATATTAAACGTATTAATTTAATTTAATATTAAACGTTCATAGCGAAACCATTAATAATGATAACGGTGAGAAGATTGGAACACTGACACTAAATTAATCTTATAGAAGCCAATTTTCTTCCAAAGACGTAAAAGGAGAACGAGCGTAAGTTGATTTTAGGAAACGTCTAAAGTATTTTCTCCCAATGAAAGGCTTTAGAAGTTTCTTCCATTCAAAAAGACCATTTTAACGGCATTCCTTCTACCTTCAGTTGTTCATTACTTCATTCTTCATTACTTAAAATTAAGTTTTTCATTTTCTATGCTGGTTTCCATTTATTCATTATTCTGTTGCATGTCATATGTACAATCCTGTTATCTATTGTGCTCCTAGTGCATAGAATTTCTTTCGTTCATGAAAATAGTTCAATAGTGGATAAAATGAATCCAGTAACGATTCAGTGTGATCATATGTTTTTGCGCATAAATGTTATAATAGTAATTACATCCCAAAGACCTTTTTCCCCCTTTGTCTTTGCCCTAGAACATGTTTCTAAGAACAGAGTGATATTTTCTCATTTCAGAGCTCAGTTAATCCAATTAAATTTAAAAACACCATTTAGTACCTTTGAAGAAATCAGAATTAATATCCTACTAGATATAAAAAGGAAGAGAAATTTCTCAGAAGAATGTAGACGGCATGAACAACATGGTTCGGAACAAGGTTACGTGTGGGGAAAAGAGAAAAATTACGAATGGATTACATCGACACTCGGAAAAGGACCATTATGGTTAAGTATGACGAAAGTGAGCAAAAACTGAAATTTCTGCAACACAGGACACGATCGAGGCATAAATTAGAATATTATACTTTGACTCTTTTATTTCTACAGCTACTCTCATAATAAGCACACTTTCATGCCGCAGAAGATCTTCGAGTCGCAGGCAAAAAAAAACGGCGGAACATACGCGAAAGCTATTCAGTATCCATTTTCACAACATCGAAAAGTTTGAATCTGGATAATCATTGTAATCGAGAGACACGCATTTATTAATTGGCCTCATTGGGACCAAATTTACACCGAGACAACATTAAAAGGAACAAATATGGGCTGTAAGCATGATGTTTGAGCCGGCTCATCTCTGTCGACAGTGGAAACAATTACAAATGAACATAAATGGTGCAAAAAGCATAAAGCGCGATGGCGCAAATCGCACACGGCTCACCCGGCAAATAAGGCAATATTCGTCGGCTGGGAAAGGGCAGCTAAATGTTTCATGGAGTGCTAGAAAACGGAAGAAAATAATTTCACGACGAATGTCGTCCGGTTGTCATGACAACATTGCGCTCCACATTCGGATAAGCCAGGACACACGTAACGGGATCGCTAGGTGTCCGCCGACGGGCCCACCCGTCTGGTCACAACGAACACCTGGATACCTGGATGGTGCTCCTTCGGCGGTGGCCGCTGAAGCTGACACTGAAGGTTGTCTGCTTGAGGCAACAACTGACTGGTATGGATCGAATGACTGATGAGAATCGTCATCGTTGACCTGACCGCGTACCTTCAACACACTACAGATACTATTATGTTGTTGCAAAAGTCTTGCGACACTTTTTTTTAAATTGACAGCAATTTATTCAAACGAAATTTCAGTCAACGATATAATCACTATTCAGATCCATGACCTATCCCCATCTTTCGAGAAACTTCTCAATTCCTCTCCGCCAGAACTCTGAGAGCTGTGACGAAAAAAATTGGCCGACCTCTATTGCCAGTTGGCCTCGATTGTCGAATTCCATATCTCGAAAGTGTTGCTTCAAAAGCCAAAATAAGTGATAATTTACAGGAGCAAGGTCTGGAGAATAAGGTGGGTGCGGTAGAACTCCCCGTCATGTGAGAAAAACGCCCTGAAAAGGAAAAGTCTACCTCTTGCACGACAACGCTCGTTCTCATGACGCAAGAGCGACTCGTGAGAAAATTCAGGATTTAGGCTGGGAAGTTCTACCGCATCCACCTTATTCTCCAGACCTTACTCTTTCAGATCATCACTTACTCTGGTTCTCAAAGCAATACCTTCGAGATATGGAAATCGACAACCGAGACCAACTGGCAATAGAGGTCAGCCATTTTTTTTCGTCACAGCTCTCAGAGTTCTCGCGGGGAGAAATTGAAAAGTTGCCCGAAAGATGGAGAAGGGTCATAGATCTGAATAGTGATTATTCCGTTGACTGAAATTTTGTTCGAATAAATTGCTGTCAATTTGAAAAAGTGTCGCAAGACTTTTGCAACAACCTATTACAGAAGCTCATATTCATTGATGTATCCTCGCAGACAGTTCTTCATAGGTGAAACCCATAATTGAGGACTTAGAAATTGGAGAAAGTAGATGAACCCAATGACTAGAGTCTATATCATGAAATGCATTGAGTTTTGGCAATTAGTTAATGACTTCTGGAATGGTTGGCGGGGGTCTCCTGAAAAGCAAACACAAGCCCGCTACTAAATCGGCACTCTGAGCATTTGCAGCAAGGATATTAAATATCACAATACGGCTGAATCCAAATGTTACCTCTTTGCTGTGAACACCTTAGCAAAGTGGAGAAGGATGAGAGCAAAGGCACCCTGTGTTTCTTCCTGCTATGCATTTCTTTTCACATTGTAGTTTTTGTTTTAGAAAGTAGTTATATTGTGTTAAGTGTAGTTTGCTGCCGCTGTCACGTTATGCTGCCAAAATGATAGTTTGCTTTCAGGAGGCGCGTATAGATAGTCCCTAGCAACCCTGTGGAAAAAATCCACTTTCCATGATGTAATAAAGATCTTAATCTATAGACTTTATACCACAACACTATCATACTGTGGTAGGGCAGCTTCTATTCCGTGACGAGAAAAGGTGTTTCCAACTCATGTGCTCAATAGAATTATCGTAAGCTGACCTTACGCCTTCTCTGAGCTGAACTATTCGAGAGAAAGTCGCTTTTAAGTGAATTACGATGTGTATAAATGATCGTTCATCTGCCTACGTCTACGCTTTTCAGAGGTATGACTGTTGAGTTTCCCAGAATGGCTCACTCCGCCTTTTTTCTTTTTTTTTTCTTGTTTCCTTCTTTTTCATTGAGTTTTAGCTTCTGTTCTCTGACTTATCAAATGTTTTTATGCGGCACTGACTCACGTTCAATGTTGTGCTCGTCTCAAGTTCGTGGCACGTCCTTGTACGCATATAATAAATAAATAAATAAATAAATATGCTGAAATGATTTGCTCATACATATTATTATCACGCCAGTCGTTCAGCGTCATATCGCTCGCCGAGAGTCTGTTCAGAAGGTTTTGTTTCCCTCTTTATGAGAAGCAAATCAGTTTCAAATTGGCACTACACCCTAAGAAACAAAAATTTTCTCTTGACCCGGTATTCAATGGAGACGGAGGGGTCGATATGGGTTCACTGGGAGTACGGTAACGGGCAACGGGGGCCCTAGAGTTGACAAACAGACATCGTGGTTTCGTTTATTTATCAGTAGGATGGTGAGTTCATTCATTGATAGAAATTTGCAAGCTGCATGAAAACGATTACCGCTGGTTCGGATGGGTCTTAGGAGAGCCAATGGAATCTATCTTACAATTAGACTCCTGACGCTGGTTTGTCAGCCTTCCGTGGAGGAGGCCACTCTTGAAAGGGCTCTTTGTGGGTCTTCCGTGGAGGGGGCCACTCTTGAAAGGGCAATAGTTCCCGAATCGGTTTAGAGGCGGGGCATCAAGGACTGTAGCGGCTAGTTAGAAACCAAGCCAACAAGTCATTCCTATGGGTCAACCGCGCTTGCGTGGATGGTTTTCCGTGATATTATGTCCCAGTGTTGTTTAGCTTCTGTGCGTGTCACTTGTGGATCCTGCACAGTGCTAAAGAAGGAGCCTTTCTGGCAGATAGCAAGTGATTAAACGAGTTTTCTGTGCGATCATTCAAGTGATCCCTAAAAACCTCCGTCCACCCATTTGAATTATGTGCCATCACCTAAGCGATCAAATAGACCGAGCTGCGTATCGGCGTCCCCAGGATTTAGATGGTGGTTCTGTTGGAAACGCACACTCCCACTTCTCCCGGTTGCCCTTTTCGTTTTATTTGAAATGTTTTTGTCTAAAGCGCCTCGGTCTTCCTTTCGGTTTTCATGTCTCCTTTTTTTTGATTCATCCATATTGTTCTTATTTCGCAATCTCGGGTTCTAAAAAGTTTCATTCATCCATATTGTTCTTATTTCGCAATCTCGGGTTCTAAAAAGTGTAGATCGTTTAGCGCCTGAAATCGGGACTCCTGCCTTAACCTTTGTTTGATTCCTATGTTAGAAATGGGACTATATGAATCCACTATTTGTAGCTGTGCTTGGTAGATTGCATTCATCTCTGCTACTAGAGCTTCAAATAATTTTGTTACCTTGAGATGCTTTGCTACATTGCTTACTCTGGTGTGGTGTTCTGTAAGAGGTTACTGATGATATTTTGCTACGAACTGCTTCAATTATCCTACTAACCACCCGTGTTTTTTAGTTTAGTGTTGTTAATTGTTCTCCTCCTGACCACTTTCAATTTTAGTAGGCCTATGCGCGTAATTAAATAAATACGTTAATTAATTAATCGTGTTCATCTGGAGGTAGCCTTTTTCATTTATTGGGTTGTCAGGAAATTAATGCAGGTTTTCAACCTCAAATTTCGAGACAACATATCTCAGCTCAAAGGAGTGCTTACTAATCAAAATAAAAAATATTGCAGTCCAGGCATCTTTGCCGACAATAAGCCAGCTGATTTATTCCTGTAGTGAAAAATTCTGGACATTTGGAGTCGTTGAATTCATTGAAGTCAGTTTCCACTTGCGCTTGATCAGTGAAGCATTTCTCACGCAAGAATTCATCTTGATGCTTGAACAAGTGATAGTCGTTAGGAGACAAGGCCGATGTGTATGGTGGATGAGGAAGAATCTCGTCACTCATCTCGTTCAATTTCCGAAGCGTCGGATGTACGACATGTGACTTCGCGTTGTCGTGAAGCAGAAGTGTTCCCCGTTTATTTACCAATTTCGGATTCAGAACTAGCAATTTCTCGTTCATTTCGTCAATTTGCTGAACGCACTTCTCTGCTGTTGTTGTTTCACCCTGTGGCAAGAAGCTGTGGTGTATTAATTCCGAAACACACTACCAAACTGTCACCATGATCTGCCTTGGGTGCAACGGTGATTTCGGGAAGTGCTTCGAAGCTTCATCAACATCCAGCCACTGAGCACTTCGTCTACGGTTGTCGTGAGAATCCATTTGTCATCGCATGTTATAATGCGATGGAGAAAAGGTTCGTTCTTATTGCGAAGAAGGAGCGCCGACGACACATCGGATCGACGATTTTTTTTGGTGCTCGTTCAACTCGTGCAGTATCCATTCAGCATATTTCTTCGTCTTTCCTGATTTCTTCAGACGCTCGCAAGCACTTGTTTTGCTCACTCCGAGCTCTCTTGCAAGTTATCGAACAGTTCCACGAGTATTGACTTCCACCAACCTCTTCAATTCATAGTCGTCAACAGCAGAGTGACGGCCGCAACCTTCTTCATCTCAAAGATCGGACTCACCACGACAAGATTTTTTGAACCAGCGTATTACTGTGGATTTGTTAACACTTCCTTGGCCAAATACGTGGCTGATGTTCCGACTCATTTCTGCCGCAGTTCTACCCTGCTTGAACTCATAGTAGTAAATGTGTCGAAATCGCTGTCTTGCCAACTCCATTGCTATCCTACAAAAGTTACGGTGGCGGGGTCTGTTTGAAAAAGCAACTAGACTGTAAGATAGAGCTTAACATAAGCTTTGTAACGGTGCATAGCAATGTTATATTTCAATGGACTATTTTGAGAAAAGTGGCGCTCAAAAGAATGAAGGGTGAGACCTGCATTAATTTCCGGACAACCTAATATTTAATTTTGTTGCTCTAATGGTTTACCCTTCTGGTACTTGCTCAACTTCAGAGAAGAAGACTAGGCGATCGTGCCCATCAGCTCCACTGCTTCGTCGGAAGAAATTTTAGAGCAGCTTCTGCCTCTGGTTGACCAAAGCAGACTGCTATTTCACATCAAACTTATCGTCGATTTGCTGCTCCAAACGCGGGACGAGGTCAACGAAATGAATCGAAGCTCATGCAGGAGATCAACCTTCATAGGGAGTGGAATTTCGATTCAAAACAAAGACTGTAGATTCTCGAGAGGTGTGGAGATGGCAATTTCTAAGTCCCCTGGCGATAGTTCGTCTGTTCTAGTCGCACATGATTTCAATTGTGTTATCAGTTATATTAGAATTCCAAGGAATAGAATGTGTGTCGACAGCTCATTACCGTATTGGTGAGCCACGGCAGGGTAAAGCCCCTCTTATAAAAGTTGTTCCTCCAGCTAACAGAAGGGTATGCTGGACCGCCTCTTTTTTGTACGTTCCACGTGTGACTTCGGTCCATGTTCTGAATATGTAAATAAATGAGTAAAGCCAATATTATATGCATCTATACATGGACGCCAATGTACGAATGCGTACTAAAATTATTTTTCGTGACATGCGATTCCATCACTAGGGGAACCGCTACCAAACTGCAAATCCCTTCGGCCAGGACATCGATTCATTATGAATACATCATCGTTTGCAGAGCTGAGGCTGAACATGTGATATTCAGCAAGCGGTTCCCTATCCCCGCTCGTATGGGTGTTTTCAAACAGATTCAAGGGCGTTATCAAGGAATTGATAAGTTGCTTTTGAGTGTATTGTTGCCTTTATTTCACTTGCTTTCCAGCGCGGTGGAGCTAGCCGGACTTTATGTTGCGTTTTTATCCAAAATTCAGGTTGTTTAATCATTTTTAATCATTAACCCAATGTTGCTAAGTTTTTTCTGGTTGTTTGAACTCATAGGATGTCAACTTCTTCGGTGTGATGGTGAAACTCTCACGTTGGTCGCTTTACATGTGTTTATATCACATGTCTAAATAAATAAAAAAGAGGTTCAACAATCTCCATGTCCTCTCGTCTTTAAACCTCGGCATTGGCGATGACTTCTCAATATGATTTACTTCTGCCGCTCGAGGTTGTTAGGTGGTAATTCTTTATTTATGGCCTAACGTTTCGACCTTACCGTCGTCTTCGGAGGCCTGAACACACATCGAAGTTACTGACTTACCAGACTGGCCCACCAAAAGCCGTTCCATTCTAGCAATCCTGACTAGATGTAGAAAGAATGCAGAAAAAAGTCACTTGAAAGAAACAAGCGCACCTCAATCGTCCACCTTTGAGCTTAGTGCTTAATGTTAGTAATAAGTAAGTGACGTTAGTAGCAATGAGGAGAAACACACCGCTGCTCATACTTATGAACTCGCACGCGGACGTATCTCATATCATATCATAGCCCACATAGCGGTCCAAATGCAAGAAGTTCATTTGTCATTGAAAGGCATTCATTGCGGTTGTTCGTTCGTGGATTACGCATGTTAATCCAGAATGATTCCAGTGCTTTCCTGCAGGATATTTCAGCCTCGTACGTAAGCACCTTGCAAGTTACGTCAAAGTCCTCTCTATTGTGTTGTTCTACTCTGTGTCGGCCTAGTGGTGTTCTTAAATCACAACGTCGCTTGCCAGCTAGGTGTTCTTTTACACGTATAGCTAGTTGTCTTCCTGTTTCCCCAATGTAGTTAGCATTACAAGTCCTACACTCAATCTGGTATATTACTCCTGATTTCATACAATCTCCCAATCTGTTACTCGGACAAATAATGCATTCTTCTGACATACAGTATCTGTCGTACAATCTATTTCTAACCAGTTGCTTTTTGATGTTGTTATTTGGAATGTTAACGACAACAACATCGTTTTGCAACTGTGCGCGCAAAATGTACTTTTGTACTGCTGCTGAAAACTTGTCAGAAATGAATGGAATACAGAAGGGAATTTTATCGTCGCGACGGGGATTAGGTCGTCTGCCACCAGAGTGACGTTGACGGAGACTTTGGGATACCGGGTAACCATTTGTTTAGCTATCGCGGAAGCTGTTCGTATAGATTCTTGTCTAGCAACGTCATTGGTGCACACATTTGGATGGTTATAGGGAAATCTGCTGGGTTAGATAGAAGATTGGTTCATAGACTAGGCCGTAAATAAAGAATTACCACCTAACAACCTCGAGCGGCAGAAGTAAATCATATTAAAAAAGAGGTGTTATTCGTATAAAGATCGATACTCCCCCTAAAAACGACAAGCGCAGGCCCATTGCTGGAAATAGATAACGACGGTACTACATTTTGATTCAGTAACATCCCAAACCCTACAAAGCGATAACTCAAAAATGGAGAGAGAATTAAAAAGAACATAATAGCACAACAAAAACGGTGATAGAACAGAGTACTTTTGCAAATATTTTCAGACTTGCTATACTTTTTTCAATAAAACCAGCGACTAATTAACAAATGTACCACTATTATCTGCAACATATTGCCATTTATCAGCAAATTTGTGGATACCACTTCAGCTTTGGTGGAAACCTCAGCGAGACATCATTTGAGCTGCTTTTTATCGTCAAACTGTTCATCCTGCAACTAGATAAATAACGAAAGTGGCCGATGGTAGTCTGCTAGGGTAACGTCTGGTGAATATAGCGTGTTGATCAGAGCATGCCCTCCGAAATCTTGAAGTTTTTTCTGAGTTTCTTTATCAACGTGGGGATGCGCGTTCCCATGGAGTAGGAAGGTATCTCCTGTTTTCCAAAAAAACTGCTTCGGCCCGATTCAGGTGCGTGCAGTAGGCATTATTCGTCACAGAAGTATTCGGAAGTAACATCTCCCATTGGACAGCACTTCTCATTCCTTTGAGCAACACCTTGTGGTAGAGTACTGGTTTTGGCGTAGAGATCTTTTTTCTCTGAGCTGGGACACTGGCGTTGGGGAGGTACTATTAGGTCGATGCATAAGTTCGTGCCGTTTTTTTCACACGACTGTTGTAAGCTGAGTTCGAAAGCTTTTGCAGAGTGTTACACAGCATCCAAAAGAGAATTATTTGCTCTTTGAAGCAGTATATTAGGAATTTGCGACAACTTCGAATTTCACTGTTTTTTTTTGGCTAATAAATTGAAAAACGACAAAGTGAAAAAGTAACCTCACCGGCAGCGAATTTTTCTGCCTAGTATCGAAGGTCTAAATAAAACATGATAAACTGCCTAAAAAACGATGATTTTGACTATCAGACAATATATCACATATTCTTATTTGTTCTGAAAATTACAAAGTTCTAATCCCGCAAGGTATGTCGACGAAAGACAAGAATAATTTCCTGATGCTGTTCCTGGTTTCCTTCTGAATGTCCGAGTTGATTTCTGTGCAGTTTTCAAAACGGAATTTCTCGCTCTATCGCATGGTATGTTTGATTTTGAACACTGCTCGATCTTAAAAAATTCTTGCGAGAAAAGCGTCTTGAAGTTTCTCACCCGAGCAAACCTCCAGTTTCATTCTTGTCACCAAATCTTATACCCAGCGATCACTGCAGCCCGCAGGGAACACTACTATAATTGCAGGGCGACCCATATCAGTCACCGTCAGCATAGGCGTAATTGGTGCGCGTATTGTCACTGGAGCGCACATTCCGCGCCCCACTCAACTAGCGCGATAATACTGCACGCTAAACGTATTCCATTGGCGACGAAATAGTGTGCACAGAGAGGAGTGACCGAGACCGCGTGGCTTCGCCACGCGGTCTCGGGCGGGTGACTAGGCTAGGGGAGGAGTTCCGGGCAGGGTTGAGCGTGGGGTGCGATGATCGCAGGGGGGGTCTTATCGCCGTCATGGTTGAGGGGGGGTCGTACGTGTGAGGGGGGGTCGTAAATTTTGTGATGGGCTAGAAATTACGAGCAGATGTCTTAAGGAAATTTGCGGAATCATATTGTTATCAGTTAGCATGTTTCAGATTCAGACGGACGCATATGGCCTCGCAAAGTTTTTACATCGTTTTAGCAAAATTTTTAGAAGTAGCCTAGTCATTCTGTTTTCCGTTTACGAGTGCTCAAATAGTTGCTTTCTGCTTTCAGATGATCACATTGCGACAGCATGTGCGGCTGGACCCGAGCGAAACAGGAATCTTTTCCAGAGAACAATGAGAAGTAGTAGTAGAAGCTAGTTCACGTAGCTGTGAATAAAGAAGTTCGCCTGACTTGCTGTTTTCGAGATTTGAAATAAATAAATTCAAAACCGTTTTGTAGCATTGAAGAAGAACAGTGCTTGATGAGTGTTGTTTCTTTTTTCGAGAGCTAGGAAAGTATGTGTAACAGTTATTTTTTTATTTTTTATTTTTATTTTTATTATTTATTTTATTTATTTATTTATTTATTTATTTATTTATTTTTACTTTATTATTTTTTATTTTTATTTATATTATTTTTTCAACATTTTAGAGTCGAAAAATTACCGAAAACCATGAGGTTAAAATGAACCATCGACCACAGCCAACACTGAGTAAAAAGATCGCACCCCCCTGCGCGCCTGGGAGATTTGCTCTTACTGGAGTTTTATATTTTTTCTAGATAGCATTTTTTCTCTAATTTTCAACGCAGTCATGGCACCTTTTCAATTTTGATTTTGTACGGAGATATGAATTTTTGAATGATCACCTTCATTTCTGAGATGACCAGTAGGAGTCGCGACTTTCTGAGTGTTTTCAATCAAAAAATCATATCTTTGTTTAAACTCAAAACTGGAAAAGTGCCATGACCAATTATGAAACTACATAAAATTATCTATAAAACAAAAATAGACATTCTCCTAAACACGGAATCCCCTAGGCGCGCAGGGGGGTGCGATCTTTCTGCGATTTTGGCTCAAAATCGCAAAAAGATCGCACCCCCCTGCGCGCCTAGAGGATTCGCTCTTACTGGAGTTTTATATTTTTTCTAGATAGCATTTTTTCTCTAATTTTCAACGCAGTCATGGCACCTTTTCAATTTCGATTTTGAACGGAGATATGAATTTTTGAATGATCACCTTCATTTCTGAGATGACCAGTAGGAGTTGCGACTTTCTGAGTGTTTTCAATCAAAAAATCATATCTTTGTTCAAACTCAAAACTGGAAAAGTGCCATGACCAATTATGAAACTACATAAAATTACCTATAAAACAAAAATAGAAATTCTTCTAAATACGGAATCCCCTAGGCGCGCAGGGGGGGGGGTGCGAACTTTTTGCGATTTTGGCTTAAAATCGCAAAAAGGTCGCACCCCCCCTGCGCGCCTAGGGGATTCCGTGTTTAGAAGAATTTCTATTTTCGTTTTATAGATAATTTTATGTGGTTTTATAATTGGTCATGGCGCTTTTCCAGTTTTGAGTTGAAACAAAGATACGGTTTTTTGATTGAAAACACTCAGAAAGTCGCAACTCCTACTGGTCATCTCAGAAATGAAGGTGATCATTCAAAAATTCATATCTCCGTTCAAAATCGAAATTGAAAAGGTGCCATGACCGCGTTGAAAATTGGAGGAAAAATGCTATCTAGAAAAAATATAAAACTCCAGTAAGAGCGAATCCTCTAGGCGCGCAGGGTGGTGCGATCTTTTCACTCAGTGTTGGCTGTGGTCGATGGTTCATTTTAACCTCATTGTTTTACATTGCCTGATGGAGGAAATCATCGTTTTTTTTTCAAATGGCTTATCATGTTTTATTTAGACTTTCGAAATTTTGCAGAAACAAATTCGCTATCGGTGAGACTATCTTTTCACTTTTCCTTTTTCACTTTACTAGCCAAAAAACAATGAAATTCGGAGTTATCACACATATCTAACATACTGCTTGGAAGAACAAATAATTCTCTTTTGAATGCTGCGTAACACTCTGCAAAAGCTTCCAAACTCAACTTACTACAGTCGTTTGAAAAAACGGCACAAACTTATTGACCAACCTAATACAAAGAGTGGGATCGCCGTCGACACCTGAGCGAAAGCCCAACTGAGAAGTTGGAGAGTTCAATTTTAAAGGGGATGTTATAGCATTTATTAATTAATTATTCCTATGAAGTACAAGCCTAGCGAGTGGTGGGGATAAAAAAGATTCCTGTTCATAGAAGAAGCCTGTATAAAGAAACGTGAACATGACGGACTATTCTTTGCAAACTAATAGCGCCACAAAACCTAAGCACAACCCATTACTACCCAATGCTCCTACCAACAACCTTTTGATGACCGTTGAGTTTCATCGTTTCATGATAGAAAACGTGCTCCAATCAATCGCATTAGTACTACGGTGCTGCTAATCAGGATAGAGAAACTGATCAAACGTGTGTTTCTCGTTTATGCTTCTTCCTCTCCCTTTCGTTACCATCTGATCGTTAGTCACATAGTAATAAGACTTCTTCCAATTTGTCCTCTTGAGCGCTGTTTTCGTTAGAAACCCAGAAAATGTTGTTCTACTCTATTATTCGTTCTCATTTTTGTCACACCGACATGATCATTTATTTCAGGGTTTTAACGTACTCGAAATAGAATAAGGTACTAGTAATTTTCTCATGGAAGCAATTCAAAAGAAGGTGGAGGCGCAGCACGAGCACATTAAACTTTACGAGAAGAAACTCAAAGGTGATTTTCTTCAATTATGTAATTTTCATCGTTTTGTAGAAGTACGATTGTCACAGCCGCAACAGTTTCGGGTTTACTTATTATTATTTTTGTTACTTCTCAAGTACGTGACATCACTGTGTACTGAAACTTGTTTCACATTGCTAATATTGGATCGACCGATAGATTTTCACGGGCTTGAGGAGCGTCAACAGCAAACCCTCCTGCACTTCGAACAGATGCTCAAAGCGCTGCCATTCTGTTATTTTGCATCAAGATTGAAAGATTTTCGGTTGTAATGAGGATAACTTTCTCCTAAGGAAGAATTCTGTGTTAAGCGTACATAAATCCTTTTTGGTTCATCTGTATGTTTCTTTCTATTTCAGATGTTGTGAGAGCTTACAAAAGCCTGGATGCGGAGAAGCGCGCTTTGCAACAAGCATTAGATGCTATATCACCTTCCAAATCCGATACGAAAGATGGATCGTCAAAGACAGAAGGGGTAGTGATTCCGTCTGAAAATAAAGATCTGAAATTCACAATACATATCTGTAAAAACTCTCATCAGGAAACTGTGGAAACCCTCAAAGAGGCACTTGCTACTATAACTCGAGAAACTATGAGAAAGGAAGCGGCTTTTCAAAGCGACAAGAAATCACTTCAGGTATTCCTTTCAAACCAGGTTTACATTTTAAACCTTGAACTTTTTGAATTTCTATTCATTTCAGTCTGAAAACAATGCTCTTAGAGAGAAACTGACCAGTACTGAGAGGCACGTCAAGGTATACTTTCTGTTTTTCGAGAAGAGTTATATGCGATTTGTGTCGAAAGCTGAGGCAGCATGGTACTGATGGCCTTCTGTAAAATATGAATCATTCATAGCTAACCATGGTCATAGTTTACTTGGTCAGGTCCCGAATTTGCATCGTGTTTTCTGCTTTACTTTGTTACGAAACAGCATACTACTAATCGAATGTTATCTGTTCAATATTTGTTATGTCTGAATTTGGCTTATTGCATTTAGAAACTATGTAATATCTGTATTTAACACATTGACGACCACGCCTGTTTTTCGTTTTCGCGCGCGCGGGATCAGCGCGCGTTTCGCCTTCTGCAAAAACGACCCACGGGTGGGTCAAATGGTCCCAGGAGACGGTTTTTTTTTCGACGTCATACGTTTTCGCACCATATATACCGACATCGGCATCGTGGCCAGCGCTCTCGATCTTATATCAAATCAGTACTCTTGATTGAATAGAACTACCTTTGTATACGATGTGGGTGGTCTTCGATCGTAATTCGGAAAAAGAACATCACAGCGTTTTCGATAACCCCCAGGGATGGCGTTTGACGACGGTTGGCCGAAAAAAGTTTCCTTGAGGGAATCCGTAAGGCGGACTCCCTCGAATAGTGCTGAAGTAGTTTTGTTCACCGTGTAAATAAATGTGCTTTCAATTTTTTTACTGAACTACGATGTTTACAGCACCTTTGGGATAATGGTAATACATCTCGTTACAAAAAAGTCGAGAGTTTGTCAAAAGTCGGAGAAAACGACACTTCGAAAGAGTCCGACCCACCGGTGGGTCGGATTGTCGTCAATGTGTTAAATATAGTCTGAAGATAATTAGCAGTCTTTTTTCCTCTACAACGTTATTGAATGTAAAAGAACAAGAACACACAAGCGTCGTTCACATTTGTCTCGCCATGTACGCAACACACCTGTCTACCACAAATGCTAGATTTTATTTTAGATTTTGCAAGAAAAACTCCGACAATTGGATGTAGATCGTGAGAAAGAGCTTGTGGATCATGGCAAGGTGGTGTCCGAGATGCAGTCGCGATACGCTAAAGAACATCAGTCCTTCGAAGCTGCAACGAAAGAGGTATGAGTATTAGTAAATGATTTATTGTGACAATACACTTATTTGTGTTCCATTGCAGTCCAATGTACTCGTCAAGCAAATTCAGCAGAAAGACGAGACTATTAATCAATTGAAAACTCGCGAAGCTCAACTCACCAACCAAGTGGCTTCACTCAGCAAAGAAGTGAAGGAGCTCACTGATAAAGTTTATCACGTGCCTTCTATCCAAATTCTGAGGGACGAATTGGCTAATCTCAAGGTGGGTTGACATAATTATAAGCAGTTAAGTTTCGGTATGGAATTGGTTTATAATCGGCTGCATTATGTGTTTCTCCAACCTCAGTTTGGACCCCAATATGTTGTTGTAAGCAGAGGGATGTTTAATTTCTTCGAACTACATCATTAAAGTTCCAAATCTAATCCAAAGTTCCTCGTCGTGCGCAATGTTTTATAGTGGTGTTTTACAAAGTTTTCGAAACCACATTTTTCCTACTTGTCAGCTTGTTTTAAGCTGCAGTTCTTACACTTCTTCGAGATCCATGTCTCACTTTTTGATTTTTGGACTGGTTCTGAATCCTCCGTAAGCTTCACAACTTCAGGTCGATCATGCACGTGAACTATCCGACGCTGTTGTAAAGGCGAAACAAAAAACTCAGCAGGAAGAACAGATTCGCAATCTCAAAAAAATTGCCGATCTAGAAGACCAGAACCTCGATCTTCTCAAGAAGATCGCAAGAAGTGAGGAAGCAAGAACTGAAGCGTATGACGCCTATCTAGCGGTTGAAGATGAGAAGGCGGCTCTTGCAGCGGTAGGTCTAACTTCTGAATTTTAAAATCTTGTGGCAGGTGAGACATGTGGTACGAAGGCAAGTCCTTTTGAGTGAGTTAGGGTCAGTTGTCAATAACAAAACCAATGGAAAAAGTTTAGTCCACCGTCGTCTCAATGATTCAACACATCAATATTTTCTCATTGTTCTCTTCAACTGTTTTGATTAGTCAATATATAATGGTGGTCTGATTTTTTTCACCGGAATGAATGTTAGCAAAATTCATAATGAAAAGCGACACTTGTGGCAGGACTGAGATTCAACCAGACAACCTGTCGATTATGAACAGGTGGTCCAATCCTGGTTTCATTGCTCATTGTCTTTCTTTTCTCTTCTCTTTTCACGTGTGAATCTCTAACCAGTTGCCATTAAGGAACTTGCGGAGTTGCGTATGGCTAGGGAATATGAGGACACCAGCGATGTGATAGATCGTTTACAAGTGGCTATCGTTGAAGTGCGTAAGCTGGAACCTGAATTCGACATTGCAGGTTAGCTATACAAGCGTTGCTGTTTCATTATGGATGCAAATCTCCCGTTTGATTTAGCTTTGGTTGGTCCCGACCCAGAGAAGATACGACTCCAACAAATGTGTGCAGACCTTCAAGAGGAACTAGAGCAATGTAAGGGAAAGCTTGAAGCTCTCTCTGCAGCTAACACTGTAAGCGATTTAGTGCTCCTGTAGAACTTCATTTCGTTGATTACGCTTTTTCAGCATTTTCCCACCGACTCTGATAGCTCTAAAAAGGAGACAATCCGCCATGTAGCTGAGCAGTTTCAAAATAAAATTCAGAAACTGATGGCTGTACATGCGAAAGACAGAGCTATGCACGAAAAGGTGAGTGAAAAAGTGATTTATGTTCTCGCTGGGTTTTGTCATTCTGTTGTCAGCTTAGGCTCACTACTTAATTGCTTGTGCTGGACAGGAGGGTTTGATGAGGATGCGGCCGATATCATAAATTTAGAAGTTGATCAACCTCCAAGTTCTCTCACCTGTAAACCTCGACGATGATGAAAATGATTTCTGTGTTGTTTTTTCTGCCTTACGAAGTTGTTAAATCAAGAATTTTCAGTCGACTGCATTGAAAACGTTGCAACCTTCCCGTTTTTTTCAGAGGCTAGGAAAACTTTCTTCAAACAACCTCGTAAGGCAAAAGAAAAGAATGTTGAAATCACTCCATTCCTACATTTGGCAGTACTGGCTGAATGGGTAATAAGCATTTTCCATACAGCATGTCAGTTCAGTGTTCACTAGATCGATGCTCTGACATATCAACTTCTATTTATTTATTAATTATTTATTTATTTATTTATCATTACCCAGTGGATGTGGCATTAAGGAAGGAAAGGCATCTTTGACAGTAATCGCCTCCAAAATTGATTTTCGTTATCATTTTTCGTCGATATAGGTCCGCTCCGTTTCAGACGTGCTGGTACATCTTTACAGTGAACATTCATCTATATAGCGAGAATGCGGCATATGCACTATTCACTATCACTGAGATATAAGATTCTAAATCTAGCTCCTCACTGACGTGGAAACCTAGATCACGTATCTCAACAAAAGTTTCCAGTCCATCGTTATCAAACATGGACTCGGAAATATGGTTTTAATTACTCCAAGATAAACTACTCTTGTTTTTGTCAGACAAATGGTATCTCCTACGTTTTGGACCAGTTTATCGTGTTATGTATTCTTTTTGTTAATCCTTGATGGAAAATTCCACGTGAATTTGTGTTATATGTTCCATTTATCTCAATGTCGGCAGCGAACATTTGGAGCCGAATATTTGGGTGTTAGGGATGGCTGTGACGATCGATTTTCTTCAGAGCGTTGGGCTTTGTTACTATCATAGAGATGTATAGCATCACAAGGTTCAGGCACATGTTTTCTTCACAATCTAGGGGATTTCGTCAAAAGCACAACTACCTCTGCTCCAACTTCATTTTTAGTCATACAGTGCGTTTCATAATTATACGCCACCCCCCTATTTTGGTAGTTCCCACTTTGTTGGGTGAGATGCAGCGTTTACTCACATCTCATTTTAAGAAGCATGGAAAATAACCACGCTATACACTTTTTCAAGCTACATGAATATATTTAGCATTTTTTCTAAAAAAAATTTCGTTTTTTAGTCATGTCATGCTGAGTGGAACCTTACGCTAAAAAAGTCTTCCTGTTTTTGGTTTCTCATAAAACGAGCTAATATTGTGAGTAGATGTTCTGCACATATACCTCTAGCTCCACATCTCACTTCTGAAGAGCTAGCCGCAGTTTCTCCTCTTAGCCGCGTCGATCTATTCATCAGCTGGATCTCGGCAAAAGTTGGTCGTTCCAGGCCCGCTGCTTGAGGCTACTTGCGTGGCTCCGAAGGCTATGTCAAGAAGATGTCTAGTAGTCATTCGCGACAGGTATCCAATGAGGGTTAGGAGAAAATTTACAGAGTTCCACCCAAAAGTACCGCAAGTCTGCGTCAGATCCCCATAGTTTTGAAGCTTCTATCCTCTTGTTCGTTTACATGGAGAGGGCTACACCAAAGAGTCGAACATCTTCAGTTTAGCGATGATGTAGACATTTTGCCTGACCAGGTCACATGAGCTGCTTCTACTTCATTTTTGAGAATGAAACTCAAACAGCGATGGGCACAATGGTGCATTTTATCGCTTTGCAGAATTACGGCCAGAGAGATTTGGAAAATGGGTCAGGCTCATTCCAGGTAGTTTTATATGACAGAAGAAGGCTATTCTAAAAGTATAGGGCAGGCAGTAGAGTTACTTTCATGTCAACAGAGAAGAACCGTCGTTTTTCAGAAAAAGGAGATTCGGTGGACCTTAACTTTTGGGTTGGGGCGCCTTTTGTGCTATCATAACGATCGAGATGACCTTCACTAACACACAGTCGGATGGAGAGAATTACCAGAAAGTGCTATCAGATCAAAACATGCCTCTTCTGAGCCAGCGCCGGACAGTAAAGATTCTCGATTCAGCGGGAGTACGCGAAAATCCATCTATGGCGCTCGACTTAATCATCTTCTAAAGTCCACGGTGTTGAGATCTTAGAGTAGGTTGCTTGTAGGCTGGATTGCTATACAGTAGAGAATCGTTGGAGCATACTAATTCGAGATGTGTATGTGAACAGACATCACTAATCCACCATCACGGAGATCAGGTGCGAGTCACTGGCGCAGTGCGTGAAAATCGGCCCACAAATTCTTTGAAACTTGCGCTCAGGAATACGGAACCGCTTGATAGCAGCGGTGGGGAAACAGGGAAGAATAATCAACGTATTTAATAACCGGATTGTAACTGCATCTTTAATAAATCTACAGGAAACCAAAGTGTCGCATCGGGCGCAATAACCTGCGGATATTAAAAAATCGATATAAAAAATACCACATTAGTTCATAAATTCCAAAAACACGTTCTCCATGGTTATTTTCCATGCTGATGAAAATGGCATTAAAGAAAAAACTGCATTTCTTTCGTTAAAGTTGAAACCACCAAAATAGGGGGGTGGCGTATAATTATGAAACGCACTGTACATTGACGCAAAATATTTGACAATTTTTTTGCAGATTAGGCTGTTTAAAGGTCTCTCAAAAGTATGTTTCTGCAGCGCGGACAGTTCAAATCGGAATTTCAATTCGGTCTTTATTTACTCAAAAAAGCGTTTTATATTTGGAGAACGTGCAGCGCATCCTCCAACGACTTGACAAGAACTTGTTCAGGTGTCGAAGCAGTTTAGAGCACACGTATTGAAGATTTCTCGTAAAGGAGCACCCAAGGGATTTAAAAAGGCGGGTTTTCTGCGATATCAAGTTCTCTATATGTTTAGGATATTTCGATTCTGAAGATTAGATACTGTCAAAAGGAGCTAATTGGGGCAAACCACACAAGGCTACTCGACAGAGTTTTTCGCGGGAGATTGTTTACTGTGGTATATCCATTAAAGACGCTCTACTTTCAATAATTGGTAAGTAGCCAGAGAGAGCAGTATAATTTGTACTGTGGAAGTTGGGTAAAAAGAATTTATGTACTATTTGCTTGGATATGAAACGATAAAAATGATTTAATTTGTTTCTTAAACTTCGAGAGTTCGACAAAAGTGGCGTTTCGTGAGTCGCAGTTCTCTACTGTAATACTTAAACCCTACCATTTAGCTGTTTATCACGTGCATTGCTTTTGACTGTTATTAGATCGCGGCTTCTGGTTAGAAGATTGATTCTCCCTTCTCGCAACCGGTGAAGGTGATTGCTGTAAACAAGCGGATTCAAGCCTGGCATCTCAACCTCCTTTGTGATGTACTTTTTGTCTTCTTAATACTTACCTTCAACTTATCCAGGAAGTCAGTAATTTTCATTTCTATTAGCTCATCTTTCCGGTCCCAGGAAGTTAAGCGATGACAAGGATTATTCGCAAGCCGTAGCGTAGTGCCGTAACTTTTTGAGCCGGCGAGATCCTCGAAGCTGGAAACGTTTTCCTCGTTATTTTCCATACTACGAATTTCTAAGGTTGTATGTTGTAAAACCGGCTACTTGTCCCATTAGGAGGATGAAAATTAATTATATCACGAATATTTCCAAGTGTGCTCATTTCTATGCTTACTGATAACATATGGGATGGTATGTTGAATGGTGGTGTTTGCGAAGCAAATTCGCAGTGATCTGATTCTGTTTCGCCAATTATCGCCTTCAATTTCCCCTGTTCATTTAGGCCACTCGTGATCTTCACGCAAGAATATCTGAGCTGGAACAACGCGAAGGACGTCTCATCGTAGATATGAGGCGAGAAATGAATAGCCGGAGTATGTTGTTCACAGCTACTGTAATCAGAGCTATAGTATAGATAGCTTGATTGAGCAGTGATATTATAATGTTATTCTTTAGTTTCTGAAATGGAGACGGAAATGCAAAAACAGCGTACCAGAACCTTGGATGTTATTGCGGAGAAGGAGAGAGAACTTGAAGCTGCGAGGTGAGCGATTCCTCCGTGATCGCCTGGTAACTTTGTTGTTAGTATAGCCAGTAGTTCGATCGAATTCCTCTCGTGTATGCTTCGATTACATATACAATGTCGTTCATTCACTCTAGCGTTTTCAGTGTTTCACTTAATTCAAATTTCGGTTTATTCTACGCTATTATGTTTTCTTTGCGCCATGAAAACGGTAAAAGGTAAAAGTAAAGGTAAAGGTGCCGGCGTTGATCAGTCCCCAGAGGATGCGCCGCCGCATTCGGGTTCCATTCAGGCCGTAGAGGAATGGTGAATGCGTATTTGGTCTATACAATGACCTGCGGGGGCCAGCCGCTATACCAGGCCAGTGTCTTTACCTTCCCAGACAGGTCTGGTACCAGTTTACCCAACCCTGGAGGGATGAAAGGCTTGGTTAGCCCGGGCCGGGATCGATCGCTCGACCGTGCGGGTGTCAGCAGCGCCTCTTACCATTGTACCACGCGGGCATGAAAACGGTACCTAGAACATTTGTTCGGCGTGATTGGGTTGCACTCTTAAAATTGTACGAGAGAACCTCTCGTGTTATCTTTACTTTTTACCTATTCAGATCTGTCTTGGTTTCAATCCGTAGTGAACAACTAAACAATGCGCCAGCGGATCCTGCCCAAGCCGGAAAGGTGACTCTATCTAAACGAAGGTCGAGCGAGTACAAGCGATACCTTGAACGAAAGTATAGCTCTGGTAAGTAACTTCGTACAGAGTATAAAGCTAGTCGTTTCACTTGTTAACGTTTATTGTAGGTTCAAGGAAAAGCGTTGATGGAGCGTCGTTGCATTCTTCTGAAGCAAATACAGGTGGATATTATTCACATAGTGATTTTGAGGACACGCCGGTTTGATGTGTGTAACCTTCGGATGCAATAAATCCCTCAAAGAATAGCGCATTCCAGCTTACATTAGAAACACGGTTAGAAGGAAACCTGTTGAAACTTCCGACCCCACAGACGGGGCTTAGGCCGAAAAATTTTCATGAAAAAGATTCACGTAGTAGGATTATTTGGGGCTCTGATCACGAATTTGATGTCGGTTTTCCAAATTTGGGCCGAGGAGCGTTCATATAGCTTGCAGGGCTAGCAGGGTTTTCTAAGCTGACATATTCAGTTGAAAATTCGTTTAGGGTGTTTATTTTGTATGCTGGTAACAATTCTGACGTCCGTTTTTCGAATATCGGCCGCGAACCACTCAACCGGTTTGGTCAAAACTACGTCTAGGTGGCTTATTTGGTATGCTGATAGCGGGTCTGATGTCTTTTTCTCAAATTTCGGTTGATTTTGAAAGGTTTCGGCTGGTACTCCTCCGCGCCCCCATCCTGCCCCGCCCCACGCCTTCGCTGCTTACCTGAACCTGCCCACAACGGCCCAAAGCAGCCGAAATTTGTAAAGCCAACATCGGAATCATTCTCAGCGTGCAAAATAGCGTACATGAACGGATTTTGAGCCAAATCGGAGATTTTTATCTGAACACCCTTGTCGGGAGTACGGGTAATCCTCGGCCGAAATTCGAGAAGCAGATGCCAGATTCGTGATCAGCACCCCAAATAACCACATGTGAGATGTTTTGAAGAAATGGTTCGATCTCCATGGAGTAGGAACTTTCAATTAGTGCCGTATGTTTCTCTCTCCTTGCGAGGGAAGGAAATTCCTTCGTACTGCCTAAACGGCTTTTCCCTTTTACGCTTGACTAGGACGACAGATAGCTGGGCGGTAAAGTTTTCCATACGAGAGGCGCGCACAATAATAGCCCTGTGGCCGTATGCTCGTCTCACCCAACTTTTGAGTGGGCGGGGAAAGGGGGAGGAGCCAGCGAGTAAGAGCGCAAGAAGCACGGGCCGGTTCCAATCATACGGCATCGCGGGGAGATCTCACCCATCCCCCAGCAATCTCGGGTGAGACGAGCATACGGCCCCTGTTGTTGCCAATAATAGCGTGGGAGCACTTTTTGCACTTTTACCTCGCAGCGAGCTCTTGGGCCAGGGCACTCGTCAAAGTAGTAGAGGGGGCTAATTTCATATTGCTCATCGTTTCTTCGACTTACACGGAGGTAAAAAGGGCCGTTCAGACTTTCCGGCAGCGTTGGCGCCGCAGTAAATGGGGTGAGGGCTTTCTCCTGACGTTGCGCGTGTGGCGTACGCGATGCACTAAATGCAGCACGCCTCACGTTTCTGTGCCCGCTGCTCTGTCTCGTGAAGACCACAAATCGCTGAATCACTCCTTTTCTTGCAATTTTTTCCAAGTAAAACCTTGACTTCGTTCCTTTACTCGTCTCGACTATGGAGACTTCAGTCCTGTGCGTAAATTCAACAGGATCTGACAGTGACCTCGCCTTCACCTCATTTATTCTAATCCGTACGATTAGCTGGAATAGAGACTCGACGCTACACGCACAACGATGAAATTTTCCCGGACGAGTTTTCCGGACCAGTTTTTTCAAAATTTCAATCATCGTTTCGGGACGAGGGGTATCATAATAAGCTCCAATAACGGACCAGATATTGTAAAGTTGAGCTTTACCCGATTAGTCGACCCCCTACCCGCCATATAACCCCGAATGTAAATCAGGTGGACGAGTTGTCCGGAACAGGAGGACGAGTTGTCCCCCGCGCTTAGGGCATTCCTCCCTTTAAATTCGCTTTTACATTGCCAACTACCATGCAGATCTGGTCCGGAAAACTCGTCCGGGAAAATTTCATCGTTGTGCGTGTAGCGTCGAGTGGAATAGAGCTGCTTCCTCACCTTTGTAAGGGTTCGAAAATGTTCTCATAAATGCGCTTAATCGACTCTTCCGTCCTTCTCGATTGAAATAAAAGCAGTGGCTCTTTATGGTTCTACATGTCTTTTCGTTCCTTTCTTGTTACTGCACACAGAGCTCCCATTCGACTCATGTTTGCATCTAAGTTCATATTGTTTTTGCCCATCCTTCTTTGGTACAATGTCCTTTCGAATGAGGTTGTTGAGCCGTCTACCAACGAGGAGGTTATTCCATCATACGTTTCACTTTCATGGTGTTCCCTCATGTCCTAACTGTCAGCTCCCATTTTTCTAGTTTTGGTAGTTGGGCTGGCGCAACTTTCCTCAAATACGTGCTTCCTTCTATGACGTGATCTTCCTTGGTTGAAAGATAAGAGCAGATAAAATTACTACGTTTTAATGCTTCCGCGAATCCAAATTTCAGTCGAAAGATATTTTTGAAATCGAGCCTCTACGTTTTCTTTTGTGAGCGGACTTAAACCAAATGAGCACTTTCCGCTTCTTACTGGTTGAATTTAATGGAAAATAACCTTTGAACTTGTTCCGACATCAAATAGGCCAGTGTGGTGGCGATCACTAATTTCCTACTAAATTTGTCAGCCTTCGCTGGAGTCGGAAAAGTTTATTAGGCCGATAGTTTCAGTTAGTGGGAGTTGCTTATCATTTAGGTGCTATTTGGAGCTAACGCGAAGGTTGTTCATTGAACATCTTCGTGCACTAAGCATCATTTGTTTTATGCTTGCCTTATTCTACAAATCAAGGTGTGGTTGGTGTGTGGTGGCATATGTCTTATCGAATATCCTCATTCTCATTGTTGTAGTTCCAGATCGAGAGGGGTTCCCTATACCCGCACCGAATGAATCGCGAAATATCTTCTATGAAGAGGAGCTGTTGAAAAAGGACCGGGAGATCCAGGAAATGCGGTGAGTCGGCGCCGACCTTCATTTCTTTTTTCTTTCAGTCCCTTTCGTTGATGCTTACCACATTTTAACGTTCTATAACGACTTTTGTTGTTATAATTGTTATTTGTTGATTCCTTGTTAAGTATGTTACCCTTCGGATCTGCGCTCAGAGGAAATTAATTAGAGCTATCTTTAAGTATGGGAATTCTCGACGCGAATCTCGCAGTTCTTTTGATGGAAAAGTTAGAGCGTGAACATCGACAACGACGTTTATTCTCATTTCGAGAAATCTGCAGCAATGGTCCTCAGTACTGAGTCCTTCAACTGAGTAAAGTTTTCGCGTTATTTTTGAGATGAACCAAACAACATAGACGGAAATGTTTCGCTCTTTTTTGTGCTCCATTTTTTATTTTATTTCACCTACCTGAATTGTACGGACCGATGCCATTCCTTGGACAGCTCTTTGTACGTTGGTCATTTATCACCGAGTTTCCGCCATCTCAAATTTTTAAAGGGACATTAATAGAACGAACATCCTAGAGTGTTTTCTAGAAATATCTGCAGGTATTTATTTGTTTTTTAATTTGTATTACGATATTGCAATCGACAGGAAACAACGAAACCGAATCAATTGTGCATGCGACTTTTAGAAACAAAATTATAATGCAGTAAGATAGATTTTAGTTATAGTTACGTGGTCTCTGTGGCACACTTTGGAAGCATTTCAATATGTGTAATGAAATAATGATAAGCATTGCAGGAATATCTCTCATCAACTTGATTATCGACTTCGTGAGGTTGAACAAGCATCGCTGGTAAAAGAGCTTGAGCACCATAAAAAGACCGAGGCCATGAGTGAGGAGATTACCAAACTTCAGAGTAAGTTTTCTGATGTATGCCAGTTTCTTTATTATCTTTTGACGATTTAATTTCCTACTTTTATTTAGATAAGCTTTCACTTCTATCGTCGGGTGGAGAAACAGAGTACCTTCGAAACATCTTTGTGCAGTTTATTCAATCGGGTGACGCTTCGGCAAAGAAGAATATACTCAAAGCAATGGGAATGGCGCTGAAGTTAAGCACGAACGAGATGAAAGCGATCGATAGCAAATGATAGAAATTTGCTCTAAAAAAAGCTATAATTTATCGTCAAAGACCATAATATGTGATACTATGATACTCACGGTTCTGTGTTGTGATTCTGGGAGTTTAACCAAAACTGCAGCTCCATGTTTCCTTGTTGTCAAGAGATTGTTAACAGTAGTAAACTATTTGTATTCTCTTCCACATCTGTTTCCCACAGGTTTCCCGACCAGGCAATCCAATTGATTGTACGATTTTTCTTGTGGCAGCAAAACATTTTCTTCTCATGTCGTGAGTCTGACTATAGGACCAGGTCCAACTCGACTGAAGTGAACCTCATTCAATTTTTGAACCTTCAGTGAATAGTGATCATTACCACATCCTGCTACCTAGTTTACAATCGTGCCTCTGCTAAGCGATGGTTGGAAGGATTACGTAAGGTGGAATCAAAACTACATGAGGACGTTGAAAATTCTGGACACGGTAGTTACCAGTGTAATAGGAAGGTAACATAGCGAATAAAGAAGTAATATAAAAGACCCCTAATCGCATCACCCCACCTAAACGTGTTATCCGTGCAACGCTTGACATCTTTCACTCACACAATCCTTATATGTGACGTGAAATAGAATGTAAAACAAGAAAACTCTGAATAACAACAATTTATTTATGAACTCAACAAAAACCGTAGGAGATTATCGTCTGCGGTGGACAGTTCGCTTCACCTTGGGCTTTGGTGGCAGGATAATACCATCATACTGAATAAATTTTATAAATGAGCAAAGATAAGAAATGAAATAAGAGAATACTAGTGGGTAAATCAACCTACCTTCTGTTGGAACCATTTTACTGACTCTTCACGGCCAACTCTGTGAGAAATTCCAACACGTCCTGGAGCTCGTCTTCTTCTGGCGACACGTCGGCCAGCACGATCAAGGACTACGTAGAAATCCATACCGTAGATACCGATTCCGGGATCGTATTTAATTCCGAGATCAATATGCTCCTATAATAGGGGACACATGGAGAGATTATCAATAGCCTAATGAAATAACAACTGGTAGTGCAACGTGGAAAGCATCAGACGTTAATTTAACAACAGGGGCCCGCGTGGAGGAGTGGCGGGAAGCGCTATTGACACCCGCACAGTCGAGCGATCGTTCCAGACCTAGGCTTGTCAAGCCCTCCACCTCTGCGGGGTCAGATAAATCCGCACCAGACTTGTCTGGGAAGACAAAGACACTGAACTGGTATAGCGGCTGCCCCCCCCCCCAAGTCGTTATGTAGGCCAAATACGTATTCACCATGACTCTACGACTTGATTAGAACACAAATAAGGCGGCGCGTCCTTCGGGGGCTGATCAACGCCGACACCTTTACCTTCAGTTTCACCACACCACCGCTGCACAAATTCGAGAAACTGAATCGGTCCCTCAATCCGTCGAAAAGGTTGGAATGTACGGAGGAAGGCGAAGGACCATACATTAAACTTTGTGACAACCCGTACTTCAGAAGCCATTACTACAGCTAATGGTTAAGGCGAAGACTTTAGCGACCTCATTTGGGTGTAGTGGTTTTTTTCGTCGATTCTTGAAAGGGCACTACAATCACAACCCCTGAGGAACCTATGAATGGAAATATTCAATTCAGAACCTTGTAGGTCGAGGAATGGGCTTCATTCCATGCTTAAAATCCTTCATAGTGATACTTAGCATGAAAAACTTCTGATTACTTAGACTATATTACACTGGAAAAGAACAAGTAGGAATAAAGGGAACAGGAAAAGAATTGATTGTGAGGTGAAAGAAGGGCTATGGTGGTTGGGTATGCAGCCAGCACAAATTTAGCTTGGGGATCCAGTAATCCGTACCCCATAGTGCGCCGTAAAGAAAAACACCATCGGATTGAGAACTATTCGGAAACGTGTAAATAAGCTCGCCTGAGTTCACAACTGATAGCTTGTTTTACTCCATCTAAGTAGACAATACAATGACAAAAAGAATCAGAACACTACCTGAATTCCGAAGCCAAAGTTGCCGGAATCGGAGAAGTTCTCCTTGTAGAGCTCAAATTCCTTGACCTTCAGACCCTTCTCGAGGATCTCCTCAGCCTTAGGTCCACGGACAGTGCAGTGCACGGCGATCTTCTCATTTCTTCGGATTCCGAAAGATCTGACAGTGTACCGGGCTTTCGAGAACACTGGGGTCTGACCGGTGAGCTGTTCCAGCACCTTAAAGCAATACATCACATTTGAACACACGAATTGATAATAACAAATAGTAACAAACACCTCACCTTAGCCGCACGGGTAAGTCTATCACCGGACTCTCCCACGCAAATATTGAGGCAGAGCTTTTGGATCTTCAGCTCCCTCATTACATTTTTCGCCTTCTTTTCGCGGACTTCCGCGATCTTCTCAGCGTCACCCATGCCTAGGAAGACGCGTATCCTCCATTTAGTTAGCAAATAATGCTCCAAACCACACGACAACCACAATTGAAACAATGCGACGTAAAATTACACAATCTGGCGAAGAAAAAGACGTGAGAACTGAGACATAAGAAAAGACCTCGGAATTGTAAATGAGACTTCCCAAAAATTGCCAAGGGATATCAAAATACTTCTCCTCTTGACGCACTCAAAACTCCAGTAGAGCAGAAGATCACGAGTAAAAGCTCGGTGCCAATTCGCTAACGAAAAAAGTAGGCCTTTCGCGAATTTGCAGAAAGCAAGGTTTTTATGGGGTTACGGTGTCTGCCTTTAAGTTCGCATGCACATCTAAGCGCTGAATTGCGATTGGAGCTACGTTATCGTTCGCGGGGTACTGTATGATTCTTGCATGATTCTGGTTCACCTTATTCTTATTGTTTGTTGTTTTTTATTGTTTTCATTCTTATTGCTTGTCTACAAAAATGTGTAAACATGTAGTCTAGGATGTGCCGTATAGTGCTGGTTAGAGTCTGTACGTCAGCAAATGAACTTGCAAGTGTGGTTAATCATTGCTAGTTGTAAAAATTTAAAAAAAAGTTGGGTGCAAAGTCGCAGGTCTACGAAACGCTACGTTCGTAAAGTGTATTTAATGAGAGAGCGATTGTATGTCACGATTTGTTGGTAGTATCCTTGATCTTTTACCTCTTCGCGGAAAAAAATAATTTTGGACGTTTTGATCATTTCTGGTTTGATATTGTTATAATTGCAAACTTATTTAACGACGAGCAGGCTTCGATTTTTTTGTTGAGTTACTGGTATCCATCGAAAACAATCCATTCCATTCTATGGTTGCTAAATTGCTATACCAGCATTTTGCGAGCAACCTACTGGTGCTACCACCGTCTTCTGCATTCTAAGTTTGTGAATAAAGGACTCCGTGAACTGTAACAACTCTTGAACCATCAGATTTGATATTCTGAATATCTAGAGTCTACTATAGAGTATTATATCCTGAGTTGCTGCTCTGTTCCGGTTTACCGGCCACTTTTCGCTTGTGATTATAGAGAGATACACATTTACTCTTACAGTAACAATGCGAATAGCCCCATCCATCCTAACCAGAAATCTTGCCACCGTTGGAGCAAAGGTATTTCGTTGAATGTTTAGTCTTTCATGTCACTACAGCAGATTTATAGTTCCAGAAGCAGCCATTTAAAGTCGTCGAAGTTGGTGCACGTGATGGACTACAAAATGAGAAGGTTTGTAGGTTTCTTTTTGAATGAGTATAAATGATTTATACGCAGCCTTGTAATGACTAGTATAAACGCTCAAGAGGAAATCGGAGCGCATTGTTGATCTTTATCAGTAGCATTCGGTACAAATCTACCGGAATAATCCAATCACTCCTCTTATTCTTTGTACTTGTACTGTACTTCGACATATGTGAGGTCCTTCTCTTGATTGTCTCTTGGGCACATTGTAAGGCATGGTTACGTTTGCTTACACACACTATAGCTTTTTTTCAGAAAATCGTTTCGGTGGAGAACAAAGTTGCGCTCATTGATAAATTGAGCAGTTGTGGATTAAAGGTAACTGACTTAATATGTGGATTTATTCCTTATTCGCGAAAAGTGTTCCAGAGCGTTGAGGCAACAAGCTTCGTATCTCCTAAGTGGGTCCCTCAAATGGCCGATCATCAGGAGGTAATCGAGAAGATTACAAAGTTCCCTGGAGTTTCCTATCCAGTACTAGTCCCGAATCTCGCTGGCCTGAAGAACGTGGTGAGCTTTTCGTATCGATTAGATTTCTTAATGTTCAATGACGCTAGATATTAATGTAATATATTGACGAATATTCTTCTCTCCTTCTCTCTTGTTTTCTTTTTGATTTTATTGAAATCTAAATCGTCCAACTTAAGCTCAAAAACGGCCATGTCAAGGAGATCGCCGTGTTCGGAGCTGCTTCTGATTCGTTTTCTATGTAGGTGCGACCTTGAAATCATTCGTTCTCTCTATAGTTTTTCCATGTTATTAGTTTAGGAAGAATGTGAATAGTAATGTGAATGACAGTCTGAAAATGCTCCAAGATGTCACAAAAGCTGCTTTGCAAGAAGGACTGAAAGTCCGAGGGTGAGCGGTTTGCAATTTTTTTACTGCTCGAAGTTTTTTGTAACGGTTGGCTTTCAGTTACGTTTCGTGCGTCATCGGCTGTCCATATGAAGGAAAAATAGATAGCGATGTGGTAGCCAAAGTTACAGACACGCTTCTGAATGCTGGTTGTTATGAGGGTGAGTCTTCGCAGCAAATTTCACTTGTGATGTTTTGGCTGGCAGTATATATGGCTTTCCTATGTAGACTTGGGAGACGTTATAGGCTCTTGAAAAGTCTTTTTTCAGTTTCTCTGGGGGATACAATTGGTGTTGGAAGTGCTGGATCAGTAAGCCGGATGCTTGACACTGTCCTGAAAACAGCTCCTGCCGACAAATTGGCTGTCCATTTCCATGACACGTATGGCCAGGCGTTGGCGAATGTTGTTGTTGCGATTGAGGTAAGTGAGAGTGGTATTTTTGAAATATTTTTTTTGCCCGGATATGTGCGTTCTGAATTGCTTTGGTTCGCAATAATGTTCTATCCATTTCGCTACCGTTGATTTTACAGAAAGGCATTCGCGTAGCAGACTCATCCATAGCCGGACTAGGAGGATGTCCCTACGCTAAAGGTGCTTCTGGCAATGTGGCAACGGAAGATTTGGTTTATATGCTGCATGATCTGGGTTTTGATACGGTGGGTAACTTCTTCTTAGTAATATAAAACGCCTGCCATGTATCGCGCCGTTGGTTTCACTGACTGGTTTTCCTTTGATCTTTCTGTAGACCTGTTGATGTGTTGGTCGAATTACATGAATTTGTTTTCATCAGTTTCAATAATTTAATTCGTGTTTAGGGCGTTGAATTGGATAAGCTGATTGAAACGTCTATGTGGATCTGTTCCATAATGGATCGCCCGAATGCGTCCCGTGTTGCTACCGCTCTCCTAGCCAAACGAGCCACTGGTTAACGTCGGGACTCGTCGACTGGATTCTTCTTCATAGCTAGGAATATGCTGCTCAAGAAACGGGATAGAAATCAGAATCGTCGTTGTTCACTAGGAAAATTGTTCCTTTGCTCTGGGCATTGTTACCTCGTTTCTGTGATAAGAGCTATTTTTTCAAGAATGAATTTCTTTGATTTCGCTCGCGAGTTTCTTTCCTTTCAGATGAATCTGGGAGTGGCTAAGTTTATTTGACACGAACCAATTTCAAGACAGGGTGTTTGTTCCGTACCAAAATCTCTTCCATTTTGTCAGGAATCCAGTTTATGGGGCGACGGAATATGTCTTGATTAAGCAGGTGTCTGGAACTTAAATTCAAGCTTTAACGTGTAGCCATCGATCGACTGAAGGAAGCAACTGATCAGTGATGTTGGAGGTTTATTGTATGAGTCTAGGCCCCAAACCTTCTTATCCTGTTCATTGTACGCTTAATTAGATCACACCGGTTCGCGGATAGTTTGTGGCACGACATCTTCTACATTTTTTTACTGGGAACTCTCTCAACAATTCCCTCCAGAACGTTTCCGCTTGTTTTAGTGGTTGCGGACGAGACACAATTCAACCTAAGAAAGGATGACACCAACTCATATATCGAAATCGTGTGAATCATGACTTCGATTATACGTCGGAAATCGAACCAACTTGTTTTCGTGATAAAACGAGGTGTGCCGTATGAAACCTCAAAATCCCACATAGACGTTGTTAAGTTCGAAGGCGATACTTTGATCCATCTCTTCTTCGGATGAACACGAAAGGTATCCGCTTCTTTTTTTCGCTTATACCTCCGTAACAACATGCACACCAACCGCTGAGCGCATTTCCGAAGACATTGTTACTTCAAAAGCGAAAAATACGAGAAATACCGTTGACCGTTACGAATCCACCTAAACGACATAGTAACGCCTAAACAACTTTTGCAAAACACAGAAGCTCCACCTTCGACCACCAGTGTGTGCAATTCCTTCACAATATTGTATCACACTTACTAGTTTGCAGCAAATGTTCAAGCACGTACGCAGCCATATCGATTTTCGCTTCGAGACCTTGCCTGCGCATTCGACGTCCACTGCAGCGATTCGTCGGGGTTCGCCGCCGCGGAATTTACACATCTCCGTACTCATTTTCAGTGGCAAAGCTGTCCTAATGCTTTCATCGTTTAGGAATTTGATCTTGTACTTGTTATCGTCAAATAAGCAGTTTTATAGATTTTACTGCGTCAGGTATGAGCATCTTTACCCATATTTTCCTTGATCTGCGATTTACTTTGTAGTAGTGGTTGGTACTTGTTAGGATGTTGTTGAAACTTCTTGTTTGCTCGTGAAAGCCGCTACCAGGTAATGAAGTGGAATTGCCCCTGGGCGAGAGTCGGAGACCTGTTGGTAGACTCAAAAAAGAAATGGGGACTAGATTTTCAAAATAGTTCTTCCGATTGAAGAATTAGTCAAATAACAGCTCCATGGAAACGGGGAAAATTCTGATGAACTATTCATGGGTAAAATGAAGGTCCTATTTCTAATAGTAGCGTGGGAGCGAACAGTAGTTCAGATGCTGATGAGTGGAAATAAGTTGCCACCAATGTGCTGAATTGTCGCTCTCGTAGTTTCTTCGCTTTAGTACCACCGTAAAGTGAAAAAGGAGTAGTTAGTTAAAAATGGTATTAGCATCGATTTTTGTTGATACATATTTAGCCGATTGTTTTTTGTCCTTCACTTAAATTTCACTGTGTCATAAGATATTTATTTTTTAGCAGAATGTCGTATTTTCTCGAATGCTTTGCTGATCAAGTGTATGTGAAGTTCACTCCCAGCACAGAGTCGTTCTAATGTTTCAATTGCATATTATTATGCGAAGAAACTTTGACATCTTGCGAAGGCGGTCCTGTTTTCTTTTTTCTTGCACGAGTATCTCTATTTCCCTTCAAAGAGCTCTAGATCGTTAAAGTGGCATTTCCTGTCATTTATTCTGGTCACCTGCAAAATTAACGTTTTTCGTTAACTTTGTCGCCAAATCTCAGATCCATGTGGAATAGATTTTTGAATTTCAGGGTATGGGTCTAGTAAAGGTCGTTAAGAACAAGGCTTACTTCAAGCGGTATCAGGTGAAGTTAAAGCGCAGACGACAAGGAAAGACCGACTATTATGCAAGAAAGAGACTCACCGTCCAGGACAAGAACAAGTACAACACGCCAAAGTACAGACTGATTGTACGTTTCACCAACAAGGACGTGATCGCTCAGGTTTGTCGACTTTCGATTCAAATCTGTACTTTGAAAGTCATTTTGCCAGTGTATTCCATACCATCGTGGCGCTACAACCTATAGAATTTTTCACACCCAAAGACTATGCGCTCTTTTGTTCTTTTTTTGAATGATGGAGACCGCGCCCCTTTTTTGATTTTGTTATCATAAAACTTAGTTTTGAGATTTCCTGTTGCTTTGCTTCCAAAATCGCTTTCCGTCGCCACATTCAGGGGTTGGGTTATTATGCTCGGCTCGCAGTAATTAAGGAATTGAGTAGTATTTTTTGCTCATGATAATTTAGGAGTCGAGCTATTTTGCTATGCTGTTGATTTAGAGTGAGCCGTTTGCTATTGAGAAATTATTAATTCAAGTTCCTGTGTTGTATCAGATATGGAAACAATCCGAAAATAGGTGTTTCGTTGTGAAAATAGTTAGTATGTGGCGTGGAGAGTATTGTTAGAGTATGGGACTCTCCTAGGGGTTAACGTTCAAAAAAGGTACTGTTCATGTGAAGTTCATGTAGTCATGCGGCTTGAAAAAATCCACTTGTTGAAAGAGTGGTTGTGCTATGTTGTTTCTCCGTGCTTGTATGCTTCTAGTTTTGTATCTGAAGAGTTAATATGTGTAGTCAGAAATGTGTGTTTGTATTCGTGGAGGCTAGTGTGCGCTTATTTGAGTCGTTTAGATTGCTTACTCCAAGATTGAGGGAGACGTGATCGTAGCCTCCGCCTACGCCCACGAGCTGCCAGCGTTCGGCATCAAGGTGATTAGTTGCTTTTTTTGTTTACTTTTTTCGAGAGGTACAAAGTATGTGTGGTATGCCTTGCAGGTTGGACTTACCAACTACGCTGCCGGTTATGCTACTGGACTGCTCCTGGCTCGTCGTCACCTGAAGAACCTCAAGCTGGATGAGACCTTCAAGGGTCAAGAAGATGTATGGTTTTGAAGTGATTTATTGCGTTACTGCATTCTTCACTGTATTTGTCATTTTCAGGTCAATGGTGAGTTCTACACCGTTGAGGAGGAGAATGGCCGCAACCCATTCAAGGCTGTGCTCGATGTCGGTCTTGCTCGTACTACCACCGGTTGCAAGGTGTTCGCCGTGATGAAGGGTGTTGCTGACGGTGGCATCGACGTTCCCCACAGGTTAGCTTCTGTGTTCGAGACTAATTTTTATTCAGAATGGCTTTATATCACAAAGCCCTTCGGTTTCTGTAGATAGTTAATGTATATGCTATCCTTTCATGTTTCTTACAAGGGAAGCTTGTAAGCGATCGGTGACGATTCATAACGAATTCCATATGGGCGTGTAGGGCTTCGCCGAGGAATGGAACGATGTATTCACAAGTTGCTTTCGCCACCTGGTTGATCTGAAAATGGCCGGCAAAGTTTTGTACTGCCATTTTCGGCCATTTTCAGATCAGCCAGGTGGCGAAAGCAACTTGTGAATACATCGTTCCATTCCACGTGCGAAGCCCTACACGCCCATATGGGTTTCGTTATGAATAGTCACCGATCGCTTACAAGTTTTCCTCGTTAGTTCCGACATTGATCATTATGACAGTTTACCCTATCTTTCACCTCTGAACTGCTAATTACATTCATTTCAGCGAGAACAGATTCTTCGGTTACGATTCCGAATCAAAGAAGTACGACGCTGAGGCTCACCGTGACCGCATTTTCGGAAAGCACGTAGCCGAGTACATGCGCACCCTCAAGGAGGAGGACGAGGATGCATACAAGAGGCAGTTCTCGAAGTTCATCGCCAACGGTGTCACCGCTGACAATCTGGAGGAGGTGAGTCTGATTGTTTTTCTGAATATTTTCTCATTTTTGCGCTTACTTCTCGACATCTAACGGTTATTGCTGTTCAGATGTACAAGAAGGGTCACGAAGCCATCCGTGCCAACCCCGACCACAAGCCTAAGCCAGCCAAGAAATCTGGAGAACAGAAGAGGTAAGAAGTGTTGACGAGATGTTAAATGCTGAGTTATTCTGAAGAGATAAGCCACCAATCTTGATCTGGTTCAGGTTTACTGCCAAGAAGATCACTCTCGAGAAGAGAAGACAGCGTGTGGAAGAGAAGAAGGCCCTCCTGCTCCAGCTGAAGGCGCAACAGGAAGCGATGTAAACCCTCTCAAATGTTATAATATGATAAAGTTGTTGTTGTTATCAATCCTGTGTACTGACATCTGGAATCATCCCTCGTCGTCTATCAGAGCCTTGCTCTCGACATCTACAATTACAAGCTGTCGAACTGAATTGCACAACTAATTACTGAGGAAAATTGAGCGGGGGTATCTTCTGCATTCTGGTAATCGATGAGTAGTTGTAATAAATGTAAACCTGGAGCTATGGCAGGTTTTAACTATCGAAATAGAAATAATGTAGGAACTTAAGAAAGGTTTAAGTTGCACTCCAAATAGCGTCATTGGCTATTGTAGCAGCTTCATTTTGGGTGTTGTAGCAGCTCCATTGATGCTGTTCTGTTCCATGATCTTTCAACTCTGCAGTATCTTCGCCTGCCAAGAGTCTCATCTTCGATCTCTGTAATCTTGCTTTATATTCGTTTTAATGGGGGCATTAATCATTCCCCTAATGTTGCGCATTTGAGTGGTAATCTGCAGAGTTGACATGTTCACCCTTTTTAAAATGAGAAACGGTGAAGCTGGATGGCTTCAACGATATGCTGTTGAAATCTGTGTCAAAACGTTGCAGGACTGATACAGTGGAGATCGTAATCATTTTTCACTTTTGGGCGGTCCCTACCAGTGACTAATGTAAACAAGTGCATATAGTCAACACAGTTTCTTGGTAGGATGCGCTGGTATAATATTCTCTGTGTGGAAAGTATCAATCCTTAATAGGTTAAAAGGGGTCGGCGTAGACCTGTCTACTAGGAACGCGCTATGTATTCGTGTCCCATTTGGACTGGCAGAGGCGTAGTGAATGCGTTTTCGGTCTATACAAAGGCCGGCGGGTCATTCGCTGGACAAGTTACTGACTTTACTTTCTCAGATAAGTCTGCTACCAATTCATGCGGTCCATGAGGGCTGGGATGCTTGATTAGTCTGTGCGGCGACTGAATGCTCGATCTTGTGGGCGGAAGTGGCGGCACCTCTTGCCACCGCGTCACGCATGTCGTACTGATTTTAAATATGCCTAAAAATCTGTTAAGAAAAATAGATTCACCAATTCTCACCACAACTTCACGGTTGCGACATTCATTTTATTCATTGTTCTCTTTGAAAAATGATACTGTTCAAGCAACAACCTTGCCTATATCCTGGATGATCGTTATGCACTTTCGTTGGTACTGTTCTCTCTCACCGAAATCCATTTATCTTGAAAATCATTTTCAGAATGTAAGCACCGCATCTAAAGATTAGATCGCTTGGTGCATCCTTTGTTAGTTCTGTGTTTTGTTCCCATGTATTTTCCAAAACCACAGTTATCAGCTTCGACTGTGGTATTGCTATTTTTATGGCTGCTATTGCTCCGTTTTAGTTGCTGCATTACTGTACTGCGTCGTAGTCTTCTTGGAGTTAGCTTTCAGGTTTTTTCAGGTGGCGAAACTCCGTAGGCGAAGAATTCTGAAATTGTATTCATTGTCCACAGCAAAATGGCTTTTACAGTGGAACCGCAGTATAGTACACTGAGTCCAGAAAAGATAGGGAAACTCCCTACATTCTTGTTTCAACGAATCGGTCTATACTATTTGGTTCCAAATCCATACTATGTAGCATATTCAGCACGGCAGAAAACATGGGACTAAGCGACTTGAGCTCCTGATTTGAACGGTGAAGGTTTTGAGGACAGTTTTTGCAGTCAGAACCACTATTCAGGAAATATAGGGACACCCAAGAAAAAACCAGCTTTATAAACCGGAGCCTTAGTAGGTCACTGAAATTAGTAATTGGTGGACGCCTCACTATTTACTGCCAAGTAAATAAGTGGAGTTGATATGAAAGCGACGGAGTTTTGAGGAATTTTATTGGAGAAGTCGTCGTAGACCGATGGATCGCTGTGTTGAGCTCTTCAACGCAGGAGTACAACTTGTTAATCGCCTCAGTTCTCTAAAAAAGGTGGTCTCAGGGCTTTTCCATTAGAATAAGCTCAGAAGATTTCGCTCGACATTCGAGAATGACGACAAAACGGGCTCTTGAAAAGCCTTGGGTCAACCTGATCTTATAAAACGGGGCATGTTCCTTTTGTAAGGGCAACCTGTGCCTCACTCTATCCTCTAAGAACGGCAACAGTTATGTTGCCGGTACCTGATGGAACTCAAATCAGCTCGTATTTGCCGAACTAAATACAATCAAGGCTTTTTATTCGGAGTGAAAATGCCACCCACACTATGGCTGCACCGTTTCTTGAGCCCCTCCTTGGTAACAAACTGCTTCTTCTTGAATAAGCCCGGTTGCGGTACTCTATGCTATCCAGACAGCTTCAGGCAAGTCGCTTCGCATCGGAAAAAAAACAATTTGATCTCAGAATAATTGGCCCAGAAACTAAATGAACGTCTATCGTGCCTTATTCCATAAATGGATTTTGTTTCTTCAGGGAAATTACAACTGTTCTCCTTGTGCGCTACTGCTAAATGTGAGGTGAACTTAAAATTTATGTAGGTAATGTTTTCGTAACGTTCCATACTATAGAAGATAAATTTCTTGAGATTTTTCATGGTAGGCTCTTGCGTACTTGCTCCAGTTAGGCTGGACATCTGATACTATTTGACCGACGTTTGTTTGTTTTAGTCCAGGAGGAGATCTACTACCTCCGTGAAAATTCTTCGTTCCATAATTTATCATAAGATGCCGATGAATCTTTTCAAGGTTTTCACCGCAGGTGATATTCTGCGATATCAGGCCTTATTTCTTCAAGAGCTTTAAATAGGCTTTATTATTTCAATGAGCACGACGTTCTATGTCTATCCTAACAATTTGGTTGAAATGAGTATTATCCAAAAGAGTAATTTTTACCAATTCGCCTTCTCATCCGGCTCTTCTTTGTAGGTTCCCCCATCATTTTTGCACAGTGGTTCCGTCACCTTGATTGCAAAAATCGCCCTCACAACTTTCACTGTTGAAATCAGAAGCTCAGATCTCTTAGGCCTATGTTTTTTGCTGTGCTGAATTTGGTAGGATAGGTTTGGGATCGAATAGTATCAAGCAAATCCTCGAAACGACAAATTAGGTGGTGTCCTCATCTATTCTGAACACAGTGTACAAGGCTGTCTTCTCGCTCTTTTTGAAACGCTGCTCAGAATCACGATAGGTGCCATTTTATCCGTAGAACGTTAGTAACCTCCATGTTGCAACTGCCTTTGACAAATCTCATCAATGGTGTCTTCTGCTGTGCCGCGTCCTCTGCGTCTCTGACCCCTGGCCGTTACTGTACTATTTTGCGGCCAAGCTTGAATAGCCCCCAGGAGACTACATTGTGTGGTTTTGATACATAGTAATCCTTCCAATATTTGTAATATTTCTGAATATACCTCTCCTCAAGTGGTACTCACGATTTGTTGTTTGGACGATCAGCACACTAAGTTTATCATGTACCCGACTTTGCTAGCGATCCATCGTTTATTCGTGCGTACCGAACAGATTCGCATCACTGCACCATAAGAAACTTCGATAACTCGTCCACATCAACGCATCAGGGGGGTGGGGAGGTGGGAGGGGAACCTGTTAACATCAAACCACATCTCTCCGCTTTTTCCACATCAACTGTCCTCGCGTTGTCGTCTCTGAGGACGTTTGTGGAATGGCGCACCATTGTGGAACGCAGCTTCATCGAAATATACAGATATTACTGGGATGTAGATGATGCACAAAGTTATATGGTGTGCCCCGCTTACCAAATTATTTGTCACAACTTATTGAAGTGCGTGACCAACTGTGGGAAAACGCAGAAGCCATAAATAAGTTCAGTTCTTACGTTGAACGGAAAATCCTTGCTTCCAATAGACCAGCCATCTTTTTTAATTATTATATATTAACCGTAGGCTCGAAAGCTCACGGTTAGTCCCTAGTTTGATCTCTGAGGATGGAACAATTGTTCACAGAGATATTGACAAGGTAGAATTACTCGCCAAACTATTCCAAAAAGCTTTTTCTATCCACAATCAGTAGTGGATGGGTAACATATGTAGGTATGAGGTTTAGTCGCACGACCGTTTGAATGAACGTGGCGCTTCTGACTAAATCACTGCACACTCGCTAAAAAGCTAGATTTACTTGTTTATTTTTACTTAGCAGTGAACTCTGAAAAGTTCTGAATTGCCACTAGCATGAGAATTTCTTCAACATCTCCACCATAGAGATCGGGTTTAGTGCTTAGTCAGCGAGTCATTATTTGTTTGGAAACAAACGGTCGTATTCGTAAAGTTGCAAGCGAATTTTTCTGTTGTTTAACATTTTGTTGGTGTACCTCACGTGGATTGTTTTCGGAGTGTGGTGCTTCTCATCTCCCAGGTAGCTCTGGTATATCTCAGACCCTATGTTTATACTTTCTTTTCGACAACATCTCTGTAGATGTCTTCACACTCAATCCTACTCAATGCTGCAGCAACAAGGTAATTGATCGGCTACTGATCATTAGCTGCTTACTGGTCAATCAGTCGAATTATTGATTTTAACTCCTATCTGACCACTGTAGAAGGATGACAACAATGATATTCAAAATCGTTCTGGCAACCAGCACATCTTATGAAGGGATGGTTTGAAAGATTTTTCTTGTCGACGCCGTTGTTGTGGAATGTGGTCAAGTCAGCTTGAGACGACCTCATCCGATGTTTTCTCAACGAGCGCTTCAGACCGGCTTAAGTGGTGGGTGAGCTGTCACGTCGTCCCGTTCCACGTTCAGTTTTCTGATTCCCAATCGTTCGTTTTAATGGGAACTTTTTACGTTTCTTCTCCACTCTATGTATCCATTAGGTTCGGAAATGCTTAGAATCATCGATGCCTTGAATTTGTTCTTTGTAGGCACCAGCCGTTCATCTACCGATCGGCTGCCAAACATCGCGGGTTTTGTTATATAAATAAGTAAAAAAAGAATGCGTAAATCTATGGTGTCTGCCGAGATTAGTCACAGTTCATTGACTTCATTTGAAACGAGCCGGCTGACAGATCGTCTAGATGAACTGTAGAGGTGTTATCGTAGAGTGCGCTAATGAGAATGATTTCAGCGATAAACAGTGATAATACCACCAGCAACCGCTCCCATTTGAAACCTTGTAAAGATACCACCTTACATTCATACAAACAACCCTTATCGTTAGTTTTCGCTCATGTGTAGTAGAGGTTCCTTTGTAAACGTATTGCCAACTACATTTTTCAAGTCGGAATTCCACAGGAAATTAGAGCTTCTGATACCCGCGTTACCGTCTGTTCATAAGGTTAAAAACAGATTCCTTTTTCCTGAACTGAATAATTGTAGAGAAATACTGCGTCGCCGTTTTCTATGATGCCTGCAGCTTTTGCTGCGCATTTTTTGCACACATTTAGTGATCTTTTTGAACACTGGGCATGTCATTATTCTTTACATACCTTATTTGACAGACTAGCGGTTTTTGGGATTTCTAAGCTCGCTTTGCTGTTAATGGTAAGACCGAACCCTCGAAGGGTCGCGATCCTCGAGCTAAGCAAGTCCGGACTTCGAGGTATAGAGATCGCCCGCATCCTGAAGGTGAACCGCTCCACCGTCTGTCGTGCCATCCAACGAGGGACCATGAAGGATCGTGTTCGCCCTGGTCGTCCGGTAAGTGCCGCTACGCCACGTCTGATGAAAATTGTCAAGAAACGGATTCAACGCAATGCTAAGCGAAGTATGAGAAAAATGGCTCCAGATTTGAATGTGTCAGAGAGAACCATGAGAAGAGTCGTCAAGGAGAAACTTGGAATGTATTGCTATGAGCTCCGTGAGAGGCACGGACTTACCGATGTTCAGAAGAAAGGAAAGGTACGAAGGAAAGGTAAGAAAGGATGGTACGAAAAATGTAAAGGTCTGATGAAGAGAGCCGCGAACGGTGGTCACCTCACAACATTTTTCATTGACGAGAAATTATTCGCCGTGGAGCAATGTTTCAAGGTCCAAAACGTCAGGGTGCTATCCCAGTCTTCCTCTGATGCCGACAAGAAAGGAAGAAACGTTTCCTGAAACTCGAAGCCTGCCTCTGTTATGGTCTGAGCCGGTGTTACCCTGGTTTTCGTGGAAAAGTTCGTCAAGATCACCACAGATGTGTACTGAGAGGAGATAGTGGAAAAGCACGTTCTGCCCTGGTCTCGTGTCCACTTCGCAGAACAGAAATGGACTTTCCAGCAGGACGGAGCTCCGGCTCACAAAGCGAGAACACTAGACTGGTGCCGCGTTAACTTTCGCGACTTCATATCTGCGTTGGAATGGCCTACCAATTCCCCTGACCTGAACGTCATGGAATTTTACGTGCGGTCCATTTTGGAAGAGAAGGCCTGCGCTAAGTCTCATGCCAGTATCAAAGCCCTGAAGTCTTCTTTAAAGAAAGCATGGGAGGGGATACCACAAGATGTGCTGCGGGCCGCGGTGGACTCGTATCCGGACCGTCTCAAAGTTGTTGTGAAGAAGAGAGGAGGCCATATTGAATAACTCTATTTGATTAAAATTACATTTGGTTTTAATAACGAATGCTGGTAACCACTTGTGATTATTTCGATTATGTCGAGATTTATATGGTAAATACCTTGCTGCAATATGTATTTATGCCGCATCCTGTATTTCAAGTCGGAATCCCACTGGAAATGAGAGTTTCTAAAACCCGCGTTACTGTCTGTTCATAAGGTTAGCAGTAGATTCTTTTTCCCTGAACTGAATAATTGTGGAGAAGTATTGCGTCGCCGTTTTCTATGATGCAAGCGGCTTTCTTTCATCCTATGAAGTTCATAAGAATTTTAAATTTGTCATTTTACAAAACATCGCTTAGCAGTGATGTGTGAGCGATCCATCTTGCAATCCTAAACTCTGATGCCGTCTTGTCGAAGTAGTAGCTAATTGATAAACGGGGAGTGGAGGAACGAGTGGTTGGTGGTGTGGTTGCACGAGAGACTCAACAGTTCAAGGTACACCCCGGTGCAAAATTATAGGTTCACCCCGTGATTCGTCCATAAGTCGTGGGCGTAGAAAGACATCTCTAGTTTTTAGGTGATATTTTCCGATGAGAAAAAGTGGAACCTCGATAGGCCCGACGGCTACAAGCACTACTGGAGAGATCTAAGGGAGGAGAAAGGAGTATTTTTTAGACGCAGCTTTGGCGGTGGAAGTGTTATGGTTTGTGCTGCATTTTCCGGATATGGACTTGTTGCTTTGAAGTTTGTCTCATGTAATATGGACAGCGGAGATTATCAGGATGTGCTAAAATAACACCTTCTGCCTTATTTGAGAAGATTTCGTAGACACAATCTTGTCTTCCAGCAGGACAATGGTCCCATACACGTGTCGAGGTCAACTACGAGTTGGTTCGATTCCAACAGAACCCTACTTTTAGAGTGGCCCAGTTGTTTTCCAGATCTGAACCCGATGGAAAATTCGTGGGGCATTATTGTTCACAATGTTTGCAAGAGCGGCACCACTTAAACCTCGGTTTCTGATCTGAAGAACGCCATTCTTGTTGCTTTGTCTTATATAGAGCAAAATGTTCTTGATAATCTTATTCAAATTATGCCACATAGAATGATTGATGTTGTTTATAACAAAGGTAATGTAACAAAGTACTAAAATTGACTTGAATGTTTAGATTTTTGAAAACGGACAGTTTTCAAAGGAAGTGAACCTATAAATTTGCACCGGTCGTTCTCTCTGATTTTTCAATAAAAAATTGTAGCGTCTTACAATGACAAGACATCCCGCCCAGAATTTAATTATCGAGGTTTTCGATGGTGGAGAATATGACAGTAATGTTACTAGATCCCCCAACAGGTTCTTTGAACAGTTATGGGCAAATCGCGGGGTGAACCTATATTTTTGCACCGGGGTGTATTGTCCCTCTATTATTTTCTTCTTCTTACAAATTTGTACTACATTTAGCAGGAATTGTGGCACCCGTAGAAGTCTAGTGAGAAGGGTTGGCAACTCTCGTTTCCCAGCCCGATTGGAAGGAACGCGATGAACGTTACAATGAAGATTATGAAAACGTAAGGGTAGGTGCGACATCTTCATCCGTTATTCGTGTGAAAGTGCTTTTGCTCAAGACAAATGTCGATTGCGACGTCGCGAACTGAGCTTTTTCAATCGTACGACATTGACTGTGTTTAGTAAGCAATCATCGGTCTCCTAGGCGTTTCCTTGGTTTGCTCGCTGTAAAATGTTTGAAATCTATCTGAAATTGTTAATACCGGTCGCTGATCCTTCTTGAACGTTTCCGTCACTTTATGCATTTCCTTCCTGACTTTTAACCTTTTGTTCTACTCCTTGTAATTGTGGTTCTCTGTAGGGATAACCGTATAACTGTTAGTGGAAGAACTTTGAGAGATCTTTTTTTCCCATAATGACACTTGTAGCGTAGCACTGAACTTTTATCTCATTTCTCTTTTCTTGTCTTCGTTTAGCAGTAATTATGGCAATGATCGGAGCGATAATGATAGAGGAGAGAGGTGATGATGACAGTGAGGGTAAAGAAGGCTGCAGGCGCCCTCTTATCGTCGGTTTCACAAACCAAAGGACGTTAACGAGGCAGTTGAACTGTTTAAGAGCTGACGTGTTCTCGTGGTTTTGGAGAATTGCGAGTAGTTAAGTAATTGTGATTAATTGTTTCCAATGTAGCCGCCACATCTAACAATATTATCCTTTTTTGTGGAGTATTTACCCAAAACAGCCATCAAATAGCCCTTGCATGCACAGCTGCTTGTAATGAATTAAGCTTGCCATTGTTTAGCCACTTTTCAACGGCTTCTGTCTTGTAGAACCCCTTTCTTTTTACCCTCCTTTTTTCAACCTCTATCAGAGAGTGTATCGTTCCAGAATAGATGGTTCTACTGACTTAGTGACGTGACGACCACTAAGTGACGTTAGGTTTGATTTGAATGCCGTTCACATCTATCACGATTTTCACTAGTTGCAACATCCTTTTAGGTACACATTTAAAAGGAAGTATCATGTACATGCTTTATGCCAGTCTACATGCAGTGGTGGCAATATGTTTACAGACGACTACCCTCTAAGTGATTTTTTGGCCATAATTTTGGATTCTCAGGCGTATGAGAAATACTGCGCACAGATTTAGAATCTTCGAAAAATTCCCTACAGAACGAACTTATTTGTATTTGGCACGCTCTGGGACTTCAGAAAAAAATCGAGTGGAAATGAATTGGTCATGAGATAGTAAATGGCAAACACATTCTCAAAATCACAATAAACTACGGTGCATCATCGAAACATGTTTATTATAAAACAACAAGTCAATATTTAGTAGAGTAGCCCTTGTTCTTGATCGCAGCCAAATATCGGTTCCGCATTGAGTCGACCAACTTCATACATCGCTCCACAAGAATAGCACTCCACGTTTCCTTGATGATTGCTTCCAACTCGTCGAGATTCTGTGACTTCAACCCCTTTGTTCTGAATCCTATCGAGCATCCCTTGAACGACGTGGATAGAGTGATGAGGCGCTTGAAGTCACAGAATCTCGACGAGTTGGAAGCAATCATCAAAGAAACGTGGAGTGCTATTCCTGTGGAGCGATGTATGAAGTTGGTCGACTCAATGTGGAACCGATGTTTGGCTGCGATCAAAAGCAAGGGCTATTGTGATAAATATTGACTTGTTGTTTTATAATAAACATGTTTTGATGATGCACCGTAGTTTATTGTGATTTTGAGAATGTGTTTACCATTTACTGTCTCATGACCAATTCATTTCCACTCGATTTTTTTCTAAAATTCCAGAGCGGCGTCAAAGACAAATAAGTGCGTTTTGTGGGGAATTTTACGAGGATTCTAAATGTGTGCTCAGTATTTCTATTAAGCCTGGGAATCCAAAGTTATGGCCAAAGAACCACTTAGAGGGTAGGCGTCTGTAAGTATATTGCCGCCACTGTACATTGTCTCTAACGTTTAGCATGAGCTTTGCGCGTTCTGCGACTTATTCTACTTATTCCTGGGAATATGGAGAATGCCTGAAACATCGTTTCAGAATCGCCCTGAGTGTCGATGAAATTCCGCGGAATATCTAAAGAATATGAATAGCTGCGTATAGATTTCGATGAGTGTCTTCGCGTCTAACACCGTTGTTCCAAAGCTCACAAAAAGCCCGGCTCGGTCCGAGGATACGATTTGTCCTTGACTTTTGAGGACTCGCGTGTCGCAGTGGTAAGAGGCGCTACTGACACCCGCACGGTCGAGCAGTCGAACCCGGCCCGGGCTAACCAAGACTTCCACCTCTCCGGGATCGAGTAAATTGGTACGTCTGGCTTGGTAAAGCGGCTGACTCCCGCAAGTTATTGAATAGTCCAAATGCCTCGCCGTTCGCTATGCCTCTACAAGTCTGAATTGAACACGAATGCAGCGGCGCGTCCTTTGGAGACCGATCAACGCCGATACCTTTACCTTTCGCTTTTTAATTATTGGGGGAAATGTAATGCGAGTTCTGCGAGTGAGAAGAATCCTTTTCGAGTAGTCGTAGGCGTTTCTATGCTACAAATACAACTCATTTCTCGACTGTGTTTTCAAGATGACGAAAGGTACAGGGTATTCCGAGCAGTGGGATGCGCCAACTTGCTCAGAATATTTGAGAAGTTTCTAAAATAGCCGAGCGTTCTGTATAAAACGGTCAGAAGCAATCACAATATTGGGCATAGTTCGATAAGCGGGTCGTTCTTGTAGCCTAGAACTGCCGAGAACTATTCGAAACAGTCACACTCATTGCAGTCGTTTTCAGCTTTATTCGAAACTAACGAGGCAAATCAATTTCTCGTACCGAGCGAATTCGAGAGCTCTTTATGAGTTCTCGAGGTGTTTTTGAACACTCAGGTAGTATCATTTCCAGCGACATTAGCTACCGACAAAAGTCGATGTCGCTCATAGATTTTTGCATGTTTATTTCATGAGACACTTGGCTTTTCCCTGTGAGTACTTGTTCCTGCATCGTGAAAATTCATCGTCTACTCTATTATTTATTTATTTATTTATTTATTTATAGCTCTCGCCATTTTGTTCACTTTATTCTTCTGTGTCTATTCGACCGAGCTAAGAGCTGGTGAATATTAGGTACTCTACTCTAATCGTAAACAAAATAAGAAAACTTTTGCTCAAAATTGGATTACATCCTTGTTCAGTCCACACAATGAATGCACTTGCGGTCTACCCATTTGAGGTGACTTTTTTAGAAGAGGCAATCTCTTAAATGGTCTGTTCGACTTTGTTAGAAAGTATAGACCTTTCTCGAGTTTTCAGCAGGGCAAAGATCCCACGGTGCGGGCTCTGCCTTTTCCGCAGTAAGGGCTGATATTCCGAACTCCTCTTGCCCGATTCAGAAGTTCAACGTTATCCGTTTGTCCGTTTACTCAAGACGCAGGTGTGGACCCACGTAGGAATACATGAGAAAAAACTCTGAATCTCTGAATCAAGTTCAACCAACAGCTACACAGCTATAAAAAATAATTCAACATGCAACCAAAAGCTTTAAAAATGTCCTAGTACAATTGATACCGTATCGTTGCTTGATCAAACCCTGGACGGCTTTGACCGAAAATCCCAGCGGCGTATTGTCATTCTTTTTTTATGGCCAAAATACTTACTGGAGACTATTTCTTGTGGTGTCGGTTGCTGTTCCTCGTTTTCCTTCGTTTGGTTTTTTCTCTGACGCGTGCAAACTCAGAATGCCATATATATTTCCTCCGTCGAACCAGGGTTGAGCATGGGGTACGATCTGTGCTCAAAAATTACGACCCCCCCCCTTCTGGAGGGAAGCAGTTACGACCCCCCCCCCCTTCAAAAACTGCTGCAGGCGAATATAACAGGTGAATGGAGCACGAGGACATCCACAGAAGGGCGTTCACAGATGTATACAGAATAAAGATGCAAAAAATCGAAAAATAAAAATTTATTGATCATTCGAGTATAAAAAATTTTCGGATCAGCCGCACACAAATGGAGGACAAAAAAGGCTTGTGCGCGGAGAAATGTACACGGATAGCGAGTGTAGTGATGTAGTTAAGAATTTTATAAGGCTGAAGATAATGGAGTGAAAAATGGAATTTCCTGAACTAAAAAATTGTTTCAGATTCAGACGGACGCATATGGCCTTGAAAAGTTTTTACATCGTTTTCGCAAAATTTTTAGAAGTAGCCTAGTCATTCTGCTTTCGGTTTACGAGTGCTCAAATAATTGCTTCCTGCTTTCAGATGATCACATTGCGACAGCATGTGCGGCTGGACCGGTGCCGAGCCAAACAGGAATCTTTTCCAGAGAACAATGAGTAGTAGTAGTAGAAGCTAGTTCACGTAGCTGTGAATAAAGAAGTTCGCCTGACTTGCTGTTTTCGAGATTTGAAATAAATAAATTCAAAACCGTTTTGTAGCATTGAAGAAGAACAGTGCTTGATGAGTGTTGTTTCTTTTTTCGAGAGCTAGGAAAGTATGTGTAACAGTTATTTTTTATTTTCATTTTTTATTTTTAATTTTATTATTTATTTTATTGATTTATTTTTACTTTATTATTTTTTATTCTTATTCATGTTATTTTTTCTACATTTTAGAGTCGAAAAATTACCGAAAACAATGAGGTTAAAATGAACCATCGACCACAGCCAACACTGAGTAAAAAGATCGCACCCCCCTGCGCGCCTAGAGGATTTGCTCTTACTGGAGTTTTATATTTTTTCTAGATAGCGTTTTTCCTCTAATTTCCAACGCGGTCATGGCACCTTTTCAATTTTGATTTTGAACGGAGATATGAATTTTTGAATGACCACCTTCATTTCTGAGATGACCAGTAGGAGTTGCGACCTTCTGAGTGTTTTCAATCAAAAAATCATATCTTTGTTTAAACTCAAAACTGGAAAAGTGCCATGACTAATTACAAAACTACATGAAATTTTCTATGAAACAAAAATAGAAATTCTCCTAAACACTAAATCCTCTAGGCGCGCAGGGGGGTGCGATCTTTTTACTCAGTGTTGGCTGTGGTCGATGGTTCATTTTAACCTCATTGTTTTCGGTAATTTTTCGACTCTAAAATGTAGAAAAATAACATGAATAAAAATAAAAAATAATCAAGTAAAAATAAATTAATAAAATAAATAATAAAATTAAAAATAAAAAATGAAAATAAAAAATAACTGTTACACATACTTTCCTAGCTCTCGAAAAAAGAAACAACACTCATCAAGCACTGTTCTTCTTCAATGCTACAAAACGGTTTTGAATTTATTTATTTCAAATCTCGAAAACAGCAAGTCAGGCGAACTTCTTTATTCACAGCTACGTGAACTAGCTTCTACTACTACTACTCATTGTTCTCTGGAAAAGATTCCTGTTTCGCTCGGCACCGGTCCAGCCGCACATGCTGTCGCAATGTGATCATCTGAAAGCAGAAAGCAATTATTTGAGCACTCGTAAATCGAAAACAGAATGACTAGGCTACTTCTAAAAATTTTGCTAAAACGATGTAAAAATTTTGCGAGGCCATATGCGTCCGTCTGAATCTGAAACATGCTAACTGATAACAATATGATTCCGCAAATTTCCTTAAGACATCTGCTCGTAATTTCTAGCCCATCACAAAATGTACGACCCCCCCCCCTCACACGTACGACCCCCCTTCAACCATGACGGCGGTACGACCCCCCTGCGATCATCGCACCCCACGCTCAACCCTGCGTCGAACCTATGCACAAAACAGCGCTAATGCTGACGTAAGGGAAGAAGTCATGTTTGTTTATCAAAGGTGAACTTGTTCGATACGTTGAGGACCAGAGGATTTTTTGACGTGTATGTATTAGGGGCTACGGATATGACAGGTTTCCTTGATGCCCACTTTCGGTGTGCCATCGGTTCTTGCCTTTGGAGATGTTAAGATGTCTTCTGTTCTTCTTATTATTCGTTATCCCTTGGTTCGCTTCGAGATGAGGTTCGTTCTAACAAATAACTGACGCTATACGGTTTTCTTGCTCTTCATAAGCTGCCAGTGGCCTTGGAATGCTATTTATTATATGCAGCTAGTTGTGTTTCGGACGTGGCCTTGGCAACACTTCTCCTCTATCACCTAATGGAAAACATTACTCATTTTGGTGACCCAGAGTTGGATCCAGAGCCGAGCGCTTTGGAAATTATTGAAAAAAAAAGACACCTGCTTCGACCTTATCCTATTTTTTCAGTTAACCACGAGCATAAAATTTTCGTTCTATGTTCCTTCGCTAAGGTTTTTTGTTCTCGCACGGCAAATGGAGAGGCTTCATTTTCTAATCCGTTCGTCACTCGTGGTTTTATCTCTTGACTTGCATGCTGTAAGTACCACAAGTTTTTTCCGGAACATTGTTGATTGACGTAGTAAATAAATAAAAGGATATCGAGACTGAATCCACTGTCATACTCGTTCGTCTCACGATCTAGCCGTGCTTTGCCGCCGTTGGCGCCTGCCGCCTTCATAATTTTCAATTCTACTTCGCTATGGCGCAAGCAAGCATGCCGCAACATATAGTACACCGGATCTTGCGACTGCTCGGTAGAGCGAGCCTCTTCAAAAGATGCTTGCCTTAGCTCTGACGTCTGTCATTTTTGAACAACAGCGTGTATAGTTAATATTCACAATATTCTATTCTTCTGCATCACGGGGTTGTTTGTGAACGTACTACAGTACCGGACGCGCCGCAACGATAAAACGGCGGTAGCGGCGGCTAGGAGCGCCGTCGTTTTCAAATAAGTTATTTAAAATTGGTTTATTCGCAAAAATAAGTACATATTCGAGCTTAGCAGCTTTATCCCTTCATATACACTTTTCTCAAATTCGTGAAACTTGTTTTCAGCCGATTTTTTTGCCCTCTCGATTTTCGGATTCCGTTGTCGCTTCAGTCCCTCGCTTGGCGATTCACCACCGACTAGGCCCCGCCCCCTCATCACCGAATATAAATATGCGGCGCCCGTTGCACCGACTAGACTCCGCCTCCTCCGCCGCCTATAGATATGCGGCGCGTTGTTTCCTAGCGTCCCAAGCTAGGAGTAGGGGGCCCCAAGGGGTGGCTAGAAGGAGCCACCACGCGTGACCCTCCGTTGGGCACGAGGGGCAAATGAACTGCGGTTGGCTCCGCCCGGGTCACCACGCGTGGACACCGAGACGGCGCATTTCGGCGCTTCGGAGCTTCGCTACCGCCGTCTCATCGTTGCGGCGCGTCCGGTGCTGTACCATAACGGTCTAACGTTTTCATCTTTCCGTCGTTTTTAGAAGCATGAACACTGTTCGAGGTCAGTGACCCGCCGAACTGGCCACCAGTATCCCTTCCATTCGTAGCATTTCTGAGATGTTGCGAAAGGTAAATGGTAAAGGTAAAGGGGTTGGCGTTGGTCAGTGTCTTAAGGGTGCACCGTCGCTTTCGTGTTCCATAGAAATCGTAGAGACAGGGTGAATGCGTATTTTGCCTGTACAATGACTTACGCTGACCAGCCGCTATACCAAGTCCTGGTCTTTACCTTCCATACAGATCAAGTACCGATTTACCCAACCCCGGAGGGGCTTAGTTGGCTATGGCGGGGATCGATCGCTCGACCGTATGTGTGTCAGTAGCGCCTCTTACAACTGCAACACGCGCGCCCCTATTACTATACATACTGTCTTCTATTAGGGTGTTCCAGTTGTAGTGCATCCTGCATGCTCAACACGTATTAGTACTTCAGACTGTGTGGAATCCAGAAACCTCACCCATATTCCGAGGAACAACAGCTCACAGCACAATCTGTGAATAGATCGGGTGCTGGTCGACTTCTTCCTGGGAGAATGGTTTCAACTCTCTGCTACATTATAGGAGAAATGTTGTGACCACACATTGTGAAAATGCCGATGATCACGCTGAATCGCTGTGTTAGAAGCACTTTTCGTAAAAGTGGCGTGATAGGCCTGTTTATAATAGGACATCCTAATATACTATTTTCTCTCTTCTACTATGTATGACATGGGATTATATAGGATGAACATGCGATTTGCGCCGCCCAACAAAGTATAGGGAGAAGGATGCTCGGAGTGACTCTCTTCATCCAGACGAGAGACGTCATTCGGAGCTCCGAGCTTCGTCCCGGAACGATCGCTTCGATGCTGTTCGTTTTCCTCGAGCGAGCAGGACCCACTGATCTACCATGGTACGCGGCAGGGAATGGAGACGTTACTGGTGCCCGCTCGAGCAAATCGATGATCAACGAGACGACAGGTGATATTATGTATGTCAGTACCTCGAAAGTACCCGTTAATAAAAGTAGAATTTGACGAAAGCTCCAGTGTCCGTGAATGAGCCTTTGCGCGAGTGGAAGTCACGCTCGGCGAGTGTGTCGGTCGACGACGAGACGGTGGTCGTTGTCGATCCGCATTCCTCGACGCAACAGCAATCGCATGCGACGTGGCCGAGCGAAACGACGCTCGTCGTCTTACCAGATTCCTTCGATGCGAGTGCAGTGTTCTTATTTCGCGCTCCGGTTTAGTAATGTGTTTTTCATGCGGCTCGTATCCCGGTTCTGGTGACGAGCGAGCATCATCGCACGAACCTCGCACCGCGCACACACACATACGCGCACGAGCGACAGACGCGTCGTCCGCTCGCGCGTAACTCGTTCCGCCGACCGCGACATGCACTTGATGACACTCCCACCCCTCTGTGCCATCGCTTTTGTCCGTCTCTTCATGAACGACACACTTCTCCGTCGATTTCGTTGTTTTATGATAGCACGCCTAGTTCCACCGCATTCATTGCGAACACTTGCCGAAGTCGTTGAAATCATTTTGACATCGTGCGTTCTCTGTTGGTCTGTGTCTGGTTCAAATCGCTTTGTGGCGAGTCTGTCTGCTGAAATAGAGCTCTTATTGCGAGGTGTGAGGAACCGGCTCGAATTGTTGCCGCGGTTTGATACGATTCGAGTTTGCCGAACTGTCTACGTTAGACTGTCACTCAACGATGAGGCACACCAACAAGTTCTTTGCCATCCATACCGCGCGACGTAATAGCTCTTTTCTCCACGATGCGCTGAAGTGAAATCATCCAAGTGAATCGTGTGAAATTTATTCTTGGAGTTCGTGAGTGGTGTACTCGAAATGCATCTGTTATGTATTAGTTCCACTGTGTAGCTGAAATAGAATTATAGCGTGCTGTTTCATCGACAGCATGATACAATAATTTGAGATACCCACGAGAGGCCGTCGCGGGTATCTCTAGTTCAACGAAACGTAACATTCACGAGTATCACAGCACCTCATTTCCCCTAAGAGACCAGCAAAAAATATTTGATTTATATAGAAAGGTAGAACAGAAAAGATGATGTGGCTGAATTGATTCAAGACCGATTTATACTTTGTGGCAAGGCTGCACTGCAGCGATGATGTACACGGCAGAGACGCAAAGGAGACGATGGAACTGCAAGTGATCCTGCAGCGGTCTCGAACATTTTCAGCGAACGATGACTTTCACAGAATCACGGTTTCGGTGTCTAATTGGCCCAGTTGCAGGGTATCGGTGAAGTACGACCACCGAACCGGAACGGTCTCGTTACCGTTTGAACACATTATGCTAAATTAGGGTTCCACCTGTTCTTCAAGCACTTGAAAAACATCTATGCCATAAATTCTCAACGTCGACGACAAATGTACATTTGGATTGTGGTAGAACAAGGTAACAGATCAGACCGATTTCTTGTCGCCTGTTCTCTCTACGCAATTCAGTTGCTCTTGATGTGCAGAAAGAACAATCGTGTCTCAAGTTCGCCCAACGATAGGTGAGATTCTCGTTTCATACTCTGAGTTTCGCCGAACACTCTCTGCCGCTCCTCAGTTGAACGCGACCTTGAATCCATTTCTTTGACAAATGCATCCGTTCGCGTTTTCGTACAGAATGCCCCACAACTTCGACTCTTCCTATTGCTGCTGCACTATTAGAAACATTAAGCAGTACACTCGAGGGTAAGTTTGACTTCAAAATCTTCGCACTTATTGTTGACGGGGTTCTTTTGAAAGTTTGGGCAGCTTTCATTAGATGAAAAGCTGATTACACGTCAAGCACGTTGCGAATGACTTCGGCTTAGCAACACGACAACACATTTTCAGGGATCTTTAGTAGGAGATGAGTATACCCTGCACTCAACTTCTTGTGTGTAAGATTTACCATTTACAGTGCAATTTTTGCTGATTTCTGTTATTTAGCCCAACTGGTTTGCCCACTCCAAAATAACTGACGTTCTTTCAAAGTTCAAGCAATTCATCCAACATAGTCGTTTCTTCGCTTTCATTCAATTTCAAAAAAGGCCGTAATCGACGGAATTGTCTTCTTCGAGTCACTTTCAGGAATATGTTTTACTACGTTCGGTACAGGAGCCAGTAGTTACGCGGTGAGTGGCACTGCTTCCAATCATATGATCAAGCGATCAAACCTTGCCCTGGCTAAGCAAACCGTCCACTCTATGGGGTTGGGTGAATTCGTATCAGACTTGTCTGGGAATGAGAAAACACTGATCTGTACAGAACTTGTTCGCCTTGCAAGTCATTGTATTAACCAGGCTCATATTTGGAAGGCTTCTTCGGTTCTGAATGGAAGGCAAGTGCATAGCGCGTACTGAACGGTTTATCACTTCTCCTTGACCTTACTCTAATGTGAGGGTGACCAGCCGCTATATCACGTCAGTGTCTCTAGCTTTCCAGAGATGTCCGGTACCAATTTACTATACCTCGTGGGGATGTAGGGCTTGGTTAGCCCGGACCGGGATCGATCGCTCGACCTCGAGGGTGTCAGTAGCGCCTCTTACCACTGTGCGACGCACTCCGTCACCTTACGTTATGTTATGTATTCAATTCCTTTTCTCCGGCTTTATCATTCGAACATTTATTCGATATCTTATTCTTTCACTACTCTCTGCTCTTCGGATAAATCGTTTAAAAATCGCCTACGTCTCGAATGCTAACTAACCGGATGAAATGGTGAAATACACGCCCGTTTCGTCCAACTGAAAATTGAAGATTTTTTGAGCTCGGAAGAAAACCATGATTTTAGAGTCACACTGCTCTGGTGCCGATCATGAATATACCTTTTGACTGCATGTGATACCGCGTTATTCAGAGCGCACATTCGTGTAGTATCATTTCCTCGACTGTTTTCAAAAAACGTAAGTCGACAATCACTATCTTCGGCAATCTCGAAGAAATACTGATTTCCGTTTTAAGGACAAGTTTACCAAAATTGGAAACGAATTTAGGGATACCTTTCGAACTTTAAACTCTCATCTGACTTGAGTGAAGTTTAAATAGTCGCATCCCTCTGCACGATATTTTCCATCTAATAGAGAATATGGTTGCTTACCATTGCCAGCAGTTGCTCCGCCAATCACGTGGTAAACAAAAATTCAACAAGAACAACAAGATGCGTCATCGTCAAGTCAACATCGGAACCCCATTTTCAGCCTGCGTTCACACGTCATCAGTAAATAATTAATGTAAATTCTCCGCATGTTTTCTTTATTCGGGTGTTCGTACACTGCATTTCTTCTTGTTTTGGAAATATTTATCTATGGAAACGAAATTCAAGTGGTACGCAGGTGACCTAATCATTACCTTCTATCTTCTCAAGTCTCACATTATCTGTCTTATGAGAACGGTCTTACCGATATTTCCTTCATTCCCGTTCGCATTTTGCTTTCGCTTCTTCCATCCAATCGTTTGAAAATATAGCAGATATAACAGCAATTTACATGCGATATTCGGCAATTAACCTTTTCAAATACCACCTATCGCAATTGCGAAATATTTTTATGCGGTTTGATATTTGGATGTGATCGCGTAATTTAATTTTACTTTCAATCGCAAAGGTTAATAAGGCTATATAATTTGCACTTGCATAAAATATAGTGCGAGTTACGTGACTGCTTCGGAAATGAAAAAGCGAAGACGTGTTGCGGAAATATCTAGAATTGCCTCTGAGAACGTGCTTTGAAGTGAATGAAGTTGAGGACGAGTCCGATTATAGTACTCAAGAAGATATTTTGCGCAAAGGTTCGAGAAGAAGGCTAATTTCACGAAATTCTGTCTCAGCATACGTATTGGCTTCGCTTGCGCGCCTAGGGGATTCTATGCGGCTCCTAAAGGCATATTCATACTCGGTGCTGCTGCTACGGAGCGGTTTGGTTGTTGAAACTATGTTTCTCTAAGAAAGTTGCGTTTCATCTGTTACCAAGAGAAACGTCTATGAAGCTCACGAGCTGCTGTGCGGCAGCCTCTGGCGTATGCTTAAGGGCTCTTTCAGACTTTACTGCTCTGCTGCCGCTTTCAGTGTTTCGTTGCCGCAGCGCTGCCGTCAGTCGGCAGCAGCAAGATTGGATCTGACCTCGCTCAAACTATTTTCAACTAAAGTTCCGCTGAATTGAGTTATCAAGGGCGTTGATCACGAATCTGACATCCGTTTTCAAATTTGCCTGCGAAAACCATGCAAATAGCCAACTAAATAGGTACTAAAAAGTTTTTTGACCAACGTCAGTCCAGTGAACGCCCGCCAACGGGCGCACCTATTGAGCAAATACGCTCATATATTGCGGAAATACGCACACCCATTTTAATGCTCTACATAGGTTTGCTGCGGCAGTGGACTCTGAAGGGGCTCTAACGCTTGCTGCGCTTGCTCCGCTGCTCTGCGGTTAAGTATGAATGTGCCTTGATACATTCATGGCCGCATTCTCCTCGCATCGTCGGTTTAAACATGATCGCAAAAGGTTCATTCATAGTCAACTGCAAAATGAGGTCCTGAGTGAGCGGCGCGGCCGCTGACAGCAGAGCTCCATCACGTCTGGGATTCGGGTCAACAATAGAAACTGGTCTCTTCCATTTGAGGTAACGGTGGTGCCAGCTTCCGAGCCGCGTGCTCTGCGTCTCTAACCTATACTTGACCACCACTGTTGCTTTGCTGCTGGGTATGGATGGATCTCAAATTTGAACGGCCTTGATCAAAAAGACCTTTTTCGAGTGGACGGGCTTCAGTCAATTTTATGATGGGCGCCTGATGTTAATTGTTGTTGACCGAGGAGCTACGATCTGTTTGGTGACGCTGCTGGTGGTTAAATGACAGCGACCGAGTGAACAAACTGCTGGAGTCATCAATTTTTATTCGAATCCTGCTAGGTTTGTAGTAAATAGCGAGTTTATGCATGCGAGAACTTAGGGAGTAGAAGGGAGGTACGGATGAATAGAGAAGCGAGCGCTAATTGAAGATTGTTTATGTCAAACAGCCCCTCTCTCCCTCCACACCCACGACGTGCTGCTGGCCGAGCCACACACGATACGTCGTCGCCTACGATTCCACATGTTCAGCTTGAAGGATTTTTCGCTTTAATGTTGATATCGAAGTAATATCTCACCATCTGTAATGAAAACTGAGAGGAAGAGCACTTCGGCTTTAACAAGCTCTTTCGCGAAGAAGCCGTTCCGCGTTTTCCTTAGATGGATGATCTTCGAAGTATCGAGAACTCGGTGAAAACCTTTTTTCTGATGCGAGAAATAAATTTGTGATAACGAATTCGGCAATCGATATCCCTTTTTCCCCATCACGGACACCTTGTGCTAATACTACATTCGGTATGTGTCTGGCTTCACCACTCCGAAACTTCAAGCTTCATTTGCTTTTTGCCGGCGCAGATTGTTCAATTTCGCTGTTTGTTCTCTGGCTGGCTTGAACTTCTCTGTTTCAAATCGTAGCCCAACAGTTTGCTGTTCATTGATCACCAGTTGTGTAATCTGTAACACGGTCCTTCTTTGTGTTTCAGTTTTTTTGTTTTTTTAACCACAAATTTAGGAGCAAAGGTATGTATGTCCTGGTGGTAAGCATTGTTCAGCTGTTGTGATTTTTTGGAGATGTGAATTAACTTTTCTGGTTAACTATACCGTCGAATATGCTCGTAAAGTATTATTTCTAGGAACTGGTTGGCGTTGATCAGCCCTCTAAGAACACATGTGTCCCAATTCGAATAATAAAGGCACGATGAACGCGTACATATTTGGGCTATACAATAAGATGCTTGACCAACTGCTTTCCAAGTCTATGCTACTTAGCTTGCCAGACAAGTCTGGTACTAATTGAACCCGTAGGGGACGAAGGCTTGGTAAGCCTGGGTGAGATTTTAGTGTGATAGGCTTAAAGTAGGATTAGCTGTTCCTTTTGGGTGCAATGGTTGATTTTATTCTGGCTAATCCTATTTTGATTATTTTGAGATTCAGGTCAATCATTTTTGTGGATTGTACTAGTTTACTATGCTGTAGTCAGAGTGAAGACTCAGGCCATGCGCTAGGGTAAACGAGTTCGTCTACTCGAACAAACCGGTGCTATTGTAGACGGCGTAGCACTCACCAAACACTCCAAACGGCTGACGCATACCGGGCTGGACAACAGAATACGCCTTTACCTGGACGCGGCGTTTATCTGTTCAACTATGTTTACATAGTTCTGCGTTCATTTATCTATTAACTTGTTTACGAATCCTAAGTAGTAGCGGGGACGATTCTCGGTGACAGCGTCTTCGGTCATGGTTACGAATCAACAGTAGGTGACCAAATTTAGTTTTCAAACTGAATCTAAACATTCCTTTAGCGATTTTGGACAGTTTTTTGATGATTGGCTCTATTTAGTTGTCTGGAGATACACATTTTTCAACACTAATAAGTTCACCTTTGATGATGCCCCTACTTCGAGAGAATAGAGTTTTGAGAGGTCTGCGCTCTTGGTAAAACCTAATTTATTTATACAAAACGCATTTTCATTAGTATTTTCTCATGTTGCTTCGTGTTGCCTCGGATCTGTGGGTTTAATATTTTCCTGTTGTGATCGTTGACTTCTGCACTATACATATATGTATAATACATATGTTTATATCGTAGTACACTTCGAATCGAAAAGTTTCAAAAAATCAGAATTTCTGAAGCAAAATCTACTCTTGCCAAATTTGTTGAACGTTGTGTCGTGCTTTCCTGTGCAAATAGAACTGAATTCTCTCCATTTTCACACCACCTTGTCATGTGACTGTATAAGTGAAATTTTCTGGAGCAAATTATCGGTAGCGTTCTAAAACTTGTTTGTCGAATTCAGCAAAAGTCGCTCAAAGTGATAGTGGTCTTTTTGAATACCCTGACCGTTTGCTACCTCACTACGTACTTCAATCGCGGAATTTCTTCAGGAACTGATCTTTGTACCGCTGTAGGGGCTCAATAATCGGCGTTTCGAGACGAGTTGAGTGAATATTCTCGTGTTTTGCTCAGTCGTGTCTATTCCGTTGCTTTGCTAACAACTACACCTTTGTTCCGTATCGACGAAGCAGAATATATTCCTATACGAAATCAATTAGCCAGCTATTCATTGCTTTGTGGATGTTGACAGTTCGATGGTTCTTGCAACTCACAGAATTTTGTTTGTCGATAAGGCATCAAGCCTTTCAACGGGCTTTATCGTCAGTTTTTCATAATTATGATCTCGTTGTGGTGACAAGAGCGGGAAGACCCTTCATTCTGAGTATTATCTCTTGAGAATGCAAATGTTAGTGTGTCCCATGAATAACTGGTCTATTTCTACTCAGACTGTTTTACTTCGTATAACTTTCTAAAACATGATCCAAACAATACTTTCTCTTGGTACAGCAAAGTAGTAGGATGACCCATCCCAATGATGGCTCATCTATTTGCACCACTGTTCTCGTTTTAGCAATTTCTTAAAGTTAAAGCAAAAATCGACGTGTCGCAATCTGCTTCTTCATCAATTCCTTGCTGGACTGCAGCTCGCCTCTTCTTATGAATCTATCATTGTTTTTTAGAGCTGGACACCTAATACAAGTCAAGTATAAAAGTTTGGTCTGATGGCTTTAGGAAAGCAATGTTCATCATCACGATTAGGAAGGCTGTCCAAGGCCGATGGGTCCGAATGAACGCGGTGTGTTTGCGACCGTTAGGAGGTAATTTGCTAGGGATGTAAAGGCGATGTTGAAGGTTACCAGAGTTCCACGAAGCACTGCTCATCGCTCCCTGAAAAAAGCGAAGAAGAGCAATGTTGCTAGGATGAATCGCGCAATGTGCTGATCGCCTCGTGGAGCTGCAGCCTGGTCACCTGCCAGAGTCATCTCCACTGCTCGAGAGTGACTCCGTTGCTGAACACAGTTGTGACAGAGGACCAGAGGTGCTGCATTTACCGTAACACTTCACATGTGTACCTGTGATTACCAAAGCACACAAGGCCAAAACGGGACCTGAAGCCGACCGCACGACTAGGGAGATTTGCCTTTCTATTCGGTTTTAAAGAAGCGAAGTTGTGCACTGCCCGCTTCCAGCAGATGCGATTGCAGTAGGTTTGCCCATTGAAGATATGCCATAGCAAAAAAAGATCGCGGAGATCGATGATGATGAAGTCCGTCGAAACTGGTATGCATCCTGCATATTGAACACATATTAGCACTTGATACTGGGCAGTATTCAGAAGCCTCGCATGTTTCGAAGAACAAAAAACGCTCGCCACGTCACGCAGTTCGGATTCCATTCTTCAAAAAAATAAATCGGCGGCGAGTCAGCTTTTTCCTGAGAAATGTTGTTTATACATATGGTGGAAATGTCGATTGATCACGCCCGATCGCCGTAGTGATTGAATCACTTTTCGCAAAAGTGTCGTTTTAGGCATATCTATGAAGCACCCTTGTACCATGAAATGGTCTCATCATTTCTGGAGGCTAGTGCACGATTGTCCATGAGGATATTTTAATATTTTGGCAAGGAGCCCCTCTACACACGTGCCAAGCTAATTCAGACTGATGAAATTTTATTCATTTTCCATTAAATGAGGGCAGCCAAATTATAGCGCCACATACAGTAACGTCAGCAAACATATGATAGGCAAACGTGAAATGAAAGATGAAAACTGTTTTTCCGCCGCTTTGCCGTAACTCCGTGGAGTCATTTTTATCGATAGGAAGCGGTCATCTAACATTTCTTCTCTTTGGATAGATAACGATCATCTGATTCCATACGTATGTGGGTTTTTATCCAGTAAGAAGAATTTTAAGGAAAGTCGAGAACAAACGACCCTCCTCTTTTCCGTTCTCTACAGGAAATTCCGAGTGAATAAGAAGTCTTTTGAGTCGATTCATGTGCGTCTAGAAAAAAATAGTTTGATTTTCTAAACTTTCCAACGAGTTGAATCACAAAATACTGAATAAATCTTTCCCACTTGTTTTTGTTACGACGAATACTTTGTACGTGATTTTGGAGCACTCCGTACTACTTCTAGCAAGACAAACTTTAAATTACAGTGGGTGACGTGGAATATGAAACTCTTACCCGTTCGAAATGGCTAAATATGAGGCTGCTTAAACACAGATCAGCGATTCTCTGAGTAACATCTGGTCTCGTTTATATTTTCGCTGTTCGTCTCACCGCCGTCATTTCCAGTGAAATTACCACCGTCTAAAGAACGCGGCCTTTGAGTGTGCATTGTACTGTGTAGGAGTGTGGGATGAAGGGGACTTTGGAATTCAAATTTTCCAGTGTTTGCATCTCACCGTCGTGTTCCAAACGACTTCTCCTAAACATTACCCCAGAAAAATATAACATAAACCTCACACATCTGGTTTAGATTATCGTACTGTCCCTGTACGTCAGCGAGCCACGCCGTCCATCGTCCTCGTCAGGGAATCGGCAACGTATTGCACCTGGAGCACAAACTGCTAGTTATTCTCTAATTACAGTGGGCCAGAACCTTTTGCGGTATTCCCTGTAATTGGCTAACAAGTTTGAGGGCCAATACAACAAACGCTGGCAAAAGATCGGGCTTCTTTTGCGTGGAAACGTGTGTTTTCAACTGTTAGGTTGAGTCAAACTAATCGGACATTTGCTAGATTTCGGTCTCTAGATCGAATTCGCCGCCGTACCGTTCGATAGAGCAAGAAAAGCCTTATAAATGTTCCATTGCATTCAATTTGGTAAAGTTGGTAACTGTAGTAGTGGCTCCGGAAATCATTCCGTCCGAATCGCATATTTGCAACGTTCTGTTTTTCCTCCCCCCATCGGGCCACAAAAAATCTTCATTAATGTTAACAGTTCAGAAGCAATTTTTCGAAGTGTTAAAGGAGGGCCTCAAGCAAAGGAATACTTGAAGGCCGATTTATACTTTTGCTGCGAGCAGTTTACGATGAACGAGGTGTTGCGCAGTTTGTACCGATTTCTTCACTACCGCTGATCGGCAGTAGGGTAAGAGGGTGAATGCTGTTGAACAAAAGTGAGTTATTCTTGTTGAATTGAACTTGGCTGCTCTGAGTCATGACGCCGTCTGTTCCGCCGGTTCAAAGACCACATAATCCACCGCGCCAGACAGATCAAGTTGAGTTGTCTGGGAATTTTCGTTAAATCATCAACGCTCTGTGGAACTTCAATATCTGCCATTATTTTCTATTTAGATCTCCCTGTGAACTGTTGTGTTGGCCAGCTAAGAATGTTTGATCATCTCCTCTCAACTATTTCGTGGCAGTGACTGTATCTTACTCTGAGAAGCATCCCAAGTAGCCCTGGAGTGAGTAAATGATCCCGAAAACACGACAAAAGGAGAGATTTTGATCAGATTTGTTTATATCCAAACATATGCACTCAACACTGAGCCTCCTTAAAGGAGTTCCTTAAAGAGGTGAGCTATAATATCTGTATTGATGAATATATAAGTCTGTAAAATTTCTTCTGTTCGATTTCGAATAAGTTTGATTTTTTGTCTCGCCCTTGTCTTTCTGATCATTCGCTGTGCTCAATACCACTATCGAACCACTTCGAATTTCATCTCTTCCATTCTCTGTCCCTGATCTCTTCCTACCAGTCACCCCCCCCCTCTCCCATTTTTTTCTGCGAACATTTTTATTCGATTGATTTCAATCCATGCACACTATTCATTCCGCTTCACCATCTCTTCATATGTTTGACACAAGATTTTTCGCCTCCGTTTTGTGCTTTGAAGAACTGTTAATATTTCAGATGCCCTCATTCATCGAATTCATCAGATATTTATGTTTTCGCTTTTGTTTTCTGTTTTGTTTTCGAATATTGTCTGCGCTGTACTTCTCTATCTCACTCAAATTTGTCATCTGTTGCTTTTCTTCTGTTCAACGTGATACTCAATCGGCTTTGCTCGAATGTCTCATCAGCTGCTTCTCTTCTGTTCAACGTAGTACTCGATCGACTATCTTCCTATAAGGTTGGAGAGATATGAATGCAACTTTCATAGCAACCCTGTTCTTGAAAATACTGATATGAAAGTGATATTGTCAGCATTTGGTTAGTACTTTGTTAGACTGTGAAACCCAAATTTCGTTTGCTTTCGTTTGGTGCTTTTTGTACTGTTCGAAAGTGAGCCCATTTTATAAAACGCGCCAAGAATACAGCGTAACCACTTATAGTTCAAACTACTGCTTGCAGAAGACAAAACGATAATATATCAAATGGATTAAATTGGGACGGAAAATTGGAGAACCAAAACATCAGAAAATAAAGAATAAATAAAGAAGGTAAGATGGAAAGACGTAACCCAAGCCTATTGGAAAATCACTTCAGAAGGATTTGGGGCAGAATGTATGTCCTCCTAAGCAACAAGTCAAACCCATCTAAACGCCATCGGCAAAAGGATTTGGTTACGTAAATGATTACCCCAACAGCTCATGGACTCAGTGAAGATCCGAAGTATAGAGTGCGCAAAAATTACCCGGAATAAAGAATCACATTGTAACATCAACAAAAATGTAGATCTGACAATGAAATTCAACATACAGTTTCCCTATTCCCTCACTAATAGAAAAGTATGAAATTCGTTCAAAGTGGCCCCCTATCTTACGGACACATGTCCTCAGACGAGTAGCGAACCCATAACTCATGGCATGGAGGCACTCTTCTACAATATTAGGTTAAAAGCTTAGTTCTAAAAGTTGTTATCAATTGCGCCAAACGAATAACTCGTGGCACGCAGATAGTCCTCATCGAAATCATTCCATGTGTTTGTTAACGGTGCTATGAGAGGCAGCAAAGTTGCACATCAGATAGAGCACACTTTTTTCTCAGAAACCTACTGGACTAGAAAATCAGTTTCCCAGAAACGTTGCCGATAGTTTCAGATTTCGTTTTCCTATTACCGCTGTGCAGGCATTCAAGAGCTCAAACCTATAACAGCGTTTGCATGTAGTATAAATGTACAGGGTGTCACAAAAAAAATGTACCTCCTGTTTGAGATGCCATAACTTTGGAGAAAGTGAACCAATCGAAACGAATCATAGCTTGAATGAAAGCTAAGAGAAAAGTAAATTCAGTGGTATGTGTTCGGTGAGGATTGCGCCACGTACTCGACCGAGGCCTCAGATTTTGGTCCTGATTGATAGTGAATGGGTTATATGCTTGCTCTACTTTGGTCGTAAACAGGTGATATCGATGCTATGGGTTACTCCTGAGGTAGTGAACTTATCCACTTGCCGCAGTTTTTGGTTAGGCACGGAACAACACCAATATCGATCAATAATTGTAACCACTGTTTGATAAGCTAAAACTCTTCCAACCGTGATGCAATCATAAGAAAAGAAGTTAGAGGGATGTAAAATGTATGAACCATGAAGATTGCGCCATGCACTTGCCCGAATCGTCGGATTGTAGACCTAATTGAAAGTTCGCGGATAACGTGCTTGCTCCACTTCGGTCGCTAGGAGGGGATATCGCTGATACGCGTTTCTCGTGATGCAGTAAACATAAAAATTTCAAGACATAACAAGTTTAACATGCACTTTGAGATGCACTTGCACAAAACGACAATGTTTTTTATTCAGATCAAAATGAACACTTAGTGATTGATAGTGATGCTAATCCGTCTCTAACCAAAAGCTGAGTTGTTGTATTCGCTGCCCAAGAGTAGCGCAATGATATGACCTGTTTGCGACCAAAGTAGAATAAGCATGTTATCCGTGAACTTTCAATCAGGTCTAGAATCCGACGATTCGGACAGATGCATGGCGCAATCTTAATGGTTTATACATTTTACAGCCCTGTGAATTCTTTTCCCATGATTACATCACGGTTGGAAGAGTTTTAGCTTCTCAAACAGTGGCTACAATTATTGATCGATATTGAGGTTGTTCCATGCTTAACCAAAAACTGCGGCAAGTATATAGGTTTACTGCCTCAGAAGTAATTCATAGCGGCGATATCACCTGTTTGCGACCAAAGAAGAGCATGCATATAACCCATGCACTATCAATCAGGTACAAAATCTGAGGCCTCGGTCGAGTACATGGCGCAATCTTCACCGAACACATACCAGAGAATTTGCTTTTTTCTTAGCTTTCATTTAAGCTATGACACGTTTCGATTGGCTCACTTTCGCCAAAGTTATGGCATTTCAAACAGGAGGTACATTTTTTTGAGACACCCTGTATAACATATTCCAATATGAAGCTCAGAATCCAGTTCTGCCAGTAGTTGTGGCCCGTGATGTATTTTTCCGGGTAATTTTTGCGCACCCTGTAGAATAACTATTGCAAAGTTGCACAGGTAGAGCACACTTTTTTCTCAAAAACCTACTAGACTAGAAAATTAGTTTGCTCAGAAACATTAAAGAAAATTGAGGTAAAATTAGCAGTACGACCAGAAAGGTGTAGACTGATGATGGCCGATAGTTTCAGATTTCGTTTTGCTATTACCGCTGTGCAAGCATCCAAGAACTCAAACTTGGATGGCGTTTGCGAAACCCGTAGAGCTCGTCCGTGATGAATATTGTTTTATAACCGCTGCTCTATTTCAGTTTTACCTTTCCCCTCTATAATTCTCGATCTTGCTGAAATATGTTTGAAAGTGCTTAAGAAACTCGAAACTGCATTCCGATTCCTTCGATTTAATACGACGCGATATCTGTTCGGAGAACAATAGTGAATCACCACCGGTACTTGTCGCCAAAATGTCATGGAATAGAGTTGATTCGTTTCTGAATTGTGATCTGCACAAAAATGGATTGACAGTCTCGTTCATACTCCAACTTAATAGTTCTCATTCCTCCGCTGTTGTCCAATGTTGTTTTCCGTTGTGTTTTGTTATCCGTACTCATTTTGTGTCCCTTGCCAACGACTGTCGTCGAATTATTACGTTCATTGTTTCTCTGAACGAGTATTGGAAATTCGCAGCTCAGAAACTGAAACAACTGCACACACTAGTGCTCAGGAAGAACTTTTTATTCGTAAATCATTTCAAGGATTAGAGATATTGAGGAGTAATGCTTGTGTCAGAACCAGTTACTTTGTCCAGAACCTGACCATCTATAAAACTTGAACTTATCTGACTTGAAGTTGACTAAGCTACGACCAAGATTAGGGGCGTTGATCCGACCTTTAATACGAGTTCGTTTTATCAGTCTTAGCCTTGGATGTGATCTTTCATAAAGTGCCTTATCTTCATCTCTTTGCGGATGATAAATGGGAAATTTCCTCCTGCTCCAACCGCACAATAATGGTGCAGATGTTCGTCTACCGACGATTTATGTATTTGTTTATTGCACATTAGCGTGCGCAACCAAATTGTAAGCTATCGAAATATGTAGCCAAAGAATTTGAAGTACCTAGTGAAAATAAAGCGAAACCATTAGGTGGAGTCATAACAGCTAAGTGGTCAACTCTAGGTTGATGTAATGCATAAGTATTCTTGTAGAGAGCATCCCAGCCGACACTAGAGCCGTAACTTGCTGAACACCGCAAGGCGACAAGAATAACACCTCTGTGATGGGTACATGACCTCACCAGATAAGTGAAAGTACTGAATGGCACGGGAACGACTGGACTACAACTGTGCATACTCTTGCGGACTGGGTCCCTCTCAGCTTATACCCTTCATTGTCATTCAAAGTGCTTGGAAACTTGGATTAGGAAAGATGTCTAAAGTCGTCAGAAACTGTCGATTAGGAGGCGGACGTCGTCTGGCGATCGCCTCGACCCGATTGCACCAACAAAACCGATCAACCAACTGAACGAGCGAACGAACGGACGAACGAATGAACGGGCAATGCGGCCGCGACCCAGACCAGCTGAGAGACTCGGCCAGCACAGCCCGATCTTGTTCATTGTTTGATGGAGCGTTTTTTCGTCGCCGACACATTTCTCTGTTCAATTTCCGCGCCCTTTGTGTGAGACCGTGTTTTTCGAGTCGATCTACGGCATCTGGTGTTGAGTTTTTGCAGTCTCAGAACAGCTCTCTGAAAGATTGTGACTAATCACTTCGTACAATGGGAAAGTGCAGCTGTTGTCTAGAATATTATCCGCGGAATTCTAGTCCGCTGCTGTCGACCTCACAGCTATGCAACAATAATGCGCTTTGCTGCGAATATGCAACAACAACGCGCTTTGCTTCTCTAAATGTTACCCAAACTTTGCTGTTGATTTTTGTTTCAGTTCTGGTTGTCATTGCTTCCACGCTTTCCTAATCTTACATAGCGCCTTGCTGCTGACATCCACACGGTCGAGCGTTCGATCCTCGCCCAGGCTTCAAAGCCTTCCGTCCCTTTGGATTCAGTTAAATTGGTACCAGACTTGTTTGGAAAAGTAATGTTACTGATTTGATATAGCGGCTGTCCCCTGTAAGTCATAGTGTAGGTCTAATGTGCATTCACCATGCCTCTACGATTCTAAATGGAAAACTGTGCGTGGCGCGTACTTTGAGGACTAATCAAATCCGTTCCCTTTATGCTTTTCCTTACGTTACGTTACGCCTTCTTCTGGCGAATTTCAGCCTTGGAGCTTTCTCCGCAATTTGTGTATTTGTGAATGTGAAAGCGCTATTCGTTTTTTGAACAATTCTCCTTACCCTTGCACCTGTTGTACTCCATGATCTAGTTATCAACGTTTTTTTCCAAGCTACGATCACAGATAAACGACCTTCCGAACCTTACCACTGGAGTGTACAAAGACGTGCTGCCTCACTAAGATGATTGGTAAGGTAAAAAGAAAGGGAACGTCCGAATTTTCTTATCAAATTTGGCTTCAGCGCGTCTCTGTCGCCGTTTTGGTAAATAACATATCCCCAACAGGAACTCGAAGACAAGAGTTTTCCAACTTCGAGAACCAGTATTACAGTGTTTCTGAAGAATATTTCTAGTTTTGTTGTTTAAAATTACTCCGATCCCCTTCTCTCCTCTTTTCAACTTTATTCCTCTGTCCGGCGACCATAGCACTTCTGTTCGCCTTCATCTGACCTTGTCATGAACATGGTCGCGATTCTGCTTTTGTTGTACAATTTTGAGACAACAGAGCGGCAGGTTTTTCCGAAGACACGGTGACCATAACTTGACCGCTCTTCCAGTCTAATAGATTCTGAGAAGTCGGAGAACTAAGGAAGCACTCACTCACTCATTGAAGGCTGAATTCCTTTGCATGCACGGAGACTTGCTCCAACATGATTCATCCTCTATCGACGACGATTGTAAAATTCTTAGGTGCTTCATCACATATATTATCATGTAGAATATTAACCTCGTCGTTCGATATCTGTTGAACCGGTATTCTAGCTCTTTTTGCGTACAAAATTCATTAATATATTATTGTTATTTAGCTACAGCTACTCCTTTATGTTGGTTATTCTTTGAAGGACCGGCTGTCGAATCTAGGTTACGTTGCACTGACGGTACACGATGCTGGCTAAGAGAACTGGTTTCGTCGTCCCATTTCGAACATCCGAACAATCGAAGATAGTGGTGCAGTCGTCGTCGTGATATTGCTGGTTTCATTAATGATTACAAGCTACTGTTGACCTGTTCTAAATGGGATTAATTCTGGACGTTCTTCGGCAGAGCATTTGCCGAAAAAATGTCGTCCGTCCGACCAGCACGCCTCCCGCTTTGAGGTGATTGGAAAATTGAATAATCTAATTATTTGGCTAACATTCAGGATTGAAATCGGAAAAACGCTGTAATTTGTCCGCTCGCTCATGTTAACCGTTTCATTAAAGTGCTAAAAATGGCAGAGCGATTCATCTGTAGGATTTCGATTCGAATCGAATTAACTATCTTTAGAGAGGATTGTGGTTCAGGATGAATTACTGCATCGAAGTGTTCTTATTATGGCTCATTTTGTGGTAGAATTTTAGAATCTGTAGGATCATCGTCTTTCATAGAAGAATGCCTAACCCGTAGCACAATTTGTTAAATCTAAAATAATAACAACCCATATGCACCAGCGCTTGTGTAAATGTGACCAATAATTGTTTTTTAACATCAGGTCTTCAATGGAATCGGTTTCCGGAAGTACGAATTAAGGTAAATGAGTAAGGCGATCGTCGTTAATCATCCCGCCAAGAACGCGCCATGCCTTCGCCTTCCAATCAGGATCGTGGAAAGTACTGGAGGCGTATTCTGCATACGTAACCTTACCGTTATGGGTCCTACCAATGTACAAGTCAGCGACTTCATCTTGGTAGCCAGTGGGACCTTTCGTTCGACATCCGAGGAAGAAGTAGGCTTTATTGGTCGTTCAATCTTTCGAGCAAGTGCTGTGCCTTTTGCAGGCCGCTCGGCCTAAAGAGTGACAAACAGGAGACTAATAGTTTCGGCCACTTTTTTCGAAAACGCAAACTCAGCTCACAAAAATAATTGATATTTGATTGCACACTTGTCCTTGTCCGATCGGTAATTCCCACAAGGAATCTCGCCACCAAACTGATTACTGTATGGTCTCCATGTTATCCCAATCCCCAAACGGATGGAAAACGCGCCCTGGAGACGGATATCAATGTTTCTAAGCCCTACATTGTGCTTCTTTGTGCGGTATTCGGAGCTGTAACGATTTTTGCCAAAAATTGTTTAGTGAAACGATTTTTCGACAATTACTGTCAGCACATGCTTACGGTTGTCGTTTAATCGCGTCGTCGACAAGGTCAACGATGGGAATGTTCGTGTTTGCCTATAAATGTGAAGATGTTTGTATGTGTGGGTATGTGCTCGTGAACATAGATAGACGTTCATCGTATGACCGCAAATGAGCGAATGCGACGCTGTCAAACGCTCTAAAAGACCGGTCAGTAGAGTAGCGATGTCTAGTCGACCGCACACCAACACATGACCATATAATTCGATCGCGATTCGAAGGTCGAAATGCAGCAACAAATCTTAGCGTATCCGGCTTCGGTTTATACCTTTTCTCAAGAAAAACTAAATGAGAAGAAAAACTAAGTGATAGATTTCATTCACCATGTGGATTGGCGGGTGCAGCTGTTCCACAGAAACCTGCTTTAATTAGGTTTTCGGTGTGAAAAATTCGAAAGTACACATATTAGAGCAATTTGACATTTTTTACGGAATCTGGTAGATACGTCAACCATGCATCTAGAGTTCATGGCAAAGTTCAATTCTCACACTCGGCAGCAGAGCAGGTTATGTATATCGGAGTGTCGCAGAGGGCGCAGCGCAGGACCAAATGTCACCGGTAAAGTTGCGATAATTCTGCAAAAAAAAAAACGGAAATCGTAGAAACGTTTTGGCGGTGATTTTTCTGAATTCGGTCGTGATTATGGACCCTACGGAAACGAAGGGGCGAGTAACTGAGGGTAGAGCAAATCATGGCTTCCGCTGCCACGTCACTGAGCTGCAACGCCTTTTCGCAGCCAGGTATGAATGGCCTTTTATACACAATTTGCAAAAATTGAACCTCTGCAGCACTGTTGAAGGAACTTCGGCCTGTATGGCCAGAGACAACTTCTGACGTCTTCCGTCCATTGAAATATAATTCTTTTCACGGAATACGGCTGGAATTTAAGTCGTCAAAAAACTATTCATTCAAAGGTGGGACTGACAAGCGAGGTTTTTCGAGTACGTGAGAAGAAAAAGTTCGAGTTTGAATTTCGGTCAGCCCAAAAACCGTTGTGAATTCACTTTTCATCAGCAGAAAATATTAGTCACCTGCTTGGCATTTTTTTTACGCCGGGCGATCTTCATCAGTGTTTACGAAGGCGAGATGCAGCCTCAGCACACGTTGATCAACAAGTGGACGCAGAGCACCGGGTTTCGGCTATTTACGCCGCTCGCTGGTCTGTTCTCAGTGCATTTCTTCACGTAGCTTAGAGCAGAATAACAAGTGCTTTATCTCGCTGGTTTTATAGTTATCGGCCGATCGGTCGGTTTCGTGGCGAAGAACATCAATTTCCTGTGCGTCGAACTCGACGCGGTAAACAGCTGGGGATGACTCGTGGTCGTCGGTCGGTCGTCTCGTCAGAGTTCGCTGAGACGAACGGGGATGGCTGACGTTCAGCTGCTGGTCGTTTTTCGTTCAACATGCACTTTGGCTGAACTCCGTTCGTGCTGCTGGTACGACGAGCACGACCTTTCCCTACGAAATATGCCCCCGTCTTCTGATCGACCGCACCAGACTCGTCACATCGTCACCCCGATTAACAGCTTCGTTTTTGGTCTTGCATCGTTAACTTTCTGATAGACAGCTGGCCGTTAATGCTGAGCCATCAACCGTTTCGCTTCATTGAAACCGTTAGTTGTCGAGAAAAGTAGTTACCTTTTAGTAAACCTACACGTTCATTAATTTTTGTTACTTACCACAACACACCATTCAGTGATGAAAACTGTCATTTGACCGCGTATTTATCGCGGTTAAAATGATATCGCCATTTTTAGTTCTTCAAGTTTTCTCTTCCTAAGACCTCGACATGGTCGTACAATTGTTTTGTGTTTTTTGCAGTAGGTACGCATTTAATTTATTAGTCTGCAGTTTCGATTTATGACCAACCTACAGACCTCGCTCGCCACAAAAGCACAAATCAGTTTTACTATTTGTGTTACTATTATTTTTGTTTTATTATCATTTTTATGCAAATTTTCATGCATGCAAATTTCATACACATGACTGTAATCCATAAGCAACAATGAAATATTATAGAACAATTGAACTACAGAAGACACTTCTTCACCGAGAATTGGCAGCAGTATACGGGCGACTTTCAAGGAGCTTTCCAACAACTCCTAAATATTCTATAAGATAGAAATCTTGGTGTTCTTGGATCCGGCATTCAAGGTTGCAGTTTCCCTCTCGAAGTGTAAAAGAGCGGAACTAACAAAAATAGAATCTGGTCCAAGTCATTCCTATAGGAATTTTGGTTAACTTTTCAATAATGTTTTTCTATAAATAATAACAACTGACTTACCTAGTTATTCTTATCGTGTGTAGGCTGAGATTCAAACAGAATAAAAATATGTACTACGAATTCAAAATACAACAATATTAGTCCTCCTATGGCATTATGTTCATCATAATCAGAATAGCCCTTTTTCATGGGGAATGAAGGCATGAAAGACTAATAATGCTTGCTGCGGCAACGCCATTCAGTTTCGAGATATTGGAGCACAGATTGTAATTTTAATGTGTGCCGTTTCCTATACCCGTAACCGATTAAACTGGGCATCAGGCAATCGTGTTTCCCAAAGATAGCCCGCAAATGCCCGGTGTGTTATTATTTGTTGAAAATTGTGCAACAAAAGGAAGGCAATATCTCAGTTTTTCGTCTCCACAGAACGTCAATGCGGCCGCTATTTTGAGTCCATTGCCTTCAGATCGATTCCTCAAAAACGAATATTTATTTCACAAATTGGCGTGGTCTGTCGTTGTAGGAGTCGCTTCGGTAAATCGCACATTCTTGTTTGCTGTAGCCGCACCAGGTGTCATATTCCCCACATGTTCCTTTAATAACTTCCTGTAATAGGTTTATTTATAGAAATCATTTACTGTGCAAAATGAATACGAAGAAATGGCTGATTCAAGGTTCCAGTCGTTTTCTTTGTTTGATTTTGTAGTAGTCACTTAATTTTTCCAACTATGTATTCTCAACCATATGCCAGCCGATAGAGTAACCGCGATGCCGATTATGGTAGCTGCCTCATTTTTATTTATTTTTATTTTTATGTCTCGAGTCACTCTTATGAATATTGTTTTATTTTCCGCCTTTTAGGGGTTTCTGTAATAATGGCAATGTTTTTCTTCTCACATCTTTTTTCTATAGGATGCTCCTCTTCAGACCTCGTTTTCACCCATGTCTGTGATCAGAATTGTGTTCGTCAATCACTTTCAAGACTTAGCAAATCTTAAAAGACATTTCGACTATCTCGAAGTCTTGTTATGAATTGTACTCTTCAGAAATCTTTCATTGAGGGCAGAATTTCTTCCAATCAATCGCATCTCTTCCTAATTCGGTTTATTTGGATATCGAAAGGCTCATTATTCTAGAATTCATCTCCATAAACACCATCAGCCGTAACAGAAAAGTTATCTGATTTATTCTAACGTGAAATTCTATTTTTATTACCGCTTTTTGTAATCTGATAATACCCTCTCTGTATGGTTACTCCTATATTATGAGTATGGAGAATGCCACAACGCATTATTGAAGAAGATTAGCAGGACTTTGAAGAAACATGAGCTGGAATAATTAGCCGTTGACTTCTCAGTTTCCCTTTGCACGAATTGTCGCACGTGCCCCTTTAAACTGGTACGTACTCGGCAGCGGCTCAGGGAGGAGATCTAAAAGTATAAAATCTAAATGTACCTTAGCAGCAGTACAAGTAATTGCGAAAAAGGAGAGGATAGAGCTGATTTGAAGCAGGGCAAAGCAGAGGAAATATGAATAAACATTTTTCCTAGAGACAAGTTCGTGGCATACTAATGGTACTTTCTGCCTGCCCGACTGCTGAATGTCGTGTTGTATAAATTAAAATTGTAGATGTTGTAACAAACACCATCACTGTACCATCTATGATACCTATAGTATCGGTTTAATAGTATTATGAAAACCGTACAATCCCTTGGTGATTGCTGCCATACGAATGCATGTAGTGGCAGTTCGAGGTTGTGTGAGGTTTGCGTTTCGTTGCATTTGGGTCATTCGACAACATTCGTCCATGTTGAGTGATTCCACAACACGAAAGGCAATAATCTTTGACTGCGCATACGAGCCTTACAATTGACGTCAACAATGGCGATTCCAATCTAGGTCACCTACCGCATCGCAAAAAATTTTACTTGTTGTCAGATCGAGAACTGTCTTTATTGCATAAATTTTCTCGAGAAAGCAGAATGATATGCTAGTGCTGTATAAAATCATTTGTAGTTCGACAGGATGTGAAACCAATGAATTATACAAGTGGAGAACGTCTCCGATACGAGGAGGTGCTTCACAGTTATGCCGAAGGCAAAAAAAGTTATTTTTTGTGAATAGACCAGAGTGCTCCCCTTAGTATTCGTACCTTTGAAGAACAGCTGGGTAACTACTTAGATGATAATAGCTAACTCCAAATTTGTGCTCGTTTGTTCTTTCCTAGAGTTGCAAACTAGCTAGTTTTTCTGGTTATTTCTCAATTTTACGTATGGATCTCACCCTCCCCATGCCTCTAATAAACAGGTTTGACTTCGGGTCCATCTGAGCTTTTATTTTTCTGTTTTATTTTTAACGAGTTTTAAGCTCCAATGTTCATGTCTGCTATGTTTGGTTTCGTGATGCGAGAGCTCTTATATGAATGCTTAACATTCACATCATAAATATACATTTTATCTAAACATAGATCTGGATGTCGCTATTCGCCTACGTGGGTGCTACTCCGGATGATATGATTCTACGACCACTAACGAGTTACACAAGTCCGTTTATACCGAGCGGCCTTCGTCTGTCATTGGTCGCCGTCGCAGCGTCTTTTTCGCGTCGGTTTTTTTTTCGTGTCGCTGATTGAGGACTAATGTTTCTCGCATACCAGTTCGTGCTGATGCTATTTGCATGTCGTCTCTGTACCGGTTGTGTTATACAAGCAAAAAGTGAAACGAAAAAAAAACTTGGCCAATGACCGAACGCGACATCGCACACTCTTTTTTCTATAGTTGCCGCGCACGTGCTGCTGTCAGCCGCGCGTGCGAATGCGGTCGCGCGCACGCGTGCGGAGTACAAAATCGCTTCGATAGATGAGAGGCGTTCTTCGATGTTATCGCTCATAACGATGTCGCGCGATAATCGCCTTTTCGCAATGGCCACCGCTCGCTACAGCACTCTTCTGATCGTTGTCATCGTCGTTGAGGTCACGAAGGGGTCTTACAAATGAGGTCAGTAAGCCTCAATGATGAAATGAAGGTCTATACGATCCTATGAAGTGTCGAAAGATCCTTTGGGTAACAAATTTTGATTAATTTCGTTTGACCAAGTGCAAATGGGTGATATAAACGGCAAAAACCGTGTTGCAATGCGGCCCTGGGGGAATCGTCTAATTTGTGGCCTGCTATCTCTAGTGGTAGCAGGCCGGATTTACAGTCGAATATTAGGAATCTCGACTTCTGTATCAGCGCTTTTCTGCTTTCGATACTTTTATACATCATCATCTCGTTTGCAATATTGTCTTAACTGTTTGCCTGGACTATATTTGAGAGGAATGTGGTCAGCGTTGGACTCATAAAGTTTAAGGTTTACTGATATTGATAAGTGTAACCAGTACTCAAGTTAGTGCACCCGAAATGAAATGCAGAAACATGTAAAGTTAACGGTCAAGACCTAATTTGACGTCCTAGAAAAAGTTTGAAAAAACTCATCGATCATAGCCTCACGAACATTCACGTCTGTCGCTCAAGTTAGACTAAGCATCATTTTCATTTTTTTTTCAACAAAATCGTCGCTTTACCGCCGATGAGTTTTTTTACGGTTTTGGACCATGCACTAGCTCTTATCAAAAAAATAATCACTTTCCAACATTGCCACAGTTGATATCAAATTTTTCTGGCTATTAGAATGATTAAAACAATTACAATACATGTTGCACTCTAGCGGTCAGTGAAGATTTGTCCACCAACCTTCGCCAAAATTTTCTTATGGGAAGATTCGTGTTCCTTCATGAATTCTATTCTAGTGTGGTTCTGAGGGAAATGAAGCTCAACGGAAAATAGATCTTTTGCTCACTAATTCACTCATTTTGATTGTGTTGAGAGACACAAATAACTCATTTGTTTATTCACTACCCTCATAGGTGTACTAATTTGAGACGGTTAGCAGAATAATAGTTCTCGAAGCACAATTAATGCAAAAGTGAACTTCAAACGTCATTTTGCAAGACTACTAAAAAATCCCGAATATCATACCAGTTCAACTGTGTGGATATGTACAACATTTATTTTCCCGATGATTCATTTCGGGACTGCTCATTCACAACTTGTTCGTTCACACAGAAACCTCAGAGTATGTTCCATCAGATGACTGGTTTCCAGTTCCTGTTCGGTGTTATCGGAGGTGGCAGGTCGGAGAGGTGTTCGTTGCTGATCGGCCTGTGCTCTGCTGACCAATGCCAATCATTTCTGGCCACACATAGGCACAGCTGTCAGCCGTGTGTTATCACTAATCGCCAAACGTCACTCCATCAGCCAACGCCCTGTTGACGTGCATAGCCGTGCATATGAATAAATAAATAAATACATCTATACATGTAAATAATCTATTCCAACATTACATTTCGCTTTCTAAGAATCGGCGAATATTAGACTCTATGTAAAATTTACTCTTTCACACATGCGTATATATTACGGTGAAAAAAATTCCTGTCGCTTTTTTCTACTCTCTCACCATATTTTGTTTTCCTTGAAATGGCAAATCATTGGGTCCTAATGCAAAGTCGATATTATTCACTTATTTGAGTGTATCCATGTATGCATTGAACCGTTAGGGCCACACCATAATTATTCGTTGTTGGGCTAAAAAACCAAAACTTTCTGCTTGCGTAGTTTAACAGGTTCTAAAAGAACATTTTCACCGTCATCTTCACCTATCATTATTGTTCTGTGATGGCGTTTAAGCTTTGTTCCCAGAACTTCCATAAGAACACAATAATCGATGATTTTTCGGGACTTTTCCAGCCCTTAAAAGGGTGAGCTTTATTACTATTTTTTGCTGGAAGAACTTCGAAATAATATAGAAAACTTCAGTAATATACATCTCCATTCGGTGGAACACTAGCCTTTCAAAATAGCACTGCAAAAGCGACAGGGCTTCTAGCTCACCTTAATAGTGTATTTTGTCTAAAATATTAAGCTGCGCGAATGCTCCCTCGTGAATTTGCATACTTAGATTTTAAGTTTTTCCCCACATGAAAGATAAAGTACTGCACCTTGCATCTCTTTCTAGTTTTCGTGAAGCACTTTCAAAGACGAGGCGAGATTTCACACTTTTACGAGCTCGTTTAAAACCGTAAAAGTGCGGTTCTACCCAAATGTCAGCCTATCTAGCTACAATAAGATCGCATGTATTAAGCAATTATTTCGCGAACCTATAAACTTTAGCGCTATGTCGAAGATATTTGCTTAGCGTCTCGCAGCTCTTCTTGGGTCTTCTGCACTTGACATATTGGTATTGATCATCCTCATCCTCGCCATTTCTACGTTATTGGTTGAGCCGTACAGCACAATTCAGAAATCTACGTGAATCAATGAAAAGGGGTTTTTTTATCGTCTCTGTGAGTTATAGGTTTCAAGATTATGAATTTGTATGCAAAGCTTGCAGTGGTGTAGTTATCCTTAGCGAGCGAAGAACGCTGTAATAGCGAAAACTATTAATATGAAGACCGAGAGCATTATGTACACAAATTTTTCGGCTCACGTTTCGGACGACATCGTCGATAATATTTATTGTTAACAAATGTATGAGACAGATTCAATCAAAAGTTGTACTAGCTATGCGTAGGAGTACTGTGTGAGTGGGCGTGATCCAAGAGGTACACTCTTAGTCGTCCTGACGACCCTAAGGGAGTGTTACAAGTTTGCAGGGTTAATTTTTGCTAATACAGACGGATCAGCCAAGAAACGCACACTAAAAACATGAATATGGATATCTAAACGTCACAGTAGTGTAATGGAATGTCGACGAAGTTGACGAAAAGTTTGGCCCTGCATTTGAACAACTGAACAATCATTAGTGATTGATAGTCGGTTCCGTTAATTATACACTTTGCAATTGATTGCTGTATTATTGGATATCCAATAACAGCATGACTCTTAAGTGGCGTTCGTCATTGGGCCATATGTAGATCTACTGACATCGTCTGTGGGTTCTACCTTGTCGAGGTGTACCAGCTTGCAGCGGGAAACGGAGAATACATAAGGATAAGGTGCGTCAGGTTTTCGATTGGTTCTCGCGACCATAAGGTCGAAGTGCCCAAGCTCATGGTAATTGGCGCTTTTCATTAACGAGAGGAACGCCCCAACAAGGCTATCCTATGGGAGGAAGAGTGCTAACACAACTTCAGTCTCTTGCCCTTGTCATATCGAGAAGGTTCATGACGCCTTTCATGTGATTGCACTGCACAATCATAGGGGACTTCTCTATTCATGAAATTCTGTCCTGAGCAACTGTGATATACTTTATTCATGCATGATCATGAGGGTATAAGGAGGAGAGGGAGAGGACTCCCATCACAGGAAGAACAGCCGACACACTGACCACAGCCACTTGCAGTGGATTCTTGCCGTGAATCCACGACATTCCCCTGCTGACTGTTGCAACTCGTTATAGTAGGGCTGGATGTATAGAGTGGTAAGAAAGCCTTGAGCCGTTTGACGCCTACTATATCTTGGCTTCCATATTCAGTTCACAGTGCATTTTACTCCCCGATTTTATCACCATTGTTAGTGAGAACCATGATGTCCCTGATTGGCAGGTCAGCCATCTTATACCTGCAGAACTGAGCGGGCTGGAAACCAAAGAAATCGCTGACTGCCCGTATGTCATCACCGACTTCGGTCACCCTTTTCTCAGCTAAAAAGCTACATGGAAGGATGATAATTGGTAACTATAGGAGACAGTATAAAAGTCATATGATGTAATATGTTAGGTTATGGATTCAATTCAGAAGTCGGAAGTTCTGAATCTTTCAAGCAAAGTGGCTCAAGACTTTGTTACCACGCTATACAAACGGTCAAAGACAAACAAATCTCGGGACCACAGGTTACCATCGAAAATGGACTGACATGGTGGACGTAAGAAGTGTTGAAACACGACCAACATGGAGTGGGGTAGATCTCTCAATGTCAGTTGAAATGAATTTCTCCAGGCAAAACTCGACAAACTCGGCATTGTAAAGCTGTTTTTCGTCCTACAGTTTAGCAAATGATACTCAATGTTCACATAATTGACACGTTGTTCGTTGGATGACAGTTCAGGACTACCGCCTCCTTCAGAGCTTGGAAAGAGCATGTCGATTCAACACGATCACGTCTTACCCCTTCTTTGACAGAATGCTTTTCATTGCATGATTTGTCAAGATGGTTGGAGTGCATTATTCCATCTGTGCACAGAACTACTGTCTTTGCTGATACGTGTAGATCTACTGACATCGTATGATACTTGTGTTCTACCTTACCGAGAGCTACCTGTCACAGATTTCTGAATGGCGTTCCTGCTTCACAAAATCATGCCCAGTGCTCAGAGCTTGACATCTACGATCTACTTTCAATAGTGCCGGAAATGGGGCTCCACGTAAATGCCTACAGACTCCACTGAACCACCGTCGTAGCTATCACTAAGGGACCAAAAGCTCTCTAGTCTCTAGCACTCCATACATATTGTTGATGATGGTTGCCGAAATTATACGAACAGAACATCGTGGAGCTTGGTAATCCAAGCTTCTTTCGTAGTAGTAGCGCAGAGTAGCTGGACATCTTTACTCTATAAAATGTAAAGAAACCAGCTTTGCAACGTATCATAGGAGGACAGTGCTAATGGCGACAGCTCAGCTGGCATCGCTTAGGCTACGGCACGGATGGGGGGGTGGGCTCATTTCGGGGCCGGCGCTCATCAAACAATTTCGAGATTTGTGTCGCGCGTATTGGATGGCCGCGTAGCGTCGCCCGCCGTCTCGTCCGACCGCCGCCGCCGCCGCCGCCGCCGCCGCCGCCGACCGACGACGCCTCTGACCGCTACGGGTGGGCGGAGCTTCGTGGTGTGCGGCTATCGATCGACGTCGCCATGCTGCCAGCCTCACAACAATGCTCTTCTCCAGACGCCATCGAATCCTTCCGTACGGTCGATTAGTGCTGCAGCTCATCAGTAATCCTTCTAAATCCTTTAATGCATCGTCTTCATGTGCTGTTACTGCTGCTGTCGTGATATGCGTGATGTGCGTGTAATACGTGTGAGCGGTCAGCTGATGATGAGTGTTCGTGCTTATTTTTTACGTTCGTTCGCGCTCGCTCGATATGCTAAGCTCGTGGGTCGTGCTCGAGTTTTCCCACACGCCTGCTGACGACTCGATTTCGATTCACTGCTTAATTCAATGTCTTTTCAACTCTTTTATAGAAACTAACGAATATATTGCCGCACTGTACGGGTGCACCAAAGCTCGGTCTGTTTCCTTTGCGATCAATTTCCTGTCAAACATTAATGTAATTATTCATTCATTTAAGACCTCGGTCGAGTTCATTCGTGACATACAACACTCAACTCGCGTCAATCATTACAGGAAATACGTTAGGTAAAAGGAAAGACTAGTAAGGTGCCGGCGTTGATCAGTCGCCGAAGGACGAATGCGTATTTGGCCTATTCAGTGATTTGCAGGGACCAGCCGTTGTACCAAACCAGTGTTTTTACCTTCCCAGAAAAGTCTGGTACCAATTTACCTGCTCAGGAGGGGTGGAAAGCTTGGTTGGCCCGGGCGAGGATCGATCGACCGTGCGGGTGTCAGTAGCGCCTCTTACCACAGAACCACACGTCAGGTGCATTGTGTAAAATAAAAAATTATGTAAAATTCATAGCTGACATGCACTGCTGTCCATTAATTCGTATTCTAATTTCAATTCGTCCAATATCCTACACAAATTCCTCGATCGTTTTCTTTTTGGAACGTGATACGAACACTGTTCTTTTCTTCCTAAAGTGTTTCTTTCTCTTTCTAGGGCACTGAAGGCCTCGAAACAATCTACATATAGCTTAATAGAAAATCCTAGGTGATCGTGATTGTACGTTTTGCGTCGCTTGTTTAATTTCATCCATTTTGATGAATAGATGGTTTTGGTTTGCTTTTTAGTCTGTTCGACAAGCATTTTAGCGTACGTCATTTTCAAATACTGTTGTCCTTTTTAAATCCTCCTTTTTAACCCAAAATTTCCCCTTTCTGTATGATGGGATGGATATCGAATTTAATTCCTTTTTGAGATAAATTGCCGTTTTTCTATTGGCTTTGAATTACCGGCCTAATCCGACTGCGAAAAACATGTGTCATTAATCCACGGGATTGTTTGAGCTTTTGCTTCTTATGATGAGTAGTTTCACGTCATCTACAGTACTCCGCAGTCAACAGTCATTGTATATTGAAGTAGTGAAGTATATTTACCATGTGCTTCAAAAGATCTAGAGAATGGCTCAGAATTACGTTCTGTGAACGATATTTTGGATATGCAGTACTTTGGCCTCTATAAAAGCGTGCAGCTTCATCCGGTAGCATGTTTCCTCCCGTTCCCTTGATTTTTCTTCATTTGTCGTTAGCTTTTATTTGTGTTTCTCGTGTAGTCAAATGTAGGTTCGGAATCCGTGAGACCGTAAAATTCTATGATGAGGCGAACTAGCTTTATCGAAAAAATATCCGAGTGTGTCTTTCGAAAGATTGCGGGTATCGTGAAATTGAAGTGAGATTTCGAAATCTCACTTCAACTTCACGATACCCACAATCTTTCGAGAGACCTGAAACGAAGATGAGCTACCTCGTGGCAAAATAACCTGATCGCCATCTTCCTGAGTTATGGTTCGCATTTATTCTGAATCGGGTTGAGTCCGTTTGCTCTCACTGGACCTATACTAACCTCCTATTGTCACTACATAAATGGATGCTATTCAAGTGACCACATATACATACAAGGTGTCTCAAAAAATGTATCCACTGTTTGAAATGCCATAAGTTTGGAGAAAGTGAACTGATCGAAACGAATCGTAGCTTGTATGAAACCTAAGAAAAAAAGAAATTTTTTTGGTATGTGTCTGGTGAGGATCGCTCCGTTTACTCGACCGAGGCCTCGGATTTCGAACCTATTTGATAGTGCATGGGTTATATGCTTGCTCTACTTTGGTCGAGAACAGGTGAAATCGCTGCTACAAATTACTCCTGAGGCAGTAAACATGTCGACTCGCCGCAGCTTTCGGTTATGCACGGAACAACATCAATATCGATCAATAATTGTAACCATTGTTTGAAAAGCTAAAGCTCTTCCAACAGTGATGCTATCATAAGAAAAGAATTTAAAGGAATGTAAAATGTATTAGCCATAAAGATGCACCTGTCCGAATCGTCGGATTCCAGACCTGATTGTAAGGTCACGGATGGCATGCTTGTTCTATGTACTTGTTCGCCAACCTATTTGGTGATATCGCTGATATGCGTTTTTCTTGATGCAGTAATCATAAAAACATCAGAACATAACACGTTTAACATGCACTTCAAGATGCGCTTGCACAATACTACTTACTCTGTTCAAAACCCAGGACTGTTGTAATGAGCATCTAATAGCGTGTTAAACTAACTAGGGAGGTCACCGTCAGCGTGCCCCAAAGATTCCAAACGAGACCTGTATAGTTTTGTAGAGCATTGAGCGGTGATCACAGCAATATATGTAGTTTGTTTGTGCTGCGCGCCAATGGGTGGTTCAAAAATCGCAAAAAAACCACCGCCCTTGAGACACATTGGAAGCGGCTTCTCAACCCCTAGTCTTTGTGGTGAGAGGCCACCACCAATGTGCCTCGGTGGCTCAGTAGTGCCGCAGTGGATTGCCGTTCAGAGGGTCATGGGTTGGAACGGCTTAAAACGCACAAATTTAAGTAACAATATTATTTCAAGCAAGATTAATGTGAGCAGCCAGTATCTACTGTAACTTTCGTCAGGCCAATATCTAACTCTGTAAAATTCGTGGTTAGCAGTCCAGGTGAGACTCCCAGGCAATTTCTGAAGGTAGTGGAAGCTGAGGATTTTCCGACAGCTAGAGTCTGAATGGTGGCATAATATTGCCAGTAATTCATCAGAGACTGAATCTTGGGCAATTCTACCGATACCTGACATGAGGTTCGAGATGTCATGGTTACCCATTTCGCCAAAACTTTGCTAGTGAAGCTATTTGAGGCGCTGGTCATGAATCTAACACTAGTTTCGTGATTTGCAAGTGGGAGGGTATCTTACGGTGGGTTTGGTTGTGTGTGGGCTGGTGAGCGCTTCCTATGGTAAGGGTGAGTAAGCGAGGTGCCCGGGTCAAAATAACCGATTTCGTCTGAACTTCGTATGTGGTGATGATTTGGGGCGCTGATCACGAATCTAACATTAGTTTCTGAATATGTGTCCGTTTAAGGTAAGTTACAGTGGATATTGGCTGCTTATATTAATCTTGCCTGAAATAGCATTGTTACTAAAATTTGTGCGTTTTAAGCTGTTTCAAACATGATTTTCTTCAACCTCAATGGCAAAATCGCAAACGGAGCACGTTTTGGTATCAATGCGATCGAAGCAAAACAAAATTGCACCAACAGGATCCAAACCCATGACCCTCTGAACGGTAATCCACTGCGGTACTGAGCCAGCGAGGCACATTGGTGGCGGCCGCTCACCACAAAGGCTAGGGGTTGAGAAGCCGCTTCCAATGTGTTTCAAGGGCGGTAGTTTTTTGCGATTTTTGGACCACCCATTGGCGCGCAGCAAAAATAAACTATATTGCTGTGATCCCCGCTCGATGCTCTACAAAACAATACAGGTCTCGTTCGGAATCTTTGGGGCACGCTCGGTGACCTCCCTAGTAAGTTATGTCTTGATGTTTTCATGTTCACTGCATCCAGAAAAACGCGTATCAGCGGTATCACCTGCTGGCGACCAAAGTGGTACAACCATGTTGCCCGTGAACATTCAATCAGGTCTAGTATCCGACGATTCGGACAAGTGCATGACACTATCTTCATGGTTCCCACATTTTACATTCCTCTAATTTCTTTGCTTTTGATTGCATCACTGTTGAAAGAGTTTCAGCTTCTCAAACAGTGGTTACAGTTATTGATCGATATTGATGTTGTTCCATGCTTAACCGAAAGCTGCGGCAAGTCAATATGTTTACTGCCTCAGGAGAAATTCATAGCAGCGATATCACCTGTTTACGACCAAAGTAGAGCAAGCATATAACTCACGTACTATCAATCAGGTCCAAAATCCGAAGCCACGGTTGACTACATCCCGCAATCTTCACCAAACACAAACCAAAAATTTTTCTCAGCTTTCATCCAAAATATGATTCGTTTCGATCAGTTCACTTTCGCCAAAGGTGTGGCCCATTTTCAGTAAGAGTTCGCTGTCACCTGTTTTGGGTCACCTGCAAGAGAAAAGCCAGGAGGGTTTCGGAAAGGCGATGGCCATAGTATCCATCCTCTGTTTTGTCTGGGTTTTGGGGTGACATTAGAAAAATCATGTGCAAGCGTATGAATGATTATGCATTAAGTTCAGTGGAAATCGAAAAATAGTAGAAAAGAATAAAAATCGGAAAAAATCTTACCGCCATGAAATGTCGAACGAAATCTGGGTTTGCACATGATGTTCGCTTTACGAAACCGTCACTTTAGAAAACTGCAATCATTCAGCTGAAAACCAAAAAGGTATGGGCTCGTTCAGACGACGCGCGTCGAAAATGCAAAATCGAAGCGCAATCAATAATTAACGCCCTTGATCGAATTTGCTCTTTTGCATTAGTGGCGCAGTCCGGTTGCGCCTCATATAGGCAAACTTACTGGTCGCTCGGGTTTTTTAGTAGGCTGCTATTCCTTATTAATGGAGATTTTGACAAAAATCACTTTTTCGTTCAATTTCTTTCCTATGTGATTATATGCCTAATTTTTTTTTGCCTATATGAGGCGCAACCGGACTGCGCCACTAACGCAAAGGAGCAAATTCGATCAATGACGTTATTTATTGATTGCGCTTCGATTTTGCATTTTCGACGCGCGTCGTCTGAACGAGCCCTAACACTCGAGTGATCGAACCCTTATTTTGGAAATTGTTTCGTTAAATAAATGAACTTTCTTCTCCAGATAGCCTAAAACAACTTTCAAATGATGTCGGGAAGCACAAATTGTTACTGTAGAGTCGCTTATGGTTATAGTTTGATGGAATTTACGTGAATTCCTTCCTTATGCTGCAGAGCTTCCACGTCGTCATCTTTTTTCGATCATTTTGCGCGTCTTGTGGAATAAGATGGACTACAATAGAAAATTTCCATAGAGCTCAGCATTAGCACCGCTGCAGGCATGAAGCGCATCAGCAGCTTGCTCACGTAGGCAATCACTGTCTTTTTTGATTTTTTTTTGTTATTTTATTAGGATTGTGGTTTGTGCTCGTTTGTCAGATTTTATCTTGGCAAGGCTGTGGCCGCTCCTCTTTTTTTCTGGTGATGTTTATAATGCTGGCTGTCTGATTCTCGTTCCTCACCAACTCGTGCCTGGCAATCGTAAACTCAGGTTTGGTTGATGATGCTGACTCATTCTCTCTAGTGCCCGCACAACTGCTCTCTTACTGATTTTCAGAAATAACACGAAATCACAGCTGAGGGATTTTTCAATGGGGAAGGTGTCGGTTGAACTTCTTTTTCTCTTGTGTTTTCACCATCAAACTGAACCAAACAGGAAATCGTCAATAACGGCCTCAGCACTAGATAAAAGTTCCGAATTCACAGATCCGACCGTGTTCAAATATTAAAGTTTTGTTGTAACTTTGCACACCATTTTTATTTGGGACGTTGGTCTCGAATCTAACGTCCGTTTCCGAAACTACGGCGGCGGAGCACTCATATTATTGAGGGTTTGGTCAAGATCGCAAGTTTTATTGAAACGTCTTACAAGAGGTTATTCAAGGCACTGATGACCTATCTGATGTCCGTTTTCAAAATTCGTTGCAGATGCCGATCCCTATCGTTAGCTGAGGTGACGAGGTCAGAACCGTGAGAGTGGTTCTCGGCCGAACTACGAAAAACGGACATCAGAATCGCGATCACAGTTTTAAGTAACCTCCATATACAAAGTTTCTACGGGATTCCTTCTTGAATCAAAGTGGATCAGTGGAGTTGGAACTTTTATTTGGTGCTACAAACACTCATCTTCATCGGGTTTCGGAGTTATTTTGATCTTCTCTCCAAAGCCTCTTCGCTATGAGTCTCACGTCATACATAGCTTCTATGTATTCCAGTCCTCATATGACCATCAATGACAAGCAAAGCTGTGTCAATCAAAGTCCGTGAGATATTTCCTTCCACGAATCCCGTAAATATTCTGGAAAAAGATGCATCGATTCATACGAATTAAGCAAAATGTCAGGTTTTTGTGATCCCGTGTTGCGGACTCACTTTACTTTGGGTATTATAATCCTTCTTTTGTGACATTTCTGCAGCTGTCGGATGGCAGTTTTACCCTTTCATTTCATAATTAACTATCGCCCATGTGCTTTTATTTTTTTCCGAATGACCATAAATAGTACATTTACCGTTAATCAACAAAGAACTTTAGGTGTAGTACTCTGTCCACCTTTCTCTTTATAACCAAACCCATTTTGTCCTCGTCTTTGATTTTTGTAATCAATCTATATAATAAATATCCTCATGTTTTTACGTTAAGTGAGCTGTTCACACACAGCCAATTTGCTCTTTGCCTTCACGGAATGCTGAACCGTGAAATGAAGAGATTCAAAGTCCATGACTGTTTATTGAATATTGAATATTCTTCCGTGTATATTTGCATTGTTGTTTAAAATGCTCATCAAATATTCCTGGGGTTGAAATGAAAAATGAACGGTTACAGATATGCTGCATTCACTCATGGTTTTGGGTCGCCCTTGAGATCGTCGGTTTGGTCGGAGGACGAGCCGATGGTATATGTATAGGGGTGTGAGAACGACCTCTTCCATTGAATCTGGTGACCGCGTTCCACCATCACCTTTTATATAACAATCGCTCATCGATCGTCTTCCACAGTTCCGGTACCCCGCCTTTTTCATTCATCTCCTTCCTGTCCTCATCTTATTCTTCATTTCCTTCCTATGAAACTTCAGGGTGTCATGTGGTTTGAGGTGAAACAGTGGGAGAGGGGTGGTGCAGCAAGATAAAAGTCTTTCGAACACGTATTCTTTTGCTGAAATCTGTTCAGATTCAGGTGTTAGAGTATGAAGAATTTGAAAATACACATTTGTGAAAAATTTGTCCTCTTTTAGGACTTTTTCAAGTACCCTAAGTACAACATTTCTACTGGCTGCACCCCCAACCAGCAAAGAACTATGTAATTTCTGTATATGAATAACGGCGTAGCACTTTTGTTGTTGAAGTTGCAGTTCCCTGTTGTCACGAAATAATCCGCATTTTTTAAATATTATAGTATATGTCTTTTTTGTGTCTTCCTATTTCAACTTTGAATTCTGTTACTGAATTTGGAAGCTAATACGTCCCGTCATGGTTTATTTTGCCATTATTTTACTTTTTATTCCATCACTTCTTCGAAGCATGTGAACTTAATTCCTTAACTCTAATCTCGAACTATTCCAGACAAATAAAGTGACGGGACTAGGAGTCTCCGTATCGCTCAACGTTTAAGTTATTAATTTGTGCATTTTCGTATGCATGCTGCCCGTGAATAGTAAATGACCAGTCAATATAGCGATAACTATAGGAAAAACGAAATAGGAAAGTGTGGACAAAAAATAGAAAGTGAAAAGAATAAAATAAAAAGGAAATGGAAAGTAAATATGGCAGTTCTAGTAGAAGTGCAAAAGTTGTCGTCGTATTATTTTTTCATCACAATGGGCGAACCCTTTGAGCTTTCGTTTTCTTTTTCCCATTTGATTGCCAGTTTTCACGTTAGTCAGATACTGTTTCAGATTTTGACCTCACTTCAACGTTCGTAGGAAATTTTTATCACTTCCAGTCACTGTTGTTGAAGAGTGTCGTTTCTTATCTCTAGAGGGATTTTCGTGAAGTCCGTTGACATTCCTCTTTTACAACTTTATTGTCAAAATCAAATTGATCAACACATGCCCATAGCATCACTTCGGTGATTGACGCTATTTATTAGGTTTTATTTATATATTCATTAAGTATTTTTATTTTTGTGCTTCATAAAGTTGTCTGGAGAATCTCCACGCATTGTTTCAATGCTATTTGATTTATTGACTTCATTTCTTTCGAATATGTAGCTCTTCATTCTCCGTATTAAGTAAGCGGAAAGCAAGGTTAGAGAGGTGCTCAGTCGGGTGTATATGCAGAATCTGGTTTTGTTGCCTACGTTCCAACTTCTGACGAACGACCAATTCAGCGAGCCGTGTTGTAAAATTCTTTGAGGAAAACATCCGTTGGAGCGCAATAAGCAGACCTCTAAAAAATCGTTGGAAGGCACAATGGTGAACGTATGGCTGGATCATAATCTAGTAATATTTATGGTGACTGTTATATTTTTTGTAATATCCAAAGTCAACAAGCTGTTTGTAAGTGACGTTTTCCTTGTCAAGAATTTTCTTGGTTTCTTAGTTGAAGTGATTGGCTGGTCAGGACGTAGAACTCTTCAACATTTTGCTGTTCTATTAAGGTCTTCGAGTCGTGTTAAGTGCTGAAGGTTGAGAAAGACATTTTCCTATAAAAATAAATATACGATAAAAAAGAATATTTTTGTTGGACTTTCATGTTGTCTTAGAGATCGATCTGATATCTTGAAAAATGGTCTGTAGTTTCTTGCTCTGGCAGGAAGGGTGGGCTTTTCGGATTCTGTCGGGTATGTGTTCAGTCTTGCCCTGGGGCTTTTACAAGTATTGTTTTTGTTAGAAACTTAAGCCAACATAATCACTGTAGACCCGGCTAAACATATGCAATGGTACGAAAAGAATGCCATTTCTACGTAATCCTTGAGTTCCATCTGGACAGAACTTAAGAACTTGGTTATGTTTACCTTACCACCGTGCGCGCCAAAATTCCCTTAAATTGGCTTGATTTTGTTTTTTCCTGTTATCGCAAGCCAATAATTAGGTGAAGATTGATCTGGTGTTAGTTATCGTAGAATGGAACTGCTTTGTTTACTGCAACCCTAGGTCGAAAACCACCCGGCTTAATTAAGGGTCTCAAGGTAACAAACCAGTTCTCAAACGCTTGTCCCAACTCTTCGTTCCAAATGTCATTCAATTTCTGGTTTCTGACGTTTCAAAGGGCTGTGTGCGCAAAGTGTTTGATGTGCTCAAAGAACGAAATTTTAACGAAAATTTTTTTCGAAAAGAGGGCACAGTCAATATTTTGTCACAGCTTTGTTGCTGTGCTGTTGTATGAAATTGCTGAGTGTACTGAATTTCAACAAAAAGATGGGTAACTTAAAAGGCAAAAGTCAATATTCTGTCAATGCGATTAAGCGTTTTCATTGTCTTCTCATTTTATCATTTCAGAATCAGTTGTGAAGATATAGATGGAGATATTAATACCTGGGCTCAAAATCATGAAAGGGATTCTCGAAATGAGCTCCGAGATATACCCTTAATGATCCGCAAAACATGATTCATCAATACCCGAGGATTTATTCGAGTTCTATACGAGGTGCAGTACAATTCGCTAGCTGTGCGAGGATTCTGAGACTCAAACTTATGTCGGTGTATAAACCGCGAATAAACCACAGAGCGCGTTGATGAATCAGGGTTCCCCAGCTATTCGGGTTCTACGATCCCTCACCGCGGTAGTAAGTTGTGTCAAACATCGTTTAAACTCTGAATAAATCCTGGATAGACCCTCGCTGCGCGTGACATTCGTGTTGCTGATATTTTCATCTTTTTTTCCGACCCATATCGTGAACTCACTGTAAACTCATATGACTGGATTTATCTTTCATGAGGTCCAAAAGAGTAAACAGCACCTCTCCTCTAGATAAGACCACAGTTTAATCTCATGACTGAGAGGTGTCTTCTGATGAGGGCGCATGTTTTTTCATTTTAGGCTCTTTTTATTTGCCTTTGTCACCTGTTTTTATTTTTATATAGCGAACAGAGTCGTCGCGGGATCAGACTTTTCAGTATAGCGAACAGGGTCGTCGCGGGATCAGACTTCTTCAGTTGTAACATTTCTGGTTCAATTACGTTCCAAATTCCGCCTTCTCGTTTCGTATCGTGGTAGAAGTAGAGTTGTACTTTGGAATGGGTAACAGTTCGTACTAGACGGAGTAAATGAACTCCAATTATGACCTGAAAGTAGCCAACGAACGAGCAGCTTTCGCAAATGGGATTTCAAGGACTTAATTTCTCTGCAAGATGTTCGTTTATGCTGTACGTTGTACTAGGATTCGGTTGTCACTGACATATTGGCGGAAATAACCTAGTAATTTTGGATTTCTACTTCGAAGAACTTCTGTTCCATTTGTTTGTTGATCAGAATTGTATTTTTCGAGCCGAGTCTGCTGAGTACATGAGTCACATAGAATTAGCCTCCGTTGTAGTCGTGGCCATAGTGCTCTTCGAAAAAAATTGTAGTGGGTCTCTGCAATTTACAATCCTATGAGAGTTGACGGCCGTGCCTAATTTGAAGGGTGCAGCGGCTACCAGCGTCCCTTAATCGATGAAATACTAATTTCTTATGATTTATGTAATTTTAAAAATACTCTATTAGGAAATATGCAAGGACACGATGCGACGGTTCAGGAATCTTTTGTTTCGTAATTGACATCTTGTGATTAATAGTAATCAAATTAATCACCAGCATCAGTACTGCTGTGTTCATGAAAAAATTTTTCTTCATCTTTCAAGCTTAGATGCCCCTATTTGTCACGGGTGGACGCGCGTGGTGCAGTGATATGGGACGCTACTTTCACCTGGCCTGTCGAGTGATTGATCCTTGCCCGGGCTAATCAAGCTTGCCATTCCTCCGAGTTCGAAAAATTGGTGGCAAACTTCTCCGTGAAGGTGAAAATCCTGAGTTGAACTTCGACTTCCCTCGGAAAGCAATTGTATAGGCCGAATATGCATTCACCAAGTCTCTACGATTCCGATTGGAAGGTGGATGCGCAGTGCGTCATCAGGGGGGCTGATCAGCCTGGAAGATCTTACTTTTAGCTATACTTATCATGCGTCTACCATACCGAATCTCGCTGCTTCTCTCTTATGTTTGGTCACACTTGTTTTTTTTTATCATTGACTCTATCTTTTATTTCTTATTTTTTGATCGCTCATGTACCTGCTTAAGCTGTCACCAAATTTGTTTGCCGAAGGCGGCGTATTCGCTCGTCTCTGTCAAGTTGTAAAAAACAGGACACAAGATTTACGAACATTTTACAAGATGTAATACATGATGCATCAATATGTAAGTGCATCACAAGATTGAGGTCAAGTGCTCTTCACCGAGCGGCTTTTACACCTTTTTTCCGCCGCAGTTCGTAAATGTTCCACACCATTTCGTATTTTTTCCATACCATTCGTATTTTGTCACACTATTTCGTACACTATTTCGTAAATGTTGCATGGAATTTCGTGTTTTGTCATTTCATTTTGTAAACGTTTCCTATTATTTCGTAAATCGTGCGCGAGTGTCCTGAGATTCGTCACATATATAATTCTTGAATTGTTTTTTTATTTTCCAACATCAAAGAAAAATATCATATATAACAATTGATGTGCGCAAAATATGCAAATATTGTGGAGAAACTTCAGTCAAGTTCAAAACATGCAAAAAACATATGAAATTATTGTAACTACGGAAGGCGACTACCTCCTGCGTGCTACTAAGCAGTGATGATTTCTCGTTTCAAACTGCGGGTAATGTAGCCCAATGACCCATGCAACGGCGCGGCGGTCACGTTGACCGAGCTGCTCGGCATCGGACCGCCGGGAGCACTCGCTTATCGCCACTTTCAACGAACTAAAAACGTATGCAATTCGATATCTGTAAAAACTTCCTATGTGCTATCTTATAGCGCAAGTCCTCCTCTTTCGAACAGTATATATTGTTTGACAAAAATATTCCAACAGAAAGACTAGTGATGCTGCGTCCAAGTGGTCGTCGTTGTTGCTAAATGTTGTTTAAAATTCAGCGACGTGACAAACTAAACACATCTTCTGATAGAGCGAGAAATTCTAACTTAAGACATGGAGAAAGGGTTGCAAAAGTCTCCACACAAAGAGCTACCGTTGAGTCAAAAAACAATTAACGACTTTTGGGTCACTCGACTTGAGGGCCTTAAAGTTGCCAAAAACCAAAAGCAATAAAAAACGCAATGTAACATCTTGTAGAAGAGGACTTGCTCTTTCCAACTGTGTGCAAAAACTCACAAAAAGTTTTTTTTTGGAGAAAATTCCATGCCGCAAAGGGCTATTTTTGCGACACTTCATTTTCCACTTTACTGGTAAAAAAATTAGCAACATTTCGAGTTTCCATCAAAACAACGTACATATTCTAAAACTACAAGCAGTTCTCTATCGAACAGTATACAGCTCTTTGCCAGAGCTTTCCTTTTAAACTTACAGAAGAACGATGAAAAAACGGGAAGGACTTATGAAATGAGTATGTAATAGTCGCTTTCCGTAGTCACAATAGGTTCATATGTTTTCTGCATGTTTTGAACTTGACTGAAATTTTTTTCACAATATTTACATATTTTGCGCACATTAGTTTACTATGTACTATATTTTACTTTGATGTCCGAAAATGCAAAAAAGACACTTCAAAATGTAGTTTAAATGATATGTCTATTTTTGGGTACATACTATATTTTTTACTTTGAAAATGTCCGAAATTCTATGCAAAACGAAGACTTACCACTTCAAATATGTATGTATGAATTTAAGTTTCAAGACATCAATAAACTAGAGAATTTTTTGTATGAATTTTTTCATGGTCAAAAAATGGTGAAATCATGGGGCAATCTTTTATATAAAATTTCATATATCAGTAACCAGCCAATGAAATACCGTCAAATTAGGATATACGATAGCATAAGATTTTCCCTTACCCATGCGTATCTAACTTTGGAGAATAGCTGTCTGATTACAGAGAAAATAGCTAATGAAATTGCATTTACACAGGCGGCCGTTTTACGAATACCCGGAGGGCATTCGACTCCAGATTTCTCTAGTGCATAGTAGACTTATTGCTTGTTAGGCGCTTAACAGGTAGCAAAATAATTCCCGCTATTATTCAGAAAATCGTCTTCTAGTTGGACCGAGAGAAAATGGGGCTCAAACCCGCCCAGCGTACAGTGGCGGGAATAGTGATGCATACAACAACAGATGATTTTCTGAACAATAGCGGGAATTATTTTGCTAGCTGTTAAGCGCCTAACAAGCAATAAGTCTACTATGCACTAGAGAAATCTGGAGTCGAATGCCCTCCGGGTATTCGTAAAACGGCCGCCTGTGTAAATGCAACTTCATTAGCTATTTTCTCTGTAATCAGACGGCTATTCTCCAAAGTTAGATACGCATGGGTAAGGGAAAATCTTATGCTATCATATATCCTAATTTGACGGTATTTCATTGGCTGGTTACTGATATATGAAATTTTATATAAAAGATTGCCCCATGATTTCACCATTTTTTGACCATGAAAAAATTCATACAAAAAATTCTCTAGTTTATTGATGACTTGAAACTAAAATTCATATCCTATAAAAACAAGCTAGTCATACTCTATCAGAATATCACAACAGGATGACGTGGTTCCTAGTTTAAAAATGATGTTCGCGCACGATTTACGAAATAATATGAAACGTTTGCTGAAAAAATGGAAATGATAAACGCACGCGCACGATTTACAAAATAATATGAAACGTTTGCGAAAGGAAATGACAAAGCACGAAGTGCCATGCAGCATTTTCCAATTTATGGGGCAAAATACGAAATGGTATGGAAAATATACGAAATGGGGTGGTACATTTATGAACTGCGGCGGAAGAAGATGTATATTGATGTTATCAAAAAATCGAAATGCGTCCACGAGTTATGTATTTGATTATAGATTGTGCGTACATTTATTCTGGTTATCGACAGAATTCAGACTAGCCAAATCGTTCCTTCTGTTGTTTGAAACGAATTTCTTCGAGTATTAACTGAGTGTCATCGTGGAATGAGACTGATCCTTCTCCTACAGAAAAATCAGAGTTTCGAAATTTTTGACTTCCGTTTCATCTTATTTTTTTTTAATGAATGAATACCATCGAATCCAGTCGTTTCGTCTTGTGTCTCGGCCAGGCGAACTATCACGCAATTCCGGAAAATGTTAGCTGAAAATGTATTAGGTTGTCCAATAAGCTCTTATGATTTTCGTAACAATTTTCAAACTTTTACAAATTTTGACTGCACCATGCTTACTCATCGAAGTACCGCCCGTTCTTTGTCGATAACTGTCCTCTATCGATTCGGTAGGGAATGGATGCCGTGGCGGTAGAAATCCGGAGGTTTCGATTCAAAGAAGTGGCGAACGTCGATTTCGAGTGCTGCTCGATCATCGTATCGTTTTCCTTACAGAAGGTGAGTTAGCGAGCTGAACAGATGGTAGTCAATTACGGCAAGGTCAGGTGAGTAGAGAAGGTGGGTAATCACTTCTCTCCCTAGCATCCGCAGCTTTTGGCGGGTCAAGTTGGAAGTGGACGGTCTAGCATTATCATGGAAAAAATATATTTTGTCGATTTTTTGACGACTCACACGGACACCATGGCTGAGTTTTCGCAGTTGGTTGCAACCCACATCGCCGTTGACGGTACAACCAGAAGAACAGAGCTCCCAGTACACAATTCCCTCAGAAAACCCTCAGCATGCTCTTCCTCGGTTTGCTATCACTTTTGGGAATGGCTTGTGGCTTCCCCTCTGCTGGAACCCATTCCTGTCTGGCTGTATGTGACACATACAACACCCACTTCTCATCTCCCGTAATGAGTGAGTCCAACCAGTCAAAACGGCGAGAGCAGAACAAGTTGGAAAGACTTGCATCAGCTGGTGTGGAGAAAGCAGTGACGCAGATGAATCTTTGTTGATTTCATATCGTTGTAGACAACCGGTTGATATAAAGCCAAAATGTCGTGTAGGCATAAGCTAACCTTTGACCACTTATATACCCTACTGCTAAATCGATGATACGTTTCAACCAGAAACGCCAGGTCAAAACACTAAATCGCAAGAACTTATTGGACAACCTAATATGTTTATATTGGTTCTGCTGGGCCAAAGCTGGGCTGATAGGCCAAATCCCAAAGAGCGTTCGCCTTTTTTTGAAACTCGAAGGGGACAATGCCTTCGATATCAACCTGTGGTTTGTTGCCCAGGTGAAAAAGAGTCTGGTGTTCACTGTAGAGGGATAGGCTTTGATCAGCTTTCAGCTGGGCTCCCTGCCTGTGGTGTTTACTTGCGAATGACGTTCCAAGAGCACAGGTCAAAGGAAGAGCTGAAGGGAAGAAACGAATGGACGAATGCATGAATGCACAATCATGGAAGCAGCCCTCACTTCTCCGTCAAATAAGTACCACTGCTTTCCCGGGGGGAATTGTTTTTAGCAGCGTGTCGTGCAAAGATCACATTTCAGCAAATAGTTATATGATAGATATCGCATTTGAGTGCGTTACACCAGCTTGCGGTGTTCTTGTATTAGTTGGTCTATTCGGTGCCTTTACTTTAGTATTTTCTGTTAAGGTACCCCAGGAGTTCATGTGTATTTCAGATTTTGACTTCCATACTAAAGAAAAATAAATAAATGACCAATTAGGTTATCGTGTTCAAGCGCAATTCTTTATCAGATCGTTGGCAAAAAAATGTGCTTCACTATGATAACCCTATTGGTTGTTCATTTATTTTTCTTCAGCTGTGAATTAAGGAAGTAAGAATCTGATATGCACACGAACTTGTGGGTCATTCCAATGATTCCTCATCGTTTGCCTTTCTGAGGTCACAACGGACATTGTAACTCCTTCATTATGCTTCTTAGTTTCCAAACTTCATGTCAGTTCAAGTTCCGTTTCTCTAACAAGTTATGGATGTAGGGAAACGTTTTTTCCTATCTCTCGGAATTACGTCGTTGGTTCTTGTGTCTTTCAAAAACATGCTCAATCGTAATGCTTACATCGTCCCTCCTTGATAGAGCAATACGAGAGGAAATGTTTACCTAACCTCGGGTTTTGTCAATCAGCAGGAAGGGAGACCTATATAGGAATTCTAACACGTCTAACCTGAGTTTGGTATAAAATCAACCAAAAATCTCGTGTATGAATAAATATTTAATCCCGAGACCATGAATAAACAGTTTCTAATTTGTGTGATTGGACTTACGTTTACACATATCGTGTTTGGAATTTTCTATAGGGCTCGGCATACTTTTCGGTGCCAGCGGCGGCGGCGGCGGCAGCGGCAGTTCGTGGGAGGAACAATGCTCCTCCCACCAATTGCTGCCGCCGCTGGCACCAAAAGTGTGTATACACCCAAACAACGACAAAAAAACAAGGAATAAAAACAACGAAAAAAGTCAAGAAAAGACAAAAAACACGAGAAAATGTGTTGAAGTCCTCTTGTTACTGATTCACGGCGGGGTCCGTCCTCTTGGTGCAGTGGTCGTAGGCGCACCAATTGTATCGGGCCCACGTCCCGGAGCACGTCGCCGACGGCGCCGCCATAAAAATGAAAAAAAAATTCCCTCCGATTTTTGCGTCACGAAACAGCTGTAAAATGTTGACCTATTCACCATGGCGATATGATGCATTCACTTTCATGACATTTCACTATCGTAACAAGTTTTCATTAGCTATCAAGATATCACCACTCTTTTTACTATCTATTCGCAGAGTTCTCAAAGTTTCACACGATTCCGTGATATTCTATCAAATATTTTTCGTTATGTTTTCGTGCTAATGTTTATGTGTCGTGCATGTCGTCGCGCATATTTTGTTGAATTCAAAATCCCTCAAATTTTCATCTTTCAGGTGTGCCATGCCTGACAGACATTCGTATGCGTGACCTAACTACGTAACGACTTGCACCCGTTCTTGAGATTGGTGAATTTGGCTCAAATTGCGGAGTGTGAGGGCAATTTTATTTGTTCAGAAGGAACGGAAATCGTGTTGTAACATCAATAAGTCTAGCGTAAAGAAATTGCTGAAGTGATCACAACTTCTCAGAAAATATAAAAGAAAAATTAAATACAAATTAGTAAAAAAAATAAAAATTCGAGACGGTTGTCTAAAAATAACTCTCTCTGCGATAATTTCCTACTGGTGAAAATGGTATCTGAGAATAGACTGAAAAATGCTTTTGAACAGCGCGAGAACTCAAAAGTACCTAACTAACTAAAAAGGTGGGAAGGTGTATGAAAACTATGAAGCGTACTGTAGCTTTTCATAGATGCGTTTGGGTGAGGAGATAGTTTATTTATATGCACATCAATCCGTTCTTTTATCAGAGCAAGTAGCTTACTATTCAAATCTACATTTTTTTTATTCAAGTATTTTCACTTGAATGCCTTTCTCAATGTTTTCCGTGGCAGATCCAAGAACAGTTCTTACTTGGTGCTCAACTATCGAAAGGAAAATTTGAGTTCGTACAGTTTTGATTACGGTCTGCCTCGACCAAATCTTCATAAGTTGCACTAAATTCGTTAAGGTTATTTTTGGTGTTCTTTAGGTCGCGATGTTGTACTATTGATGAAGTGCGAATGTGTTGTTGTTCTCCCACGTTTTGCATTTCGTTGCATTAAAAACGACACCGTCCATTACACCGAATTCCAGTCAGTCATTCACCGTCGTCAGGTGAGACACACGTACGGCAGAGGTGATATTGAAATGATTCACCGTTTTGTCGGTCATGTTATCAACCGATTATCGTTGCTGCTGCTGTTGCTGTGTCTGACCGACACATTCACCACCAATCACGTAAACAGTGGCTGCAGTTGCGATCTATCGTACTGTCCTGAACAGTCTGTCATTTCTGATCACTCCTGCACGCTTGTCCTTTTATTAGCTAATACAATTAGTTGTTTGTATCTTTCGCATGATGCAGCGCACACGTGGTTTAGTGGTAAGAAACGTACTAACAGATCTTCTCTTGGGCTAACCGAGCCTTCCATCCCTCTGAGGTCAGGTAAATTCATACCTTTCTTGTCTGGAGAGGTGAAGACAATTGTTTGAATTGTGTCTAGCCCTCAAAAATCATCGTGTAGGCCAAATACGCATACACCATGCCTCTACGATTTTGAACGAAACACGAATGCGTGGTATCAGTCAGTATAGGCCAAATACAAATTCATTGTGCGACGATTTTGAATAGAACATGATTGCATGTCGCGCCCTTAGGGGATTGATAATCGTCGGTTCTTCCATATTTTCTCTATACTATGACTCGGCGGGCCAACCGCTGTCCAAGATAGACGTTGGAGTTTCCTCAGGAGAAACTGTCATCACGAAACGATAAGTAGTCCTTTAAGTTCTCTTCACCCTCCTACGTTGCTCCTCTGCTTTATGGTTGATTGGATGAGCGCAGCTTTTTTGCGTCTGAAAGTAGCTCAATTCCTCGCTTGAGAAAGCACAAGCTCTGTTCTCAGCTTTAAGGTGACATATTTAGACTAAAATTGTTGTACTTCAAAAGAAGGTTGTATTCTTCTTCAAATTAGGTCGCAGCATCAAAACAGAACTCTTGAAAACCAACATTTTAGTATGAACAAGAGCTTGTATTACAAAACCAATATTGCTCATGGCATATTATAATATCATGAATATCTACATGTTGGTGCTATGATTCATCTCGTCCATACCGGTCATGTAAACAATCATTCCTTGCGTCGCTTATGTTTATTCTTCTGTGCTTCCGCCCTTTCTCTGGTTATAATTTATCGTCGCCGATGCCCTGAAGGAGTCTTTATTCATTCATCTATTTATTTAATACGCACACAGGCGTGCTACCAGTGAAAGCAAAAAAAGGTAAAGCATAACATGCATCTTTTTTCTTAACGAGCTGCTTTTTTTTTCGCTTGTATATACTTTCATAGCTATTTTTTTCGAATTTTGAGGGTATGCCACGGGGGAGTTAGACCACTAAAATTCCTTAAATTGTTCGTTTCCGATTTGCATACGATTTCAGGTGGCAAAAAATGCTTTGGTTTTTTGTGAAGCGGAACATTTTCAAAAATAGGAAGTGGTGTTTCCGTTTCACTTTACGTGAGTTGTCACGTTACCTTAATCCGAGCATCGGGTCGCGATAATAAAAAAAAACGATAAAAGTCAAACTATTCAATGTAGCGGAGAAAAGAATTCCAAAAATAACATGAATGAAGGCGAAAAGTGCAAGTTTTGTCTGAAATCATTCTAGTACCAACTTTTGCCCATTTCAGGAAGCTAGCGCGGCCCAACCGTAGGATCAGAAAAGGTAACGTAAAAGAGGTCAGTGGTAGTGAAATGAACGAGAGGAAAATTGTTGTAATTGCATTTAGCCTTTGTCTCTCGCGATAAATTAAGGGCGTTTCACAGCAGAAGGCAAGCGGTCGAAGAAGAGCGTTATTGGCATTTTCATCATTGTGCTTTTTTTCGAATTTTCAGTTGTTAGGCAGGTGGATGAAACGCGCTTGTTCATACTCTTACCGCCGGCTGCTCGTCCTCTGCGTCTTTCTCCTGTACGTAACTGTTAGTGCGCTGCTTTGTTACCTGGTATGAATAGTCCAAGAGACACTTTTCACGTCCTCTTGCAGCTCCATATCTACATATTTTTGGAAGGTGAAAAAGGTAAAGGTATCGGCGTTGATTGAACCATAAAAAATTGCAACGCATTCTTCTTCAATTCAGAATCCTTGAGGCTCATAAGTGCATATTGACCTATACAGTGATCTGCTGGGCCAGCCGCTCGTAGAATTAAGGTCTTCACCTTCCCAGCTCCTTTTCCTCTGGTACCGGTTCACACGAATTCGGAGTGGTGGAAGGTTTGGTTAGCCTGGGCTAGGATCGTTCCAGTCTCGTGGAAGTAACACCTATTACCGCTGCACCGCGTGACCCTTGCAGTTATGTAAATATTTTGCTTGAGTTCGGGTCCTTCGCATGCTCGGCAGTGTTCATTACTTCATGTGGGCATTCATTAAAGATGCTTGATCATTATTCGAGTATCATTGCATGAATTCCATGGAAGGCGATTCATCCCCGCTTTTCGCGTAATTTTCTCTGAGACACTTTACGAAATGAATTCCTTCACCACCGCCGTGTACTCTGAAGTGTACGATGTGTACGAATCACATCGTGACCACCGTTCCTGTCGTATTCTAAACAAATCATCTGTGTACATTTTCGTTTTTGTCCGCAAAGCTACGTCGGTTTGCAATTTATGACTGTACGTTGCTCATAACCAACGGTATGCTGCCGTCTGACAATTTTTATCGAACAGCAGCGGTAAAAAATGCCAGCGCATTTTCTAAATCGTCCGTTGTATAGGTGGCCTGTTTTTTTATGTGAGTGGTTCAATGTTCTCAGTTGTAAATTTAGTGATTCCGGGGTAGGGAAAATGTTATATAGTTTCATAGAACTCTATTGGGCTGTGTAAAAACTGAATCTGGAGATGTAGTTGGTATATCCATGGTTTTACCATAAGGCCCTCGTTATAGGTTCGCTCGCACCCCAGCGTAACTCGTCCATTCAGAATCAGACAGCGTGGGGCCAGACACGTTTGTACGTGTCGCGTCGACGGGATAACTCGTACAAACGTGTCTGGCCCCACGCTGTCTGATGCTGAATGGACGAGTTACGCTGGGGTGCGAGCGAACCTATAACGAGGGCCTTATGGATGCGTCTAGCTGGCGATGGACGCTGCTTGTGGATCGTACGTAAAGCTTGAATCTACCTTTCAAAAGTTCTGCATATGGCAAATTAAAGACAAGTTGGATTCTCAGAATCTTGCTCCTTTAATAGAATTCCATTACATAAAATAAAACCTTTGAGTTCTTGTCTTTAAGTGGTAATCATAAAAACGTAAGCTAAAACGTAGTTTCTAAAAGCATCTCACCGTATGTTGTTCCAAGTGACCACTTTTGACGAGTTCTTGGTCGAGTCAATGGACTAAAAAATATGTTGTGGGATATAATTTTAGATAAGCATTGCAACTGTCGAGCGTTTGAAAATGAACCGAGCAAATTCTACGAATCCGCGATCTGAATTCATTAGCGCCTACGCATTTCCTACTCAGTAGCAACTTTGATAACATGTCATGCAATATTCTCCTCTACTAAATGATGTATACGTCACTCCAATTTCAGTTCCAGTTATGTTGCATGTGTGATGCATGCTCATAGAATTAATTGAATAATATAAAGAACGATTACACTAGAAAATAACAATCGTAGAAACTAGCAACTCTAGAGATTTTGATAAAAACTGATTTCATAAAACAAACCTCTCTGTTTATTGACATGAATTTTCTGTCCAGCGATTTCTGCTCTTTTATTTTGAGTTACCACCTTAGCTGATTGTAAAGGTGAGCTGAGCAAACGATACGATTCGGTCTACGTGACGATCCATAATATACGTGACGTTTTAAATGATTCGGTGACACGTCTGAGGATGATATCGGTGCAGAAATGTGCACAAATTGCGGTAGGTTGACTAAATAATGACGTCACCTTCTGTGCGGCGAGTTTTATGTGACTACAATTGACTACTATTGTTTATTCTGATTGTTGTAGCCGTCGTTCTCAGTAGGTGTGCTAAAAACGTGTCATTTCACATCCTTTTGGATGTCGAGCAAACGGTGACGTTTCCAGATAACGCACTAGAATTCCTGTAGCTTTTCAGGTAAAACAGCAGTGCTTTCAGATTGGTAATATGGCCATGCGGTACCGTACACGCGCTCCGATAAAGCGGCGGTTTCCGCGCAAAAAGCGTCGCATTCGATAAATCGCTGCTTAGCAGCGTTTTTGTCGAAAAACCTAGTTTTTCCTTATGGGCTCTGACTCACAAAAATAAAGGCATATTTATGTTGAAGCTCAGTACCTCGAACTCTATCGTTTCACATACAGCTCCTGAATTCAATCCCTTGATTGAATTGTCGGCCGTTGTGCAAAAACGGCGTGAATTGATTAATTCAACTGATTTGAAGTCTAAAATTCGACCAGTTAAAAAATGTATACACAGTCGAGTAGAGCTCGAAGTACTGAGCTTAATTATCTACATATTTTCTACGAATTACAGAGCTCACAAGTAGGTCTTTAAAAAATGGTTTTGGCGCGAAAAACTGCCGCAGTCGTCGTTCGTCTGAGCGGCGTATCCGAAACTGTAGTTTTTTTTAGGATTCCGAACTTCCTCTTAAGGCGTCATTGAAACGTATGTGGTTTCATAAGAAATCCGCACGCCAATCTAGCGGTTCCGTGTTGCTCTGTATCTCTATCCATCGATACATGCTGACAGCAAAGTATAGACCGAGTTCCGAACGCGGAATCAATGGTAAGGATCGGAAAAGTGTGAAAAATACAGTTTCGCCTCTCCATTTGAGCAGTGGTTCCAGTACTGTGTTGGAGATGACATGAAAAAATGCAGTTAAGGGGGGGGGGTAACGTGATTTGGTGCGTTCTCTATCTCCTCACAAGCGATTATTTTTTGTGTTGTAGATTTTCGGTGCCCAACATTGTCAGCATCGGCCGTTGCTCGTTCTTTGAGCTGCGCGTACATGATTTCGGCTGGGAGGAAGCTCTGAAACGTACTACGCTTTTTGATTGACAAGGATTTTTCGAGAAGCGACGCTTCAGTGTAGTGCCAAACAAGCACGAGCGGCAAGAAATGAAGAAGCCCGTTGATAAAATAATCTCGCTAGCTAAAAAGCAGCCATTGCCATGGTAGCGCTGTTTCCCTCCAATTGTCGTAGGGTTGATTGCTACTAGACTATCGTTCAGTTAACTTTGCAAATATGCTCAGACGTAGAACCGATCGACGAAAAAGCGCAAACAGTAGGTGAGAAAGTGTGGCCATCGCTCAAGATAAATCGTATCAGACATGTTTTGATTTGATCCAACGATAAGTATGGGAGGTAGTGTACATTCAAAGTAGCTGCCAGAGAGTACCCTAAAGTCTGGCAGATAAGCACGCCGCGCGCGCCGCACTGCGGCGAGCGAGTGTTTCGGCCGCTTGCTATAGAAATCGCTTTTCGTGAGTTCCGCGGAAAATCTTTCAAAAATTCACGGTTAGAATCAAAAATCGTTGTCTAGGAAATCTCAAGAAATACTCATAAACCAAGACAGAAGCTCTAATAATACCGCACTGTGCGCTGTGCATTCGCTTCAATAGAACTGTCCTGTGGTACTCCCTTACTTGAAGATTTTTTGGGAACTTTTAGGGAAGATTTCCCATTGACTTTAATCAGTAGACTCAAGCTAAAGGTAAAGGTATCACTTCATAAGGATGAGCCGCCTCACTTTATTATTCAGACACAATTATTGTTCTTTATTTGTTGTTCATTATTTGTTTGTTTTTGTCCTAAACAGTTACCTAATCACTATATGGGAGTAGCAAAGCAATAGCATCATGAAGGCATTAAAATTTAGAGAGAAAATTCTATGCATCACAATGAGGTGTAGCACATCTGTGAAGTGTCGTCGATCGATACGCCGCGCTACGGTTCGCGCGCGGCGTGCTTATCTGCCAGACTTTAGGGTAATTGGAAACGACAGATCAAGGTTCCGTATTATTCAAATTCAACACCACCATATAGTTATCTACATATCAGCAAAAAAGTGCTGACGTCACTGTTGAAGCACTCAGAGATGTCTAGCTTTAAACTGGAACCGCCTTAATTACTAACTAGCAACTGAATACGAAAGCACACCCTTTCCCTCTAAGTAGATGCTGATTTTCTATTGAAGTGACATGAAAGTACATTTCACGGAATGGTCTGATTAAAATCACGTGTCGTGTCGTCATTAAACGTCATTATCAGCAGATGAAAATACTTGTTAATTTCTCAAAGAAAGTACTCAACGATACTGTAAAATCTATGAAAAGCCTCGTGCACTTGATAAAGAAAAGTCTACTTCTGAATGGCAAAGTGTTTAAAATCCTGAAAGGGGTTGTTTCAGAGTAAGGTCGGCGTCCGTCAGAGTCAACAGTTTCATTTTCACGAAAGTGTTGTAAATTCCCAATATTTGTACTAATTCTCTAGATGTGGACCCATTGGTAGCAATTAGGTAGGCGGGGACTGTTTTGTCTTCTGTCGTATTGGTATCGTGGCCACGCCCCTCGAGATGGAAACATATTGGTTTGGAAGGCATGCGGAGCTTCCTCTGTGCTCTGCGTTTCACTTTTTTGTGGGCGAAGCTTTCCTTCGTTCTGCTTTTCCTTTTGTGTTTTCTTTCGCTAAGCTGGGCCTTCGAGCTCTGTAGAAAACAAAGAACCTAATCGTCATTAGTTGTTCAAAAATTATTTCCTTAAAATAGTGATTCGCTTCCGAAGTCGAAGTATTTCCACTTTCTGGTGCACAAATTCCTCGCATTCGGCAGGCGTGGACTAGATTGGAACAGTATCATTCAACTTGTATGGGTTGGTGCAAAGAATCACGAAATCGTGAAGGTTATTGTCGAGCGACATATTTTGCTCATGATCGAATGGAACTGGCGATATCACTTAGAAACAATGCTTTCGAAGTGCGGTCTTCCTGCTTTTAATCAAAAATGACTCAAATGGCGGTTTGCAACGAGCAAGATACTTTTTAATACCACAATCTAGTGCGTATTCTAAGTACGTGTAATGAAATACTCAAATATTCATAATTTCGTTCGAGTAGTTAAGTCAAGCGTGCGTTGGCGTAAGTTGTGTGGTCGTCAAGCTGACGAAACTAGGACGACAAAACAACCTTCTGCTCAGTCTCCACGCTTCTAAGTGCTCTACCGAGTCAAGCGTTCTGCCCAACTGCATGACTTCGTCTCGGTTTCATCTCCTACTCCCGTGTCTCTCACAAGGCCATTGTTCTCTTGGCCATACTCTAAATGAAACTCATGTTTCTCTGTTCCGTAAATGGAGTTCGTTCGGTGTAATTGGTAAAAGGTTCACTAAGAAAAGGCAAACTTCTCTCGTACTTTCGTTATCGTCATTTTCGCGAAAAGCACAACTGAAACAGAGACGATGCTCCGAGAGCTGGGCGAAGCTAGAAGGAAAATTGGACTGCGAATTAATCGGAAGAAGACACAGCTCATGAAGAACTTCTCGTGCCATTGGGGACGCATCGAACTCGACGGATCTTCGCTTTTCGAAACAAAGTCTTATGTTTACCTGAGATTTCATGAGCATGGACAACGATATGTAGGAAGAACTCACCAAAAGAAGGAGAACGGCGTGAGCAGCCTGCGAGTCTCTCAAGGAGGCCACCGGACAAGTCCCAAATGACTTTCTCGCTCATTTGTTTGACTCGACGATTATCCCTGTTCTGCTAACACGGCTTGATTTGGCCTGCTACCTCAGTTCCGATGAGGCAATTTTAAGTCACACCAGAAGCTCCTGGAAAATGTTTTCTGAGGATTACCGGCGATCCCAATACCGAGCCAAACTTCGCAGTTTTGATCGCTTCCCTTTTTGGGACCTTATGGAATATATGTACAGTACTGATCAAAATGATATGTCGCCTTACATTATTGAATACAAATAGTCGAAACCAAGAGGAATCTTAGCTCAATTGGTAGTATTAGTGAATCTACTCAAAAATACATTGATCTGTACAATTGCTTTAAAATCTGGAATTATTTGAAAGATCTTGAATACGTTTTCATATGCAGTTTCATATGACAATTAAGTAGTTAAGACTTCAAATAAACTATAGGTGTTTTTATCGAAAATTTTTGTGGTCAAAAAATGGGAAAATTTCGAGACCTCCGCCTAGGTATTCATACAGAAGTGTGGTCCAAATTTTTGAAGTATGGTCTCCAAATTTTGCAATTTTTTGGCAATGAAAATTTTCGATCAAAAAAATCTATAGTTTATCGGCAGTCTAATTTACTCATTTGTAGCCTTTCGTGCTCTATTGAAATATCGCATTGGATTGATCTCATGTGCAGCGGTTTTGAGATGTAGTGATGTGATTATGTATATAAAGCCGCATTCAACATTTTTTTTCAAAAATTCCAGATTCTCCAGCAAGTGCATAGATCAATTTATTCTTAAGTAAAGTTACTGGCATTACCAAATGGAGTAGGATTCATCTCGACTTCGACTATTTGTGTTCAAAAATGTAAGGTGACATCATTTTGATGAATACTGTGCATCGAAAGCCGAGAATCGATAGGCTGATCATGGAGTGCACTCGGTAATCTTTGAGCGCCCCTATTTTGGTGGTTGTCACTTTGCTGGAAGAAAACGACTACTTTTCAGTGGAAAAACATCATCGGAGACGCTCTTCGAGATACTGGAATTGGAACCTTTTTGAACGCCTCCTTTTCTTTAAACGTCTCTTCTGAAAAGCATCTTCTGGCCATGTCATGATGAATAGACCATCTTACCAAATATTTCTTCCTGCATCCATGCTGGAGCTCCTCTTCTCTTCACGAGTCACAAGCCGCAGTTTCTGTTCTTACCGGTGCCGGGCTGTTCATCAGCCACTGATATAGAAGGTGACTGTCGAACAGGAAGGACAACAGAATGAGATCCAAGAAATTGTTACTTCCACAGGAAGACCATAGAGGATACAGTTGGATGTGTGCGCCCACGCCTTCATCATAGCTGTCGTTACCCAACGAGCCAGACTGCGAGACAAAGCCTTCCATGGAAATCGTGTTTAGACGAGCTCGTTCGGTGAAGTCGAACAATCTAAGTGTCGACGTAAGTTGTGGAAAAAACGAAATGAGTCGACGCCGTGAATGCTATGGAGCGTTTTTCACAATCCATAACCAGTGTTCGGTGCCGTTTCGCTGTTCAAAACGGCGATGGATGGGCTGTGCATGCGGCCGGCGTGTGCGCAGGTTTTATCCGTTGATGACGTTGGCGTCATTCAGCTACTCTCCGACCGCCAGTAAAGGAAGGCCGTGGTGAAAAAGGCGAAGTTGACGTGAGAGGCGAAAGCCAATGGATGACGTGATAGTGCAGTAGGCGGAGACGTGCTGCGGCGAAGCCTGGCGTGAGCTTCATGTGTCTAGATCGGGCTGGGGACGTAGTCTACACACACGCTGTTCGCGGTGGCTCTACATCCGAGCTGTCGGGGCCGACTGGCTGTCTGTGAGCTCGAGCTCGTGCTCACGCTTCACGACTCCTCGTGCTCATTCCGCGTTCGGCTCTGGCTGGCTGGTCGCCGCCGCCAATCGGCTGGACAACTGGCTGGCTGGCAAGCTGCCGGCCGCTGCCGCTCGCATGAGCCTGAGCTTGAGCCTGAGCTCGGGCTCAAGCCGAGAGCTCTGCCCACTCTGCCGGCTTGTCGTGTGTGGGCGTCTGTGCAATGAGTGACGTCGTCTATGCTACGCTACGTAACGCGTCTATATATAGCAATATGCATGATACCAGTATTGTTTTCGCCCCCTCGAATAGGCTCAACTCTAAGAAGCAGAATTTCCGCTTAAGATCCAGTCTGATGATCTAGATTAGCTTTTGTAACTAGTGCCGTCTTTCTGCAATTTGTTCAGAAGCTGGCCATCTCATAGCTTTCGCTCTTTTGCTCGTCAGAACTGCAAGAGAGATGAAGGAAATCTTCCAAATTCATTTCATACTTAAATCTTTAATTTGGAATTCTCTGAAAGGAATGGAAGAGGGGACTCTCCACACGTTTGGTGATAAAGAAGGTTCATCAAGATCCTGCAGCACTCCTGGATACGCAGTGCAGCATTCCCTTCCCTTACGTTCCATTTTCACTTCCATTGTACTGTGTGTTTTACCTTAAACTTTCTGTTTAGCCTGTTTTTCTGCTTGCCTTGTTTAGGCGTGCTAATGTGCATGAGGAAAGTGAATGACAAATGAAAAAATCTCATTTTTTCATTTGCCGTACGACATGTCATCCTATCTGATCCACGTGGCTTTTTTGTTTTTTTTTTCTTGACAAATATTCTAAAAAACAGCTCAGACGTAGTGATTCTGCGGCAGATTCGGAATCAGAGCTGTTTTCTCTATATACAAGAATTGATTCGTATCTTGAATTCAGGTCAGAATGTATTGGGTCTTTCCCGTGGTGGTTTCGTGAATTCGGTGCCGTATTCTCTGTGATATTACTAATCACTTTTTTAGTGAAGCTCGTTTAAGCAACGTGTTGTATTATCCTTGTACAGCATTCTACCTTATTCAATAGGCTTACGTCCTGAATAAATATAATAATTAATGAATAAAATAAAAAAATGCGAAAAAAGGATGTGCTGCATCTCATGAAGCGCTAGCTTCTTTTTCTTTTTGCTTGTATTTCTATTAATTAAGCCTACACATATTGGACGTACATACGTTGAAGTCGGCGAGAATTACCAATGCCCACGCTACATCGTGTTTTATGTATTCACCATTTCTCCTTTCCTGTTCAACTAATCGTTCTCATGTGACACACTTGTTAGAACTCATCCGTTTTCCTTTTTCAACAAACACGAATTATATAGGGGACAGTTTTTTCCTGCAGGAAATCAACCCTCAGTTATCCATTTGTGAACGGTATCCATTCGAAAGACGGCTGTCGCATGTATGTATATTATATATTGTTCACTGCTGTTTAGTCGAGGTAATGTTGTTCTAAGGAGAGGCTGTGCTTTCGCGTTTTGGTCTCATCATGCATAGCGATCGCATTTTGATATCTAATGGTTCCACTCGTTTTTATTTTGAAACGAAAACGCCTTTGTGTAGTTGCACAGAAGAACGTGGTTCTCGACATCTCTGCGTCAGATTTTTCATGTCAGTTCCATGGTACAACGGCACTTTTCCTCGCTCGCTGAAAAATTTGAAAATTCCCTAGAGAAAAAAAGATGAGGCGTCAAGTGATTCTAGACGTATTCTTCGCCAAATTGTCTTTTTCCGAGCTTTGCTTGGTGTCTTTGTCAAACATTCCTTTTTTTACCCGCAACATGTTCACTGTAAAAAGGACTGTTCTTTTACGCCCACACAATTTTGTTAGCGGCTTAGACCTCTTTGCTGTCCCATTTAACTCGTTGAATCAATAAAAAAATCATGGGAAAAGGGGAGATTGCTTCGACGGCGCTCGTCTACTCCTCTGTTTTCGTTTCCTTTAGACTGATCTATTTTATAATTTCAGCGATTTTCCATAGTTCCCGTTTTCGAGTTGAGGTGTTTCCTTTCGCCAGACAGGCAACCGGTTCTCGTTTGATATAAAACCGTTCCATGTCGCTGCGGGTAAAAATGTCCTCTGATCTGTTCATACATACTCGGTCCTTAAGGCGATCGGTTGTTTTGTCAGAGTTGCCGTTTAGGAACTGTTTATGTTTCCAGGAGAGTTTCCAAGTTTTTCGGTCACTATTTTTCCTTTTCTTATTACTAAAAAATGTCATATATCCCCGTTTACATCGCATGCTTGGTGAATGCGTATTTGGCCTCTACAAAGACTTGCGGGTACGCGAGGTGCAGTGGTAAGAGGGGCTGCTGTCACCCGCATGGTCGAGCGATCGATCCCGGCCCGTGCTAACCGAGCCTTCCATCCTTCCGGGGTCGGGTAAATTGGTACCAGACTTGTCTGGGAAGGTAAGGACTCTGACCTGGTATAGCGGCTGGTCCCCCGCAGGTTATTGTATAGGCGAAATGCGCATTCACCAGTCTCTACGACTGTGAGTGGAACACTGATGATGCGGCCGCGCGTCATTCGGGGTCTGATCAACGCCCACACTTTTACCTTTACATTTTACATCGCAATTCGTTCGTGATATATGTCAAGACGTCTTTCCTTTTCTTTTCTATAATAATGCCTTGTTTATGTTTTCTCACAGGGAGGTGGTAACTGGTCTACATATCTCTGAAGAATCAGAAAAGTGTAATTGCCCAAAACGGATTTTTACGTTGAGACAAACTCTGGAAGAGGAATGAAAGGAAATGTGAAGAAGAAGGGAAGGAGAACACACTAAAAGGCACATCGAAAGTAGCGGTCCTGAATACTCAATGGGGAAAAAACAAGGGAAGAAACCGCTCACTCATTCTTATAGTGCAAATGCAGCGTGGCGGTGGTAAATAAGAACAACATAATCTTCTTATTGGCTTTCTAGTTACACGTGCTCTGCGATTCCTACAGCGCATCTTTTAGGAGTCGTTTGATGAAGAGCGCTTTGTGATCTTCCTTGGATTCGAGTCAGAATTGTTGAAGAGTGGAGTGAACTCTGGTACTGAAGTGGGTATAATTGAACTAGGCTTTGGAATTCACAAAAAAGAACAACTTCTCATGCACCAATAAACGCTGAGTGAACTTTCGGCTCATATCAGCAGCAATCAGCTGTTAGAATGCGCTGTGTCGGCCGCTGGCGCTTCTTTTATTCTCTCCACCACATTATATGAAGCTCGTTCTCTTCTCTGCCTATAAATGTTTACATTTTCATCCTCGCACACTGTGTGTGTGATGTGATGGAATCGGAATATATGCCTATGACGAACGCAAATGATGAATGATGATGGTAGCATGAAGCTGAATCGTTCGATCCTTTATCTGTGTCAGGTGAAGCTCGATGTTTGATGAGCAGCCCGCGTCTATTTTTCCCCTTTAGCGGTTGATTAAATTTTTGTTTTGATTCGTCTTCACTATCTGTTACCCAAGGGACTGTTCAGTTTTTCACATACGTACCAATCTGCTCAGGATAAATTCTTTGTGAACCTCTCGAGGACCGTCTCCGCTCTAAAAAAATAGAGAGCTGACTCAATTTGTTTCAGACGGAGGTGAAGCTCTGTGCAAAATGCTCCTAGAAAACAGATGTAGTCCTCATCGTATTTCGTATAATTTCATGAACTCGATCCATACGTATCTATGGAGCTGATTGGGATGCTTACAGTCACTTTTTCTTACGTCTCAGCTCCTTTTCTCTTAGTGCACAGCTTCTCAAGATAGCGCGTTTTGCAGCAAGTATGAAGGGAATACAATTCGTACTATCTACTGCTTCTATTATTGTTGAAAAACTTTATAAGTGCTATGAGGAAGTCAAGCAAATGTCAGTTGCCCTTTTTTAGTTACCTGTTCTCATCCGTTAACTGCTTAATAACTGCGATGGGTATCCATTGTTTTTGTACACTGTATGTGAATATCTTCATAAGGCTGTCTGTCCGAACCACTCGTGCTTAGCTAGACGAACATCAGGAATCAGTATTTTCTCAGGTAGTGATGATTTTTGTTGCCGTTTTCTCAACACATGTTCTGCCTTTCGATCCACTCAAGTCGCTGTGCGACTTTTCTCCTTGTTCTCTTTTTTTTGCAGTATCGTTCGATATAAACAACGAACCTTTCATTTTAAGACATTAGAATATTTGCGTACTTCTTCGAGAGAGCGTGATTTTTGGAAACGATAAGATATTTGAACTCAGCTTCATATGCACTTCGGCCGGGCATCCACGCGGGGTTATCCATGTAAAAGCGTCGTAAAGTGATATACAGTAGTGGTCCAAAAGATATGTCACATTTCGTTTTTGTGCAAAAATAGTTAAAATCGAAAAGAATCTATTACTAAGCGATACTTCTGACCACCACTATTAAAAATATATCGAAACATACCATCGTTGCGTATTCTGTGTCTCTTAAAAATATTTTACAGTGATTTTCATATACTATTTTAAAGACAAATATCTCAAGAATCGCAGAGCACAGTGTCGTTCTGAGATGGCATTCTGATTCATTAATGTGCTAAAAACACTTGATTCAGATCGCCGCTGATTCAGATCGATTTAAAGATTTTTCTTAGCAAATATTCTGGTGGTCAAAGGCTGGTCAAATTTCAGGACGGTGTTTCAAACAAAATATTATATCTTTCTAACTTTAAACGAAATTACGTGACTACCAGTATAGTGTACGGCGGCGGGCGAAGGTGCGCACACAACCGTTGATTTTTCAATTTCCCATCAATTCTTTATTAGCTGAGAATTTCTGATATTTCCATATGCATATACAACTAATAAGAAAACGAAAAAGAGGAAAGATACAATGGAATTCAACTGCATGTAATATTATATAAAACTGTGCGCGCCTTTGTCCGCCGCTGTACAATGTACTCGTAGTGACGGTGCCTACATCGTACGTTAGTCAAAGCGATATATTTTTATGGAAGACTTTGATTTATTTCAGCGTACGTATAGTATCAAAAGAATCATAAATGTACTATGAACCGAGAAAAAATGGAGTCTATTTCTCGTGATATTTTTTGAGTATAACAGTTTACGCAATCTCAGTTTTAAGCGGAATTTTATCATGAAATGAGAGACAGCCCCGAAACACAGATAAGTACCTTGAAGAGAAAATCATTGTCTCATTTCCTTCAGCATTGTTAAGTTAGGTGTAGTTTTGTTGAAAGATTCGAAATATACAAAATTTCGTTTGAAACATGGTCCTAACATTTGACCAGTTTTTGACTACCAAAAGGTTTGCTCAGAAAAATCCATAACTTAGTGGCGATCTGAATCAAGTTTTGTAACATATTGTAATAACTAGAACATGCTCTATCAGAATATCATCTCAGATTGATTTCACGCTCAAGAATTTTTGAGATATCTTTTTTTAAAAATAGCTTATGAAAATTACTAAAAAAATTAAAAAACCCAGAATTTGCAGCATGTTTCGACTTTTATTTATTTATTTTTATTTTTTCGACTTATGGACCTTCACAGAAGTCAATGAAAAGGTGGTTTCCGTATCGCAAAAGTGATTCAATCGCCATTCGATCGGCTGCTCTAACTGCGCTTCGCTCTCCTCTGCGTTCCTACTTGGAGAGAGGCCTGTCAGCATCGAGGTATTATCCGATTTGTGATTGCAGCCGCAATATCGGAAACTACATATGAGCCAAATGCATGAACTTATTGCCGTGTAAAGGTAGGGAACGCTGGAGCCAGTGCAATTCTTCCAGTTCTACTCAGTACACGATCTTATGTACTTTTTCTGAACGCTTTTATTGTCAGTTGTTGTTCGCAGGAAACTAGTTTCTATCAAAACTAGTTCAATGGAAAGAATTCGCGTGTACCATGATAACTTGGGTTTTATATCGTGTGATTACTGGTGTCATTAAATGCTCGTCAGACGCCCACTGTTTCCAGTTACCACTTTTTCCGCGTAGCTCCTCCTCTTACGTTTGCCTCCACCTAGCGCCGTAGAAACGCACTCAAAATCTCACCTATGTCGCCTTCCGCTGTGCGGCGTTCCCTACGTCTCCGCCCCACACGCCTATTTACCGCGCTGGCTGGCAGCAAAGTATGAATGGCTGTTCATTCTGTGCTCGCTCTTGCTTTTCGGTCTATACATGATGGGAGAATTCGTCCTCAAATCGCTTCACGACGTAGCTCCCGCCTCTTGGCAACGTAAGCTCCATGATCTCGCGAAAGTTCTGACATCAGTTGAACCAGTTGACGATTGGTGTTCCCACTTTTTCTTTTCCTCCATTCTGCGTATTGGTTGCAGTTGCAGAACGAGCGAAAATGATGCAGAAATGGTAGTGTGCTAGTACTGTGTGCGCAGTCTTTGTCTAGTCTTTTTCAGATTTACTGTTCGTCGCTGTTTTCTCCATAATCGATCTCTTTTGTTGTCGGTTTGTATTATAGTAACTTATCTTCCTATTAAACTATTCCAGTACCTCAATGGTATTGAATGGTTTTCGCTCGCTCATGAGTCTGTCGTCTCCTCCCTCTCAAGAAGGGCAGAGGGCTGGACTCCAGAACACCCTGGTATTCCAGGCTGTTCACGTGACAAGTTGGAAAGATAGTCATCAGCTTGCCGCTACTACAGAAACCCACCCATGTCATCAGGGTGCCGCCTCCAAAATTCCGACGACAGAATGCGATAGGTGCTTGCCGTAAGTCCCTCCAGTGGTACCGTATCCATCAGGACTGTCCAAATTGAACTTCTTTTCGTCGGTAAAGATCACCTAAAGACAAAAGTTGCTAAAATCTTGAACACCGGTGGCAGGAGAAAATTCCTACCTTGTCCCACTGTTTCGTCATGTTTTTCCGAGCGAATTCCAGTCGCGCCAGCTTGTGGTCGTAGGTAAAACGAGGCGCCTTTTGCACGGCCTCTCTTCGAATATCCTGGTTGGGCCGGATGGAGAACCAAATTGTAGTTCTCGAAGCGATGAGACCCATTTCGGATCGAATTTGGTTGACACTCAATGTCGAGTTCGATGCCAGACGGGCAATCCTTCGACGATCCTGGCTCGAAAGTGTTTGGTGGCGACCAGCTGCATGTACATTTGGATATTCCTCACTATTCTAAGGAAACGGTCAATAAATCCATGCGAACGTTCGAGCTGGCGAGCGATGGCGCGGTTTCACAAGCCGACATTCTTAAGGGCTCGGGCTTGAGCTCGTTCTTCAATAGATAACACTGCTCCACGAATTGGCGTAGTGGTTAATTATGTCGTGCAGATCCATTTGGCAACGATTTGCACAAATTCCCGCCCAAAATGCATGGAAGGATTGATTAGGAATGCAGAGAGATCCGGTATTTGGAAGTGGCTACATAATTTTGAAACAAAGAAAAAATTTAAAAACTCCCTATTTTTGCTGGCGACCGAGCTTTCTTCTGGCAAAAGCGTCCTGGCTATTTTCGCCTACTGGGAATCTAATGTTACTAACGCCAGTTCATAAAAGTGAATACAAAATGCGAAAATATCGAATTTATGGTGGCTACATAATTTTGAAACGCACTGTATTGGTGCATTTGTGTCATGATGGACAATACGAGGAGTGAATATAATGTGTGAAAAGCTAGGCGTGAATCTTCCACATATTTCTATATCCTTTTCCTTTGTCTTGCAACGTTGTTGGATGGGAGTTTTTTCATTCAACGACCTTGTATCTCTATTAATTCATACTAGCAATTGCTAACACTAAGCTGTAAGCTCTACGGTGGAAGTTTAGGACTACATTTCTTCTTTTCCTTCCTGCATCTTCTCAGAAATACTAGAATGTAAGGACTTTTAGTGTGCCAGTCTGATTAGTCAATGACCTCGATCTGCGTTCAGGCCTCTGAAGACGAATCGAATCGAAAATAAATGAAATGAAAATGAAATGAAAGACGACGGCAAAATCGAAGCGTTGGGCCATTAACTTGGAACTTCCGCCTAAAAACCCGTATGGTTGAAGAAAAGAGTTTTGAAACCACTATAGTTTGGATTGCTCGAGCAACCCAACCAAGATGCTACAGATTTATCCGGCTAATATTTCGGCCTACTTTCTTTTTGCCGTTCGAACCCAGAAGGCCAAGTTGTCGTGACACACTTTGTAATTTGAATTGGTCTTCGGTAGGATATTCTCCCAGGTTTTTGGCTTTCCGGGTTCCGACGAAGACGAGTGCGAGCAGAGTGAAACCGTATCATCTCGGCTAGCTAGAGCAGTCCAAACTAAAACGAAAGCATATGTATTATATAGTTCCCATGCCAAGATTGACAGGGAGTCGAACGTGGAAAGTGTGGAAACCGCTACCATCGACGAGAGAATGACAAGAGAACTTGGAGATTGTTGAACGATGTCTTTCACGCGTTGCTTCTAATCATTCTTTTTTCGCGATTTTCTTCTTTTTTATCCGTCTGCTGTTCGTCTGTTGAGCCGTCGGTCGATGTCCGTTCGCCGTTCGAGTGGTAGGCGAACGGACTTTGATATTTCGCGTGTCCGCTTCGTTCGGTCGTTCGTTTTCGTTTGACGTAGTGAAAATACTCCCGCGCTTTCATTCATTGCACTATTTTCAACGGTCTCATTGTTAAGGCGAATGACGTGATGGCGTCTTTTTGTGCGGCCCGTCTTGGACCTCCTCCTTCGTTCCCGTCTACTAGCTGTATGCAGGACAGTGACTGTGGAAGCAGGTTAGTCCATCTTCATTGTTTCCACTATTTGGTCTGGTGAAATTCTCGAAAACTTCCTCATTGATATGTGCATTTGGGTGCGCATAATGCAGTTGTAGAAGGTGCTGCTGACACCAGCACGGTCGAGCGATCGTTCCGCATCCGCGCTAGTCAAGCCTTCTATCCGTTCGGGTCGAATTAATTGACACCAGACTTGTCTAGGAAGGTGAGGACACCTACTTGAACAGTGGCTGCTCCGCGTAAATCATCGTATTGGCGAAATTCGCGCTCACTATGTTTCTGCATTTCTGACTGGAAGACGAGTGCATGGCACCTCCCCTTAGGGACTGAAGATTGCGTTCCCCTTTATCTTTGCCTTTATCTGGAGCATTTGCTGGCACATGTGACGTTAGACCGGCTCCACCTCTGAACATCGACTAGCCAAGGATAGCGTAAAAGCTGAGGGTAATGAAAAAGCCTCGGTGCTCCTCCTCCGATCACTCTTCGGTCGGATTACAGTAGTTCTTATCTCGGGGACTTAGGGGGAATTTGCGTCACTAGAGCGTCCTAGAGGGAACGCTAAGGACTTCATTCTGTTTCAGTCGAGCTACGGGAGTGCCATTTTGTTAATTAACGTGTTTAGTTCTCATCAACTGTTTGATAATGTTATGTCCCTTTCTATTTGAGTATTAGTCGAGAACTACCCCTCCCCTCGTCAGTTCCAGCAAATGGTTGATTTTTTATCGTGATTATAATTTCCCTTCTACCAATTTTGCAAAATTTGCAAAACGGTGTTACAGGCACTGTTTCCGCTTGATATACGCACTTCCAATTTTGCTCGCTTTCTGTCATTTGTTGGTGTGCATCTCACAATAAAGCATGCCACTGCTTCTGTCCAATCTTCAACACTGAGAATTCTTCGGCCGTGGTCTTCGTCCTTTATATATTCTTCTTCGTTTCTCAGCGAATTAAATGATCAGAGTGCAGAAAAAATTATCGGGGGATTAGCTGGCAACGGATAAAATGGTGTGTGTATCTGCAGCCGTAGCTCATTTTCGTCGGTGTGCTCGGAGTGAGCATCTAGAGAGCTGTCGGTTTTTGTAGTTCTTTATTTTGCGATTAATTTATTTTTCTTGCATTTATTCTCTGAAAACTGTGATGGAATTGTAAGTGATTTCGTCGGTTGACGTTTAGACGCCTTGTAGGCAGCTCACATCCGGTTAGATTGTTTTTTGATCAGGGGCATGACCCACTTCAGAAGATCAGTTAGCGAACTCCTGAGTTAGTGCTAGATGTCAAAGTTGATTAGCAATCAATCAATACAGCGAAAGAATGCGCCACAGGCGCTTTTTGTCGTACGTTTTCGTCGGGCTTTTTTCTTGCGCTAAAATTCGACTTCGACTTCTCAAGACGAAAAGAGTGATTCGTTCACATGACGTGGTGGTGGCACTGATAAAATTCCATTGCTAAATTCCGATGAATAGAATGTAACTCGTGTCCGTTATTGATTTTTCACTCGAACGAAACAAAATGCGTCGATTGTAAGCGGACAGCAATCAGATAACATTATGAGGGCTGTGAGCGACACGGAGGTTCAATCGGAGCAAGAGGCGTTCAGATGATTTGTCAATCAGTCATTCGGCTTTCTGTCACGCACAACGGTAACTTACATTTGGAGATCTTCGCTCTGACTGGTCTAGTAACAGAGTTGACCAATCACGGCAGTTTCCACCTTGCGAACAATAAGCCACTGATGTGTCGCTCTTCGCCATGTTCTTTTCTTCCTTTTTTTTTCTTAGAAATTTCTTCTTCTTTCTTGCCCGACCAATTTGCTGTATCCTTCCGATATGATCGCGAGCTTTTTGCCGTTCCACTGAGACGAGATTCACGCCTAGTTCGTATCACTGAGGAAGTAAACGATTATGGAAAATGGCTGTTTGATGCCTTCAAAAGCTACCAGCTTCATGAAATTCGTTCCTCCAGCCAATCGAGCATTCCTTTTTCCTCGAAGGTGAGTAGCTGACTGTGTTCGGAGACCTTTTACGTATCCTATCTCTCAGCAATATCTGGTTGCTGAGACATCGAAGTAGTGGCGGTGCCTAGTGCCCAGTTTTGTGATCATTACTTACATCCAATGAACGAATCAAACTCGATCGTCGCGCGTTTTTCGTCGTTCGCGCTACGTCTAGTTCTTGAATGCTTCAAGGGGTTTCGCGTAAAGTTCGTTCGACCTTCGGGCATGAAAAGACTTGAAAACATACGTTCGTAAGTGTATGGAAGCCACAAAAAGCATTCTCATCTCCCAAGTACGGTTGCTGCTGGATGCCAATGAACTGGGGGAGAGGTAGGCAATGGTTTGGCACTGTACGATCTGCATCCGTAAGCGAATGGAACCTCCCCTGAGGCACCTTTGTACTCGGCAGCAAAGCAGCGATCAGTTGTATAGCAGAGACGTAGGAAATGCAGCTGAGCCACAGACGCTGGAAAGGCTTCAGGGATTAGACGAGTCCTACGGCGATCAGATACTGTGTCACAAGGGAACTGGGAAACCACGATTAAGAAAAGTGAAATTTTAGCGGAAAACTGGTCTCACTGTGACCCTTCATCGCTTTCGAGTATGAACGCACGTATAGGTTTGAATCCTTTAACAAAAAACTACATTTATTCCGATCTTTTGCTCTTCACTTGGAGCTTTCTCATCATAGCTGCTGCTTAGTTACGCCTAGTAGAGTAGAATCGAAATACAGTCATTTGCTGGTTGGTTTCACAGAGACTAAAAATAGAAGCATACGATTCACCCTCGCTATCAGCCAAGAAATTGTTAAAAGCTTGGTTTCCTGCTAGAAACGATGACTGATTGTTGCCTTCTAAGAGTGTTAGAAAATTCCGGAATGTTCATAGTTGTTTCGATTCAAAATACTGCGCATTGTCCGCTGTAGAAACACTAGTTCAGCACATTTTATTTGATTCTTTGTTTCTATTTCAATGAGTTCCTCATGGCTGCAAAGATTTTCCTAGAATGGCGCCGCGTCAGTTCAACTAATATGAGATTATCGTCACTCATTAGCGAACATGTGTCGTGTCGCGTTTTAATGTCAGACTTCACAATTTAACTCTTAATTAATGTCACCTAATTCGCTTTGAATTGTAGCCAGAAGTGAAGCTATTTATTCACTTTTGGTTGTCGGAAAATCCTGTTGGGTTGTATTTTCGACTATGTAATTGATATTGAAAATTCAGGAAAGGAACTGAGATTTTCGAGAGATTTTCCCCCAATGACAGCTTCGAATCCTTTAGTTTGGATATTCCAATATATTGCTAAGCGCTCTACTTAGTTGGCTTGCTAAACTTCATACACATAGATGTTTTCCTTTGCTCATTTCTAACTACTTGTGTTCGGCCAAATCGTTATTTGGTCCTTTCAACGTTGTCAAAAATAACTAAAAAGATCCGTCCTGACTCTGCACTTTTTTTTAAATAACTTGCAAATTCGCTTTCTCCATCTACTGCTTTAAATGCTTCCATGGGAGTCTTAAAGCCGCAGCGCATTCATGTAGCAGTGAAGATATCGTGCAGAAATGTCTCTCAGAATATTCCTCTCGTTGATTTGCAGGAATTCTGAGAGGCTCCTACAGCTGGCATTCGTGTGCCAAGAGACTGAGAATCTCATTTCCTTTCAGACTCACGCTGACCAATATCTTTGGGCGTTCGTGTTCGAATGCCTGAGGCATTGTCCACAATTTTTTTTTCATTGGAATGAATGTGTACACTATTACAAAAATAGCTTCTGAAACAAAAACATTTATAGACCACATTTTTAACGGCCTAGAGAAATATTACCATGGACTTGTTCAATCTCCTGCCATAACAGCTGGATAATTATTCATTTCGTGATGTCATGACGTTTCTTGAAAAATAAAGATTCGGTTCTCTAAAAAAACCGCAGTCCATCAAAAATGCTAGTGAGTCATACAAGCTTTTTAAAAATTTCCCATGGCATATAGAGAAGCCCCATCTGTCGAAGGGCGATGGATAGGAAGGCAAGCCACGACTGGCTTCAGAAGCAATGTAAAGTCCAGATTAGAAAAGATAATAACGCAACATCAATCAAGCACATGCCTGAAAAGTGTAATAAACGTAAAAGCAGACAAAACCACGGGTCTTATCCGTAATCAAGCGATAGCTTGCGTAGGTTCGCTCTTTTATTATATCGCTCTTATTGAACGCATCAGAACATTCCACAGTCCGGATCAAAGATCACCTGGGTTCGAGTCCCGGTGGAGTCGCGATTTTCGCGATGAGCCCGGCTCCATCGGAATATCATACGCTTACATTCTATAATATACGTAACGATGACCTAAAAAAAGCGGTGATGGAAATAATACACGTACAAAGACTATTCTTCAGTTATGCCATAATTAAACACAACGGCGCTAAAATGTTCGTGTTTCAGCTCGGGTCTGGGAGGAATGAAGACGCAGGAGCTCGTGTCGGACGAAGGTGGCAGTTCGTCATCCGAACAACCTGGTTTCTTTCCTCGTCCTAGCGTTCTGCCCTGTGGTCCACCACTGAACGGTGTGACCGGCATGACAATGCCCACCTGGGTGCATCCGACCCCACCTGGTGCGCCGAACGATCTCTTTGTGCACATTCAAATGGGAGAAACTCTGAACATTCTCGTTGGCAATGACGTGCAAAACATTACTGGTGAGTCTATTTTATAAATTGGAGGACATTCAGCTTCGGTTGTACCTGAAACAACTCGGTAATTTTCTCGTTGTAAATAGTCTTTTTTATAATATTTGAGTAGCGCAGTTGGAAAATTCTAGAGCTTTTAAACCTTCGCCTTCGAAACTGAAACGTTTAGATCGGGATTTAATTAGAACCAGCTTTTTCGGGTTTGATCTATAAACTCGTCGAAAGGGCCTTTATGATACCCAGTTAACGCTCCTTGGTTCTTTACGTCGTTCCAACGGAAATTTTATCATTTTTTTTTACTTCCGTTTAGCGTCATCAAACCTCCGCATTCAGTGACAATGGCGCAGTGACAAATTTGAAAAATCGCCGTTTGTACATACTGAACAGAGTTTCCTTGCAGCTCCGCTATAGTGCCGTGAATGTCTCGCAGAAGGAAAAGATACTCGAAAAGCTTCCGGAAAGTTGAACCAGGAAGACAAAAAATGAAACGAAAAATGGGGAGGAAACGGCATCGCAGTATTGTAAATGCGTCAAATTCAAGAACGTAATGAAAACAGTTTGAGCATTCCAAAAATCGAGAAGTTTCCGGGAGCTGTGAGTCTGAAAGCTAGACTTTTCCGGGTAATTGATGGGATTTGCGTTTTTAGTGGAAATTATGGAGAATCTGTACTTCCCTAAAGTGGATTTGAAGAAGACTTATTAGTTTTTGAAAACTTCCTTTCTCCTCAGAGGTGCTTTATTTGCTACATAATTCCACTAGTTCAGACTTAATTGAAATGCAGGGTGCGCAAAAATTACCCGGAATAAAATATCACATTGTAACTTCAACAAAATTTAGATCTGACAATGAAACTTAACAAACAGTTTCCCTATTCCTTTACTAATAGAAAAGTATCAAGTTCGTTCAAAGTGGCCTCCTATCTTACGGACACATGTCCTCAAACGAGTAGCGAACCCATAACTCATGGCATGGAGGTAGTCATCTACTATATCGTTCTTTACCTCAGCCAGGGGCCAAATTTTTGTGTTGTGTTGAGGAATTCTCGCTCCCAGTGATTGACCAGAAGAGAAACTAAGGCGGTTCAAATCCCGTGAGTTCAGAGGTCAGCCATATTGTGCTGTGCGGCGTGGGACAGCAAAATTGTGAGTCGATGATTGCTGATCATTCTCGATTTGGCTTTGCCATTCGCACATTGTGAACTCAAATGAACTCAGGCTTGGAATACATTTGAATGTAGTGTATACGTACGCACTACTCCAATATTAGGTTAAAAGCTTAGTTCTAAAAGTTGTTATCAATTGCGCCAAACGAATAACTCGTGGCACGCAGATAGTCCTCATCGAAATCATTCCATGTGTTTGTTACCGGTGCTATCAGAGGCAGCAAAGTTGCACATCAGATAGAGCACACTTTTTTCTCAGAAACCCACTGGACTAGAAAATCAGTTTCCCAGAAACGTTAAAGAAAATTGAGGTAAAAATAGCAGTACGACCAGAAATGTGTAGACTGATGATGGCCGATAGTTTCAGATTTCGTTTTCCTATTACCGCTGTGCAAGCATTCAAGAGCTCAAACCTATAACAGCGTTTGCATGTAGTATAAATGTATAACATATTCCAATATGAAGCTCAGAATCCAGTTCTGCCAGTAGTTGTGGCCTGTGATGTATTTTTCCGGGTGATTTTTGCGCACCCTGTAGATGGTAATGAGCTCGGTTGTTTTCGTTTCAGGACCGGCTACGGTCCGTATGGTGGGTGAGTGTGGAATGTCGCCATCCGCACTACCGATTCATGTTCCTCCTGGACATGTGATTCACCAGATTGTCGACGAACAAGTGAGTTCAAGTTTTCATTATAATATACATATTTGCACTAGTGATCCGTTTCTTTATCATGGGTGATGCCTCGCTCAGTTGCCTCGAAGAAAAATCTCACGGAAATCTGACAGCTAGATATCTGGGTCTGCGTGACGTTCCAGGCCTAACAAGGGAAGTTAGTCAGCGTGCTCCAGAAATTCTCAACGAGATCTATATGGTTTTGTAGAGCTTCCAGTGACGATTACAACCGTATGGTTTGTTTTCGCTAAATGGCAATGGTCGGTCCAAAAAAGACGAAAAGTCTTTACCAGTAACTATTGGCGAGAGGACTTCTAGGTGTTAACCAACAGAGATTGTATCATGGTGGCTCTGTCGATAGCACGTAGGGTCCACAATCTGGTGGTCAGGAGATCGGTCCGTTTGTTAGGCTTTCCGCCTTCATGCACTAGATACCAAATTAGGATCCTTTTGTAGTTTTGTCGCAGTTGCGGGATAGAAGCGCGTTTGGGAGGGGTATGGCCAACAGAGTACGCACAAGGGACAATATCTACTAGCACTTATGTATGTTACCCATACCTATCGTAAGCAACCCAAATCGATCCCACATTCGGAAACAAATGTCAGATTCGTGATCAGCGTTCCGAATAACCCCCGTAGACAAAGTTTGTTGTGAATTGGTGATTTCGAACCAATCACCTTACTTTGTCGGTACGAACCCTAGTAAGCATTCGCCAGACACAATGGAAAAAACCGATGTCAGATTTGCGAATTGTGGATTTGTCAGCAGCCCCAGTGATCTTTCTTGATGAATATTGAAAGAAACTCATCATAAATGAATTCTATGTTCTTCAGAGTCGAGAAAATGGAACAGTATGAATAAAGATATTCTCTGCAACTGGACCTTCATACAACTCACTCGATACTAGTAACGCTGGTTCCTTCGAAATCGCCGATTCAGTCCAAACTTCGGGGGTTATTCGGGACGCTGATCATCTGACATTTGTTTCCGAATGTGGGATCGATTTGGGTTGCTTACGGTAGGTATGGGTAACATACATAAGTGCTAGTAGATATTGTCCCTTGTGCGTACTCTGTTGGCCATTCTCCTCCCAAAGGCGATTCTATCCCGCAAGTGCGACAAAATTGCAAAAGAGCTGAATTTGGTATCTAGTACATGAAGGCAAAAGAAAAACCCAGCCCCCTGACTACCAGATTGTGAGCCCTATATGCTACCAACCGAGGCACCATGATACTATCTCTGCTGGTTAACACCTAGTAGCCCTCTCGCCACTAGTTGGTGAATTTTTCGCCCTTTTTTTTTGGGCCACCCATATATATGTACCAAAAACAAACTATGCCGTTGTAATCGCCATTCGAAGCTCTACAAAACTATATGGGTCTCGTTGAGAATCTGTGGAGCACCCTGACTGACTTTCCTAGGTAAGAAAAAATCACTTAAAAAAATCGGTGTATACGAGTCAATATTGTCGGCTGGTTTACGCGCTAGGAGCCTAAGTGACGTCCGTCGTGTGTAGTACAGTTATTTTCGGAAGTACGACAGCATTATTTTTGCAGCTTACAAAGTACAACCTTCATTACTGCGATCTTTTCATTGATATTTACTGCTGTAGTGTGACGTCCACAACATAAAAATGTTGACGTTATATTTCCTAAAAGGTCGCGCGTGGGTAGGTCATTTATGAATGAACGAAATTCCCGTAGTCTGCGTGCTATTCCTGGGAGAGAAAATTAAATTGATCACTGTGTCTTTTAAAACGAGAAACACAATTAGCATGTACTTTTATAACATTTGTACAATCGTTTCTTCTGAAAAGGCGAGCACAATTAGCACCTGTACAACAGTTTGGTAAACTCGGCGAATTCATTAAGTGGCAAAACTTTCTCACGTCTTCTTAACCCGTTCTCTTAAAAATCAGAACAGGTGCAACTCGACGTCTACCACCGCAATCGCGAACCCTACATCTTAAGACCATTTATACTGGGTGGCGAAGCAGTAACCGAGTTGAAGTTATCAACAGATGATATCTTTTCAATGATAATTACCGATGAATTTTTGATATGTGTAATTTTTCCCAAAGCTAAGGGATTGTAAGAAAATGTTATCATTTGATGTACTCCTTCTTGAACTAAATCCCTAGAATACATTTTCCGATTAGTTCCTACTCTGCATTTGTTCTCTGTATCAGAATTTCTCCTAACTCAGGAAGAAGTTATCATTCCGATTTTGACTCATTCAATGGAATAGGACAAGTTTCTCCGTTTTCATACAATTTCTTCCATCGTAAGCGCTGGTTCTAATTAATTCCCTGGATTGCACTTCAACTGGTTGTTTTTTTCTTAGAAAGATTGTCTACTTCGCTTCGCATTCACATTAGCTTAGTCTAGTAAGAAACGTCACCTAACGGACATTCATTCAACGTCGCTATTGCGGCGGAAATGCCGTGTTTTTCAGCAGTTTTCGGTTTCCTTTTCCTGATTGGATAGATGTCGTGTAGATGTGTGTATGTGTGTGGAATGGGAATGAAAAGGCGTTCTGACTGGATGTATCAGCAGCAGCAGCCACAGCCATTCAGTGTGCTCTCCTCTCTTACTTGTTGACGTTGTTGTCGGAGATGACGTTGATGAACGTCATTACCGAGACCCGTAACTCTAGAAGAAAGAAAAAGCACTCAACACATCATCTGCTCTCGATTTAAGGCGCCTGAGGGAATCCTCATAAGGAAAGGGTGAGAATAGCAGGCAATCGGATTTTATTTGAAGAAGACTGCTGTTAGCGATAATTAGTAATTCATAATTGCACCCTTATATAAATGTGCCTATAAACGTATGCTAGTAAAACAGTCACACTGTTCAGAAACAGAAAGTAGACAAAAGAGGACGAAACATCCAAGCTGGGACTGAAAGAAGCAGGCCCTATCAGCGCACTGAAGAAAAAGGAACGAGCACGATTGTATTGTGGAAGTATTGCGTTTCTCTGTAGAATATCACTTTTTGGAATCATATTTTATTGTTCTAAGTGGGCGTTGTAGTGAAAAAGGGGCAGTTCTTCATCCACAGTTATCTTATGTCAGCTGTTTCGCTCCTGCAGAGCTGGATTCCATCTGATAGAACGCCTCTAATAATCTACACCGACTCGAGAAGTAGTGAATCGAGTTTAAAAATCAAACTAAATCAAAATGGATCATGATCTAATGGATATGCGTGTTTGACTAACTCAATGAACTATTCAGCAAGTTCTCTTTCTGGGTTTAGTGAACATTGAGGAAGAGTTTGTTTCAAGTCACCTAGGCCTAACTCTTTTTACACTTCTGCAATGTTTCTTAAGTATCCGTTTCAAATTCGTTATGAACAAGTCAGATTTACCAAGCTGCAATAGCGAGTTGAACGATTTCGTACTTCATCACTCTCAATTGATTACCATGAATGGTTCAATGGCAGAAATTACTCCATCGCATCTGCAAAGCCAGGCAGTTCAGGGCAATGGATTCGGCGGATCTGACTTTTATTGGCTGGCATGGAATTCAATTAGTCGCTTTGCTCATTATTAAGTGCCGCTTGGAAGCGAGAGACTTATCGAATTTCTGCTAGCCATTAGACATGACATCAGCGCTCCGGTTGCGATAGCAGTAGCTTTGATTCATGGAAATCCGGGGTTGGGAGGACATTGGTGACTTCGTTAATGGGTCATTTTTCTTCGCTTTTTACATAATTTGACGTTGAAATAACTGCTTGGTGGTGCTAGGTAACATGTTAAATTGCAAATGGTGTATGAGAAAATGCAAAAAATAACGAAAAAAGCCTAACTTGTCAGCTCTCGGCTATTCTTCGCCTACGCGCGCTGGCCACGCGACCGATGGCGTCATGCCGGACAGCTTCCGGCTGAAAATAGCTGCGCTCACTTTTAATCGTCTTAAGGACCAACGGTCATGTTCGGAGAGAATCGAATGAGTGAATGGGTAAGGTGCGTGCTCTCGTTGTCTATGAGCCGAGGGTCCGAAACGAAAAATACCGACAACTAGCACAAATCCTTGCCGCCGTTACGGCGGTACAGTTGTCGCACCAGATCATTCTCACTGTTCGCACCAAGCGGAGAGTAATAAGTAATAGTGATACAACCGATTTCTTCTGCAGTATACTCCTACCTCTCGTTTTTTATTGTCCCTTAATAATTTGTTGTTATTGACATTGTAAGCTGACATAAGGCTGAATCCTTGGAACAATGAATGGGACATGCAAATGAACGAATGTTCTTTAGAATTCCATGTCTATAATGGTCCCATTTACTTCAGCGTAGCTCATTTAATTCTCATGTTAATGTCAGTAATTGAAAACTGTTCGCGGGTGACAACTTTCGCATATTCTATGCTTATTCTATGGTTAGTCCCACTAACATTTAGTTCTTTTTTCCGTCTTATAATTTCATTTTTCATTGGCACGCACGCCATTCGTGAGGGAGGCACCGAACAATCCCTGGAATCTATTACAATGATTGGAACTTTTTTTTAGAATGCATGCCTCGTTTTCGTGAACGATTTCACATAGAAGACACGCGAAACTGAAATGAAAATGACGTTTGAAAATGGGAAAAATCCATTTCGTGTTTTTCTACTCTTTTGCATAGCACATGGCTGCTTCCCAGTATCGTTTCCCTAGAATTAAAATATCCCGTGACGTTATGTCTTCCATCAGCATGCGAAAGCTGTCAGATGTGTGTAAGGGGTTTCCCGAATATGCTTGAAGAACAATTTAACTAAGTCATTAAGTAGATGGTATATGGTTGCATACTCAATATGACCAATATCGAACTCAAGTGGCAACGGGACACTTGAAATAGATGTGAGAATATTGTGAAAATTTTTCTTGAAATGCAGTTTTTCTTCTCAGAACTTGCACGACGATGGTACTTATTTGGTTAACGTTGCGGCGGTGTAGCCTTCTTCAGAGCCTGAAAGGAAATAATTCTAACCGTGACTTTTCGATCCAAGATCGCCTCAATCCTACCGTGTTCTTTGAATTGTATGTGATAAAACGTTCGCGATTAAACAAAAAAGGGATTCGCATGCATCTGGGTCAAAAGATGATTCATTGGGTATTGCTGAGATTTTTAATACATCTGTAGGTGATAATATACTTCAATCGGTCGATTCTAATTATTTTCAGGGTATCCTGCGGCACCTGATCCTTTCTCCTGAAACGCCATCACCACCTCGATTCCCGCCTCCGAATGCCCCTAACTCGGTGAGATTTTAGAGAATCCATAATGGCCAGGAAATCCTTTAGCAATCACTAATATTTCACTCGATTCATTTTTACATAAAACATGATTGTAAGATATGTCAATATTTTCCCTGTGCGACCCATCGTCAGATCTAGTCGAAATCGATGTTTCATTATTCTTCTAGTTTTTGTCTTCACGGTTCCATTTTCGTTTTTCCTCGAAAACCTCTCAGCTTAACGAATATGTGCAACTTTCAATTTTTGTTCTTTAGCCTTGTGGGATTCGCAGTCGCACGGTAGTGACGACGTCAGTGTTCAGGAATCTTCTCTATCTCTTCGTTAAGGCTTAAGATTTTTAAGCTTAACGTTGGTCTGATGCCCTTCTAGTAGATTTAATGACCAGAAGCTTCTAGGAAGCACATTAACTCAGTTCTGATAAATCGAGAGGATTAGTGTAGTTTAATGCTCTTTCAGTGGATCATGGGAAACGTCCCTAATGCAGTGCACATTAGGGACTATTAGGATGATGAATAGCGCACACATTAGCTTCTGCAAGCATATGTATATGCGAAATATTTCTGAGGAAATATATAACATGTAATAATTATTGCCTAGAGATGACCATAATTCACACTTGGTGCGGGTAGAATCTCTTGCAGAATGATGGACGTAGAAGAAATGCAGCAAAATTGATAAGGTGTAAGATGAAAAAAATTTATCGAGTGTCGTGTGCTGCTGTACCGAGCGAGGTTAGTAGGTGGACCAGATTTATTATGGCCTAACGTTTCGACCTATTCGTCGTCGTCAGAGACCTAAAGCGTGTATAGCTCGAAACTCCTTGTCACAGGTCTGTCCGGCCTAGCGCCGAACCATCCCTATCGTTTTTGGCAAACTTGAAAAATCTTCATAAGAAACTGCAGGAAACGAGAGATATCGAATGACTTACCCCGTGATCCACTGGCAGAGTGGTGCAGACGTGGCAACCAGCTCTGGTTGACAGTTGAGGAGACTGAGTCATATCAGTCATTCCGAAACCCGCAGAACGGTGTAAATGGTGGAATGTCCTTGCTTATCGAGAGACCATCATTTCGGTTGTTCATACATGGATTCCGTGTGGAAATCCAGAACGCTTCCAATGCTTTCCTAGACGATATCTCGGTCTCATACGATAGAATTCTGCACTTTATGTCAAAATCATTCCCGCCATGCATTTCATGTCTGTGCCTTCCCAGCGGTGCTGTTAAGGTACCTCTTCTCTTACTGGCCAAATGTTAATTTATACGTGCTAGCGGAACACGACCGGTACCTGCCGTTGCAAGCCCTCCATTCAATCTCATACACAAAAATGCTAGGGATGATTCGGCGCTTGGCCGGACAGACCTAAGATGTGAAGTTTCGAGCCACTTCTTAGGCATCTGACGACGAACAAGTGGAAAGGTTAGGCCATGATAAGTGTCATTTTTATTGAATATCCTTTCTGGTCAACTGTGCCAAGCCTCATTAATAGCGTTCCACGTTCCGGAGATGTTAAGCTTTAAAATATCTGAGCGACAATTAGTGAACAAGGTGTAACTGCACATCTATCTGCGAGCTCGTCTGCAAAGAAATTTCCGAGTCGCTTAATCATAATTTCTAATATTATTTGATTTTTCGAACGGCTACACTTGCCATTGATGCTTTGTCTAATATTGTTTTTGCGGAAATTGTAAACGACGATAAATGGAATTCATATTATTCAGGGCTTCATGCCGTCACGCATCGCCTCATCGCCACCGTTGGCTGTGCCACCTTTCCATCCGGCTCTCTATACGGTGAATCGTAAATGGTCCCACAATGGAAAGCTGACGATACCGGATCTCGTACCATCTGCGTCATCTCGTAATGACGAACCGGTCAGAACGCTTACGCAGTCATCATAGTTACCCACAAAAGCTGTACAGTTTGATGACGTAGCAATGAGTGAGAAGAACGTTTGCAGGAGACCGATATTGATGGCGAAGAATGGGATAAGGTACGTGAGATGTTGGGACGAATTCTGGCACCTCAAGTGGTTCGTGTTGGTCCAACCGAGGCCGATATTGCCTGGCAGCAATTGGACACCTCAGAGGTGGTGGTGATTTTCTTCATATTGTATATATTTACATATACATTTATTACATGGGACAAACCCGTGTGTATAAATCAAGAAACATTCATCAATCGAAACACGAACAAAGCGAAAATATTTGGGAACATTCGTGAGAGCACCAGCAACATCCAAAGCAACAGATAGTAATCAAGCATTGACCAAAGTATACACATAAAATAGTATAAACTACTTCATTAAAAACCGATCTAAATAGTAAGAATGGTGTTCTCATATCTTAGGATTTCGCGGTACTACAACTAATTATAAGTCACTCACAGTGCCGGGTATACTGCTTCGAGAAGATGATCGGCGTGGCGCTTTTTTGCACCTAAAATCGCAATTTTCCAATAATATCATAGAAGGACTATAACTGGTAAAGATGATATCAGCTATACATTTTTGAAATGGATCAGATTTTGAAGTTCTCGTTCAATCTTCCATCAGTGCTCCACGTGATTGCTCGACTGAAGTTTACATGGTCGGCTACGAACACCTAGACAAAGGTCGACGAAATTGTAAATCGTAAATGCAGAACGATGTAACTCGAGGTGCTCAGCCCTGACATCTCTTGTTTTTTTCACGAAATATAGTTTCAAGGGAGTTATTGAAAAACGGCGTTTTGGGCGCAAAAAGCTGCCCCTCTCGCCGCTTTTTTAGTGGCGCGTTTTTCCATATTGTAGATGCTTAATACTACTTCTACGATATTAGAATCACTGCAAAAATCAAACCACTGGTAACCCTTGATCGAATGTCATTGTGAACCGTTTAGGCTGCTGCACCTGGCGGTCCATTCCCACAAATCGATGCCTCGGAATTCACCTATCAAATAGTGTTGTTTGAGAATCACGGTAGATTTGTCAGCACGTACAGGTAACAGTACAACCTCACCGTAACATGTTTATTAATGAATTCTTAACTCATGCATTATACACTGGTCGTTTTAGATGTGAGACGGAGACCGGAAACAAGCTTCGCCTTTGTCAGCTTCGCCCGAATACCGACTACTACGTACAGCTGAAAGCATGTCTCGAAGAACGAGGATTGGTAGGCGAACCAAGCCAGCCTGTTTGTTTCAAAACGGCACCAGGCCGACCGGAAGCACCATTGATGTTCAGGTAAATTTCAGTACCTTTCGTGAGTTTCTCATCTCCCAACGTGTTCTCTAAAATTCAGGGCTGCTGTACATATGTAGTATGTGAAGACTGATTGTAAGTCTCAATGTTAGGGTTGCTGAGGTGTTTTGCTCTGTCAACTGAATTTGACCTCATCGCAGTGAATATTGGTTCGACTAGGTGGTTCCAGCTTAGCTAAAACAAACGTAATAACGAAAAGATGAAACATTGGGATCTTCTATTCTTTTGATTTGAGTAATAGTGTGCGGTTGTAGCTGCGTTCCGAAACATAGTGTCTCCTTTCATGACTTTAAATTCACTTTGTGTGCTTTTGCAGCTTCTTAATTATGTTAAACTACCGTCTTCACGTACCACTACGGCCGCGGCTATGCTTTTCTTCTACAACGACGCAATCCAATCTTATCGATTGGTGTTTGTCGCGCGACACAATTAATCAATACTCTTCCGTTGAAGATTAAATTGCACTCTTGTTTTTGCTAGTGCATTTCATTTCGGACGACTATGATCAGTAACCGTTCTGTTCCATCTGCAGACAGTCGCAAAGGACTACCGACGATAGAACCCCGTAGCTCAAATAATTAGATATCAATGAATTATTGTGGTAGCCCTGGGCAGAAACTACTTCAAAAAGCATATCAGATATAAGAAAACATTTGAAATACTGGATTTTCTTCAGTAACTTTGTACAGCTAAGCTAGTCCTTCGCCGAGTGATCAAAGATTTGCCGAAGCGCATTCACTCTTCGCACCATTGTTTACTTCTCGGTTTGACCCCGACGTTTGTTTACTTTCATACCACCTCGACTATTTGTCCACTGGGCGAGTTTTGCAGCTTAGGTGTGGATCGCCCACATAGAAAGCGACTTGTTCGCAGGGACCATTTATAAACTAACAAAATACCGCACTCTGTAAGCGAATTTTATAAATTTTTAGGTATGTGTCACGTGGAATTGACCATCTGGTCGTCGCCTGGCGACCGCCAAACGACAACGGAGCCAGCATAACCGGCTATACTGTGTACATCAGTAAAGTAAGTTTGTAATAGGTCACAGAATGGTCAGCTGGTTATCGTAAGCTTCCACTTTTCCAGCCGTCCGAAGACGTTGGCGAAAAAGTGTGGGAGGGACGGTTGTGTGAAGCTCGCATCACTAACCTCAGACCGTCCACGTCGTACAGGTAGCATAGCATAACTTATAATGGTAGTAGAAATAAGAAACTTCAAATCTGGCTATTTCACTAATTTTCATCCTGCAACCGATAATCGATAAGTTTGAGAAGAGCTCCTGCTTAACCCCGATTTTTATAAATTTTCGTAAGAATCAAGCAAATCGTCGGTGATGCGTACTGTTGTTGGCGCTGTGCAACACTTTTGCAAACTATTGCAAACTCAAGCAACTTTTGTGTTTAGCTCATCATATCTCATCAGTCTACATATTTCTGATTGTTTACCTCAGCCAGTGGCAGGTTAAATGTGAAAAAAAAACTTCAAGAAAGAGAAAGAAGAACGAATTTGTAGATGATTAACTGTGCATTAGAAGGCGGTAAGCGAACAGCAAACAACACACTACTCTGTTCATTGATATTATCACATTAATCACGTGGTTCTCCCAGGGTTACCGTAGATGTTTTCAATCTAATTTTTGTTGATCATATCGCTAACAGAGTATGTTATACAGGGTGGCGAATAAATACGTGCGCCGTAAAAAGTGTTATAACTTTCTTTTTTTGCCAACGAATATGAAAACAAATATGATTATATATAGGGGTAGGACATAACATTCAATAATTAAGGAAGGTCCTCAAAGTAGCTGCCATGAGCTTTGATATCGGCTCTCGTTCCTTCACTTACCGCATAGGTGGTGCGCCGCAGGTACCCCTTCCCTATGTTGCTCCATATTTCGGAAAAGGCTCGCCGAAATTCGACAAATTTCTTGTTGTAGAATCCTAAGATATTCCTCCGAAGCATATTCGACAGCGAGCTAAAACGCATCTAAGATCGGAGTATTCGAAGGCAGTAAACCTTTCGTCGGAGAAGAGCTGATTTCAGTCAAAAGAAGGGCATTTTTATTTTTGCTTCATGAAGCGAAGTGCAACATCGTTGAAGGGATTGCTCGGCATATTTCTGTTTTTCGAGCACTGTGGCTCTCCTGTGAAAATTATACTGATAGAGCTTAGCATGATTTAATACATTTTTTATCGATAAAATCAAAACAGTCTTGCCTAGAGCACCGATACTGTTCTAAAACAACCAGAATTCAGGAAATATAGTTTTCGCGTCAGTTCTTTGGTTACAATTATACGGGAGGGTTGGGCTAATGAGATGGTGGTGATTGTGAAAGTTTCTAGGCACCTCATCGGTAAAAATTTTAACCTAAGGTAAAAGGACGCCCTTGCTGCGGCGCAACCTGAGAAATTTCCGCAATTCCTTTGATTTTTTATTCCGATTTCTCTCCACTTGAACGGTGAGGACTTGTGCCTTCCATGAATGATAACTACAAAGCATAAGCTCTCCTTCAGTTATCAATCAAACTGATTCGCAAAAAAGGTGGAGCTGCTTGGACATCTTATTCCAGCTGACATCATCATTTCGGCCCATCATCCTTTTAATAATCCCATGCCCCACTAGTTTGTTCACCGTCCGCTTCCGTTACCTTCATGGATTGGGTGGAGTATGTCCTCCCAGCATTCACAGCTTGTCAGTCTTTTACGCGTTTCTTGGAGGAACTCCGAGCCTCGAAAGAATCAGCGAGCCCACCACGCCGCTCTGAGCTTCTTGAGCAATCGCGTTTCAACTTGAATAGTTCCTCGCTACAGTTTGAAGAACTAAGCGCACCCATACAGAACGAATAAGGAGTGTCACGTGAATATTTTAAGAAGAAAAAGTACGCCTGAATGTTTCATACAATTGCGAAAATCAAACCGAATTCCACGCGCACGTATTTATTCGCCACCCTGTACTTTTCTGAGCATAATTCCGGTCCGTCATCTCTACTTTTCTATTTCTATAATGAAACCTCTATCGCGTTTCAGGCTTCGGGTAACAGCAGTGAATCGAATTGGCGAAAGTCCAGAAGCACCACCAATTGTGGTGACAACTCGAAGTGATTGCCCTCCACCAGCCCCACTTCCTCCGAATGTCGTGTCAGTGAATGCTCGTTGTGTAAAGCTGGCCTGGAGCAACAATTCCGAGTGCACATACACGGTGGGATTCGATTCGCTCTGTTTCAAAAATACTTTATTAAAATTACGATTTCCAGGTCGAAATGCATGATGTTGCCGCGGGGCCGAACGCTATCACTGTAGTGAAAGATCATGTTAGTGGTGCGACTGCTCAGATCGTGGACCTGAAAGCGTAGGTTTTCTAATTTTTCTTATTAATCGCGCGTAAACTACAAAAGCGTTTTCGAAGTCTTTGAGGTGGTGCAACATCACCACTGAATTATCCACCCCATAGGAGCGGAAATCTTTATTCAGCCACTTCAGATAAGGGGAACTCCAAAAAGCACTTGCGCCAAGTGGAAAGCTCAGCTTCTTGTTCTTAATCCGGCTTTTAACCCTCATTTTGCGCTTTTTTCAGTTTGTGCGATCAGTAATTCGACATAAAAAGGGTTTCACCTTTTAGCGCTGTATTTCGCCTGTACAGATGTCATGAAGCACGTCCTATGTTTCATTCATACTCGGCAGCAATGCAGTACAGTGGTATTTTCAAGCTTTATCTGCAGAAGAGTCAAGAATCAGACACCTATTCACTTTTGAAACCCTAAGTACCGCGCCGCCATTGCAAAGTATGTGAGGAATCACATGTAACACCCACATTTACTCCGCATATTCTGCGTCCCCGCTCCCAAGTTGGTCGTTACTGTTTTTCTTTGCTGCCAAGTATAAACGCTGTTTCAATTGCAGGTTGGAGGAGCATTTCACATGCTTTTTTGTAATTGCTGGTTTTAAATTGGTCACGGGCTTGATTACAACTAAGCCAGCGAATAACTGGTCTCTTGCTTAGCATAGAATCATTAGCAGTTCAATAACCTGTTCTTTATGTTTCATAAGTTTGTTGTGTTTGACGTTGCGATTATCCCACCACTGTCTTAAATGGTCGTAATAAATCATTATTATTAATATTTTCTTTTTCGTCTTTCATCTCCTTTCTGTTTTCAGTAATTGAGAGTGATTCATTGCAGTGGTTGTGAATATCGTTTCCGTGTGATGGCACATAACGCCGAAGGCGATTCACCACGATCTGACTGGACGTACGTGCGTATGACCGGACGAGGTACACCTGATCGAGTGCTCGAACCAACCAAACCGCATGCGGTCGCCCGTGGTCGCAACAAGTTTGATGTGTCATGGAAATGCCCTGGAGCTAAGTGAGTGCGGTCTTCTGTGTCATTATTCCTCCCATTTTATACCTATACGCCACCCCTCTCTTGTTGGCCTCAACCAAGTAGGATGGAATTTCACGTCTCTTTCGGAAAAGTGTGTAAATCCGGTCTTATGTATGCCCCATTCAGAGATCGTGAGTTCACATATGTGCTGGAGGGTTCGACAGCTAACCAACCGAATCGCTTCCGCGTACTCTATCGTGGGCCATTGAGCACTCATACTGTAACGGATGAGGATATTGTTCATCTACGTGTTCAAAGTGTGAACAGGAAAAATGTTGCGGTATGTTGTTCAACAGCAATTTTTTTGTTTCTCTTTTTTTTGTGAGATGTGAATAGTTGAAATTTCAGAGTGATTTCTCTGAAGTAATCACACTTGTTCGTGAGCCGGAACTCATAATTACTAAACCCCAACAGTTGACTTCGCCGGTTATGGAAGGATTTGGCAAAGGAGCAGTTCGTGTGTCATGGACTGTGCCGAAAATTGTGGTAAAAATTGTCTTTTCCCTCATGAGTATTCTTCTTTCTGTATACTGTTCAACTCAACGCGCCAAGGCCTGTGAAAATTGATTTCTTCCTTAAAGAATTTGGTTAGTGTGTCCGGCGTAAAAGGTAAGGGTAAAGGGTTCGGCGTTGATCAGTCCCCGAAGGACGCCCCGTCGCATTCGTGTTCCATTCAAATCGTAGAGGCATGGTGAATGCGTATTTGGACTATACAGTGACCTGCCCGTGCGAGCTGCTATACCAAATCAATGCGTCGACCGTCGTCCTGGTAGCGATTTACCCGAACCCGGAGGGCTTGGTTAGCTCGGACTGCGATTGATCGCTCGTCCGTGCGGGCGTCAGCAGCGCCTCTTACCACTATACCACGGGAGCATTTGTGCCTGCCAAAGGCACGTTTAATATTGGAATCTTTTTTCAAACGAGAATGTCGCATCTTTAGACTACCTTTTCACAAGAAATCTCAACATCAGTAATAAGAAATAGAAGAGAAGAAATACACAAAAACACAATTACGTGAGAAAGGCTTTAGGAACTGTCCTTTGATTTCCGAGAATTAGCGTGACGTGCTTCTCGCAGCCAGTAACGGACTAACTTCCTGCTCCAAGAAAGGGAATATCCTGTGTTTCTTAACACATTCTCAAGCGTTGAGCGCGTCTTTGAGTCCGTCTTTGAGTTGAGTGCATTCTTTATAGGGTTCACAGGTGAAACAGGATATTCCTCTTCAATTCCATTTATCATTTTTCCTGTTTCTTGAAATTGAATTTCTTACTTAGTGCGTTGGAATAAAGATATTAAAGATATATTAAGTACGAAACACATCTACGTGATGAAACCGAACCGCGAACTTGACGTTGTCAAACACCACCCATAATTAGCTTTTTTATGGTATGTTCTACAACTGACAGAATTCATTTCAGATTCCACCAACGGCGACGTTAATGTTTGAAGTTCGACGGGTCGATGACAAAAGCGAAATCGTGTACTCTGGTGCGGAACCGAACTGTCGATTGGACGGCTTGTCTAGCCGACAGCATGTCGAAGTTCAGGTGAGCATAAGTGTTCCAGTCCTCATCTACGGTTGGTTTCTTCTTGTTTTACCTCGTGCTTACGTTTATAAACACCGTCGTTTGAGGTTCGAGCGGTTGTAGTCGCCCAGGATGGTTCTCGTTATGAAGGCGATTGGAGTTCAGTTACCGGTGGAAACGCGCCACGTGACGCTCCCAGTACTCCTAGCGAATTGGCAATCAACAATGAGCGGTATGAAAATAAATGCATTAGTTTATCCTCAAAAACCGTGTTGAATATGGAATTCACCAGCTAGTAGATTTATTTTGATATTTATTTCACTAGATTCTATTCTAGTAGATTTTTCGTTTTTCTCCGTGTCGAAGATTAGTCAGCGAAACAACGTATTGGCGGTTTCTGTGCGGTGTGGTTTTTCTTTGTGGCCAGTACGCTTCTGCTACCTTACTGCTGCTGCTAGGAATCCAGTCTGACATAACTGCATTACTAAGCTTGTTTTCGGTTCACTAGTGACCTAATTTTAACGAAAATGTTTGTTTTTTAAGGACAATGCTGACGTGGAAAGCTCCAGAATCGTCGCCTGACATTCGCTATCGAGTGCATTGCAGTCAAGGAGCGATAGGTCATGAAGTTGAGGAAACAATTAGCGAAACCGGCGAATGTCACTACTCTCTGGCACTGCTCGAACACGCTAAGCAGTTCACATGCAGAGTACGTTGCTAAGCTTTCATATACTAAAGGCCCAATTTATACTCGGCGACGAGGTTGCGTTTCTGCAGCTCCAGCTATCTGGAGCTTTATATCAAGAACATTGCTAAATATTCTGTTACTGCAACATGCGGTTCATGAGATCGAGTCGCGATCAGTGAAATGGAGTTACCAACTGTGATAAACTGAAAGCATGATAAAACAGCACCAATGCTCTTCTACTCAGTCATCTCTTGTCCTACAGTGGATATCTAACTACTGCACAGTGATAAAACAGCATCCCTGCTCTTCTGCACAACCAACACTGTTTCATTGCCCTCCTGTGGATAACGAGCTATAGGAGCATGCCTCAAGTAACAATAACGCAGGTGTTTCATCCTGAGTACAAATTCGATTATTCAGCACTGTTAAACCATGATGAGATCGAGTCGCTATCACTGGAATGGAGTTGCCAAGTCTGAAGGCTTAGCACAGGTGCAGCTCTTCTGCTGGATAACCAACTATAGTAAGAGCAAAGCAGTGATAAAACAACAACAGTGCTCTTGTTCAGCCAAATGTTTCATCGAACCAACACTCATCCACCCGTGGACAACCAACTATAGAATATATACGGAACGGATGGGAACATGAATAACAGTACGCCGGTGTTTCAGGTACAATTCGTCTTCGGCGCTGTTCGCGGTTGTAGCGTTCCACGATGGAAACGGTGAATATACCACCACCGATCCTTCTTCTCTCATATATACGGCCCTTGAAACGGTGATTTACCGAAGCCGCTCTGGTGAAAAATCGTTACCACACAAATTCACAAGCAGTGGTGCTCCAGCGCGAGCCAGATGGTGAGTTTTGTTTTCCTTATTTTCAGGCGATTTGGAGAAAAATCGGAGGTTTACGCTGGATTTTTCGAGAATAATAATCTTTTCCTCCCGAGACACGCTATTGCATGCTTTTCACCCTTAAGGCCGCGCTGCACTCTGACTTCAAGGCCGCGCTCTCTACTGTTCTCACGCGCTTCGCTCTCTGTTTTTGTCTGCAACATGCGGTTCGTTGTAGTGAAATGGAGTTACCAACTGTGATAAACCGCTGAAAGCAGTGATAAAACGAATCGCTCAGTCATCACTGCTTCATTGTCCTACAGTGGATATCTAACTACAGAGAACCGCTGAAAGCAGTGATAAAACAGCATCCCTGCTCTTCTGCACAACCAACACTGTTTCATTGCCCTCCTGTGGATAACGAGCTGGAGCATGCCTCAAGTAACAATAACGCAGGTGTTTCATCCTGAGTACAAATTCGGTGATTATTCAGCACTGTTAAACCATGGGGTTTATGAGATCGAGTCTCACCAATCACAAGGCAGTATTTGCTCAGCTCGCGGATCGAAACGAAGAGCAACAACAGTGCTCTTCTGTTCAGCCAACACTGTTTCATCGCTGCTCAACCAACACTGCTTCATTGTCCACCCGTGGACAACCAACTATAGGATTTCTCGATATATACGGAACGGATGGGAACATGCCTCTAATAACAGTAACGCCGGTGTTTCATTCTGAGTACAATTCGGTGAATCTTCGGCGCTGTTCGCGGTTGTATGGCTGCGCTGGCCACACTCTTTTCTCCGATAATGCTAATCAACGGGTCCGTGGTAAACGAGTCTTGGGTACTTTTATATACCACCACCGATCCCCACCACCACCCTTCTTCTCACTACATATATACGGCCCTTGAAACGGTGATTTACCGAAGCCGCTCTTTGACTGGATTTTTCGAAAAATCGTAGGTTTACCGCTAGGTTCAGTCAAATTCACAAGCATTTAGTGACGCTTCTACAGAGTAGTACTCACGGGGCCCAGTCAAAGAGCGGCGAAGCCGCTCTTTGACTGGATTTTTCGAAAAATCGGAGGTTTACGCTGGATTTTTCGGAAATTCGTAGGTTTACCGCTAGGTTCAGTCAAATTCACAAGCATTTAGTGATGCTTCTACAGAGTAGTACTCACGCGGCCCAGTCAAAGAGCGGCTAAGCCGCTCTTTGACTGGATTTTTTCGAAAAATCGGAGGTTTACGCTGGATTTTTCGGAAATTCGTAGGTTTACCGCTAGGTTCAGTCAAATTCACAAGCATTTAGTGATGCTTCTACAGAGTAGTACTCACGGGGCCCAGTCAAAGAGCGGCGAAGCCGCTCTTTGATTGATTTTTCGAAAAATCGGAGGTTTACGCTGGATTTTTCGGAAATTCGTAGGTTTACCGCTAGGTTCAGTCAAATTCACAAGCATTTAGTGACGCTTCTACAGAGTAGTACTCACGGGGCCCAGTCAAAGAGCGGCGAAGCCGCTCTTTGACTGGATTTTTCGAAAAATCGGAGGTTTACGCTGGATTTTTCGGAAATTCGTAGGTTTACCGCTAGGTTCAGTCAAATTCACAAGCATTTAGTGATGCTTCTACAGAGTAGTACTCACGTGGCCCAGTCAAAGAGCGGCTAAGCCGCTCTTTGACTGGATTTTTCGAAAAATCGGAGGTTTACGCTGGATTTTTCGGAAATTCGTAGGTTTACCGCTAGGTTCAGTCAAATTCACAAGCATTTAGTGATGCTTCTACAGAGTAGTACTCACGCGGCCCAGTCAAAGAGCGGCTAAGCCGCTCTTTGACTGGATTTTTCGAAAAATCGGAGGTTTACGCTGGATTTTTCGGAAATTCGTAGGTTTACCGCTAGGTTCAGTCAAATTCACAAGCATTTAGTGATGCTTCTACAGAGTAGTACTCACGCGGCCCAGTCAAAGAGCGGCTAAGCCGCTCTTTGACTGGATTTTTTCGAAAAATCGGAGGTTTACGCTGGATTTTTCGGAAATTCGTAGGTTTACCGCTAGGTTCAGTCAAATTCACAAGCATTTAGTGATGCTTCTACAGAGTAGTACTCACGGGGCCCAGTCAAAGAGCGGCGAAGCCGCTCTTTGACTGGATTTTTCGAAAAATCGTAGGTTTACCGCTAGGTTCAGTCAAATTCACAAGCATTTAGTGATGCTTCTACAGAGTAGTACTCACGGGGCCCAGTCAAAGAGCGGCGAAGCCGCTCTTTGACTGGATTTTTCGAAAAATCGGAGGTTTACGCTGGATTTTTCGGAAATTCGTAGGTTTACCGCTAGGTTCAGTCAAATTCACAAGCATTTAGTGATGCTTCTACAGAGTAGTACTCCCGCGGCCCAGTCAAAGAGCGGCGAAGCCGCTCTTTGACTGGATTTTTCGAAAAATCGGACATCGTGAAGTGTGCCAAAATCTCATTCGTAACGCATGCTGCATCGTTGCATTCTCTGCGTCTCTGCACCTATACATTACTCTTGCTGCCGAGTGTGAACAGTCCCTTACTCTGCTTGGGTGCAGCGCTGTGCAATTTTCTTGAGAAATGGAACCTCATCACCGAAATTTGATGATTTACAGGTGTCAGCGTTCCACGATGGAGGTGAATCGCCTCTTTCTCCACCTCTGGTGTTTACCACACGCAGTGGTGCTCCAGCGCAGCCAGATGGTGAGTTTTGTTTTCCTTATTTTCAGGCGATTTGGAGAATTTTAGAGAACTTTTAAAAATTATGCAAAAGCCTTCGGTTTTTTTCGTTGTAGGCATTAATATCGAATCGGATGGAACTCGAGCGTTAGTGATTCGCTGGTCGGTACCAGATTGTCGTGGCTCACCAATCACAAAGTATTTGCTTCGCGTCGAAACGAAGAGCGAGGTTTGTTATTCATGAATCTCACTTCTCTAACAGTCCCTTTCAACTACTTTTTTGACCATCGTTTTTTGTAAAATTTAACTGCTTTGAAATCTTCCCTAGCGTATTAATTTCGAACTGAAACGTGAGAATTAGCAATTTGTATGTTTTTCTAGCAGTACACTCAACGAATCCTCATGTTAACCGAGAATAGCGGACTTATCCGTCTCATTACCGGGTTATTTTCGACGTTTTAATCGCGATTCAGGCTGTTAGAAAGTAATTTTCCTAGCATTTTCTGTCGTGAACACAGGCTAATTATCATAATTCTCGTTAGCGAAAGGTTCCATGAAAACAAAATTGACGATAAATGTCAATTGTCATCTTTATAAGGTATGCAATGAGAAATGACACAACGTGATATTCTTAGGACGTTGGGCGATGAATAAGCTTCCTTGGGGGGGGGGGTATTTTTCGGGTGATGTTTGGGAGAGGCATGTTTCTGAGTATATTTCGGCCGACGAAATAGTCGACATTGTAAAGTATCTTGCAAAGTACTGAAAGAGGAACGAACAATGTATTATAAAGTTCACTTTTAACACTCATAGAATCGTCGTGTTCGTTAGAGGCGTTTGTACTCGGCAGTATTGCAGTAATGATTAAGCATAGGGAAGTGACGCAGAAGATGGTACATTCCACAGTACAGCAAAAAAAAACAACGTTCCAATGGTGAATTGGGTCCGGTCTTGATTATCGCCTATCCAACAGAGAAGCGTGGAGCTTAGCTGCAGCGCTTCATTGCCGCCGAGTATAAATGTACCCTTGCTGCCGTGGCCTAGGGAAGGCACGACGTATAGCGACGAAATCATAATTTATCCTGATTAATTCGTACATGCAGAAACAATAGTGATGAATGTGTAGTTTCAGATGGTTCGTGAGATCTCGATCATCCCGCCGGCAGCGTCCGGCTCGTGCGAGTATCGTATTGCTGATCTTCAAGCCGATACTGACTACAGAGTTGAACTTTCGGCTGAAAACGCTGTCGGATGCGGAATTGCCGCTGCGATCACCGGTCGAACTCGCCCTCCTCCACCGGATCCGCCGAAGTGAGTTGTTGAGGAGTTGGGGGACTTGAGTTAGGCTTATGAGCAAAAGCTTTTTTGTAGCGACATTGACTTCAGTGTAAGTCGCAGTTGCACAAACCACGTGACTAATACCTTTGCAATGAACTATTCAAAGAGGGTTGCCTTTTATAACCAGGTATCCTCGTGCAAATACCTTGTTCTGCACTCTAATGCCACGTTCATGCTCTGCAGCAGCGCCGCAGCAGTGAGGTAGGGCTGCTAAGCCATGCCTATCGCCTCGTTCTTCGCTGTTGCTTAGCTGCCGCAGCAAGAGTATGAACGCGTCGGTAGCTTAGCGCCTCTTTGTCCTGAAATCTGAGACCACAAGTCCTTCACTGCAAATGTGTTCTTTTCAGAATAGAATGTGAATGCGACGCTACCAGCCTTCGTCTGCGATGGAGACCGTCATCCAATCACGGCATCCTCACCTACAAGTATGATCTTTTGCCTTCATCATCCTTTTTGATTTTGAGGCGGACTTTGATTACTAGATGTTTTGTGAATGCCAAAAGCAAATTGCTCTAAATAATTACAGTGTTTGTCGTTTAACAGCACTACGATTTTCATAATAATTTCTCATATTGTAGAGTAGTTCGACTTGGCGAAGGAGAGAAAGTGATATCAGTGTATGAAGGCGATATGTGCAGCACTCGAATCAAGGGACTTGTCGAAAATACCGAATATCGATTCCAGATCAGAAGTACTGACAGGTGGGAAAGTGCATGTTATTTCTAAAGTGCCGTACCGTAAGTAAACCTCCGCCAAAACGCGATATAAACTAAACAAAACGTTGTAATGGTTCCTAAGCCATGACTCCCTCCACGATTATTTTTATTCACTAAAAAACACATGCATGGCAGCTACTGCTAAAGAAAGTGCATAGAAATTCCGATGAAATATTTGCCTTTTTGTTCAGGAACACCGGAACTGGGCCTTGGTCGCCAGTGTATGCATTCCGTACGGCACTCAGTCCTCCACCCGCTGTCAAAGGACCACCCACTGCGACACCAAGCGGTTTGTATAAATGAATTAAACATATTTTATGCAGAGAATATTAATGTCTTCTAGGTGATGGATACTATCAGCTTGAATGGTCGTCAGTGATCACGAAACCCAACACGAAAAAGTGCTTCTATCGTCTGCAAGCTGTTGACTGTTCCATTGACAATGCAAAATGGATGACGGTCGGTATTTTTCGAAAAAAAGCGAACGTTATTCTACATTTATTGTGAATTAATCTATATGTCCAGGTTTATGAAGGAACACTTCCTTCTCATACACTCCGTCTCTCCGACTATCCATCAGCGGTACAGGCTCGTGTGATGTGTGTTCGACCTGAAGGTGACAGTGAGATATCGTCTCCACCCAGTCCGATCGTCTACATGGCTAATCTGCCTGTGGATAACGAAATTCAGGTGGAAAAATTTTATCTTATAGACTTTATTTTCGCCTGCTTCATGATTTCTGACTATCGAACTTGTTCTCCTGTTCGAAAAATCAAACTAAAGTTTTTAACACCCTTTGTGTCAACAGTTCCAAATCAGTGTCAAAACACTGATTGGTGTTTCTATTTCAATTCTAATTCTCGTGTTTCAGCCTGTACAGGAGAAAAAGGTTGACGCTATTCCGGTGGTGCGCTGGTGGACAATGCAGTGCAGCCTAACCACAATTATGGTGGTACGTTGTCTTTTTATATTATTTGTTTTTTTCATGGTTGCTCGCTTCTATCGTTACCATTTATAAAACAAGATTCATGATAGAGAGGCTTCCATATCAACATATATTCTTTTTTATCCTTTCTTATTTATGTATCTCATTCGTACTTGGCAGCAACTTCTAAGCGACTGCTGAGCTTGGACACAAAAACCACGGTTTTTAAGAAGTCGTACTACGCAGAACTACAACCAATTTGAAATTGCGCGAAATATTAAACAGTCCGTTCTGCAGCCCTTGCTGGCACGACCACGTCCTCTGCGTCTCTGCACTATTCATGATCGTTATAGAACTGCATGGCTACGGAGTATAAATGGATTTTTAGGGTGGCATAATTCGAATCTGCGATTACATTTCTGTTCCTTTTTCAGCAGTAATACCTTTCGTAATTTCTTGTCCCATTCTCCACCCTTCCTTGCGTATGTAGCAATGACCAGACAGAAAATGGTGCTCATTAATCGAGGGGTGAGTGCGACAAATAGAAAGAAATGCAAGTGAATCCACGTATCTGTGACTTAAATGCGAGAAGAAAACTGTCCAAGGTGTGGTGATCCCTCGTTCGTCTCTCTAGCTCCATAGAGCTAAAAAATACCTATTCAGGTGCTGTTCATTGTCGTCTCGTTCACAATGGCGTTATTCTTCGATTCGATGTTCAATCTTTACGTACCGCCGAACCCGGTGCATGGTGTACGAGATGACACTGCCGACACCATCGAAGCTCCTCGTATCGGTCATTGATAACCCAAACAACAACAACTACTGGTATTGGGTTACCAGACAGAGATTGAACAGCCTCGACTCATTCGATTTCACAGATTCTATCCCCCCTGTCGTCGACTCTTACCTACTAACTTTATTCGCCAATTCAATCGCACGGACCACCGCTCTATGATCGTGATCAATCAAATGTCGATGACTTCAAATGATTTTCTGCAGAAGAAAAATTAACAAAAAAAGATGTGATGTTCTCTTCGAGGAACGCTTAATGAAGGGCAATTGTATTGTTGATTATTTACTTACAAATAAGCTGATGATGCGGCTTCAAATCGACAAATGTCTGTGTTTCTTCCCCGTCTTTTTTCTCTTTATTTGTAACGTAATGTCTATCGATTATTGTTGCGATAGAGCTGAAATGAGATTAATGTCTGTTCGAATCATTATCATTTTATCGTCTTCCTGAGCCTAGCATTAGTGTTGATTCGCGTTCGTATTGTCATGGAAGAAAAATTCCGTTTTCAATATTTTTTGTCGTCGTAGAATTCTTGGTACGTCTTGCATGCGTGCATGTGCGCATAATAAGGTGCGAGCGTGTTTGACTACTCGAATGTATTGTGTGTACATATGCGTTTCAAATTGTAAAATAATGTAGATTCCTATCGCCTCGAGTGTTTTCTTCCACGCCTTTCCATCTATACCGAGTGACTTCTCTTTCCACTGTATTATGTACGACTATCGGATTCTCTCATGTCTCTCATTCCGTTCGTCATTCTCTTTCTCTTATTGGATCGCCGCGTCTCTGATGATGCGTTGTCGCGTTTCGCTTCGTTTTTTGTCACCTAATTATTTTGTCGTCCCTCCATTCTCATCGGTCATTTCCTCTCGTCATAATTGTCATCCTTCGATAGAATCATGTTATATACGCCCTCGTTCACATTAATTATGTGTTCGGGTTTGTTCACATTGAAATTCTGTGGTCGATCATAACATATTACCATATTGTGATGTTCTGTCTAACTATTGCCTTTTTACTCTTAAAGAACCGTTTTACTTCATGGACTACAGCGTATCATTTCGGGAGTATTTTAGAGTTTCTTCTATTTATTGCGCTATTTATGTTATTCGGGTTCATCGTATATGTCACCTAAGGATGTGGAGCGCTGCTTTCGTAGCGTGCATAGGCTCAGAGTGTATTGATGGATCACCATGCGTGAAATATTGATTTTTGTCGCGTAGCGTTAGCTTTCTTTTGGCTGGCCGTTTTCAGTCTGAAGAGCGTCATTTCTCGTCCACTTCACGCTGTTATCAGTCATTTTTTTCATGAAATAAGATTAATATGATATTACACGAACAGCACATCCACAAGTGACATAGCCATTGACTCCCATTCTTTCGCTTAACTAAGATTTTTATTTCATATGGTCGGATTTGTTCGCTTTCAATCGAACGAATCGGTCCATTGAAATTCGCTTCCTGTTCATCGTCGCAGTACGTACAGCGTACAATTCGATCGTGATGTTTCTGTGATTCTATCTAGTTTTAAAAATGGACAAATTGTATGAGAAAATGCAAAGCATAATTCTCCTTTAGATTTTGTATGACTATGAGAGATGTGTAGTAGTTGTGAATGATAGGGACGTACCGAGCGACAATTTATTGACATTGTTCGCTGTTGTCAACGCGCATTTTCCATTGGATTTTGTTTTGACAGATCCGTTTCATGCTGTGACCTATCGTTCAACGAAAGACTCCGATTACCTGCACGCATACTATGAAAAGATTGAGAAGATTGACTTCATAACAACAGGCATTTTTTGTACACTATACGCCAAGTTAGCAAATTTAGTTCATTGGTTTGTGACTTATTCGTTTCCTTTGTGATAAAGTATTCTGCTTTCTAATGTTCACATCTTGTAACTGCTGTTCTTCGGCGAACGGCTGATGACGTCAAACTCATATGGTTTTCTAATGTTCCTCAAATTATTGAGCTGTAACAAACAATATTGCATCTTTATGTGAAATATGTACACACGTATCGTCAATTGTACAGATGTAAAATTGTAAGCTCTTCAATAGAAGCACTCATTTAGTCATATTCGTCGTGGATGCGATTTGAACTGAAATTCGATTTATCAACATCAAAAACATAAAAATGTCCAGCTTGGAAAGTGTCATCATCCTCCAAACAAGATTTTTAATCTTGCATATGCGTTGAGTACTGGTTGACTTTGGTAAAGGAGCAACAGTAGCGGCCAAAATTCTATTAACACTCGGTCGCGAAGAAATTTCCACCCTTCTTTGACCGGCAGCCAACGAAACAATTTGGAACTTTCGAGGAAGCTGTGAACAGTTTCTGATGAAGCAAACCTTCCTCTTTCGAACAGTTTACAAGAAAGTTCTAGTTGTGCCGAATCTAAAAAATACGGAAATTTTTTTGAGACATACATCTTTCTTCACTCAAAAATTCGCTTTGATGACGTTTACCTTTTCTTCAAAGAGCTATGCAAAAAAAACTAAACAAACTTTTTGACAGTGCAAACAATTCTTTTTCAAACGGTGTATTTTGTTTTCCTCTTTTCTATACAAAGCCAGAATTACAGTCTTTTTAGTGAACTATTCGGTATTTCACCAATTTTGCGTTGAGCGAGCCGGCTAATATAACCATTCTGTTTCTCTTGCCTTATTTCCTTTATGCAATAACTTTCAGCAAAATACCTCGTGAACGCAAGGTAACAGGAATTTTTCGACAAATTTCCAGCACGCAGTGTAGCGCCAAATTATGTGTCCGCCCCAAATTTCCCTGATAGCTCACCAAGAGCGCACTGTCGAAGACAGGAAATACAATCATCGTCTTCCACATAATTTATTACCATCATGTAAAAAATTTGAACGAGATATCTTGTCTACGCCGGAAGCCACGCATTTTTCGAAAAAATTCGACTAGTGGAGTATTGCAAGACTATAGGTCCACTCAAAATTTAGTTGGTAGTACACCAACAGCGCAACCTCGAGGGTGGATAAGAACACCATAGCATTCTATGTGTGAGATTACCTTCACGTAAAAATCTTGAGCAGGACACCTTGTTAGGGCAGGACGCCATGAATTTTCAAAAAAAAAAGCAAATGGCGAGGAGGATAGCTTATGATAGCTTCCGCGAATCGCGGTCTATTCAAGAAGAAACTTCTCAATGATATTTTGTTTTGCACATCGCTTGTCTGCGAACATCTTCTAGAACTATTAAATACACTACTGTTGAATTACCGATGACACTTATGTATCTGAAGCACTGTCAATCAGGTTTCAGTCAGGCGTAAAAATTGGTCTGTCGTAGAGGTGCATGACACAATCCGTGCCTATAACATGTCATAAGATCTGCTTCTCCTGCGCTTTCGTATGATTTATGTATAGCCTATCTTTGTGTCTTCACTATCAGTAAACTTATGGCTCCTCAAACAGTGATGAGCACATTTTTTGAGACACTCTACAGGGTGGCAAAAAATTACGTGCGCGCTACATTCGACAAATTTTTAACTATTGTACAGAATCTTTCTGCATGCTTTGTTCTTCTAAAATATTTATTACTTACTTACTTAGATACTTACAAGATACTACTTAGATACTTGTTAGATGGCCCGGCCTCACTGAACGTGCGGGCCCCAACACGACGTCCATTCGCTTCGTTGTCTCGCGATCGTCACCCAGCTTGTTGGTCGGAGTCGACTGTGACGAAGGCGAGAGTCAGCCGTTCTGGAACACATCATAGTCCTAATAAGTTCGACGAGCACATCAGATCATCTGGCAGGTGGTCTTCCACGAGGCCGCGTGCAATCCCGCGACAGCGACTCCACCGTTCTTCTTGTCCAACGTTCTTCTTGTCTCTTCTCAATATGTGACCGGCCCATCGATGTTTCGCTTTCGATGTGTAGTCCGCACGGTCTCGCAGACGGGACATCTGCCTTAGATCGGAGGTGCGAAGTCCGGCTCGGTGTTGGGATAGCCGGGTGAACTTCATTAGACACCTTTCCAACGCTCTGTGTGTGACTTGTAGAGACTTCGCCGTGGCTGACGTATTAGGCCACGTCTCAGCCGCGTAGCACAGAGCTGGAAGAACTGTCGAATCGAACAAATGAGCACGGAGGTCAGCATCCTGGAGTTGGTCGGTGGCCTCTTTGAGAGACCCGTAGGCTGACCACGCGGCTCTCCTTCTTCTGATGAGTTCTTCCTTCATGTCGTTGTCCATGTTCATGGAGCGCCCCAGGTAAACGTAGGACTTCGTTTTCGGCGATGGGAGATCCATCGAGTTCGATGTTTCCCCCATCACACCAGGAGTTCTTCATGAACTGTGTCTTCTTCCGACTGATGCGCAGTCCAATCCTCCTTCCAGCTTCGTCCAACTCTCGGAGCATCGTCTCTGCTTCAGTTGTACTTTTCGCGAAGATGACGATGTCGTCCGCAAAACGAAGGTTCGATAGGAATTCTCCGTCCACACGTATGCGCTTTTCGTCCCAGTCGAGCGACTTCATCACCCACTGCAATGCGACAGTAAACAGCTTTGGCGAAATAATATCGCCTTGACTGACGCCCTTCTCGATGGGGATGTTGGTTGCACATCGGAAAAGCTGTACTGTAGTAGAACAGCGGTGGTAGCAGTCGGCCAGCGTTCTTATGTAGGACGAGTCCACTCCTTGGCCGACTAACGCAGACAGGATAGCATTCGTTTCGACGCCGCCAAAGGCCTTTTCGTAGTCGACGAAGGTTAAGACGAGGGGCAGATAGTACTCCCTACAGATCTCGATGACCATCGCGACACTTTGGATGTGGCCACGCAGCTGAATCCCTGACGGAACCGAGCTTGCTCGGGCGGTTGTGCTTCATCCAATGTACGCGATATCTGCGTCAGGATGATCTTCGTGAAAAGCTTGTAGAGCACGCTCAACAAGCTGTAGTTGCGAAGATCATCCCTCTCACCTTTTTTGTGCAAGATGACTGTGCGCGAATTCCTCCACTGATCCGGGATTTGTTCCTTCCAAAGCTAAGATCCGATGTGCACCGCAAGATGTCCATTATCGGTTTTTCGAAGGAGAATTTTTAATTGGAGCAGAAACCTCGCAATTCCACCGTTAAGTTACGATATAAGCAGCCAAATCAGTAGTGCACCTCCATGAGACCGAAAACAGCTCCATTTCGTCTACGGGTTTGTAGCCCTTTAACATCCCTTAACTGAATCCGTTGGACTCACCCGTTCGAGTAATTACAGAAGAAAAACTCAGGAGTCCAAAATCTGAAATTTGGATAGATGTGACAAGAACTGATCAAAATATGAAACAATATAGAAAATAACTACTTGTGGTGCACCATCGATTTCATGAAGTAATAAAATACCATTTATCAAAAAATTGAGGCCAACCACTTTGAAAAAATTTGGTAACTATGAAACGTCATGCTGTTCTTGAATATGAATAAATTTTTTGAGCAATCGTCTTAAGAAAGAAGAATTATGAACACTTTTTATTGCGCACGTAATGTTTTGGCACCCTGTAGAGTGTTGCATTTGGCTCGTAAGTTTTACATTTGAAATTGTCTGTAATTCTGGATATGTATAGAAAAATTGAAAAGAAAATGCACCGTTCGAAAGAGAATTGTTTGCGGTGCCAAAAAAGTTGTCTATTTTTTTGCATAGGTGTTTGCGGAAAAGGTACACGTTACCCTTGTATTTCTTCAGATTCAGCACATCTGGAAAATTCTCGTACACTGTTTGGAAGAGGAAGATTTGTTCCATCAGAAGACTGTCCACAGCTTCCTCGAAAGTTCTGAAGGGTTTCGTGGGCAGCCGGTCCGAGAAGGGTGAAAATTTCTTTCTGTTAATAGGCTTTGGCCGCTACTGTATATGTAATATTATACTTCGTTGGGGAGATAGATGCGCTGGGTCTCCATTTTGAGTCGGTTTATGTGGCTCTACTTTTCAATAATCGGAACATGGAAGAGTATTCTTCTCGAAAGATGACACTTGGGGATCCCGAGAGTACTGCACGTATTTCCTCCGTTTCTGTCCTCACACAAGTTTCGGACGTGTGTCTTGAACATACGTAATAAATATTAGTATCAAGTCATAAATTTCTCTGTTTTCGTAGACTTCTCACTAAATAATACGTGAAGTAAGCGGACAGCTCCCGTAATGGATTTTTCCCTTAACTTCTTCTGTTCTGGACTGCTTCTAAAGCAGTATTCAAGTCTTTACATGGTAAATGACCTGTTCCACGATTGGTCTCAGAAACGTTTTCTCTGAAAAAAGTTGTCTCCTAACTTTAGCTCTTGTTATCGAACAAACAACCTTCCAAATCAAAACAAACTCAGAGTTTAGTCCTTTCCACCTTAACTTGGACGAGCAAAATGGGAGGAAATATTGTAATACCAATGTTAAAGGTGGTAAAGGTGCAGGCGTTGATCATTTCCCTGAAGACGCGCCACGCATTCGTGTTCCATTCAGAATCGTAGAGACTTGGTGAATGCGTGCTTGGCGTATACAATGACGTGCTGGGGCCAGCCGCTATACCAGGTCAGTGTCTTTACCTTCACAGACAAGTCTGGTACCACTTTAACAAAACAATTCCGAGGGGACAGAAGGTTGGTTAGCCCAGGCCAGGATCGATCGCTCGACCGTGCGGGTGTCAACAGCGCCTCTTATCACTGTGCCACGCGGGCTCTATGTTGCTGTTCATAAAAAAGGAAATGTAGTGGTTGGGCAGGAGAGCCCAACTTATTTATTGATTTTGTGACAGAACTAAGGTAGATACATAGAATGATAGAAGAGGGAAAAATGCTAATGAAAAAATCGATGGCAGATGGGAACGTATTCAGGCATCATTTACTTCAGAATAATTTTCTTTACTTATTCACAATTGCACGCTACGTGTGACGTGCAGAGGCAAGAGGTGCCACTTCTGCCCAAACGACCGAGCGACCGAAACTCCCCTGCTTGTTGAGCCTTAAATTCATCTCGCTCAGGTGAACACATACCAGAACTGACTGACGTGGGCCACTTTACCTTCTCTACTTATCATCACTTCGAATTCTACTTTTCTTAGAAATATGTAAATCTTCCAACAATTGATTTCGACGTAACTACTTACTAGGAGCCGTCGATCGACTTTCGCTTTGCCGCACCTTTAACCATGATTTCACCGTGTCCGTGTAGATGCGAATTCTCAATAGTATGACAATGGTGACCAGCGGAGAGTGAACGTTTGAGAAGATATTTAGTAAATTCACTACGACTGAAAATCGGTGGTTATATTGAGCATGTTTCCAAGTGATTAGTACAGTGATTAAGATTCCTGCCTAACGTCCATCACCCAGTGCATGGGCTCCTATGTAGAGACTAATCTCTACACAACATAATACATAAAGCCCAACAACGTTCACATTCTCCTTCACATAATAAATTTGTTTAATGGAGTGAAAGCTTTCATTCATGACGATTCGTGACAATAGGTGCAAAATCGTGTCCTCATTTGAAGAGACAATGTTTTTTGTTGCCAACATATGTTGTTGTCTTCCTCTAAATGCACGGCTTCACGTGAAACAAACCTTAGCGAATCTCTATATGGAGTTTCCAGGAACGAATATTTTCAAGGGACATGACGCATCGAGCGAGGTTGTTCTTCAACCAAGAACGTTTTTAAAATTCTCGCGCGGAATATTATTCTATCAAATCACTACCGCCTTCCAAACTTGCGTTTTTGTGATGCGGTTGAAGTGCTAAACGGATATTTTTAGAATTAGAAGCTTTTTGCGTCATATTGCCAGGTTGATATTATCTTCTGGGGTGATGGCTTATCAAAAAAGGAGCTGAGAAAACACGAACACAACTTTTTTATGAATCTGTGTCAGAGTATCAGAAGTGGTAGAGGCTTCTGTTCCACCGCGTCCCCTATGTCTCTGCACTGCGTTCTGACTTTACTGCACCGTTTTCCTATCCGCGCCGCATCCTCTACGTCTCTGCTCTGTGCCCTGACCCTACTACGGTACTTCTGTAACAAGTATAATTTGGCACCTTCCGTCCCGATTGATATGGTATCAGTCTAAAATAACATGTTTGAGCGTACTTTACCACAGAAATCTATCCATGCCCTCAAATGAAAATTGCCGAGGAACAAATTCGTTTTTTGGCTTGTAAAGATCAACACTCACCAACAATATGCGGTCGCACATCCCATAAAAGTATACTAATGATGAGCGCACTTGGTACCATTGATAGAACAGGAATTGAGGTCTGTAATCGTTGACGATTTTTCGAAGAATTAAGTTTAGGTGATTCCTGTTCGCTTATATTTCGCATATTTTCCGTACTTTGTGCCGAAACGTTAACCTAATCAAAGGGTCCAGTTTCTTACTAAACTTTGGAGGCCAAAAATATTGTCGCATACGTGATTTCACCTTTACCAATATTATGGTGAAGATGTAAGAAATGTCGAGAAGGGCAGGTTTTGGCCGAGTTAGCCCTAAAAATTCAGTAACAACCCCGTTTAAGAACGTACCATTAGCAGAAATGACTTGAACCACATCAGTTGAGCCTGTCGAGTATCACGCAATACTACGTTGCTCATTCGTTTAAAAGTGTAGATTATATGAGCGATGATAACGACGGCTATGAGAAACATCACAGCCCATGCTGTACAGGCGATTGCCTGTACCCAATAGAGAAATCTGTCCAAATGAGTGTTTTGAAATAGAATATTTGTAGCGTTTAGCAAATTTGTTGGTAGATTTCTCTGGAATTGACATATTTTGTATCTTCTGTGAAGGTCACTCTAGAAGTGATTCGACCAGAACCAGACAAGTATAAATAAGTCTGTCCACCTCCTAAGAGCGCGCTCCGCATTCACCTTCCGTTCAGAATCCTAGAGTTATCCTAGACGGTTCAGGGTTTTCTTATTCTTATACGGTACCAATTTACTCGACCATGGAGGAACGAAAAACTTAGTTTGCTAGGTCGACGGTCGATCGCTCGATCATGGGGGAGGAAGCAGCGCCTCTCGTCACTGCATCACGTACTTCTCCTTTAACTAGTACTTCATAATACCAAGTAACTGTCTTCACAATTGAGACCTTGAAACATTACAAAATTGGGGCAGAAATAGAAGATAACTGTCCAGCGTTCACTATAGTGTAAGAGGAGTATCTAGGAAATTCCGCTACCTGCCTGAAATATGTGTTGCCAACAAGGCTTGATTTTTACCTCGAAAAAGGGCGGATTATACTATCATACGTCTCCAACTTTCCTTGTCCTTTCGAAAAGACAGAATTTTATAGAAAAACATTGTTAATAAAGAGTGTGGTTCCGCTAATGTTCGACTAACCTGTACAAGAAATTCTTCAATATTTTCAGCAGGTGGCCTATCAACAAACGAAAACATGACTGGCATCGCGCAGAGGCCGAATCCGTAAAGACTTGTAATTGCAATGAAAAGTGTTTTTGTGCTAAATTTGTATCGATCGTATGGCGGCATAACGGCCTGATGTAAGTAGAGATATGTCGAAAAGTACGAACACATCACCGCACAGTAAGTAACCACGAAGAACATCTGAAGAGGTTTTATTTATACCATTTAGGACAGAATTTGTCAGCTCATTATTCTTTTATTTCATGAAATTTATATCAAAAACATATCTGAAGTGCTTAGTCAGGACACTTGCCAACTTTATCGGGACTGTTCTTTGCTGGTATATTTACTGTCATAAGTCCAGCAAAGTCAAACCAAACACCTTGATCGATCATCGTGCCACTGAGATCTTATTCGACCTTCTTTACTGCCATACAATGAAGATAGTATGGTTAATTTTTACATCCCGTCCCGGTAAATCTCATAATAATCCATAGTATAAAAATGTTGAACTAAACATGCCGATTGTATTGCCGGCGATGTTTGAAAACCATAACTCAGAAGACCGTTGTATGAGGTACACAGCCCAGGTACGAAATATGGAAATGAGAAAAACGTGACGTAGATGAAGGAAATCGTACTTGATACCTGGAATCCTGTATAATCGCATCATAAAAAACTCCATTTATCATTTATTAGCTGCTATTGGGGGAGATATGTATGGTGTATATCCATTTTATCACTTGAAACATTAGTAAATGTACTTGTCACTGTAAAACCTCTGAAAACCTGATCTGTAACATATCCTGCTACGCCGCGTCCTCTTTGTCTCTGCCTCGTACTTAGCTGCTGATGCGCTGCTAAGTATTGATTGCCCTTTAGTGTGACATTCTGCAAGAACGTGGTAATGAAATACTCTCCACTTTAACAGCAATGATGTCTGAGCTTCCTTGACGGTCTATATTTTATGCCAGTTGAGGCTATAATGTCGTGTTTTTTCTTTTTCATGGAATAACATATGATATAGCGGGGTAAGGTTGCTCGAGTGTTGTAAGTATACATACAGTAGCGGTCAAAAAGATATGTCACTTTTCATTTTCATGCATAAATAGTTTAAATCGAAAAGAACCTGATACCAATCGATAGTTCTGACCACTTTATTTGAAAATGTATCGAAATATACTGTTGTTATGAATTCTGTATTTTTTAAAAACATTTTATATTGATTTTCATATGCTATTTTAAACGAAAATATCTCAAAAATCGTTGAGTGTAGGATCGATCTGAGATGATATTCTGATAGAGCACAGTTTATTCATTATAACCTGTCATAAACGTTTGGTTCAGACCGCCAATAAAATATAGATTTTTCGGAGCAAACATTTTGGTGGTCAAAAAGTGGTCAAATTTTAGGACCATGTCTCAAACAAAATTCTATATCTTTGCAATTTTTCTACGAAATTCTACTAAATTTGAGGGTACTATAGAAAATGATTTTCCCTTCAAGAAAATTGTTTTTGTTTTGAGTCTGGTTTCTTAGTTTGTGTGAAAATGTTTTTAAAGTGGAGATTGCGTAAAGTGTTATATTCAAGAAAGTTCGAGGAGAATCGACTCCATTTTTTCTCAGTTCATAGTACATTTATAGTACTCTCGATACTGTACGTACGCTGAAATAAAAATAGTTTTTCATAAAAATATATCGCTTTGACTAACACACGCTGTGCGCGCCTTCGCCCGCCACCATACACTGTACTGGTGGTGACGGCGCGTGCGGCGTGAGTTAATCAAAACGATATATTTTTATGAAAAACTATTTTTATTTCAGCGTACGTACAGTATCGAGAGTACTATAAATGTACTATGAACTGAGAAAAAATGGAGTCGATTCTCCTTGAATTTTCTCGAATATAACAGTTTACGCAATCTCCAATGTATAAAACATTTTCTCACAAACTAAGAAACCAGACTCAAAACAATAACAATTTTCTTGAAGGAAAAATTATTTTCTATAGTACCCTCAAATTTGGTGTAATTTCGTTGAAAAATTGATAAGATATAGAATTTTGTTTGAGACATGGTCCTAAAATTTGACCACTTTTTGACCACCAAAATGTTTGCTCAGAAAAATCTATATTTTAGTGGCGGTCTGAACCGAACGTTTGTAACAGGTTATAATGAATAAACTGTGCTCTATCAGAATATCATCTCACTTTGATCCTACGCTGAGCAATTTTTGAGATATTTTCGTTTAAAGTAGCATATAAAAATCACTATAAAATTTTTTTGAAAACACAGAATTTGCAAAAACGGTATGTTTCGACATATTTTAGAATAGAGTCGTTAGGACTACCGAATCTTACCAGACTCCTTTCGATTTGAGCTATTTGGGCATAAAAATGAAAAGTGACATATCTTTTTGACCGCTACTGTATATAATTGGAGATGTATGTCATGGTGTATTTTTTGCGCACTACAACATTTACCAGGGCAGCCGTTCAATTTCATTCTTCTATCTAGCTGAGAAAAAACTTGGAAACCATCAATAGGACCTTTTTTCATAGTTGTCACAGCTGTACGATTACTGATCATTACCATTAACGAGACAGAAGAATTAAACTGAACAGTTGCTCTCAGAGTTTGGTAAGAGCTTGGAAATTACCAAACCATTAAGCGTACCTGTATGTTAAGAATGAACCTCGAAAACACTTTCATCTTTCTTGTGTCAGCTGCTAGTGAAACAACAATACCGCCAATATTGATGACTGAACCAATTGATCCGACAGTCTTGAATATAACAGAGATGGTGCTGATAAACGGCGGTTCGTAAATAAACCCGTTCATGGCCATTTATTGTGCCGCGTCACGGATTAGACCTGCTAGCAAATTTCAGTGAAACTGTTTGAGATAAATATAAGTCGACGCAGACTTCTCAAATCGGATTTTGCCTTGGGAGCTTACTATATGAAGTAGTGTGTGCAGAGCGGCATCAAGAGCGAAGCAGCAAATTTTTATCATTGCATTTTGTGAAGTATTCGATACGAATAAGCTGCAGCAGCAACTTCCACATAACAGTTTCATTGGAAGAACATCTTTTTTCATTGAAATATTGAAAGCATCCTTTGAGAAAAAGTTGCCTTTTATAGTGAATCAAGTGGAAATTATCATGAAGTTAACCAAATACAATATTCGAGACAAGATGGCGAAGTTTTTAGATTATCCGTAGATAATGCAAATCAGCATATTAACAAGAAAGTAATTTCGTTATACATGTACATGTAATGAGACAAACAAGCGAAGAGTAAGGGGACAATCATTGCCGTTTGAGGTCAATCTATGTGCTTTGCGATAAAGCAGCTGGCAACTCTAGTAGCACGGGTGAGAGAACAGATCATAAATAATTATTCAGCCTCGTTCTCCGGCTCAACCGCTGTGACTAATGCTATCAAATAGAACTCGAAAACGGCCGATGATAGCTGGCAAATGTCCGCATGACCATACCAGTCCTATCATTCAAATTTCACGCCATTTAGGCAAATACCGAAACGAGAGCATCAGTGACTCAACAGCCGGTATCTCAGTGTTCTTCCGTCTCCGTTTCTTGTCTTACGCTTGTGGACCTGAAGTATATCGGATACACGGGCACGAAATCTTGTTTGCCCGTGTTGTACAGTGCAGTTTCATGGGAACTCACAGAATCTGCTCCTACCCGGAATGTATCGGGAATATTAAGCAACGGCAAAAATTCACCTCAGCTCAGCCTCTTTGACAGCTTGGTCCAGTTTCTCAAATACACGGCTTCGATCCACAGTTTCATAGAAGTCGGTCACTTCGAACAATCTTCTGAGATCTCCTGAAATTGAAGCTCTATAGTTTTTGAAAAGCTTCTTTCAGAAAACCCATTCTGTAAAGATTGGGTACCAGTCGGTTTCAGCTTCACCTTTTTGCACAACCAAATACGTCTGGACGTTTGCCGCTGTGAGATCGGCGACCACCTGAAAGTAAAAGATGTTCAAATACTTAAATAGCGAACATTGCGATGCATATGCTCTGCCTTTCTTGATTTCTGCGCTGAGATTTCTGCACGCGCAGCGGTCGCAGCATGGTCGTCGCAGTTCAGTTTAGTTCTGCAAGGATGGGACTTACCGTTTTCAGGGTAGTCAAACCGAGATAGTCAACGTATGGGAATCCACTGCAATCGATCACCAGGCGGCACCGATCCTCTCGAAGGATTCCGTTCTGAGCAGCGCGAACCTTCTAGAAGGCATGTTCATAGTTTAGAAACTCGTGGACTTTTTGTCGAATTCATATACCCTTTCGAAGATGTCCTCTGTATTCGCAGAATTCATTTGATCGATAGTAACGAAAGATTCGGCCTTCGAACGTTCCCATGTCTTGACACATTGCCAAACTGCCTAAACTGTCCACTTTATCATCGAGTTGCTATTATATGTTTGCTATTATTGCTACTAACCGTTGTAAATCGATCAATACTGGTGAAAATAAGCGGTGCGTCCATCCGGAATACGCACACATTCCCTCCAACAAATTCCAAGTGTTTCTTTTTCGTTTCCTTGAAATTGTCTGACTCCGAGTCGCGTGATAGGAAATGCCATTTTGGTCTAAAAACGGCGATGTTTTCTCGATCACATAATAGCCGCTTCTGACGGCTTTCGCACAATTTTTCTTCGCTTTTGAATGAATTTAAGATATAACACCCTCATCTGCAGTATGTTATTCCTACTAACTTGTGTTTGTAAACTAATACAGGAGAGAAGCGTTTTGAAATATACTATATGCAGAAAGAAACACTCCATCTATTCATCGACTTTTTTTTGGTGGGAATTGGATGTGAAATCTCATTGCTTTTCCATAGCAGGGCATACCTTTGCATTCGGATTATCGTCGTCAGTACAGCAAATCCTGTAGCAAGCAATAGCCCTTCTCCCATATCGAAACAAACTGTGAGCAACATACTCATTAACCATATTGTCTAAATTTATCTCTACAGTTATTCCATTCTCGTACAGCCATCACAGTTTTATCACAGCTCACAAATGTTAAGAAAATTCGTTAGGATGGAATGGCACTCACAAAGTCCACTTTGAAAACGGGCCAAAGTTCACGAAGCTCGCCAAATTTTGCAAACATTGCTCTTTGTGAGAGAATAATCATTGTGGACAGAATACACTTGGGAAGGTATTCCAGTGCAGGACCAATGTATAGAATAACCAATACCAGAGCCAGTGATGAAAATAGGCACGTTAGCTGGAAGAACAGTCCAATTTTCGCATTGTCGGTAAAGTTATATATTTCTACGCAGGGTTTCAAAAAAAAAGAAATGAAAGTTTTCAAAGGATGTGATACCTGAGTACTGCTGCCAACAGCAGCCCCAACTACGCTTCGCGCAAATCCTGATGTAACCGGGAATACGGGGAAAAACGACGACAGAACACCCACGAAGCCAAGAGCGTAGAGTTCCTAGAAAAATCGAATTCTAATCGGACGATTTTGTGAGAAATTGAACCTTGGACAATATACCTGGCCATGATTAATTTTATATTTGTAGCGTTTTTCAACAATCTTCGCTACAGTTAAATGAATCGCCACGGCTGTTAGAGCTATAGCAACAGCATTGACACCGATGTACTGAATGAGGTCGAAACGTGGCAACGACGGTGGCGGAAATCTGAAGAATAAATAGGAGAAGTGTTTGAAGGTTACGAACGCATTTTCTCAAAAAGCTGTGCGTTGTAGTCCGTTTTCTACGAATTCAACTCGTTTCTAATACTTTATAAATGGAGTATATGTGTAGTTGAAAAGGGCTACACCAGTCCCATCCAGAATTGGAGAACTCGGGACTTTTGTACTTTGTATGTACTTTCCCTGCTATGATTGTACACTGCGTCCAGAAATGATAGGGACACCCCGAAATTTCTTGTTTCAAGGATTTGCTTGATGCTATTTGATTCCGAATCTATACCAGTAAATTCAGCACGGCAAAATACATGGGACTAAGCGATTTGAGCTTCTGGTTTAAACGGTGAAGGTTTTGAGGACGATTTTTGCAATCAGTGCGACAGAATCACTGTCCAGAAATGATAGGGACACCTGAGAAAAAACAGCTTTACGAACCAGATACTAATTAGGCCACTGAAATTAGTAATTGGTGGATGCTTCACTATTCCGTGTAACGTAATCAAAGGGAGTTGGGATTAATGCGACGGAGTTTTGGAGAATGTTATTACCTAATTAAATCGCCGTAGACCGATGGATCGCTGTCTTGAGCTCTTCAACGAAGGAGTACATCCTGTTAATCGCATTATTCCTCCAATAGAGGTGTTCTTAGGGGTCTACCATTAGAACAATCTTAAAACAACTTGCTGGTAATTCGAGAACATCGACAAAACAGGCCCTTAAAAAGCCTGGGGTCAATCTGACTTTATGAAGCGGGCCATGTTCCTGTTGGAAGGACAAGTTGTGCCTCACTTATCCTCTAGTAACGGCAACAGATAAGTTGCTAGTACCTGTTGGTACTCAAATCAGTTCGAATTTGCTGAACTAAATTCAATCGAGGCTTTTTATTCAGAGTCAAAATGCCACCTACATTAAGGTTGCGCAGCACCTCAAGCCCCTCCTTCGTAAAAACTAGTTCTTCTCGACTAAACCGTGTTGTGTTACTGTAGGCCATCTGGACAGCTTCAGGAAAGTCGCTTCGCATCGGAAAAAATCAATTTAATCTCAGAATAATTAGCCTAGGAACCAGGTGAATGTCTATCGTGCCTTGATCCACGAACGGACTTCGTTTCTCTAGAGAAATTCAAAACTTTTCCCCTTGTGCGCGTCTACTAAACGTGGAATGAAGTTGAAATTATGCAGATAATGTTTCCGTAACGTTTCATACAGTAGCTGATAAATTTGTTGAGTTTTTTCATGGTAGGCCCTTGCTTACTTGCTCCAGTTAGGATGTACATCGGATATTATTTAGCCAGCGTTTGCTTGTTTTAGATCGGAGGAAGACGTATAACCTCCGGGAAAACTCTTCGTTTCATACTCTATCATCAAACGCCGATAATCATTCTCGAGGTTTTCGCCGTAGGCGAAATTCCGCGACACTAAGCCTTATTTCTTCAAAAGCCTTGATTTGGCTTTGTCATTTTATTGATCATAACGTTCTATGGTCTATCCTACCACAAAACATTTCTTTGCAATGAATATTGTTTAAAAAATTAGTTTCCATCAATTTACCCATTCAACCGGATCTTCTTTGTAGGTGTCCCTATCATTTCTGGACAGTGATTTCGTCGCACTCATTGCAAAAATCGTCCTCAAAACCTTCACCGGTTAAATCAGAAGCTCAAATCGCTTAATCCCATGTTTTTTGCCGTGCTGAATTTACTAGCATAGATTCGGAATCAAATAGCATCAAGCAAATCCTTGAAACAAGAAATTTCGGGGTGTCCCTATCATTTCTGGACGCAGTGTATCTGCCCAATCCGCGCATCGTTTGTTTCTTCTGTCTGAACTTCCAAAACTCCCGCGACTGGGACGAAAAGGGCATACGTGTGGACGGAAAATTCCTATCGAACCTTCGTTTTGCGGACGACATCGTCATCTTCGCCAAAAGTACAACTGAAGCAGAGACGATGTCCGAGAGCTAGACGAAGCTGGAAGGAAGATTGGACTGCGCATCAATCGGAACAAGACACAGTTCATGAAGAACTCCTGGTGTGATGGGGGGCACATCGAACTCGATGGATCTCCCATCGCTGAAATGAATTTCTGTGTTTACCTGGGGGCGCTCCATAAACATGGACAACGACATTAGGGAAGAACTCATCAGAAGAAGGAGAGCCGCGTGGTCAGCCTTCGGGTCTCTCAAAGAGGTCACCGACCAACTCCAGGATGCTGACCTCCGTGCTCATTTGTTCGACTTGACGATTCATCCTGAACTGTTATACCCGGCTGAGACGTGGCCTTGGAGCGTTGGAAAAATGTGTCCTGAAGTTCGCCCAGCTATCCCAACACCGAGCTCCGATCCAACGTAGATGTCCCGTCTGCGAGACACTGCGGAATGCACATCGAAAGCCAAGCATCGATGGGCCGGTCACATGATAAGAACAGATGACGACCGTTGGACAAGAAGAACGGTGGAGTGGCTGTCGCGGGATTCCACGCGGCCTTGTGAAAGACCACCTACCGAATTGTCTATTGTGCTCGTCGAACGTGTCAAGAATATGCTGTATTCCAGAACGGCTGATCCCGACTTCGTCACAGTCGACTTCGACTAACAAGTTGAATTACGATCGTGAGACAAAGAAGCAAATGGAAGTTGTGTTGGGGCTCACACGTTCAGTGCAGCCGGGCCATCTAAGCAAGTAAATAAAAAGCAAGCAATGTGGAGGTTGAAGGGGTCCAAGAGAAAACGGGACATCTCTCAGACAACGTCTCCTATTAGCGTCCTTGAAGCTGATCGTTCCTCGATCTTTTTTGAAAAAAAAAGAGGTGAATAGTATAACGGTTTGGCAGGTAATTTCTAGGGCTTTTTTGTGGTCTGTGATTTGAAGCAAAAACGAACTAACTCAGTTGGAATGTTGCCCAATACCTTGATGTGGTATCGACGAGAGAGCTCCGCATAGTTGGTGGCTGTGATACCAACGACAGCCTCAACGAAGTATTGTAAGTATTGTAAGTATGTAAGTATTGTAAGACACACAAGACATATGAACATATTCTAAAATTCGTCTACTCACGAGAACTAAATCGAAAGGAATTGGAAAGTGAAAAGCAGTGCTGAGCCAGGGCGATATGAATTCCTTGCCAACGATCAGAAATGTAAGAGACGAGAGCGATATCGCCATGGTAGGCCAGTGAACACTGCTGATATTCTCAATGAGGTCGCATATTCTCTGAAACGACGAAATAAGTCCTAGGAACAGTTATGGAGGGTAACTTACGTAGTATAGGTAACCAGGACCGCTTCTTCTCGGCAACTTTATTCCCAGTACATCACCGATTTGAGCGAAAAACACGTGCACTCCACCGCCTACCACAAAACCAGACATAACTTGTTCAGAGAATACTGTGGTAAGATACTGCAGCCGGAACACACCCATGAGGACCTAAAGGTTTATGAAAATAGATCTGGAGTCGGGTATCCTCACCAATATGTTTTTTTCGCAATTCTGTTGCTAAAGAAGAAATGTAACAGTAGCGAGTGGAGCCTTCAGTAGATTTGGCCACAGAAGTGGCAGAGACTCAGTGGACGCGACGCGGCAATATGCACCACCTGTGAGATCGCAAATGCAAAAACCTGTATACATCCGGCGAAGAAAATAATTGTTGTAGCAACATGAATCTCCTTCACTGGGCTCACACCGTCCGTCCACATCTCCGTTGTTATTTCTTCGATAAGGGAAGTGCCGTTCCTACAAATAACTAGAATTCGCTTCAAATCCTACTCGAAAGGTTAATAGACCATCTACAGCTTCTCGAACACTATTCTCGCGTTCAGGTTTTATGAACAGTTCGCTCTTTGCCAAAATCGCTAGAAATCTTCGATGTGATTAAGAACCAGGATTGCGTATAGCTAAGCCTGCTTGTAAGGTATTATTCAAGCAAGTAATATAATAATATTATTCTAGTTTCCACTCCACCGACTACGGTGTGATACAGACTGGTTTTCAAAGGTTCGTGCCAGTTGTACACGAACTCAACATCGTGTGGTGTGCTGCAACCGGGAGGCGTCATGTATTCGAAACATTCCACAATCCAATCCAGTAGAAAAGTACTCGGGGACCTAGAGCTGGTGTAGGGAGTCTTCATCTGATTTCTTTCAGCAAAGCTTGAATTGTAGGTATGCACATTTATGCGGGCGCTTTGTGACCTCCGATGCATGAACTACGAGCAACATTTGAAGGTTTTTATTTAAATGTACTGAGCTATGTACTTACATCAGCGTTGCATTGAAGCTGTCCTGCTCATCGATTGTGTGGTTTACGTACAGTGTCGTATTGTAGCTGATTGCTGTTTTCATCATTACTTTTTCAATAGCTGTGTGTGTCATCAGAGACAGAACAGCAAATCCACCTGAATGATATTTCGTATACAGACTGCAGTTTTTAACACGTTGACGACCGTGTGACACAATGCGGCGTCACACGTATTAGGCCGCGTGGGACCGTGTGACGCAATGCTGCAGTCACAGTTTTGAAATTTACTTTTCTGACTTATCCCGATTTTTTGGGAAATATTTGTCTGGCCACTATTTACGTCATGATTAGAAATCATTGTAAACCTCGTGGTCCGCAGAAGCAATTCTTAGCTTCTGATCTACTGGAATTTTCGATTGTGCACTAGTTTTCTTTACAAGTAAAAACAAATAATGGTTATTGCAAGAAATAAATAAATGCGAACAAATACTGTTTCCTGAAACAAACACATAAATACAAACAAATATTGATTATTAGAATAAACAAATAATGAACAATGAACAAATAACAATTTCCTTTTAACCTGGATAGGGAAAAAGGACATTCTAAAAGCTTCCAGCTGTTATTTTTCTATTTTCGCTGCAAAAACAGGAATAGCCACAATCCTCGATATTGTCGGACTGTATATGTAGTCTTCGAGATTTACTATTCACTTCCATTTTGAAAAAAATTCGCGGTATTCCGGCATTATGCCACAGCCTAGGCGAGCTAGCAAATCGCTTGGTCCCACGCGCCAGATACGCGAAAAAGGCGCTGTTGTCAACGTGTTAATTAAAAAAACTACCTGCCAGAACGAGGATCCAAGCATACTGATTTCCTTGCAACCCAACTTTGAGAACTATTTTTAATGCGAAAAAAATAGAAAAGAACGGCCCCACTCTCTTGCAACTATTTTCTCAAACATTGTAACGAATAATTTTTGAACATCGTAACAAATAAATAAATTAGTCAATCAAAAAACCGCACATTTATCTGGCAATCAAAGCAAACGTAAAAGTGTAAAAACCAATGAAGCGTATTCTCACCGAGAGCATTGTGCTTCGAAGTGCCGAAGAAAATATACAGAAACGACGGGAAAATTGCAGTGTACAAACCGTAAACCGGTGGAACTCCAGTTATTCCGGCAAGAGCGATACCTGAAATAAAACTGCGATCCATGCCATATTCGGAATGGCCTTGTCCTGTAGATCTTTGTGTTTTAAATCCGTTATCTCGTTCACTGTTGAGCAGAGCCTTGTGTTGTAGTTGAAATATACGAGTGGATACATTTTCGACAAGGGGCACACATGTACATATATGGAGTTAATGCCGCGACGTTTTATTATAGGTGGTATATCATTTATTGTTACATTGAAACTCTGTAGACTTTCGAAAATGTTCGTGTTCTCAGAGCCTGATTGTTGTTAGAACCTGTTCAAGGGAACATCGAAGGTACTAGCTTTCCAGAGGAAGTGTTACGATTAAACGCTAACCTTGTGGAACTGAGAACACCGCCATGGTGAGGCCTCCGGATAAATCACCGAAGAACGACCGCGACCAATCGTACTGTGGTAGCCAAGTGAGGATGGGCAGAAATGAGGTGATTTTGGAGACATTTCGTCGTCGAAGTAGTCGACTTCGAACCTTCGTGACGCCGTCTCGAAATCGTGCACGTATCGGTGCTGCTTTTGAAAGGAGCTAAACACGAAAATTGAATCTATTCATTTGTTATTACATACTCAAATATGGAGTGAATAAAGAAAATAGGTTAGCTAAACCACAACGTTATTCGGGAACAAAAAAGGACAAATTAGTAGGGTATATGTAAGTGGTACCACCAGCTGGAGCTCCATCTTCGATTATATGATTTTCCACATATTCTTCATTCAGTAACTAGTGAATGGAGTTCATTGATATCTCTGGGGAAAAATGCGGAGAGTACACCAGAGTAAAAGATAGTATGAGAGAGTATGAGAAGTGCGGAGAGCGCCAGAGAGTAAGAGAGAATGCGAGAGAGCATGGGAAAATGGATAGAGAACCAGAGAGTAAAAGATATTACGAGAGAGTGAGCAGAGCGCCAGAGAGTAAGAGAGAATGCGAGAGAGAATGGAAGAGTGAGGAGAGTACCACAGAGTGAAAAAAATTTAAAAAATGAAAAATAGTACGAGAGAGTATGGGAAAAAGAGGAGAGTGCCAGAGAGTAAGAGAGATTGCGAGAGAGCATTGGAAAGTGAGGTTACGAGAAAGTGAGAGATGTGAAACGTGAGAGTGGTGCGAGTCATGAGTTGAGCTCAAGGACTTGAAACACTTGAATCCCACGAGATATAATTGAAAAGATTTTAAAGGAGAAGATAAAAAGGTGAGCATGAGGTAATATCGATCTCCATGTTTATATAGGCCCGTCCCGCCCCTCGAATTTGCCAGGGGCAGTTGACCTGGCGCCGATTTCCTCAAGGGTTTTGCGTGTGGCAAGGTGTGATTTGAATTTTGAATGCGACCTTGCAGAAAGGTGCCAAATGCAAACCCAAAACAATGTGAACCTTTAATTACACATTTTAGGTGGTACCTTACTTAGACTGAAACTCTGCAGACTTTCGAACGCCTTTTGTTCTCACTGGGTAATTATTGCTAGAGCCCGTTCGCTAAGTAAACATTTAATTACACATGCTTGAAGCTCTACAAAGGCGCTGGAAGACACGAGTAAAAGTTCACTTAAAACGAAGAGGTACTTTTCCATATACATATTTTTCCATATACATACACATATGTTAACAATAGTTGTAATTAATTACCGTGAGACCCTCCCAATTTACGGTTTCAAATGTTTGCATACGTATGAGGAAGGGTTTTTGAACATAAAAATGCTGGGAAATTTTCATCAGCTGTTCTCGGTGAGCTAAAAAATACTGATTGAGCCACTGATAAGAGTTGCATGCTTTCCATGGAACTTGGGAGCTGGGGTAGCTCAACTTTGTTCCTAAGAGTATTTTTGAAAAAGGAAATAACGAAGGTATTGTCATTTCTACCTCTGACATTTGTCGCAGTCGATTAGTCAGCAGCGATGATCAAGAGAGTGACTGCTGTTGCCGGTTCGAACACTGGCCGACTTCAATGCACATCGTGCACTAATCACTGACTCTAATTCCGACCGCAAACAGATGCCCCGTGATCGGTGAGTGAGTGGTACGCGATGTCCCTCAATGGAAGCTTCCTTCTCTTCTTTTGTGGTCAAAGAAAGACCAACATAACGGTTACTACAAATATCATTTGGAGTCATGAAGTAAGAGGTATAAAGTAGCAAGAGGAGTCACTTATACTTGCATGGTCAAGCGATCCATCCTCTCCGAGAAATTCAGATTTTTATGGCGCCAGGTGAATTGGTACCAAACTCCCTATGAAGGTGAAGACACTGACTTATGCGTCATTATGCCTCCTTAAGTCATCGTTTAGCGCAAGTAGGAATTCAACGTGCCGTTGTGATTCCGGTTGGAAGAAGAATGCGTGGCGCATATGAGGAGGACCTATCGACACAAATCACTTCACTTTCATCATTCCTTCTTGGATTTGGACGAAATCGAAAATGTGCTCTTGTTAAGACATACAGATTATGCTTTAACACATTGACGACAATACGACTCACGGGTGGGTCGTACGTCGTCTGCCGTTTGGGACAATACGAGCCACCGGTGGGTCGGACTCTTTCGAAGTGTCGTTTTCTCCGACTTGCAACAAACTCCCGATTTTTTTGTAACGTACGTATTACAAATATCCCAAAGGCGCTGCAGACATCGTGGTTCAGTGAAATATTTGTTCAAAGCACATTTATTTACATTGTAAACAAAACTACTTCGGCACTATTCGAGGGACTCCATCTTCCGGATTCCCTATAGTAAACTTTTTAATGGCCAACCGTTGTCAAACGTCATTTCTGGGGGTTGTCGAGGGCGCTGCACACGATGGTGATGTCCGCTTTCCGAACTAGAATCGAAAACGAGCCATGTCGTATACAAAGGTGGTCCAATCCAATCAATGCCACCGATTTGACCTACACTACGTTGAACTTCGACCATAAAGGTTATCGAGAGCGCTGGATACGATGGCGATGTCCGCTTATATGGGGCGAAAACGTACCACGTCGAAAAAACCGTTTCTTGGGAAAATTTGACCCACCCGTGGGGCGTTTTTGCAGCGGGCTAACCGCGTCTTGGTCCCACGCGCTCGAAAACGAAAAACAGGCGCGGTCGTCAACGTGTTAAACTCAGTTGCCAATATTTGTACGAAAAGGGCCTCTATCTGGTCGAGATTCTCTTACCTTGTAAGAATTAGGAAGTCGTTTGCTCAGGTGTGGCGGGATTGTTCTGGAACAAAAGGTTCCACAACGAGTCCATGAGAGCACAGTTTAATCTCCTTCAAAATATGTTGGAATTTTGACGACTTCACCTTGAAATGCTGTAAATTTCAGCCGTTTATGTGTTTGAATGCGGGGGTCAGGGTGTAGAAAGTGAGTATTCCAGATAAAAAGTCAGTTGAGGCGACACATACTTCAAAATAAGTCCATCTGTCAATTCATTTTATTGCACAATGAGAGTGTGACTTTCTTTTTACAACTGATGATTTGTTATCCCTTCGAATCGACCGCGTAATGCACACACTGCTGCTTGGAAAATCCTGGTTCCATCGCTCTGAAATTACAGCCATGAGTTTTTCATCATCTGTGCTGAATGATATGTAACAAAAATGCTGGGTGGTACTTTTTGATGATAATATTGAATTATGATAGTTCATCGCTTCAGAAGAGATACGTAAAAGAACCCAACAAAAACTGGTTAGAGACTGAATTCAAATTTGAAGCACCATAAAAGGTAGTTGTGAGATGCGCTGGATGAGTTGGAGAAAATCGAGAGCGCTCATCAGCCCACCGATCGGTCCACAAAAGTTCCGCTGTAAAGAATAATTTTCTTGTTTTGTTTCCCCGCAATTCCCATTACAGATTTATATAGTAAGCCAAGTGAATTTGTGTAAAGGTGAGGTGTAGAGTGTCCGGCATTAATCAGTCACCTATTGGTGCCCCTCACAGTCGTTTTCCATTCTGATCGTAATGGGACGGTGGATGCGTATTTGGCCTAAATATTGACTTGCGGGCAAACCTCTATACCAGGTCAGTGTTTTTACCCTCCAGACAAGTCTGGAACAAATTCTACGGTGGGATTGAAGGCTTGATCAGTTCGGACCAAAAAAATGTGGGCAATGCTTCACCAGAAACGATGAGCAATGCTTAACGGCGCTTCAAAACAAATCATCGTGAGATCAATAATTGCGACCGATGAGTAATGAAAACTGAGCATAATGTTATAATAGGCTCGCACAGACATCTGCAAGTGGACCTTATTATCAACATAAGCACCTAGGTGGTGTTTATGTACATACAAACCAAAATAACAAGGAAGAAAACTGGGGCGGCCAATATTTCTCCGACACATCCGACACCTCCACCATTTTCAAGGCATTTCAGCACCTGACAAGCATTTGTATAGAAATTAGACTGATAAATTTTAGAAACTATGGGTTGCTACCTCGTTTACAAGGTTGGCAGTCTCACTTCTAGTGTCCAGGTTAAATTTCTTGATGCAATGTGTAACTCTATCATCATCCACAGCAGTTGAAACCATAACGACTGCGAACAACACAACACCAGCGTGCATCATTCCTAGGTAATTTGGGATAATTGAAGTTTTCTATTGCATGCTTTTGCAGAAAATTGATAAAAATAAGCGGACTGAGACAAAGTAAACTCGTTAGGTATATTGCTTTCAAAGGAAAATTATTCGGAAGAAGTCGCTACTCCTGCGAGATTCGAATTCGTTTCTCACAAGGTCGTGCCTGTTCGGGACGATTTGGTGGAGTAGACTTGTTGTTTTCTTTGGCGGAGATCAACATTGTGGAGTAGCTCACCAATTTGTTTACTTTCAACTTCTACTTTTTTTGGCGGAGATCAGCATTTGTTCTAAAACTTCTGAGTTAAATGATGACCAAATAGCTACGCATTGTAAAAATGGTATGTCTGGTAGACGAAAAAGTGGAAAAGGGACAGCCTGTGCGTCCTGTAGTTCGGACGAACCTTTAAATGTAATTTTGTTTATCAATTAAGCACCAATACCTCGCTGTGAAATGGAAGACATTTCGTCAGTTCGCTGAGTAATCAAACATGCCGACAAATGCTGAATCATGGGTTTTCAAAATTTAGCAACAAAAGCTCCGATTTTCGGGAAACAACGATCGATCTTATGCATTTTCTTATTTCAGCTTTTGCTTTTGCGTCAAGCAGATAAATCTGAATTATGCCTTTGCTGAACAACATGGCTTTACAACACTATGAGGTCTATACATGTGTGAGCTCTCAATTAGTTTAGAAGTATACGAACTGTACGTCTGCTACCATAAAGTGAGTAGGAACTTAAATATAGTTGGTGAAGCGTTTCTCTTTTCTCATTTAGTGTGCTATTAAACGGTGAAATCAAAGCGATTGGCGTTTTCTTTCTGGACCTTACTAGACCGTGGTGAGAACGATGGCTCCAGAAAGTTCTGTCAATATGTTAAGAACCACCCTGTAATAGGACGTGTCATGTGGTCCCATGGTCGCAAGAAAGTTAGTTCGACATCGCGTTAAACACTCGTCAGTGGTTTAGGGAGCCAACAAAGTGAAAACAGATAAATGGTGACGGGTCCATGAAATACAGCACATGAGAACCATGAAGTCGCATTATTTAATATGCTCCTGCTTTTGCTTTTTTACTATTTCACATGCACCTACTTTCGTTCTAATAATCTCAAGTGTTCAGGAAGCGCATAGTTCCTCTATATGTTATAGGAGAAGTTGCTCAATATTACGGCCTTTTTGTTCGCAGTCGAAGGAAGTGTGGTTGTATTTCATTCGAAACAATATAATACAATCGGTATTTTTTTTTCTGGACCTTACTAGACCGTGGAGAGAACGATGGCACCAGAAAGTTTTGCCAAGAACTATTATAGAGAACTATTATACTTCTCGAATTTATTTTGTACTGTTTTTATTCTCGAGCTCCACTCGAAGCAGTATGTCGAGTTAATGGAGCTAAACTGTGGGCTGGACAAGACTGAAGTGCCATAGTTGAAAGTCAGTCGAGACTGCTTACAGTGCGAGACGTGTGTCTTATCAATCAGTTTTATTGCAATAAACAATACATCCTTCTTGTTGATTTTGCTCCCGTGCTCATCCAACTCGACAGTGACGTGCATAACATATGGCTACTGAGGCAACCTCGTACCCCTCGCCCTGAAATTCCCTGCTTGGCTTTTTTCGCTAGTCCTGCATACTTATCAACGAGGCAGAACAGCTCACGAAAAGGGCGAAGATCGTTCCCAACGCATTTACGATGCATTCTTTCACAGTTTGTCCACCGTCTTTAACACAACTGATAATCTGAAAATCAAAAGGCGTTATAGATAACAAAATGTTTATTTAATTGTTACGCATGCTCAGAAATTCCTGTTTCTGTTGTGGAATTGTACAATGAAACCTATACATACAATTACTCACTCTTTCCGCTTTAGCCGCAGTCTCACTGTCTTTTCTAACATTGGATTCTTCGTAGCATTTATGAGTGCATTCATCGGGATCAGCAAAGGCAAGTGCTACAGTAGCAGCAAGGAGTAGAGTACCTGCATGCATCCTTTACTGAAATACAGTACTATTGACAAACATCCGAAAACAACCTTTTTCAGTACACAGTTTTTCCGTCAAAATAAATAAAATCAGGGAGGCGAGTCAGAGCACAAGATTCTCCTACATATGAATACGGCTGCAGCTGAGCACCTTGCCGTCTAGACAACATATCATATGAAATTTCTGCAAAAACACTAGACGCTCAGCTGCAATTTTCGTATGGGGCTTAAAGGGATTATAACAAACGAAGAAATTATAGTTACGTTCTATAAAGTTGGAAACTAATTTCGTGGACTGTTTTGCAGTCATTATTGCTAGCAGATGCTCCAACTTGCTTGGATCAAAACCATTGATTAACCCTGTTACTTTTGCTCGCTAGGAAAGTTTTTCCGCTTGAAATGAAGACATTTAAAACCAGCGTTTGCCAAGGTCTTCTTCATGAGTACCTGTTTAACCACTAGATTACTGAAGCTTTCCAATTTGTGTGTGGAGAGTCTGGGGATGATGTCCAGAAACGTCTGATGGTACTCAAAAATATGAAGAGATTTTGACCGCGGAGAAGGGTGAGGCGGATGCTGCAAGCGAACTTCGAGCTTGCCCTAAAAACGATTTATCTGTTCACAAAGTGGTAACGTGCGATGGGATGTGGACATTACTTGTTAATTGCTGGTTTGCTAGCCGGCCACCCAAAACAGAATGAGAGCCGCTGCAGATCTTCAAATCCACCTCCTCGCAAGATGTTGATGATCTCGGTTCGAAGGTTCTTTGAAGGCGCCATCTTCCGAGAATTCATCAGTGGAAGTGTCAGTATTTACCTAGAGCCCTGCTATCTCTAGCCTGACTGTGTACAGGTCGAACACACTGCTGTAGCCATTTCTTTCCTAGGAGGTGGAATGAGGCAGCTACCTGGAAACAGGGAATTACCTGGTCGTTTTAATGGTGCATAAGTCGCTTGGGTAACGTTTTTCATTAATTGGTAATCAATACTTTTGTTGAAGGTGCGTGAGAGTCCACGAAATTAGTTTCCAACCTAATATTATTTACAAAGGGAATCTATACAGGGAATCTGTGATAATTTGAACAGACTTCCATCTTTTGTTACTTTTAGTTATCGCTGATGAGCTAGGGAAAAGAAGGAAAATGGGAAAATAAAGGCGCTAAGAAGAAAATAACATATCTGTATAACAATACAGCTTGACCGTTTCCTTAAATATGCGTCTGACATTCAATTTTCCGATGACTGTCAAAACATGGTTACAGCATGATGGAGAATATTGTCATTTCGTTGCAGATTCATACAGATTGACGCACCCAAAGTTATGAGCAGAATTCGAAAACAATTCCCGTCATGACGTCAATACAGTTCGAAGTGTGCTGACCCAACCCGATGTTGCCTTCTCTTTGAATATTCGGTGACAACAGCGCGGAGGTTTCGAAATGACAGGGGAAGCGATAACGAATTTTTTGTTCAAATCAAATCCAAACAAATCGGAAATTCGTTCAGTCTATGGAAAATTTTCGTTTCCCCTTTCAGCAAAAAAAACCATCGCTATTGCAGATAATAAGAAGTGAGGTGCTGATTCAGAGGGAACCAATATGTTGATGTTTCAGCATTATTATGTGGTTGTTTCTTCATTTTATCCTATTTAAAACTGGACCATAGAAAGTACATAGAGTTCTGAGCAACATGTGGGGTTGTTTGTTTCATTAAATTTGTGACAAGCTGGCGGGATGTAGGAAAAAAAGCGTTCTAAATCAAAAGTCATTAAAAATCAGCTACGATCTGCTTTGAAAAGGCGAGAAAATTTTCGCTGCAGAGTGTGGAAAAACCAACATCCGCTATTGCGTACAAGAGAGAAGACGTCAAACCTACGAATAATTGTGACAAGGTATCATTTCCATGTTTTATCAGAGTTTCTGGAGGTATTATGTCTCAAAGCACAAGACTTTCTTGTCTTTATTGAGTTGAACGTGACACTCGACACTATCACCTGTCTGAAAGATATCCTTGAAAAAGTTTTGTTGTGGAAGTATGAAATTCGTGGTAATATCACTTCCCAGTTGTACCGGGCACCTGACTACTGAGCTAGACAATATCATTCCCGAACACTGATTTCACGGTGTTCCTTTTGAGGAATCAGAGACCGTACAACCTCTCAGATTTGATTTTTTCGGAAATCTCAGTGCAGGGTTATCCAGAGAAATCGCAGATAGATATAATACAATCACCGGATTGACGAATACCGTTGGACGGTACAGATGAAGATTTCGAAAAGACTACGTGCCTGAGTTGAACCAGAGGAGAGGTAATTCGAGCACCTCTTATAAAAGGATTGCAAATACTGTCTGCATATTGATGAAGTTGACAAACACGAAAATTTTGAAAATAGAAAAGAAATATAGTAGTAGCTGATCGTATGACTGTAGCCAAGGAGCCAAGATGATACAAGTTTATTTCGGGTGACGTTTCGGCGAGTCCCTCCTCTTCAGAGCCTGTAAGAGAGAAGAGGAATTTGAGAGATCGCTCGTTCAAGAACAATTGCAAGCGAAAAAATAGGATGGTTTGTAGGCGCAAATATTTTTCGACCACACTGTATGCTGATCCGGTCTGGCATATTAATGTTCTACATATATCCGACTGCGAGGGCAATCTTGGCTCGTTGGCCCTGGAATTTTCTGTGCAAACGTACTAATGAGCTAGAACAACGCGCAAACATGAAAGCTAGGAATTGTGGGGTTTGTACAGCGCACAAAAGAGCACTTTCACCAGAGTCTTCTACACACTTGGCAACCTGAAAAGCGTTGATCTATCAAAATCTATGACGAGATGGTCTTGAATCTCCATCTAGGTCACTTTTGCAGCGCAACTTATGAACGTTCTCACCTGTTCCACCTTTTGTAAGGCCTCCTTATCGGACACCACATCGAAGTCTCAAACACAACCCATTACACGACTATTGAAAGCAACCGCAACCAACAGTATTGCAGCAGCAAGGAGTGAAAGGTCACCACGCATCGCTTCCGGTTTATAGACTGCGGACATTTTGAAAAAAACCGAGAACATTTTTACGGATCGATTCACCCTCCTTAGAGCTCATGAAATCTATCAACACATGTTGAGTAGAATGAAGGAGAGAAAGAAATTCGAAGAGAACTTCAGAAGTGGCGAGAAAAAGCGCGAAAAATATAAAAAGAAAACAAGTCGCCATTGCGGCTTATAGTTGAAATACTTTCTTAAATATGCATCTGGCTTGTACTTGCTTCCGAAACAATAGGACAAACATTGTCATTTCGAAGAAGACTCACGCACGATAACAAACCTAGAGATCAGAAGACATTTCGAAAAAGAAGCTCGTGATCACATCACGGTTGCTCTAGTTGTCATTACTAAAACCTACGTCACCTTTATCCTATCAGATAGGAAAAAAATCGGAGGTGTCGGGTAAATAGGTAGATGCCAGATAAAATCAATCAACAAAAAAGCCTATGGGCATAAGGAAGGTGCTAGGGATTCGCACACGGTCGTCTCAGCAGCATAGTGGTTAGTACCAGGGGTGTGCGGATAAAAAAATTTTCGCGACCCGGATAACGGTGCGGATAACGGAATAGCCAAAATCGACCGGATAACGGAAAACGGATAACGGATAAAAAATTTCGAGGCTAAACCCCTTATCAATCTCGACTATCACTTTCTATAACTCGATAAATGTTTATTTGACCCACAAAATTCACGCATTGAAATCCAAAGTCTAATAGAAGTAACGTTACATTTTTTTAGAATTTAGTAAGAATTCTTTGATTTTTAAATTAAAAAATTAACTAATTTAAATTACTATTAAAATTTAATTCATTTTTAATTTAAACTTACATTAAAAAATTTTAAAATCCAGTAAAAATCTATTTTTATCCGTTATCCGGCCGAAAAAAGCCGGATAACGGTGCGGATAACGGATAAGCTAAAAAACCCACGGAAACCGGATAACGGATAACGGATAATCCGCACACCCCTGGTTAGTACACAGCCCGGATAGGTTGAGACGCGGGTTCGAATCCCATCTCAGATGCGATTTCTGCGATGAACCTAGCACCACCATTACAACATCAATCAAGTAACAAATTAATGAGGGTTATTCAGGGAAGGAAACGATCAGTCTTATATTTGGAGACATGACGAAGCGTTTTTGGCTTTTTCAATCGCTTGCTGCTGCTATACTCAGTTTCTCCCTCACAAACTATGTAGTGTGGTACCACTTTACCGGAATGGAATGGAAGGTTCGCTTTCGCTTCGCTCATCATCACCGAGCGATCGATCCCCTCCCTAGAGGGGATCGATCGCTCGGTGATGATGAGCAGGGCCTCTCTACACTTCACTACAACCTTTATGTTGTTCTTTGTTTAAAAGGATATTTGGGAAAATGCAACTGTTCACGGTAAGAGTACAACAGCCTCGTTGAAGCAGTAGCACTGACACGGTGAACTAAATTGATGTGAAAGAATATAGTACTGCATGAGTAATCGGTTGAAAAAAGTCATACAGGCTCTAAACAGTAAAGATCGCGCTGTAAAATAAATTGCTAAGTCTATAGAGGCTCGTAAGTTTCCTCTATCAGGGCATATTTCAATGTTTTCAAAACTACTAGAACTTACTGAAAGGAAAAAGGTTATGATGGGGACCTGAAGAGCTTGTCAGAGTAATTAGAAAGGTCCTAGGCAATAACTGATTCTCTTAGCTTTTTTTCGGATATTCCTTCTCAAAATACACTTATTCCTGGTTTTTTCGGGCAAGGCTGATCGAATTAGGAAGTGTTCAGCTTTCTCAACGAGAAAAGGTCACTTATTTCATATTATGTGAAAGGAACAGTCGTTTTTGTTGTTGTTAATCTCGGAATCCGTGTTGATTAGTATTGAAGTGCGATGCTAAGTGATAGTGTTCACCAATCAATCGATATCACCACCCCAACGCCAAATTTGTATGATAAGACAGCAGCGCACCTCCCATCGCGTCGTTCACCTCCTCATCCGTCAACGTCCAATTAGATCAACATTTGTGACATATTTTTGATGTTCTCATCATTTCCATTCAACGATAGACACGCTGGAAGTTTTTCAAGACTTCTCGCTTATTTACTTGCTACATTTCCTCGTTTTGTATTTGTTGATTTTGAAAATTTGCTTTAGAATTCTGTGCGTTTATGTTTGACTTCCCAGTGAGACTGATTTTCACTCTTCCATTTTCGTTACTCAGCAGGCTTTTTTCACTCATTATTTTTACAATATTTTGAATTCTTTCCCATTTTCCCTTTTCCTCGTAGCTTCAGCTCACTCACCTTGGAATTTTGGAGTTTGGCTCACTTTGAAGTTTCCTTTTTAAGCGTTTGTGAACGATAATTATGACAGACAGTAACAGTCAGAGAGATATGACACTTTTTATTTTTATGCAAAATTGGCTCAAATCGAAAAGAATCTGATACCAATTGATATTTCTGACAACTCTATTTGGAAACATGTCAGAACATACCGCTGTTACGAATTCTGTGTTTTTTAAAAATATTTTATAGTGATTTTTATATGCCATTTTGAACGAAATATCCCAAAAATCGCTGAGCGTATGGTCAATCTGAGACGATATTCTGATAGCGCATGGTCTAGCTATTGTAGTGTGTTACAAGCATTTGGTTCAGATCGCCTATAAGATATATTTTTTGAGCAAAAAAAACTGTTTAAAAACTGGTCAAATTTTAGGACCACGTTTCAAACAAAATTCTATATCTTCCTAACTTTTCAACGAAATTTCACCAAAATTGTGAATACTATAGAAAATGATTTTTTCCATAAGATGTTCATTTTTGTTTAAGGTCACATTGTTTGGTTTGTGAAAAAATTGTTTAAAGTTGAGATTCCGTAAACTGCTATATTCAAAAAAGTTTTAGAAGAATCGACTCCATTTTTTCCAGGTTCATAGATTGCGATCGCAGTTATTTCTTGCTGCGCGATAAACAAGCTAGAGACCTTGACTCCGTGTTCTTCTGCTGTCCATGTTCTTTTATCTGCACGGAAAATGTGCCATTAGGCTGATGATTGTTGTCAAGTATCAGTAAAAGTAACAATGACAAGATGTTGTTGACTGTAGCGTTTTGTTATCCTTTGCCATAGATGGCAAATAAGTTTAAGCAAGCAGCTGTAGCATACTTAGGCAAGTAAAAGAGAGAAAAAAGGTCAAATTTATTATGTATACTCGCCAACGAATTAATATTAGTATACTTACAGCTTAAGCAAATGCCATGCAATGATATCATCAGATCTAACGTAAATACATGTAGTTATATAATATTAGGTCATCGAAAAGTTTCCCGCCACTCAGTTTGGCCGCTCACCAAAATTTTAAAACGAGTTCCGGGATCTCACATAAATGACCCTTATGTAGGCTGATTTATGAGATATGTATCAGAATATCGTCTCAGATTGATCATACGCTCAGCGATTTTTGAGATATATTTTTTCAAAATAGCGTATGAAAATCACTATAAAATATTTTTGAAAAACACTGAATTCGTAGCAGCGGTATGTTTTGACATATTTTCAAATAGAGTTGTCAGAACTATCAATTGGTACCAGGCTCTTTTCGATTTGAGCTTTTTTGCATAAAAATGAAAAGTGACATATCTTTTTGACCGCTACTGTATGTATGTTAAATCGCAAACTGAAGCCGTATTATAGATAATATCACTACATCCGCTTCTCCCTTTTATGAATCGAAGGACCAGTTTTTGAAAATCATATTTGAAACCAAAATAATGTTTTCCTTGGGTTAACATTTTTAAGTGCTCGTGGACCATATAGCTCCCAGTTGCAGAAGTTAATTCCCCTGAAGTTTTTTTTCAAAGTTATATGTAATTCAGCACTGATTTTTGCCTATTAAATTTCAGTGCAGAATACGCTTGTTGCTAGCTTAGTAGGTGGAATTGAAACAATATCATTCTTCTCAAAAAATCTTCGCTAACATAATGTGAGATATTTCTAGACTATTATACATATGGGCCCGCGTGGCACAGTGGTAAGAGGCGCTGCTGACACCCGCACGGTCGAGCGATCGATCCCGGCCCGGGCTAACCAAGCCTTCCATCCCTCCGGGGTCGGGTAAATTGGTACCAGACTTGTCTGGGAAGGTAAAGACACTGATCTGGTATAGCGGCTGGCCCCCGCAGGTCATTGTATAGGCCAAATACGCATTCACCAAGCCTCCACGACTTGAATGGAACACGAATGCGGCGGCGCGTCCTCAGGGGACTGATCAACGCCGGCACCTTTACCTTTTACCTTTATTATACATATTTCATAGCATTGCGGTGTATAGATGTCGCTAAGTGGCAAAATGTCGTGTGTTAACGTTTCTACTAACTAAGAATTATAATAGTCATTTTTGGTCACAGTTTGGCATACCAACATTTCGATGAATTTTTGCTCGTTTTAACAATTATTGAATTTCACATTGATTTTTCAGATGTCGTCCACTCTGCGAGCTTCTCACTTGGCCTCCATGCAGCATGCTGTTGGTGATCAGCCTTCGATTTTTGATATAATTTCACAGGAAAGTCTCATGACCTCACTGAAACCGGCGATGGGTCATCTAGTCAAGGTAAATACGATAACCTTTGTTTTTTATTGTGTAATTCTTCCGTACCTATCAATGAGTGTCAACTTTTAGTTTCTTGCAATGGTATACTCTCAACGTTTTCAAACGGCTCATCGTTACTACGACGAGCTTTACTGCCTTTTTGATCTCCTGCTACAAAACCAATACCTCAAAAAGTATGGTCAGTTTGTTAATGACGTTGTACACTTAATTATAAAAGTTTGTGCTCCTCCGCAATAAGAGAACTGCTTCAAGTATTGTTCTGTGAGTGGTCCACTGAAGAACTCCGTTTCGATAAGCACGGCGTCAAGACATGTAGCATACGCGACGCAACCGCTCGCGGGGGCCAATTTCACAGATTCTAAAGTATTCAGCTAGAGTGGAGTCCTAAAATACACAATTAAGGTGCATCATTCTCGGAAAATTTCTATGGCATGAAAAGAATTTTTCGATCGACTGGAAAGTCACCGACTGAATTCAGCGCTCGTATTCGATCACTAATGCTGCTTGTGAGTAGTTCGATGCATTCGTTCAAATTTTAATGTGCTTATTTGTTGAAATTCCTTATTTCCTGCATCTACAGGTTTTATGGCCATATATTCGTGATAAATTCGAGAAATGGCACACGGAGTGGTCCGATAGGTTGCGATATACATCGGCAGCATCGAAGGTATGTGGTCTTTTTCACCGATTCGAATAAATACTGTTTTTATACATGAATTTTTGTCTGCCTACTTCACACAGTTCACGCCTGAAAATCTTCAACTTTTCGTTTTACATTAATTTTTTGAAGTTTTTTTTACATATCCTCTCCTGATGCGATTATTGGTTAGATACGGCTATTCACTTCACTTTACTTTTCTTTATTGGACGCTTGTGTACACACACGTGGAGAGAAAAACGAGAAGAAATCCACTTCCTTTGTGATTTTCCAATTAGCTTTCGTCTAAAGATCGTTTTGATTGAACTCGTTGTACTCTTGACACTCGGCCCCATCGCCTACATTGGAGCGCTCAACCGGAAGATAAGTACGTCTCATGGTCACAGCACGTCTATTAGGTTGGTAAGAAAGTTCCCGCCGTTTTTTTCAAACGACCGCTGTAAGTTCAGTTCGAAAGCTTTTGCAGAGTTTAACACAGCATTCGAAAGAGAATTATTTGCTCTTTCGAGAGGTACATTTGTAATCCGTTATAATTCTCAATGTCATCGTTTTTTCGGCATGTAAAGTGAAAAGCGAAAAACTGAAAAAATAAACTCACCGACAGCGATTTTTTTCTCTTCAGTTTCAAAGGCATAAATAAAACTTGATGAACCGTTCGAAAGAAGATGACTTTCTCTATTAAGCTGTATATCATTTGTTTTTATTTGTCTCGAAAATTACAAAGTTTTGAACCACTGAAGTCCGACCTTCAAAATGCGAGAATAATTTTCCGATGGTAGTCCTGGTTTTCTTGTGTGCCCTCAAGTTGACTTCTGTAGAGTTTTCTATATGGAATTTTTCGCTCTATCAGATGATATGTTCATTTTCAAACAATGATCGATTTTAAAAGATTTTCACGAGATGGGCGTCTTGAAGTTTCTCGGCATGGCAAACCTCCAGTTTCAATCTTTTCACCGAATCTTATAATAGCATTCGAAAGAGGACGATACTCTCTACAAGATGGTTTATATAGCGTTTCAAACCTTCCTGGTCTTCATTGTTTTTTAGGCCGTCAAAGTGGACCTAAATCCGCACTCCTGTACGATTCGACGTCGCGCCGCACGAGCCCCACGCGCCACGCCTGCGATTTAGGTCCACTTTGACGGCCTAAAAAACAATGAACACCAGGAAGGCTTATAACGCTTTATAAACCATCTTGTAGAGAGTATCGTCCTCTTTCGAATGCTATATAAGATTCGGTTAAAAGATTGAAACTGGAGGTTTGCTCTGCCGAGAAACTTCAAGACGCCCTTCTCGAGAAAATCTTTTAAAATCGATCATTGTTCGAAAATAAACATATCGTCTGATAGAGCGAAAAATTCTGTATAGAGAACTCCACAGAAGTCAATTTGAGGGCACACAAGAAAACCAGGACCACCATCGGAAAATTATTCTCGCATTTTGAAGGTCGGACTTCAGTGGTTCAAAACTTTGTAATTTTCGAGACAAATAAAAACAAGTGATATACCGTCTAATAGAGAAAATCATCGTCCTTCGAACGGTTTATCAAACTTTATTTATGCCTTTGAACTTGAGCAGAGAAAAATCGCTGTCGATGAGGTCATTTTTTCACTTTTTCGCTTTTCACTTTACAAGCCAAAAAACGATGACATTGAGAATTATAACAAATTGCAAGTACATATCTCGGAAGAGTAAATAATTCTCTTTCGAATGCTGTGTCAAACTCTGCAAAAGCTTTCGAACTGAACTTACAGCAGTCGTTTGAAGAAAACGGCGGGAACTTTCTTACCAACCTAATACATATTCTCACGTTGATAATCAGGAAATAGAACTTTGATGAGCGCTGTGGGTTTTTGGGCACATTTCGCTAACGCCTGTGCTTCTAAGTGGTTTACAAACTAAAAAAAAACTTACTTATCTTCCGCTGAAGCCCGCATTTAATATTTCCTTGTCTTTAGACAAATACTTCTGAAATTTTCGAAATTCTCGATTTTCGAAGTTCCACGTGGCCATATCAACAGGTTGCTCAACTCTGACCTTGTAGACTAACAAAGAAAGAATTAGAAGTTATGATAGGTGCAAAGTGAAGCAAAGGTCAGACCTCTCCGTCGCCGCTGTCTGGCATGATCTTTCTTTGGGGTCGCTGAGGTCATCGGCATATACTGGGTTTTGATAACATGATAGCCGTGAGTTACTGCCGGCTAAACTTCAAAAGAAACCTTCTCGGGGTATATAGGACCTGAAAGTTGATAACCGTGTAGGCATACAGTGCGTTTCAAAAGTATGTATCCACCTTATATTCGGTAATTTCATGCTTCGCGTTCGCTTTCACGAACCGCCGTTTGTTGCATTAGATTCCTCGTGGTCAAAAATATCTGGGCTGCTCTTCACAGTAAAAATAATCATCTGCTGCCAAAACAGACCGTTTTTGAATTTTTTTGTTTGTTTCAAAATATGTATCCACTTGCAGAAAAAACAACTTTTATCTAATTTTTAATAGTAGATTGGATTACCGTTTTCTCTTATGACATCGAACACTCTATTACTCATGCTACCAACAAAGCTTCGGATCACCTCGTCGCTGACGTGGTCCCAAACTGCCACCACTGCCCTCTTCAGCTCTTCAACGCAACTGAACTGCTTGCTGTCCGCGTAGACCTGCCGGGCAACAATCCTCCACATGTTCTCCATATGGTTACAGTCAGGAGAACAAACTGGCCAGTCCATTGTCCCGATGCGGTTGCGCTGGAGCCAATCAGTAGCCGATCTAGACACATGCACCGCAGCGTCATCTTGGTGCAGAACATGTGTCTGCTTCCTGCTGCCTACCAAGAAGGGAAGAAGGCTGGACTCCAGCACACCTTCGTACTCCAGACTGTCCATTCGAAAAGACGAAAAGCTGAGCTTCAGCTTTCCGCTGCTGTAGAAGCCGCCCCATATCATTAACGAGCCGCCCCCAAAGTTTCGTCGAGCGAACACCATGGGAGGTTGTCACAGGTCTCTCCAGTAGTGCCGTAAGCCATCAGGACTTTTTGGGTTTAACTTCTTTCCATTACTGAAGATCGCCTTACACTGAAACTCCGCCAAAACTTGCGATGTTAATGTGGCGAGGATGTCGCTACCTCATCTCACTGTGTCACCATTTTCTTTCGCGCACAATCCGATCTCGGCCGCTTATAGAAGTCCATGTGGCGAGCTGCCTCTTGCATGGTCCGTCAGCAGGTGTGGTCGTTCATCCGCATTGAGCGGTAGATCGTCGTTTGCGAAGCAGCTGGACCTGTACTGGTGCGAATTTCGTTGACACTCCATGTCGAGTTCGACAAAATGCGACCAATTCTCCGATGATCCTGACTCGAAAGCAGTCGTGGACGTTCAAGTGAAGCTGCTGGTAGGTAGGATAACCGTCAGGATTCCGAAGATAACGGGCCACGAATCCATGCGAACGGTCGAGTTGGAGAGCAATGTCGCGATTTGACAAGCCCGTGCCCTTGAGGGCTCGGATCTGAGCTTGTTCCTCCAATGACAACGCGGTTCCATGAATGTGCATCGCGGTTATTTTGTAGTGTTAGACAAGAGCACTACTAATATTCCTAGTTTTCCGCCAAAACGAAGAATATCGTTTGAGGGGAAAAGTAAAAGCGCGTGGAGTGCCAAAATGGATACATATTTTGAAACAAACAAAAAAATTCAAAAGCGGTCTGTTTTTGCTGGAGATGATTATATTTACTGGGAAGAGCAACCCAGATATTTTTGACCACGAGGAATCTAATGCAACAAACGCCGGTTCGTAAAAACGAACGCGAAGCTTGAAATTGCCGAATATAAGGTGGATACATACTTTTGAAACGCACTGTGTGGGTCAGTTTTACGATGAGCTCCCATTTGCATCAGCGAAGGCAAAGTTGGCTTTGTTGCTACCAGTTCACGAGCTTCCCGCAGTTTTTGATTCACGAAGATCGTGGTAACGGCTATGTACCTCGTCGGCAACTTGATTATTCTCTGTGTAGCTGCTGTGAACAAGCCAGATCTTCTCACCTATCCACAATCAAAGACGGTCAAATGAATCTGAAAATAGTTATTGAACGGTTTTACTACTTCGGCGTATCTGATACAAGTGGCACCCACTTCAGCGTCGAATATACCTTCGTAGTTTGACAAATCACGATAAGTGGTCTAATCGCGGCTGCCGGCTGCGTTGCCATTACGGGGCGGTCTGGGATCTGTAGGTTACATTATCATACTGCTCGCTGCCAGAGAAAAATGAGAAAGGGATCGTTTAAAGAGCTCGCAACTCACACGGAAAAGATGTGAATTGACCATAACGTGGCAATTTATCGACTCGTACATTTACCGTGTGTAACTTTTACGAAGTACTTGTGAGGAAAGCGAACTATTGCATTTACAGTTTGTTCAGACTTTTGCGTTCTGAAGACCCATAAGTGTATCTGCAAGCATATAAATCCTATATAGGTGCGATCCACACCTGAGTTTATAACGACGGTTTGGAACCAAACTAAAAAGAAATCTATCGCTTTGTTAAAAACTGTTTAAAATAGTTACACTCGAAAGCTTTTGATGATGTGTCAGTGTCAGTCATGTGCTCACTCAATAGCATTGTTAGAGAAAAATGCTTGGGCTCCCTACTGCGTGCAGCAGACGAAAGAGAATGGATCTCACAATGATGTCTGAAATTCTGACACATATGATCACTTTGAACCCGCTCACATTCTCTGGTGTTTCCCTGGCTCGATCTATAGGAGGAAAATAGCGTTTGTATATGTCTTTTGCTAGGTCAATTCTAACAGCGTACTTCTTTACTTATCTAGGAGCCTTCGAAAGTTTAAAGACATACTGAAGAGCGATAAGATGTCACTTGGGTTGTCCGTCAAAGCCATGTAGGGATTGATCAAGTAACGGTGCAGTATGGTGGAAAAGAATGACAAGAACACATTGGTATCACTATTACGCGATTTATTTGACAGTTGTTCTAGGACATTGCACTTTAAACGATCCCCAAAAGATTGACCCTATGATTTGCAACACGAAGCGGACTCGATACGTCCGTCAGCTCTTTGTTTTTTTTGGTCGATAAAAGGTTATTTCAATTCTCCTGAGCTCCTTCTTGTATTCATGATCAGGCTGTCTCCTTATGCACAAAAAACTTGTTGAAAATAACGGAATGTATTTCGCAGGACCTACGGGTAAGATTGGGAAGGATTTTTGTACGATTATGGCCGTGGGTGAAGAGATTGCTCACAATTGCGACGACAATTTTACAGCTCGGGTAAGTCTTCAATTTCACTCCTGACGACTTCAAAAGACTTGTGACAGTTCTTTTCACTGAAACAACATCAAAGGAGATGTAACGAAAATGTGGTAGACAATTTCCGGCTGAAATTATCGCGTCTAAAATTTTTTTGAAAGAATTCATTACAAGCACAACAAACTCGAGTGCGTTCCCTGACACACTTCTCATAGTTTATGCAGAGGCGAACCTTTCAAAAGCTTGACTCCATTCGGGAGCAGATGAAGTTTCTTCCAGTAGGAAATTTAGGTTTCCGTAGTTTTTTTAATTTGTACTTGGTTAGTGACTTAATGCGATTTTTTCGTAAATGTTTCAGATACTTTTGTTTTCAGGTACATATTAAACCGAACAACAGTCCATTCGCCTTTCTTGTTACTGGCAGGGGTTCGCCTGGAAAAACTTACCGCAGAAGATATCGAGGCTTTCGATAAGATCCCTATGCATCTCCAGTCGGCGGGGTAAGTGTATACCATACAGTAACGGTCAAAAAATGTCGCTGTGCATTTTTGTTTAGAAATCGCTCAAACTCGACCTAAATTACAGATCCATGACCTCGTCACAAATTCTGGATTCATCAAAAACATTTTACAAAGAACTTCACATGTAATTTCATCTTCTTCGCTCTTGTACAGTACAGGGTGGCAAAAAATTACGTGCGCGCTACATTCGACAAATTTTTAACTATTGTACAGCACCTTCCTGCGAGCTTTTTTCTTCTAAAATGTTTATTAGATGCCTATTATCGGTTTTTCAAAGGAGAATTTTTATTTCCAATCCATTTGGAGAAACTGTTTAACTCGAAACGCGATTGCACAATAACCAGCAGGTGGGTTGGAGAGCTCAGCGTTTTCATCGAGCCTTGGTGTTTCTCTATGAATTGTCCAGGAGATTGTGAAGCAATGGTTTGATGAAGTATATGTTCAAACAAAACACATAAGTGGATGTAAATGTACTGTCAACGCATAAGAGTGGAATGGTATTCTTAGGAAGAGGATTAACTAACAAAATGACGTGAAGTTGATAAAAATAGCCATAGAGTTTGAATATTTTTGCAAATCGGTTCAAATGATAGTATGTAAAAAGCCTAGGCTTCGAAGTAATTTTCTATCAGAACCATCCACATTCCACCGTTAAGTAACGGTATAAGCAGCCAAATCAGTAGTGCACCTCCATGAGACCGAAATTAGCTCCTTTTCGGCTACGGTTTTCTAGCCTTTAACATTCCTTAGTTGAATCCATTGGACTTTCCCGTTTGAGTAATTACAGAAGAAAAACTCAGAAATCGAAAATCGAAAATTTGAGTAGATTGTGAAATGTGGCTAATCAAAATTTGAAACAATATAGAAAATTACTACTTGCGGCGTACCATCGATTTCATGAAGTAATAAAATACCATTTATATAGAAACTGAAGCAACCCACTTTGAAAACATTTCGTAACAATGAAATGTCGTGCTCTGTTCTTGAATATGAAGAAATTTGTTTGAGCAAATGTCTTAAGAAAGAAGAATTATGAACACTTCTCTGGCGCACGTAATTTGTTGCCACCCTATATCTTTCCACAGAAGCTGTGGAAAAGCATTTTTACGTAAAGACTCATTGCTCGGCGCGTGAGAAACAAATTAAACAATATCCACATGTTAAGCAGTACTATACGAAGTGATGATTGTCCTGTATTTCCGGTTAGCTCGTAGTTCTTATAAAAAACATGTGTGGCATGTGTGAATGATGGAAAACAAGGCGTGCTTTTGAGGAGCGTAAATAGTGATTGGATAAACACTTGAAAGAATGAGTTTATAAGTATGTTCACACGGTAGACATGTACAGGGTGCGCCATCTAAATCCGGACAAATTTCAATTCAAATCCCCCGTCACACCGCAACTTCGTCAGAAGTCCCGATTGGTATAGTATAAGTAAAATCCCTTTAGTTTGTAATGAAACCCTCTAAACGGTACCCATTAGTACGGAGTGCAACAAAAAAGCCGCAATCATCGAAGGCGTTCGCGCTGGGCGCACAACGGCGGAAAACATTCGATTCTTCGGCTACTCAAGATCGAGGATTACTATCTTGTGGCGACGTACAAGGCTTCCGAAATGGGTTCTTCAGCTCCGGTGAGGAGAATCCACTCGCGGGAACGTGTTTCAAGAACCGCAGAAGCCGTGGCACGGGCTCAGGAGCTGATCATGAAAGTCACGGGATAATCGCAGAGGAAGTTGGCGACAGTGTTTGGAGTTAGCGAAGGTTCAACGACTGTAGTAGAACCCTAGGTAGTGGCTGTATCTTCATGAAGGCCGTATGTCCTCCAACAAGACGGCGCACCAGCTCACGCGAGCGATTTGGCTCAAAACTGGTTCTCCGATAACATGAACACGTTTTGGTCCAAGGTGTTTTGACCACCCGAAAAGCCCGGATTTGAATCTCGTTGATCACAACCTTTACAGCGTTGTTAAGAGGGTTGCTAACAAGGCGAGGCACCACAACGCCACATCTCTGCGAACCGCTATTGAAACAGCACCCGCAAATTTGGTCCGAGCTTTTTTGAAGACTGCTTGCGAACGCTTCAGATCAAGCATCGAGGCGATTGTTGCTGCTGGCAGAGGCTACACTGAGTAGTTGTAATCTTTATACACCCCTCTAGTACGTTAAAGGATGCTGGCTTTGGATTGAATTTTGCGTTCGTATGGTTGTTTGAAGAATAGAGTCGCCATTGACCGGATTTAACTGGCGCACCCTGTACATAGATACATACGTATAGTCACAACCTTCAGCTAAAACAAGTACAAATGAGCCCGTTTCAGACTAATCAACCGCCTTTGGCGTTTCTTCTTATCACTGCCTGGAGTTTTTTCACGGCTGTTCGGTTATGGACTATTCTTTGTGCAGTTCATCGACTTTGTCTACAACAGCGATCTCGGCTCACAATTGTCCAAAAAACACGCCAATGTTCGAGTTCCTCCAGCTCCGCACAAGGTTTGTCTGTTGAGTACAATTTTAACCCTCATCCTTGACAGAAAATGTTCAGAGCTTTTTTAAGAGTACAAACATGTTTGTTGATGAAGTTGGGCACTCGAAAAAGCCTTGATTGTTTATATTTTGGCGAATTCTCTGGGGGATGCCATGGGGGAAGACTTAATTTACTTGCCACGGGTGGTGTGATCTTACCACATCCGCCTTGAAAATTCTGTCCAGTAACAACATAATTGGCTGCAGTTATAAATGATTTTTTGGAAATTCATAAACATCGAGTGTTCGTGAAGTCTCTTTGTGGTGCGCTCTATGGGATTCCACAAGAAGAATCTTTCAGAGAGCATTCTGGCGTCAATTAAAGCGATTTTTCTTTTTTTCATTTTCTGCCGAATTGACCGTAGTATTTCGCATTTGTGAGGATTTCTTTCAGCTGTTGACAGAGTCTAATGTGCAGCTTTTGGATACGAATAAATGCCCCTTATGCTTGCAAAGGAGAAGGAACGATACCGCTTTGTCGGTTTCCGGATATGTGTTCTGCTATTCGTGCATTGATAGCCATGTGAAGAGCTTTAAAACGTAAGTTTTCTGGTTGATGTATCAAGTATTAACTGACCTAAAGTCCAAGTGAACTAACTCCTACAAGGAAATTGATGCTAAAGAACTCCCTAAATCAATGTATCTAGCAGAAACTCCGGGCGTAAAAAGCTTTCAAAGGGATCAGATGACAAATCCGACGTATCACAAAGATGGAAAGCTTGCCCCGAAAAAAGAAAGCATTTTGAACGCCGGCTTTCGCGACGTCTGTCTTTCATTTTCGAAAGGGTAACCCCATTCAATTTTGCTTCGCTTTTTATTGAGTTCTTCCGCTAGGTTTCTTGTTGTAACTTCCCATTTTCACTGGATGTTTGAAATACGAACCACGTACGAGATAACGTTAACAAAGTTGGAGTAGAAAAATCGAGAGAGTTGAAGAAGTTAGACCCTTCCGACCGCTATCTACCAATTTTCTTTTAGGTGCCCAGTTACGGGGCTGCCAGCGAGTACAAACGAACTAATACGACTTTATATTCAATGATGTTAATGATGCTCGTTTGAAAGTTGCCACGGATTTGTGTGTTTGATCATGCTGTGCATTTAACACAACTCATTTTGTTCGTTTTTTTTTGTGGAGCCCGTATTTCAAAGAATGCAATGAACTCTTTTTCAAGTTTCCGAATTTTCGAGACGCATCTTGTTTTTCTGAAAATTTCAAACTTCACAAAATTATGCCCATATTGATGCGGCGGCTTCATCATCATGAAACTGTGTTCGTTTGCGTCTGTGAAAACCTCAGAACTTTCCGGACTTTTTGAGGCGTCGCATTTATTTTCTGTGAAATATTCGGAAAAAAAACACGAATGGAGCACCCAAGCAATTGGAATAACAATATTTACATAATATTTTCACTTTTTCAACATAGCTGATGAGTGTAGCGAATAGATTGATTTTCCCTTCACTTATCTCCAAATTATTATCTGTTCAGTACTCATGAGCAATTTATCATCACTACTCAATTCTACTCTTCTCGTTGCATATTATTCCTCGAGCCTGTTTCTGCAGACAGCTGTTTCACGGGGCCGCTAGTATTACCCCACTTACAACTTACATTACCCCACTTGTTAGATGATTCCTTATCACGACCTTTCCGAATTTCCAAGCGAGCTCGAACCTGACCACAATGGGAGCAGATCTGCTTCCGATGAGAGATGAGCTGAAACGAGAAGAGAGGAGTAAACGATAGAAGGTGTTTGAAGTATCTAAGACACGTTGGTGTCAGTTATCTAACTGCTTCTGATTTTTTCCCATTCATAAGGTTTCAAATTTATTGTACAAATTTACATTCATAATAATGCATTTGAAACAAGATCCGAAGCCAACGAATAAAATGAGTAAAGAAAGCAAGTATGAAGCCGATGAAAAGCAACGACGATGATCAAGACGATTGTCCGCCCAATGGGAATGCATAGATTCGCCTCTGATTGTTGAAGCATGTACATCTCAAAGCAAAGTCGCCAGAATTGGTGTGATATCTAATCCAATTTAATAGGCGAGGATCACATAACAAGCGTAGATAATGCCAGGAATATAGCCGAGTATCGTAAGCAGGATGCAAATCGCCAAATGATACGAACAGCCCTTCTCGAAGAACACACCAAGGGGCTGAAAAACGATCCATCAAAAAATAATAATTGAATAAATATGCACAAGTAGCACGCGGAACAACTGCAACTCCTCTTTCCAATGAACTTGCAGTGATATGTTGCAAAGCAACCACACCTTTCCATTTTTATTTTTCTTTTTTTCTTTATTCTAAGATTTGTATTGTATTTTCGGTAGACATCATTTCCCTCAATTGTCAACCTCCGATGCTTGATAAATTTTAGTTTTGCATTTCCAACGAATTTATGTTGATGGACGATAAGGTGCTGCAGCCCGGCATCTACTAGAAGGAATTTGAGCGAGAATATGAAGGGCGAATCACTTTCATCTTCTCTTCTTTCTTTCATCTTCTCTTTCTCCCACTCTCTCGCACTCTCTCTTCTTCTCTCGCACCCTCCTCACTTCCCAATACTCTCTCGCACTTTCTTACGAGAGAAATGCATCATCATTTACTTTCACGGGGCGACAGTAGCCCTATCGTCCTATCGTTCTTCACCTCCCTATATAAGATTACATACATTCAGCGGTAAAACACAACTCGTCAAAGATTTTAAAAGGTTCTGCCACATCGTTCTGCAACGCTCTAACAATCAGTATCTCTACAGTTAGTTTATTTGTACCATTACGGCCATATAATATCTACATCCAAGAAGCTTATTTCTAGGCAAACACCACTTTCCGGCGAATGCGCCACTTTTTTCACCAAAATAAATTCGAGCTTCTTGAGGTTTTATCGTAAAGAGGAAACGTGAAAAACAGACGATTCTGTGAGGTGGAAGTAAACATTTAGCAAACCTAGATTTTTTTTTGTCCAAATGGTGGGCAATTGGTTTGTATCATGTCACATATTGCTTCAATATGGACGTTAATTGCTTCTGTCTCCTCATTACCTTCGTATCCGGTCATGAATAGCAATTAACGTTCACCAACGCGCATTTCCATTTGTTTCGCTCCAACCGAATCAATAGAAAGCACGCGATCCCCAGCAGAGACATGCCGATCGGTTTCGCAGAGCTCTTGAGTTCTTTCAAACCCTTTTGTTTGACTTGTTGGACTGAAATGAACTGTCAGTTGCGCTTTGACTTTTCATGGACCACCACAAAATAAAAGCTTTCAATTTTCGAGCATTATAGCCGACCATGGAACCATGAAAAGCCTGAACCACAAACTTTCCGCGACAAACGCTGTCTTCAGACGACTGAGCGCTGAAATCGTAAAATCTTCGACTTTCTGTTACTTTCCTTCGGCAAAGGTAAGGACCACTCATTCTGAAGAACGATCATTACATGGGGCTATGGATAAGACCTGCGGAATTGCCTACCTCTCGATTGAAATTTTATTTATTTTAGTTTATTCACTAGGTTTTTAAGCTAGCCTTTTGACTATAGAGTGTCTACTGACTGTTGTTCGACAACTGGCACGTTGTTACTCGTTGTATTAGGTCGTCGGAAAAGTTTCCCGCCACTCAGTTTGACCGCTCACCAAAATTTTGAAACGGGTTTCGGGATCCCACCTTTATAGCCGTTATGTAGGTTGATTTATGAGCTACATATAGCACAGTTGTCCTGGTTCAGCACTACAGGTATTGTAGAGAAAGTCGATATTGATTGTAGGTATCTTAGGCTGCCTTTCCTTCACGAGCTCATAAAACAACGCGTGAAGAAAGCTCAGGTAGTGGCTTATGCATCATGGTAGGTCCTTCAATTGTCTTTCTTATCGTTGCAAAAGTTTGGTTTCATGTGTTAAAAAAGGCTCATTTTGACTTCAAAGATCAACAGTAGTGGGGGAGGGTAGTTGCTGTTGCTTAAGTGAGTCTTCTGGAGCTGGCTTTAGAGGATGGCCGGCGTAGTAGCCGTGAGTTGATAGAGGAACTCGAGAGCCATATACTCTCACAGGCGGTCCGTCTCCGAGGCTTTAAAAAGACAAGGAAATATGGGACATAGTTGAGCATGCTTTAGCGGCCACCATCTACAGATGGTGACGGGTGCATGCACGACCATCTCAACTTTCCGAAGAAATTTTCATTTGCCCGGCAGTTTTGTTAGCGGCATCAAAAGGTGGGTGGCGTGCACCAATCACATGCCAAATCCCTTGCTGTTCACTTGCACCAAACCAGCGAAAATTTCAAAACCGCAACTCCACCCGAAATGGTAGATGATCGGTCTGCAGCTGAACTGCAAATGAGGCATTCGATAGGTGCTGCTACCTGCAGATGCTACTGTCACCAACGATGTCCAACATCGCCACTTCGATGGCGACGGAGCAGCCGTTAGTGGAAAACATGGGAAAACCTTCTTCAGTCACCATGACGCGCATTCACCTATTGAGAAGAAAACCTTTTAAAAATTTCAAAAACATCCGACATTCCCAATGACCTATCCAAGACATTCGTCGAACCTTGCCCCAACAAAATAATATTTGTTCCATTCGTTTTCCATTCAATTACTAGAGAACCAGCTTGACGAGTGAGAGTACCTCAAAACGTGGCTCGCCGAATTCTTTTCATCAAAACTCTAGAAATTCTGGAGGAGGAGAGTTCCAATTTCATCTGATAAATAACAAGATGTTGTTGATGGTAATCATGCATAAATGTGTCGGATGTCGAGTGGAATAAAGGAGAGGAACAATTTTGAAAATATTGGAAAAAGTGGCGGGAAACTTTTCCGACGACCTAATAATTAATGACTATAATAAATAAAATCTTAACGATTCCAGGTTCGAAAAATCAGCCAGCACTATGCGTACCTAACTGCGCTTAGGTCCCGTTCCCCCACATACTTTTCTGAATCTGCAATTACGCGTAATTTGGTAGGAGAACCTTAAAAATAGACACGCCCTAGCACTAGATTCAGGAGCACAGAATGTCTCTTGAACAAAACAAATTCCTCTTGATTTCAAAGTCTCCGCAGGTTTCCGCGATTCGCTCTCAACGAGTCGTCGGTTTGAGGCAATCGAGTTGACTCAGTCGAAACTCGATTTAGGCCCCGAATCGCTACCCGAGTTGATAGCCACGAATTAGGCTTTCAATGATGTCATGACGTCAAGTTGAGCTGAATGTGGGAGGTGGTTTTGAATGCTTTAAACTGAATTACTACTTTGAAAGCAGAAAACCTGCTTATTCAGAACTCAAAACATCTTTGAAAATACCCGGAGGCAGTTAGCTGAAGAAAGTGCTATGCGTGACACAAATACCAGCAAGTGTGCAAGCATAACCATTCCAAAGGAATGTTCGCTTGATAGTAATTCTTTATATGTTTCGAAGTTTCCAACCAAACACCATAGATTTCCAACTAGCTATGGATGAGACCATGGTTGAAACATTAATGGTACTGTCCAGCACGTTATTTTGTTATTTGAACGGTATCTAACAACCGTCGCGTTCAGCTTTACTTTCCTTAAAAGTTATTCAACTGAAAATGACACTCACCGGTAACAGAACAGCGCAGAGGAATTTAGGAATATCGGAGCATGTAAGAGCCATTTTCTATCTGAAAATTAACAACTCATTTTCACATTATCATGTCGAAGGAAATGATCATTGACGACAAGCAGACATCTGCACTTGGTGTTAGAGCTCGAATGAAGACAAAAACAGCGGCGAATAATGTCAATATTCAATGAGTAGGTTTTCTCGAGCAACACGCAGCATCACAGATTGACATAGAGACGAACAAAATAATGCGATGGATTTTGGTGAAAACAGATGATATAATACAAAGGATCTAATAACACTAGCCAACACATCGACAAGCATAGTCACAGAAAAACGGTTTGCTGTCTTGAAACTACCCCAGAAAAGTTTAATAGTTCATGGGAACTCGATAGGGAGCATCAGAAACTGGATATTTCAGTGTTATCGGAATGGAACCGAAATCGATTATTTTCCACGCATTTCTACGTTACACTTCTACACAATCGAAACCTCGAGTGTCACCCATACACATTTCGAGTACGAAAATCTGTGCGCGTGACGTTGGAAGAAAATTCTAAGTTAAAATCGACACCAAATCGATATGAAAGCACTGTTCCTAAATGCATTCGATGGTCGATAAATAGGAAAAAGTTCTACAAATGTCCTTACTATCATTTAAAAAGTTTCTGAACCGGCGGCTAAATGTACGCTAGTATCTGAATGATGCTTCTCTTCTTACATCTTTTATCCGCATCTTCATTGCCATCTTTTTCGCCTTTGTAGCCTTTTTCTCCAAATCCTGAAGCACTATTGTTTCGTCTCTCAAGAAGTTTTGATTCTCATTATCAGAATACCGGAATTGTAATCTCGTTGTCTTGGTTGTTCTTGTTGTCTGGGCATCACCTTTTATGTTTACTCAGGTTGTCTTCTTTTTTACGTGACCTGATCACGTCTTAAATAAATAAATGAATAGGCGGTGTACCAGTCGCGATGATGAGCTTGCGCGACGTCGCGCCTGCCGCGCGCAACGCTTCCACGCGCAACGCGACTGTTCGCGTGACAGTAAGGACATCCTGTTACGTTAACGTACCTCGATTTTGTCTCATTTTAATGACCTGATCACGTCTTAAATAAATAAATGAATAGGCGGTGTACCAGTCGCGATGATGAGCTTGCGCGACGTCGCGCCTGCCGCGCGCAACGCTTCCACGCGCAACGCGACTGTTCGCGTGACAGTAAGGACATCCTGTTACGTTAACGTACCTCGATTTTGTCTCATTTTAATACAGATTTAAATGCACAATATAGAGATTGAGGTACTGAAGTTACTGGAATGTCTTCCTCTTCATTCACTTCAGACTCTGAATATTCTTTGACCAGGAAGTTTCACGAGTCGTCAATTACCACAACCGGCTATTTTAACAGGAACTCGATCATAAGTAACATTTAAATCTGTGGATACGAAGCATTGGACACTGATACACAAGAGCTAATATCTGCCTTCCGACTACTTTCCGTTCCATCTTCGTCGTAATTGTTGAGTAAAAAGAACTTGCGGCTGGCCATATAGCCACAGAACTAATAATTAAATGACCATGTTTTAAAGCGAATCTTTCAAAAAAAAATATCGTAAAGCCTGAGGTTGAAACTGATTCAAATGATTAATTTGTTGCCTATGTAGCATTTTTGGGCGCTTTTTCAACAGGTGTACAACAGCACAAAATCGATCTATCAAAAACAATATATCAATCAACATATTTGAAGAAAATTCGCATCAAAAATCAATTGAACGATATGTCGATCCATTGATTGAGGAAGTGCAACGAAACAACGTAATTATCCCACAATTTTGTTTTTGTTATCTATTTACAAAACATTATTTAAAAGAGAAAACGGTGCTGGGACACATCGTGTCCACCGCGCCCGCCCCCTCCCCGCCCCTACCCCCCATCGATAGTCCTATTACCTATTACCTATTATAATGAAACCGCGTGGCTTCGCCCCGCGGTTATATTGAAACCGCGTGGCTTCGCCACGCGGTTTTAGGCTAGGGGAGGAACTCCAGGGCGGGTGAGTCATCCTAAGCATGATAGGATGACTCACCCGCCCCGGAGTTCCTTCCTAGCCTGAAACCGCGTGGCGAAGCCACGCGGTTTCAATATAACCGCGGGGCGAAGCCACGCGGTTTCAATATAATACGTCGGGATAGGCGTTGTAACTATAAATAACATCGATGGGGGGTAAGGGGGGGGGGGGGCGGGCGAGGGGGCCACGCTATTGGCCGGTTGGCAGCAGGGGCGGGCGCGGTGGACACGATGTGTCCCAGCACCGAGAAAACACTCGACACCACCAGCTCTGTCATATACATTACCAGCCAAAGCGCGGCTTCGCCGCGCTTTGGCTGGACCGAGTGCGGTAAACCGAGGTCCTTGAGCCACTAAATGTGTCCGCTCTTTTGCAGCGCTTAGTTTAGACTCTGCTGATCAACAAAATTTCCTCCTTCCCCTACCACAGAAATTCGCAGTAAAAATTCACCGCCAACGCCACCCAAAACCCAGCCAAAGCCAACCGAGCCAATTAGAAATTCCCGTTTCAGATGAGTAATATATAAAAGAGGTGGACGGTGGAGGTGGGGTGGATGTGGAAGTTAAAGTCCGAGAAATAAGTTAATGTTTAGTCAGCAGAGTGTTCATTCCACCTCTCCAGGAAATTTGGGATGTGTTTGCTCGCAAATTTTAAAGGCGTGCATATCGTTTCAGCCTGCAAAGATAGGCGAAATCGAACTCTAGGATAGTGTCCGCAAAACAGCTTCAATCTCATTGTGCAGTGCTGTGCTTGTGCAGTGTGTCACAATTATTTCGCGATTTTAGAACGCTCCGTGATTGTTAGATTTGTTAAGGAAATTTTTAAAGTGTGCAAAGTAGACCTTCTTCCGAGAGAGGGCCGTAGCGAGCTGTAAACACTCCGTTGCATAACCACACTCTACTTTTTGTGTAGTGCATCAACTGTGCACTATATTCCACCTTTTTCTCAACTTTTTAGATGACTCTGTGATTCTGAATTTCTATTCGCGAATTTTGAAATTTCTCCTTCTTAAAAAGGGCAATACCAAAGTATAGGGGTACTTATGCAATGGAAAAGTTAGCTCATCGTGTAGAGCTGCATTTGATCAGTACTTTCAAATTTTACTATGATTTTAGGAAACCTCGTTTACGATTTGTAGAAGTTTTTCTCGATTTTTTGAAGCTCGCAAGTCATGTTTTTCTCTAAACGATGACAATACCGAGCAGTAGGAATTTTTGATCAAAAGAACACGATGCCATATGTGTAGTGCTCTATTCGGTCAATATCTCCCGTTAGTTTCGCAAGCTTCCGATTTTTTTCCGCGACTGTCTGATTTTTTTCACAACTGTTAAACAGTACGAATCTCGTTATGTTGCCAAAAGAAAGGCAATATCGAACTGTAGGATTGTATCCGCAGAGCAACTTTTACCTTACTGTGCAGTGCTATGGTTGAGCAGTGTGCCACAATTATTTCGCGATTTTAGAACGCTCCGTGATTGTTAGATTTGTTAGGGAAATTTTGAAAGTGCGCAAAGTAGACCTTCCTCCGAAAGAGGGCCGCAGCGAGCTGTAGAAACTCCGATGCAGAACCATACTCTGCTTTTTGTGTAGTGCATTGATTGTGCACTATATTCCACCTTTTTCTTAACTCTTTAGATTGTTCTGTGATTATGGATTTCTATTCGCGAATTTTGAAATTTCCCCTTCCTAAAAAGGGCAATACCAAGATATAGGGATATTTATGCAATGAAAAAGTTAGCTCATCGTGTAGAGCTGCATTTGATCAGTACTTTCGAATTTTTCTGCGATTTTAGGACCCTTCGTTTACGATTTATAAAAGTTTTTCTCAATTTTTCGCAGCCACCAAGTCAGGTTTTTCTCCTAACAAAGACAATAGCGAAGAGTAGGAATTTTTATGCAAAAGAACTTGTTACTATACGTATAGAGCACTATTCGTTCAGTATCTCCCGTTAGTTTTGCAAGCTGTAGATTTTTTTCCGCGACTGTCTGATTTTATTTGTAACGGTACGAACCCGGTCGTGTTGCAGTCAACGGCTGAGGTTAGACGACGACGGACTCCAGCGAGATAGCATTATCTAGGAGGAGAGCCTGAGTCAGCGTAAATAGCAGTGATCGCGGCAGCGATGTGCTTCGCCGTTGAGGAGGGCGACGGTTAGAGGGACGGGAAATAGCGTGTAGAACGGTTAGTGCGCGAAGGGCTTGCTCGAATATTAGGGTGGGGGATGTAGTCTAAAGAGGATGGAAGCGATGAGATGCAACGAGAAAGAGAACCATAATGAGGCCCAATATTTTGCATCCAAAAATTTGTATAACGATGAAATAGGTAAAGCCATCAACGCTCCTGGCGAGAAAATGGAATATTCTAGATCCTTACATCAACGGGCAAAGCTCCGTACATATTATATTTACCTATTAGTAACCTGACACGAATGCTCGTACGACATTCAGGAAGCGAATGCCCTGCATGTTTTTTTCAAAAGATTAATATCACCAAAAGATATTACGGGCTACTGTCAATGGCAACAAGTCAGATGATACGTCTTGGTCCAATTTCCTACTTAAAATCTATTACTTGACATTTCAATTCGGAAAATATGTATTTAACACGCTCATCACAAAGCGGGTGCGTAGAGGGAAGGGGTGAAAAACTGGAAACAGTTTAGTTCAGCAAGGCTGGTGATTGAAAATGAAAATTCACAAACTTTACCAGCTCTTCCAATAGAAATTTACGACGCGTCAAACCAAATGGGAAACACCCACGGCAAACACTTTTGTGTTACTGATGTTGAACCGGATGTTATGAAGAAATTTGAAAAATATTCTGAAGTGGTGAGGAACTTTTTTCAACGACCTGATGTAATGGGACTATGGGAATACTGTTGGGGGATGCATAATAATATTATTAGGTAAAATAATAAGTAGTGGCCACAATAGAGCTATGGAAAGTAACTAAGCGAGGACAGCGGAGTGAGTGAACGAAAGCTGAATGAAACAGTCAGTTGAGCAGCGGAAACCGGTTACACTGAAGTGTAGTTGTTCATCGTTCACACCAAGGACGCTCATCACAGTCCAACGTCAACTAACCAGTTGTCAAGGTTGGAAATAACGTAGAACATTATAAGCTACTTTTAGCACAAGCTTCTCCGCCAGTTCCAAAAGCCTAACGGCGGTTATCCCGAAAAAGTGAAAACCACAAGAAGAAGTCGTGGATAGCGAGAAATTCCCAGCAATTTTTACCTTTTGTAATCAGGTTGTTGAAGCCAAGTCATTCAGTGAATTCATTGAAAAATTTTGCGCAGAAATTCCAGCAATAGCTGGCCTTACAATTGCTTCAAATAATTCACTTTGCCCTTATGATGTCCTACAGGAGAGCGCTGCTACCTTTCAGAAGTGATTCTGAAAGGTAGCAGCGCTCTCCTGCAGCCTTTAATCGGAAATTTGCAAAAAAAATCTTACAATCACTAGCACTCTTCGGTGGTTCGGCGAACAAAAATATTTCCATGGAGTTGGCAAATTCAAAACTTTCAAGTTCTGGAAACCCTAAGCTTTGTAGGAAATCATTGAAAGCGCAGCGATCACAAGTCAATGATCAAATGAAAATATTTGTTGACAGGTAGCTCGATGCCCGTCCAATGTCACAACACAGCAGAACAGCGGATAGATCACTACGGCGCCGTAAACATGCGTTGTAATAGCAACAGTTTATAATTGGTAATATTCTTCACAAAACTTCATATTTTGCAGATACTTTAAGTGAACTAGGGAACAAAGTTCAGTAAAAACCTACTCTCCATTGAAACCACTTTTTTACGTCACTGAGACGACAAAAAATGATGATTCGACGAGTAAGTACATAAAAAAAGACGTACTGGTCAACCCACCCTCCTCATTTGGCGGAATAGCGTAATGAAGTTCGTTTGCTTGTTTAGCAATATTTTTAGTACTTTGCGGCGAGAAAAGCGCTTGAGGATGAACCAAAATTGTAGCGCTACAGTTGGAAGTAAGGGCAATTTGATGTTGCTGTGACTGGTTGTCATGGGCGACTTCTCGCTGTCTCACCTCAGCAAATCACAGGCCTATCTAAGCAGCAGTTCAGCGATCAAAAAACAACTATTAAAATAACGATTATCTCTCACTATGACAGAGTTTTCCTAGAATTCATCATTTTCTATTCCGACTCTCAGAGAGCTTCTGTTCTGAATTGTGTTTTATGAAAGGACAAATTGCAATCAGCGATGAGTTCGAAAGGATGACCACACACGTCTACGTCTCTTCTTTCTTCTATTTCGAAAACTTTCCGCAATCCGTCTTATGCCTTCATCAGTTGCAATGAAATTTCGAATACCTCGCGGATTGTTTAGCGTGCGCGCGACGCGACGACATGCAAAAGATACAAATCGACGACAACGTGGGAAATCCGCATCTTCGCGTCGCGCGCTCTCTAAACGAGTGCCTAACGCAGGCCAGCATAACGTTGAGCTTACAGAAACACTATGAAATGCCAGCTACCTTCGCGGTATTATTAATCTTCACACATAAAATATGGATTTGATACATACTTATTTTCAACCAGGCTTTTTCGCACAATGTGCATCAAGTTGCTTTGCCAAGTAGAAAAGATAAAGTACAGGAAACAGAAATTAATTGAAACTTCACTGATTGAATAGAGCAGCAGATAGGAATCCTGCAAGGAAACCGACGCGACTGACGACCTCATGGATTACAAGGACGAGCGGATACCTTACGGAGGTTTTCCAAAGGAAAAATAGAAGAAAGTCCTGCTAACGCTTTTCGGAAACGGCTTGGCGTCAAAGCCAGAGGAATTTTACGTCGAAGGTTCGAAGGCATCGAATGTTTAGGTGAAAGATGAAGAAGTGTGATTGAATATACTTGTGGAAAATCAGAAGAACGTTGTTTTGCAAAGCGAGGCAACATTTGCAGCAAAATGTGCGAAAACGAGCTGGCGCTAGATAATTTCGACGGAATATGGTACGAGGTGGAAATTCAGAATATTCCGCTCACCTGACGAGGGTGTGGGTGGGAATGACTTGAGTGAGAATGGCGGCATCATAATTCGTGCTCGTCATCGACGGACAGATCAGATCGACGTTCAGAAGTCAGCCACCGCTGTTCTACAACTGCTAGTGTCTCTGCTCCTCCTCTTCCTCCTCCTCCTCCTTTGCGTCGTCGATTGTCGTGCTGCCGTTTGACTTGCTGAACAAACAACGAACGGGCCAAAGAGATCGGCATTCTGCCAAAGCTCCCTTTCGACATCAGGCAACCACAAGGTGAGTGTTTGCGACTGACACATGGCGATGACTCAACTGCTTGCCTCCTCTCGTCGCTATTTATTTCATTGGTTTAAAACTTGACTCATAACTGGTAACGCTCCGGTCTCCCATTGAGCTTGAATTTTCAGTCACATTCTAGTCATCATTGTCATGGAAATCATGCGTCATCAAAAAATGAACCAGCATGAACGAGACAAACCCGGCTATACGTTAATTGTGCCAAAAGATTTGAGAAGATCTGACGATTCCATTCAAAAGTAGACACCAACATAGGAAATGAAGAAAACCCATTTGCAGTAGATGCCATCTGTAGCCACGTAGAAAGTAAGAAAGTAATGCGGTTGGTTCAATATTAGTGCGCCACTCATTCTCGTTCCGTTCAGAATCGCAGAGGCATGGTGAATGGTACCAATTCACCCGACCCTGGAGGGATGGACGGCTTGGTTACCCCGAGCGAGAATCCATCGTTTGACCATATGTCTGATACACAGCACCATGAGCATCCCATATTAATAAAAATACTACAGTGAAAATTCCAGGACATTCCACTTCTATTGTTGCATTTTGGTGAGCTAGAACTGTCAACAACATTCTGCGAATAGAGGAAAAAGCTCCTCGCCCTAGACGTTTTGCACAATGTATGAGAAAAAAGAAGTTAGGAAGTACAGAAATATGAGAAACGAAAGAGTTCTGAAAAAAGATAGTTCTATTGTGTCTTCAGAGAAGGTCATCTACTTCTAGTCTAAAATATTGTTTTAGATCATAAGTTTTGGATTGTTCTTTGAGACTTTGTTTGAGACCTGGCTTGGCGGTAGTAAGAGGTGAAGAAGCCAGATAAACCAATGTATGTATTTAGTAAAGGTGTATGATGATACGGCTTTGTAGACGTGTAACTTTGTGGAGATTTGAAGACGGCTTAATCTGAATAGGGCCCAGGTAGCAATTTGTTAGAAGAGAAGTCACCGACTTAACGATTTCTGCTGTTTTCTGAGGCCTGTAGAGTAGAAGTGCTTGAATCTTTGGTATTTACTTAGAGCATTACAGCGGATCCGGTACCATTTCGGCTATTTACCCAAAGCTCTGGAACACAAAGGATGGGAGGAATGACAACAAAGATTGTCGATCTGTTGCCAACGTGAACAGAAAACTGAGCGGGACGAAAGCCGAAAATAGACCCGAAAATAGAGTTACCTCGGCGTTGATAACAGCATTGTGAAGGAGAAACTCGTCAGAAATAAAAAAAAGTCGCTCGACACCCATTTAGTGCTGACTCACAACAAGCGATGAGCAATAATCTCCATTGAAGTGAGCAAGTCTTTTCTTATGGGAATTAGAACGTATTAATTTTCGACAGTAGAGAAGAGATGCAACAACCTGGCGACTGGAATCACGGTTTTCTCGAGCCTGGGATCCATATTTCCTCCGCAATTGAGAAGGCTCCGTATTAGTTGAAAAATGTTGCCTACAGACATACATACCTAGCATATATATGTATAACTTGGTTCTACTAATAAGCTGAAAATCTCTATCATATAATTATTACTTAAAGGTGAATGTTAACACTTCCATCCGTAACGTCATTACAGGACCTTATTGAGATATCTGCAAATAATTTGTAGTCGCGCGACTTTTTCGTAGAATTTGAGAGTTGTGAAAGCTCCACAGCACAAAAACAGCCGGATGAAAAGGATTTTCGAACTCCTACTTCTTTTCACGTGCGGATAATATGTAATGGTGAAAACTGCAGCTAAACATGAACTAGTGCAAATGAACAATGTAAAGCGACGAATCAATCGAAGCAAAGCGATTGTTCAGCGAGAATGCTTTGGCGAGTTGCAAAGCGGATCGTGCACAGAAACCTGTTTCAATACTCAAAGTGCAGGCTGAATACACACTAATCTTACAAAAAGAAGCCTATTAAGTCTACAGAATCACTCCATTTTGTCACATGCGATCGTTCCAACAAACAATGATGTGCTGGGCTGTTTTCGCCGAGTAAAACTTGTCAATCATATACCTGACGCCTGCTGATAAACTAAAGAAACAGCTATTCAACAGAGCATTCTAAAAAGGAAGCCTGCAGGGAACTACCCGGTATAGCTAACAAGTTACTTCCGAAGGCGTTTTGTGCAAAATATTTTCCGCAATCAGTATAATTTGATAATATCTGAAAAAACTTCACAGTGGAGGACCCCGGTCTATGGTCAAAATTTTGAACTCGTCATTACTAACTACTTGTCATCATCGTTAGTCTGCTCAAATGTCCGAATAAATACGATAAAATGGACGCGGAATCATAACATCGGAATGTTTTCACCTTGTTTCTACGAAACAAAAGATGACTTGTAAAGTTAAGAAAAAAATTGTCTACGGCTGAGATTCAGAACTGAACGAGGATCAAATTCGTTCAGCCGATTTGTCACCGATGATGAGCAAAGCCTTATAAGCAGGAATTACTGAAGACACACGCGGCGTTCGCACTGACGACACGTCAAAAGTGCATTGAAGTTGTGTTTACTTAGCCTTTACCCCAACCGATAATACTCTGACTAATCTGAACGTCTGAATCAGTATTTGACGATCGTTGAACGCCGGCCAACTGTACGATTCCCTAACATGGCGGGGAAAAGTGTCAGCAGAAATGAAAATTTGAAAACAATCGGAGTTGAAGGTACATCACCCTTACGAGCCGAACAAATTCGGATTAACATCGGGGCGGCAATGAATATTTGATATACTATGCTCAGTTACTCCACAATTCGGTTAGTCATCGGATTTTTTCATCTAATTCTTCCCAAACACACATTTAGTTAGGAAATGAGACCGTTCGCTGTCACAGGCTATTTTTTGTGTAATACTATGAATGGTGAGATAAACTATCCTGACTATCACATACAGAGACCTTCAGGTGAATAAGGATCAGTTATTTGCCGTTATTACGTTGACAAAACTTCGTTACATTTCTGTTTGTCCCAGCATGCGGCTCATATTATTCACTTCACAGCGTCATTTTCTAAGAATTTTGAATGACCATTCTCTGAGCAAGTATGATATTTCGTTATCTAAAACTAGCTCGCGACAGTCTGATTTTCCCACAAATGTGCTAAATTTTGTGTCACGACTGCAAAAACTCTACAACTATCTACTCCTCACCTCTATACGCTCCACGTCCGATTTTCAATGAATCACGGCGCGGTACTCTTACCTACTCTATATCTAGCCGCCAAAGGTAAAGTTCCAAATTGGAGGAAATAAATTTGCCCCTCCAATCGAAATTATGTATCCAACAATTTTAGCTAACGAACTGATCGTCATACCTGACCACCTTGAGCTGCTGCCGACTGCGATCCAAGACGACTATACGACTAATGGAAGACAAGGGTATGGCCAAGCCGGTGAAACCAAGGTGATCGGTCGGGTATCCGAGGAGATTCGTTCGCCGTTATAGAAACCCTATGGAAACTGAACGGACAAGGTCGAATTGCCCTGAACACGTGGCAGTTCCCGGCGAGCAGTTTACTATTCAGTAAGGCACTTTGTGGCAAAAACGTCAACAATGAATTTTTCATCGAAAAGTGAGACCAATGAGTGTTCCGGTTTCACCGAAACCGATGGTTCCATTTTTTAAAAACCCTTTTCGGTACTTATAAAGAAGTAGTCAACCGCGGGTGACAGAGAAATTGGTAGGATGACGAAAAAAATTGAGAGAAAAGAGAAGAGCAGGAGAAAAATGAAGGAAAACCACTAGAACGTGAGCCCCGGTAATGGGATTTTGTTTAAAACAGTTCGATGGCGAGTGCCATTGGAGAACACAACATTTATAGTTTTGGCTTCTAGGCTTCATCGTTATAACTCAAGCTTTGGAGGCTTGAATATAATCTGATCAATTCGAGAATATTTGAAGAAATGTGAAAGTAACCACAGCAGTCGCGATTCACAAACACAACTAAACAAACAGGAACGAAACGGTACCGCAACCACTCGAACGGAACTTCCTAAACATGATCTCCGTATATAAAAAGGTCTTTCCTCCATAAACACCTTCTAATTTTGCTTTTGGAGTAAGCACAGGGGAGAAGTTTAAAAATATCTACACACAGCGAAGAACTGACACCTTTCCTTACACACAGAATCGGGCATAGATCGTTTCCAATGGAATTTTAAGACAGATACACCTTCATCCTGAATTTTTGCAAGGCTACAAAATCTGATTTGTATGACAAAAATTAAAACCACACTTTGGCGTCACATGGCCTTCTATTGCTCGACTGTTGACGCGATATTGGGGGAGGATTATGTTCAATAACAGAGAAAAACAGACGGCTCAAACGTTCTACTGACTGTGGACATAGGCGAAAGAGTTTAAAGCCACCATGAATAATAACGGTACTATTCAAACGAAAACGAAGTAGAGCAAACTTATTGTAGTGTTTGTTTTCACTAAAAAATATCTGGCTTCCTCCAGACGTCAACACCATGATGAGGTTGTAGTATGTAGACAGTCTAAACTAAATGCGACGGGATTCTTTATAGCATTTTGGGCTACTTTTGGACAAGGCGATCCTTCTGAGCTTTAGAAATGAAAGAAATTGCGCGAAAAGGAAAAAATTCCTACATTTTTGAAAAACGTTTAGCCAAAAGAAAGCATATGTACCGCATGCTCTACGTGTCAATTTTCGGTCGGTTTAATGAAATTCTGGAGGTCATTGTTCATAACAAAATCTGCTCCCGTTTTTCATCTATTGTGAAGAAATTCATTATTTCATTGGGTTGTCGTCCAACTACTTTGAAAATTTTCACTCGAAAAAAAAAACCGATTATGGACGACTTGTCCCGATTGAAAGAAACTAATCGAAGGCTAGAAAATCGTGGAATAGTTTTCGAACAGAAGCTTCACACCGAGACATTTTTGATTAAAAAATGAGTCTACTGATAATTAGGGGCCTTATTATCAGAATGATAACTAATCGTTAGTCCAATGTATGCAGAATTTTTACGCAGTTCAGCTTCTGTAAAGGCCAAAGAGCGCTGATAACAGGAACATTTTTCAGAAATGGTTTAGCTGGCCATGGTTTCCCCCATAAACTGTGATACAAACTAACCCAAATTTCGTGAATGAACGTTGGATAGTTTGAGTACAAGCATTGTTCAGCAATAATCACAGCTATGAATGACCATATCCTCGAATCCGTATAGCGATCACCCTCTGCATAAAAAACAAGATACGCCACTTCGAAACAATTCTGGTATCATGTTAACAGGTAGTTATCCTTAGTTATATACCCTACTGCATTGCCGAAATCTCGGTTGTTCGACAGCTACCATAACAAAATCATTACCATGTTATTTTGAGACAACCGATGTGTGGTTTACTGGATCCTTCTAAGAAGCCACCACATGGCATTTTCAGCCATTCGGCATCAATTAAGTCGACAAAAACGGCAAAAGAAGCAGATGAGCGCAATAGCAATATCGGAATGGAGACGGAGCGACCACAATGGACTGAACGATGCTGGCAGAGACTCCGAATGAGCAGTCAATTACGAGCTGCACATCAGTGTCGGCTAGCGTGGTTGAATGAGACGAGAAAAGACGAGCCGACAAACACGGAGCAGAGCACGGAGACGACATGGGGCTGAAAGAATTTATTTATTCATTTATCTAACTACGCAAAGAGGCGCCCTAAAAGTGAAAAATGGTTAGTAGAACAACCGTGGAAACACTGAATAACGCTAAGCTAAAAAAAAAACTTAGATGGTTAGTAGGAGACTTAGATGAATTTATAATGAAAATCTCACTAGTAACATCACATGCATACTATTTAAACCAAACCAAAGTACGCCGCATAGATCATTTCAAGGAAAGAAAGTATTGAAGTTCTAGTAGCAGAGATGATTGCAATGCACTAAGCAGAGCTTCAAAAGATGTGTTCCAAATAATCAGCAATTTGCAACATGGAAATGACGGAAGGGTTAGGAAAGGGAGAAGAGCTGCTCTCTCGTTACCGATTTCGGCCATCGACCACACCGACTGCAACATCAACCCGACCCCGCCCCGCTCATATGCACATCTGATCAATGGCAATAGAGACGGGTAAACAATGTGTACACGGGGTAGAGGGTGGGGTAAGTGAGATGGTGATTGAATGATGGGTCACAATGTGTGACCTCTGTGCGCACTATATCCGAGGGTGTTAAGAGAGCTGTTACGCAACACCTTGCAATATCCTGCAATTGTGGTGCACCTGGCAACGCCTCAACGTCATCTACGGCGTCATCGCTGAATTTCCACTTTAATTTCTTGGATTGATCTTTTGAACCCTCTTTTTAATTCTCATTATAGTCCCAACGAATCATGAATTCGCAAGTCACCAACATGCGCTTACCTTGGACGTTCCAAAAACACGAAACAGCAACTTGGTAATGGTAGTTGGCATTGTTACCACAATTCCATTTTCAGTGGGTGGTTTTTATAATGACCAGCTTTTTGTCCGACATATCAGCACTTCTAAACATTCCTTGCTGGCCCATTTTTATTCATGGATGTATGTAGAGCTACAAGAAGCTCAAAAGAACCAACGTATGGTAGCATCAGTTTAAAACCTCCATTAGTATAGCATATGTATTTCACTTTCTTGCTAATGATTAAAGTTTCTCAATTCATTCTATAGCCTCCTTGCTGAGAAGTCCCGGGATTGATGAAGTACTTCATTATTATATGCTCGTCTATGGGAAGGAACGAAATGAGTAAATATTGGTTGTTGTTTTGCTTTAACATACAGTGCCGGCCAAAAAGGTATTCGTGTTCACCTTTTTGCATGTAACTCCTTAGAGACTGAAGAGTTTGAACTGATTTTCGCACAATTGGCGGAGAGTGACAACCGTGCACATATGCTTGCTTCGTTTCGATGAGGGCTTGAAATTTCTTGACTTTCTCCATCAGTAAAGTAAAAAGCCCACTTTCAGAAAAGCGGCCTCATTGAGAATAAATTTTTTCTACTCTAAAACAAGTATAAAACTTATTGTCAATGAGGCCGATTTTCCGAAAGTGCCCATTTTACCTTGTTGATGGGAAAATTCACGAATTTCCAGGCCCTCATCAGAACGAAGCGGGAATATGTACATCCTTGTCACTCTTCGTTAACTGTAAAAATACGAGTTCAAACGCTTCAATCTCTAAGGAGTTACATGCAAAAAAGTAAAAACGAATACCTTTTTGGCCGGCACTGTATTATTTACTGCTTTCTTCACTTTCCCCTACAGAATTCATTTATTTGGCCATCGCACATTGTCATACAACATGACATTACCTATCATGAGAATGACACAAAGGATCAGGAGTAAAGGAGGATATCTCAGGCTTAATGTTGCTTGTGGCAAAGTCACTCTCGAATTAGAACGTATTTCTTATTTTACAGAAAGCTTGAGGAGTTCAACAACACTGGTACACTGGGCAGTGGTTTAAAATACACTTCTCATAATCGTTTGTTTTGTAATGTTTATAATACCTGGCATCGCTTGTTTGTTGACTTACTGGGAAGCTGTTTAGCCAAAGAGATATTAACCAGCACTAACTGTACAACTAGAACTGTACAATTTGCATTCAGCAAAACACTCCACCTTTTGCCTTTATCATCTTCATACAATGTATGATGGCAAATGTCCAATAATTCAACAATCGCATCACTCATCTGTCACTTGTAAATTCCATACCATCTAACTGATAGAATTGCACTAAACTTTCAACAAACAGTTATCTTCGTAAAATGTTGTTATTATAAATCTAACTAACAAGCGAGCATATTTTGGTTCCTGTCGCCGAATGGTGCTTGAAATTCCGCTGTGTTTCAATCCTATTGGAACCCAACAATGTAGATCATCAAGATAAGATTCCTTGTTTCATCGCAAATGTAGTAAATTAGCCTCAAGAAAGTTGGATCTTAAAAGGAATTGATTCGAACTGTGAAGTCTAAATTGGTGAATTTATCTGAAAACTTCCTACACAAGTCTTCGTGAGAAACGGGACGATGAAGCTATGCAGGCGTTAGTCTCTGCTGATGTTTAAAGCTAATATTTACCTCTTATGATATAAGGTGTACTTTAGAAGGAAGAAGTGATCGAGGTTTCTTGGAGAGTAAAAATGAACACATACGGCGGAGATGTGTTTTTCAGATGAAAGGTGAAAGGTTCTGAAAACTCGACTTTCCCAGCAATATACAACAATATGTATAAGGAAACAGCAGTGAAAGTTGAACCGATTTCCCCACTAAAACGCAAGAAACTGACATGAGACCTTGGATGTGTTGGCAAATTTAGCACATTCTTCAAGAAAATCGAGCGCTTCTGAGGTTATGGAAACCTGACATTACGTTGAGCAGACAAAAAGGGTAATTCTGACTGCTTGCTCAAGCCATACATGCCTCACAATAAGACGAGATACGTGCCAATCGCACGACTGGTACCAGCTAGTCGAGTGCATTTTTTTACTTCACTTTATCAGGAGGAGATCCATCATTTTCATAAAGAAAACGGCATACCCAGAAGGCGTACCTGGGCAAAGAGAAATAATGAAGGTTGGTGGTCAGTATGATTGCTTCGCTATGGATGCCTTCCATTCGAAGTTGTAAAGGCATGGTGAATGCGTATTTATCCTGTAGAGTGACTAGCGGGAGCGTGCCGCTGTACCAACTCAGTGTCTTTTACCTTCTCAGACAAGTATGGTACCAATTTAGCCGAACCCGCAGGGACAAAAGGCCTTGTTAACTCGTGCGAGGGTCGATCAACCGACCGTGTGGGTATCAGTAGCGCTTAATACCACTGCATCGTGTACGCGATGAGGAAAAGGTGCACCAGAGGTATAGAAAGGGAGGAGCGAAATCACATCATCAGCCTGAATATAATGTATGTCACAGTTGAAAATTTTTCATTTCCTGAGCTTTCTAGACGGTTGACTAATGGCAATTGTAGAACATCGTTCATGACGGCGCGTAGGATTAACTGCAAAGCACAGGAAATCGAAAATTTCAATCTACAATCGATCTACATAAAAGTCTTGAAAGCTGGAGCCACAGCTATCCAATGAAATACATAAAGTCCCAGGTTTAAAAAGGTGTTCACAACGATCACCATACATCATTTCACGTCCATTCATCTGTTCATGTCATTTACTTAATTTCCTTACAACATGAAGACGAGCTGCATGTTGTTTCGCGGAGAATGGAAAGAATACAACGACAAGAAAACGAGAAGAACTAACAAACAGAGACTCAGCTCGACGAGAAGAACACCATTCAGAAAAAAACGTTGAGATGAGAACATTATTAAAATTGACATCAACAAATCCGTCATAACAGTATTAAATGAAGGCGATACGTTGAAAATTAAAAGGACTCCGGTAACAACGGAAAACCATTAGACATTCAGTTATGTGAAATAAATCACCAGTCTTGTTTTCGTTCGCTCATGGGCGTTGTAACCTACGCAAATTTCAACGGCCGCCTTCGGCTTTGAGTAATTGATGAGAAATCGATGTGAGAAAGCTATTTCGACTACATTTTCGCTATGGAGGGCGAACAGGATGAAGCCGGGGGCTTAATCACATGAATAATGAGCATCAGGCAGATAACAGTTATTGTGCAACACGCTATTTCAGCGTTGGTCGTTGCAGAGTACATGGCGAGATCTCCGCTTTACGACTGAAAAAAAACTGAAAACTGGCTCAGCAAAAGCATCAAAGATCTCTCAGCCAGGAACTGACACCCCCGTTATCTCTAATGCATCAGAGATTAGCGTATGTTTACATCGATCCTGAGACATATCCACACTCTGCATGCTGCATTGGTTAAGTTAAGTGATAGACGCAGAGGATGCGACAGAGAGGTAACCACCACAAGTGGAGATGGAGAACATATTGCGTAGGCGGTTTTCTGAGTGGCTTTATTTTGGTATTATTATTATCTATGTACTAGATAATGTCACTATCTTAAAGCCATAATCCCTGTTGCATAAGATGAGTAGCGCTTTTTTGTAGGGCGGAACCAGACAAGCGCTTTCAAATCATCAAACCCCACTTTATCATTAGCACTAGTTCACGTGAAACGGTTAGCAAACAACCGGCTCGTAACCAACAAACGGGAAACTTTCAGGAGGAAGACGATACGAAACGAAAACAAGTCGCTTATCCAAATCGGAAAGACTCATAGACCAGAAAACAAATGACGAATCAGAAAAATTGTAGCGGGAAAGGCTGGAAAAAGCGCAGGATCAACTCACTGGAGCGGAAATGGCTGATCACTGCTCTTCATATGTCAGCCTCAAGAGTCACACATAGGAGAAAAATGTTTAGAGTGAATTTTTATATGTTTCGGGTCCATCAATGTCGACGTAATTCATTCAAAGAAAAAAGGGCACTTGACAGCCGCAAACTTTAACGGTGACAAAGTTCAAATCATTTTGCGTAATACTGCTGTTTCACAAAATATGTGAATCGAAACGTACATCCAGCGCTACTGTACATTTTACCAACGAAATAAATGATAAAAAGGAAAATAAAGAAATGGAAAACCAATCACAAATGATATAACATACAACAACTAATTCTAGTACAACTAGGAAAGCAGCGTCACACCTACTTCTTCAAACAAACAATGCTTCATCCGAAGAGTGTTAGACCTTTGAGAAACTCTAGTTGTTCTCTGAAGACGTCGATGACAGACCTTAAAAGGTTTATTTTCATCCATGAACTCTTTGGAGACAAAGTTTGCTAGCACAAAGCTGCAAGCGTTTAGGATCCGTTTATAGTCGACAGCAAAGCAGCGTGTTAGTCGAGATGGCTGGCAGTATTCGTCCACACTAGTGCAGAGCAGGGAAGAGAAGCAGAGGACGCGTCACAGTAGCGGGCGGCGAAGCCGCTCTTTGACTGGATTTTTCGAAAAATGGATTTTTCGAAAATCGGAGGTTTACGCTGGATTTTTCGGAAATTCGTAGGTTTACCGCTAGGTTCAGTCAAATTCACAAGCATTTAGTGACTCTTCGACAGAGTAGTACTCACGGGGCCCAGTCAAAGAGCGGCGAAGCCGCTTGACTCGGAGGATTTTTAGGTTCAGTCAAAACAAGCATTTAGTGACTCTTCGACAGGTTTACAAAGAGCGGCGAAGCCGCTGACTGATTTTTCGGAGGTTTACTGCTATTCAGTCAAATTCACAAGCATTTAGTGACTCTTCGACAGAGTAGTGCTCACGGGGCCCAGTCAAAGAGCGGCGAAGCCGCTTCAGTCGGAGGTTTACTGCTAGGTTCAGTCAAATTCATTCACAAGCATTTAGTGACTCTTCGACAGAGTAGTACTCACGGGGCCCAGTCAAAGAGCGGCGAAGCCGCTCTTTGTCTGGCTTTTTCGAAAAATCGGAGGTTTACGCTGGATTTTTCGAAAAATCGTAGGTTTACCGCTAGGTTCAGTCAAATTCACAAGCATTTAGTGACTCTTCGACAGAGTAGTACTCCCACGAGCGGCGAGCTATAGGAACATGCCTCAAGTAACCACCGCTAGGTTCAGTCAAATCAAAAGAGAGCGGCGAAGCCGCTCTTTGACTCGGATTTTTCGAAAAATCGGAGGTTTACAGTAACTGGATTTTTCGGAAATTCGTAGGTTCCGCTAGGTTCAGTCAAATTCACAAGCATTTAGTGACTCTTCTACAGAGTAGTACTCACGGGGCCCAGTCAAAGAGCGGCGAAGCCGCTCTTTGACTGGATTTTTCGAAAAATCGGAGGTTTACACTGGATTTTTCGGAAATTCGTAGGTTTACCGCTAGGTTCAGTCAAATTCACAAGCATTTAGTGACTCTTCGACAGAGTAGTACTCACGGGGCCCAGTCAAAGAGCGGCGAAGCCGCTCTTTGACTGGATTTTTCGAAAAATCGGAGGTTTACGCTGGATTTTTCGGAAATTCGTAGGTTTACCGCTAGGTTCAGTCAAATTCACAAGCATTTAGTGACTCTTCGACAGAGTAGTACTCACGGGGCCCAGTCAAAGAGCGGCTTCGCCGCTCTTTGACTGGATTTTTCGAAAAATCGGAGGTTTACGCTGGATTTTTCGGAAATTCGTAGGTTTACCGCTAGGTTCAGTCAAATTCACAAGCATTTAGTGACGCTTCTACAGAGTAGTACTCACGGGGCCCAGTCAAAGAGCGGCTTCGCCCCTCTTTGACTGGGCCCCGTTTCGCCCGCTCTTTGACTGGATTTTTCGAAAAATCGGAGGTTTACACTGGATTTTTCGGAAATTCGTAGGTTTACCGCTAGGTTCAGTCAAATTCACAAGCATTTAGTGACGCTTCTACAGAGTAGTACTCACGGGGCCCAGTCAAAGACTGGATTTTTCGAAAAATCGGAGGTTTACTCTGGATTTTCGGAAGTTCGTAGGTTTACCGCTAGGTTCAGTCAAATTCACAAGCATTTAGTGACTCTTCGACAGAGTAGTACTCACGGGGCCCAGTCAAAGAGCGGCGAAGCCGCTCTTTTTCGAAAAATCGGAGGTTTACGCTGGATTTTTCGGAAATTCGGAGGTTTACCGCTAGGTTCAGTCAAATTCACAAGCATTTAGTGACTCTTCGACAGAGTAGTACTCACGGGGCCCAGTCAAAGAGCGGCGAAAAATCGGAGGTTTACACTGCTTCTTTGACTGCATTTATTTTTAGTACTCACGGGGCCTGACTGAAAAAATCGGAGGTTTACACTGGATTTTTCGGAAATTCGTAGGTTTACCGCTAGGTTCAGTCAAATTCACAAGCATTTAGTGACTCTTCGACAGAGTAGTACTCACGGGGCCCAGTCAAAGAGCGGCGAAGCCGCTCTTTGACTGGATCAAAAATCGGAGGTTTACTGCTAGGTTCAGTCAAATTCACAAGCATTTAGTGACTCTTCGACAGAGTAGTACTCACGGGGCCCAGTCAAAGAGCGGCGAAGCCGCTCTTTGACTGGATTTTTCGAAAAATCGGAGGTTTACACTGGATTTTTCGGAAATTCGTAGGTTTACCGCTAGGTTCATTCAAATTCACAAGCATTTAGTGACTCTTCGACAGAGTAGTACTCACGGGGCCCAGTCAAAGAGCGGCGAAGCCGCTCTTTGACTGGATTTTTCGAAAAATCGGAGGTTTACGCTGGATTTCACAAGCATTTAGTGACTCTTCGGAAATTCGTAGGTTTACCGCTAGGTTCAGTCAAATTCACAAGCATTTAGTGACTCTTCGACAGAGTAGTACTCACGGGGCCCAGTCAAAGAGCGGCGAAGCCGCTCTTTGACTGGAATTTTCGAAAAATCGTAGGTTTACCGCTAGGTTCAGTCAAATTCACAAGCATTTAGTGACTCTTCATTTCACGGGGCCCAGTCAAAGAGCGGCGAAGCCTTCGACATTTTTCGAAAAATCGGAGGTTTACTGCTAGGTTCAGTCAAATTCACAAGCATTTAGTGACTCTTCGACAGAGTAGTGCTCACGGGGCCCAGTCAAAGAGCGGCGAAGCCGCTCTTGGTCCGTTCCGTATATAATAATCGAAGCCCTTGCGGGCACTCCTCCCGAGACACGCTATTGCATGCTTTTCACCCTGGCCCTCCTCGAAGGCCGCGCTCACTGCTGTTTACTCTGACTTCAGCTCTCCGCCGAGGCCGCGCTCTCTACTGTTCTCACGCGCTTTTCAGCTCTCTGGCACATTTACCCCTAACCAAGCTAACATGGTTCAGAGATCAAGTGAAATTCAACTGTGATAAACCGCTGAAAGCAGTGATAAAACAGCACCAATGCTCTTCTGCTCAGTCATCACTGCTTCATTGTCTCAGTGGATCTAACTACAGAGAACCGCTGAAAGCAATGATAAAACAGCATCCCTGCTCTTCTGCACAACCAACACTGTTTCATTGCCCTCCTGTGGATAACGAGCTATAGGAACATGCCTCAAGTAAGCGAAGCCACAAGCATTTGGTGATGCTTTGACTGGTCCGTTCCGTATATAATAATCGAGTAAGCCCTTGCGGGCGGAGGTTTACTCCTCCCGAGACACGCTATTGCATGCTTTTCACCCTGGCCCTCCTCGAAGGCCGCGCTCACTGCTGTTTACTCTGACTTCAGCTCTCCGCCGAGGCCGCGCTCTCTACTGTTCTCACGCGCTTTTCACTCTTACCAAAAACAACGCTCTCTGGCACATGCACGCTGCACCCCTAACCAAGCGATGGTGTCTGCAACATGCGGTTCATGAGATCGAGTCGCGATCAGTGAAATGGAGTTACCAACTGTGATAAACCGCTGAAAGCAGTGATAAAACAGCACCAATGCTCTTCTGCTCAGTCATCACTGCTTCATTGTCCTACAGTGGATATCTAACTACAGTAGAACCGCTGAAAGCAATGATAAAACAGCATCCCTGCTCTTCTGCACAACCAACACTGTTTCATTGCCCTCCTGTGGATAACGAGCTATAGGAACATGCCTCAAGTAACAATAACGCAGGTGTTTCATCCTGAGTACAAATTCGGTGATTATTCAGCACTGTTAAACCATGGGGTTTATGAGATCGAGGCGCTATCACTGGAATGGAGTTGCCAAGTGTAATAAGGCACTGAAGGTAGGAATAGCACAGCAACGATGCTCCTCTGCTCAGCTCTTCTGCTGGATAACCAACTATAGTAAGAGCGCTGAAAGCAGTGATAAAACAACAACAGTGCTCTTCTGTTCAGCCAACACTGTTTCATCGCTGCTCAACCAACACTGCTTCATTGTCCACTCGTGGACAACCAACTATAGGATTTCTCGATATATACGGAACGGATGGGAACTCGATGTTTCATATACGGAACGGATGGGAATCATGCGAGTCTCTAATAACAGTAACGCCGGTGTTTCATTTTTCTGAGTACAATTCGGTGAATCTTCGGCGCTGTTCGCGGTTGTATGGCCGCTGCGCTTCACAAGGCCACACTCTTTTCTCCGATAATGCTAATCAACGGGTCCGTGGTAAACGAGTCTTGGGTACTTTTATATACCACCACACAAGCTCCCCACCACCAACCTTCTTCTCGGAGGTTTACGCTGGATTTTTCGGAAATTCTACATATATACGGCCCTTGAAACGGTGATTTACCGAAGCCGCTCTTTGACTGGATTTTTCGAAAAGTCGTAGGTTCGTAGGTTTTTGGAGACAAAGTTTGCTAGCACAAAGCTGCAAGCGTTTAGGATCCGTTTATAGTCGACAGCAAAGCAGCGTGTTAGTCGAGATGGCTGGCAGTATTCGTCCACACTAGTGCAGAGCAGGGGGTTTACCGCTAGGTTCAGTCAAATTCACAAGCATTTAGTGACGCTTCTAAGAGTAGTACTCACGCTCAAAGAGCGGCGAAGCCGCTTTTGAGAGAAGCAGAGGACGCGTCACAGTAGCGGGCGCCGCTGCAAAGTTCTCCATATATCTTAACATACAAGAGCAGAGAAACCGCGGTTCCTATGCAAGGATTACTAACCAGATCCGCTTACGAAACAGATGCCTCAACTTTTACATGAATATGCTGATTTCCTTTTATCACAAGTGCTTATTTGGAAAAATGGCATTTCAATAGTATAAAACACACACGACAACGAAAAGTAACTGTTCACTGGGAAAAACACAACCACGTACTCATTTAAGATTTCAGAAAAAAATAAAGAATAAAACATATCATCGAATGAAAGCCGTAATTGCATTAACCGCTCGAACCCGATCGATGTGAGTAGGAAAGCTCACAATTCTCACTGGGTTTGAGAATAACGTAACATCGGAACAATTTACGAAGAAATAAAAAACGAAAGTTGACGAAGAAATGCAAAAAACACACTAACGAAGTAGGCTGGTCGGTCAGAAGGAAGAGAGTAATGATGGGCAATGGTCTATCACTGAAAAGCTACACATACCTACGCTTAATACACTAGTTAGTCACTGGATGGATGTTACTCGCACTAAGGTCCCACTCACACTTTTGCTGCAGCGGTGTTGCAACAACGATAAGGGGTCCACTACGTAGTGCATAGCAGCCCTTTGATAACTGCTGCAATGCTGCTGCAGCAGAGTGTGAATGGGGCCTAAGAGTCACGAGGCGTGCGCGACGTCGCAAAAGGCCCACGTGAGAACCCACAGTTTAGCGGTACACATGGCAGGCAAAAGCGTCTATAAACTAATGCAAATGTAACATTTCAATATAATTACTCATACAAACGATATGTCGATGATTAACAACCACAATAACAGCACGACAACGTGAAACACACACTACGAAACTAATCATTAGATCGCATGGTACAGAGATGAAACATAATTTTATTAGGCCTAATGTGATATTCTTACAAATCCTTCTTCTTATTCGCATCAGATGGTAGTGAATTAGTAGCCGACTTATCCGACTGTCGGCTGGATGAAGGCCTTGGTGGGAAGATTCGTGGTAAGACGAAGACGATGGCAAAAGCGATGATGTGCACAATGAAGTACACTCGCCTGAAACAAACCGCGAAACTTATATTTGAAGAAATTCGAGCAAAGTCTTCATTTCGACACCAAAACGGGAGCACGTTGTTTCTTTTTCTTCTCTGATTGTTCTCAGTTGAATATGCAGAAACACTTTTCTTTTTTTTCATTTTTTCGAGCAGGATCAGCTATGCCCGAAAATGGTCGAATGGAGTTTGCATCTTTTTAAGGCCATCCGCTACAATACCAAAAAGAACTAGAGGCGAAAAGAAAAGGTGAACCGAAGCTCTAAAGTTAACAACGCGAAAAAAGCTGTCTTTATTCAATACAGTACCACTTCCAATTATACTCTAAGAAGCAGCCGGTGGCAGATTAATCGCCATTCATGTACCCTCGTCATAATTCTCCCCGAGTCTGATTATTTATAGCAAAATGTTGCAGCCGGAATATCACGATCTACCTTCTTGTTTACGAAGTGCTCAGAAGCAGCTGAAAATTTAGAGGATAAACCTCGTTTTACCGTGCTCCTTGATAACATTCTGTGGGTACGTCTATTTGAATGGCAACTATTAGGTTGGTAAGAAAGTTCCCGCCGTTTTTTTCAAACGACTGCTGTAAGTTTAGTTCGAAAGCTTTTGCGGAGTTTTACACAGCATTCGAAAGAGAATTATTTGCTCTTTTGAGCTGTGTACTTGTAATTTGTTATAACTCTGAATGTCATCGTTTTTTCGGCTAGTAAAGTGAAAAGCGAAAAAGTGAAAAAATAACCTCATCGACAGCGATTTTTTTCTGCTCAATTTCAAAGGCATAAACAAAACTTGATAAACAGTTCGAAAGACGATGACTTTCTGTTATAGGCGGTATATCATTTGTTTTTATTTGTCTCTAAAATTACAAAGTTTTGAACCACTGAATTCCGACCTTCGGAAGGCAAGAATAATTTTCCGATGGCGCTCCTGGTTTTCTTGTGGGCGCTCAAGATGACTTCTGTAGAGTTTCCTATATGGAATTTTTCGCTCTATCAGATGATATGTTCATTTTCAAACAATGATCGATTTTAAAAGATTTTCACGAGAAGGGCGTCTTGAAGTTTCTCGGCATGGCAAACCTCCAGTTTCAATATTTTCACTGAATCTCATACACCATTCGAAAGAGGATGATACTCTCTACAAGAGGGTTTATGAAGCGTTCCGAACCTTCCTGGTTTTCATTGTTTTTTAGGTCGTCAAAGTGGACCTGAATCCGCACTCCTGGACGATTCGACGTCGCGCCGCACGAGCCCCACGCGCCGCGCCTGCGATTTAGGTCCACTTTGACGGCTTAAAAAAACAATTAAAACCAGGAAGGTCTGAAACGCTATATAAACCATCTTGTAGAGAGTATCGTCCTCTTTCGAATGGTGTATGAGATTCAGTGAAAATATTGAAACTGGAGGTTTGCTCTGCCGAGAAACATCAAGACGCCCTTCTCGTGAAAATCTTTTAAAATCGATCATTGTTTGAAAATGAACATATCGTCTGATAGAGCGAAAAATTCCATATAGAAAACTCTGCAGAAGTCAGCCTGAGCGCTCACAAGAAAACCAGGACCACCATCGGAAAATTATTTTTGCCTTCCGAAGGTCGGACTTCAGTGGTTCAAAACTTTGTAATTTTCGAGACAAATAAAAACAGATGATATACCGCCTAATAGAGAAAATCATCGTCTTTCGAACCGTTATTCAAATTTTATTTATGCCTTTGAAATTGAGCGGAAAAAAATCGCTGTCGATGAGGTTATTTTTTCACTTTTTCGCTTTTCACTTCACTAGCCAAAAAAACGATGACATTCAGAATTATAACAAATTTCAAGTTCATAGCTCGAAAGAGCAAATAATTCTCTTTCGAATGCTGTGTCAAACTCTGCATAAGCTTTCGAATTAAACTTACAGCAGTTGTTTGAAAAAAACGGCGGGAACTTTCTTACCAACCTAATAAAATTTTCCTTTTTCCAACCAAAATCAAATACGGACAGTATTCTACGTTTGCTGATGCTTCAATATACATCTTATTGAGCTGGTTCGCCTTCTAATGGCTTCGTCAAAGGATGTCACAAATGGAACTGGTGGAGCCAGCACTCAGTTATCGCTTTCAGTAGCAGCCCGAAAATGGAAGACTCAAATGAGTACGATAGTGCAGCTACAGCAAAAAAAAACTGACAAGAACATTTGATTGAAATTCCTGTTGAACTTACTTGTAAACGAAGAATGCCGGATTCAAATTCATCGTCACGAACGCATATGTGGTGTATGCCAAAGCGACCTTTGTCGCCATAAATCCAACGACGTCGTAGATGAGTTTTTGTGTTGGGTTATCCAGGAATCGATGTCGCATACATCGTCGGAACTGCAAAATTGAAAAACGTTTTTCAACAACAAAATACATAAGAAGCTAGCTGCAAACGTTGATCAATTGTGGCGAAAAAATGCATAGACGTCAGGCCATTCTACGTCGTTGCGCACTTTAAATCAGTAGGGGACAAACGAAATTTCAATATTTCACCACAACGTAGATTCCTCGTCATACATGAAGTGATGTTTGTTTAACAGTCGTAATCTTTCCACTAAAAGCTCGGCTTTTTCAATTTATCACGGCTTCACATCGCTCATTTCCCGAGAAAAGGAAGGAACTTCTGTGCTCCACTAACGATTTTTTGAGACACACCTGCACTCCTCTATGACTATAAATAGATACCTACTAAAGTCACGTATTCGGTGATAAAAGTGAATTTTCACAGATAAAAACTGAAACTGAACAAGACCTACCGTTGCACCAGCAATTGTAATGAGGGCTCCAGTTAAGAACGTCATATAGTATCCGACCGATATTCCATGCCACAATGCTGACAAAGAATATGTGGCCAACGTCCGTACACTGAAATATTTCTTAAATAACTTTATAATATTCGTAGTGACAACTTGAGAACTCTCATAGGAGCCCTAGGAACATTTACAATCAGCAGCGAAGCCGAGTCTGAAACGAACGATCTGGTCACTGATACCATCGCTCAAGGTTTCGAAAATAAATTATCCGGAAACCTCACCCGTTAGATGTTTCTACGTCGCGTTACCCACGTCTCTACTCTCTACCCTATTACTATCCTGCTTTGCTGCCGAGTATGGAAGTATCCCAAACGACCCGTTTAGCCGAAGCTGTAGAAACACCAGAAAATCAACGACCACGACAATCGTAGCAGGCATTACAATGAATGATTACATTTAATTTTGAGCAAGAGAATCTTCCACTGTTCCGTTAGATATTTACCCTTTTCAAACAAGGATGGATATGCAGGAGTCCGCACTCAAAGTACCCCTTAAAGTCTCTCTTGTTGAGCGCATTTCATTTTTTTCACTTCAGCCCCGAAAACGGCTCCCGCAAAGAATCTAAGATGTTGCCCTTATCAAGAGAACGAATGTCTAAACACAAGACTTTGAGCTCGAAAAACTTGAAAAAAATAAACAAGAAATTCTACTTCTTTGGAGTACGATCGTAGGCGACCCGTCGTAGCCAACCGCCGGTCTGAATATTCCATCCATCTAGTGTCTCCTTGAAACTTTGAGCCATCTGAAACATACGAAGTCTCAAAAAGCAGAAATTCCACGCAGTTGCTCTCAAAACCAAACAGAAATTAAAGGGAAAAATAAGTGTGTTAGGCTCCTGATTCATTTTAAATTTTCTTCCAATCCTGGATTCACGTACTCTTTGAGCTGTTGCTCAGTCAATCCTTGGACTTCGCACTCCCTCGGGGACTAAGGCGAGCGACGCATCCGCTAATTGCCTCGCAACTTTTAGATGTATGTAGCAGATCGTATTTCGACGCAAAAGAAGAGCAAGGCAAAGACGAAAATAATGTGGGCTGAGAATATGATCTTATTCAAATAAGTGTAAGACAGAAATTGATAGAATGAATCTGCTTCAAAAGTGGGTGATATACTACTATATATTAAGCCAAACCGCGATGTTTGCAATGGGTAGCTCATATGGGTCCCGCCACGATTGTCCGTTACCGTACACCAAGAATACCCACAGCGACAGGGGAGCTGATGAAACCACTGCAATTGTTTTCGTTCTACTTTAAAAAAGGTCTTTTCCGTTTTTCGTTGTTTCCTTCTACTTTTCAGAGTGTCTGTTTTCATTTTCCTCTATTTACTGATGTTCTTCCGTCTTCTTTGGCATGATCGACGTGTATACGCACATCACAATCGATATTGCTCTCGAGGCGCCTTTCACCTTAAACTGGCCGAAATGTCACTGCATATCCGGCATGTTCTTCTGTACGAGTTCGAGTCCGGCCACTCCGCAGCTGAAACCTACCGAAACTTGTGCAAAGTGTTCGGTCCAGAATCTTCTTCTGAAAGATCTGTGGGCTTTTGGTTCCAACGCTTCAAAGCCGGAAACATGGAGCTGGAAGATAGGCCTCGATCAGGTCGGCCGTCCGCAGTGTCTTTGGACTAATTGAAGAAGCTGGCGGAGGAACATCCATATGAAGGCGTACTTTTTTTGCTGCATCCCTTGGTTGTTCAAAGACACCCGTACAGGATGGCCTACGCTTCCTTGGAATGGTGAAAAAACTCGATCAGTGGGTGCCACACGAACTGACTCCACGACAACGCGAGCTCTCACACCGCTAAGATGACATCTCGTAAAATCTTGCCGCTTGGATGGGAAGTTCTACCTCATCCACCGTACAGCGCAGATCTAGCTCCAAGTGACTACCACCTGTTCCGGTCGCTTCAGCATCATCTGGAGCAGGAGCGCTACGATGATCGTGACCACCTCGAGAACAACCGCAGTGCTTTCTTTGCCTCCAAACCCCAGGAATTTTACGCCAAGGAAATCCACAGTCTAGCGGAAGGTTGGAGGAATGTTGTTGATGTAGATGGAAATTATTTGGTAGAATAATGATTTGTTGTTCAAAAATTGTGTTGTTTTGAAAATTGCTGTGATTTCGGCAAATACTTTCCGGACACCCTAATATTTGCGCTTTTTGGCTGTCCCCTACTTCCGCCAGGGTTAGTACAGTTGTTTTCCTAACGAAGTTGGCGAACAGACGTTTGGCGGCCGATAGGTCGATGGAAAGCTGGTTCATTCATAGACGAATTGTGCTGAAACTCAGGATAAAACGCGGGGACTTAACGTCCTCCTACCGAGTAAATCCTCGGACAACTCAGGATTTACTCGGTAGGAGGACGTTAAGTCCCCGTGTCGCCTCGGCAAAGGTGGAGCATGGGGTACATTAACCCATTGACGACCGTGTGTCCCGCCGGCGGGACACACCTTATGGTCCGCGGTGGACCGCGTGTCCCGCCGGCGGGACACACCTTTTGGTCCACAGTGGGCTGTGTGTCCAGCCGATGAGATAGATTTTTTGCACCGCGTGGACCTGTATAATACGGGCCATGTGGGCAATGTTACTACCCATGTAGCCCTTCGGCGAGCCACATTTTAGGGTCGCGTGGGACGTGTAGCCCAGCGACAGGCTACACTTTTGAGTGTCGTGGGACGTGTATCATAAAGAGGAGCTACGCGTCCTCCCTCTTGGGGAGACTCTGAGGATAGGGGTGTCCATTTAGGCAAAGTTACTACCCATTCCATAGTATTCGTTTTATTAAAGGTTCAAGATATTCATCAAGTGAACGACCTTTCAACAAGCTCAAAAATGGGTCTGAAATTCGTATACTTTTAATGGTTACATGAGGAATTTTCCAAGCCAACAATATACACAGAAAAATTATTCTTATGACCATTCTGAAAACAATTAATGCCGCTGAGGCACTCTCATCACTGCTCGTGCGCGCGGTCCCCCACGCCAGACACGTAGGGAGCGCGCGGTCGTCAATGGGTTAAGCGACGGTTCGAACCGCGGTACTCGCCACCGTAGACTCCTGTTGCTGTCTCCGATGGAACCAAATCTTGAGGCTGCTTCTCGCAACCCTTCCAATCAAGCCATTAATTAGCTAACAATCTGGTCGACTTTTGGACCATTTTTCACAATTGAGCCATCATCAGTTCACTCTGCCTCTCTGGTGAGGCAACCGTGGTTCGCCCAGCAGGAGTCTGCGGTGGCAAGTGGCACGAGTCGAGTTGTTCACAGAACCCACGGAACACCTTTGCCGAGGCGAAATTGGGACCTAACTCTCTCACTCGAGTTTACTCCAACCGTTTCTAGGTTTTCGAAGGTAGCATATCAAAATCAACGAAGACACATCTATTAAAATAAAACTGTTTGGTAAAGGTGTTCATTTACTTACTTAAAAAGAACTGCTACTTACTTTTTTATTATTTTAATGATTTCCATCAACTGTGATCGCTGGGCAATTTTCTTCAGCCATCCCTCGGTGGTTATTTCCAAAATAAAACAAATTGAAAATGAAAGGACGAGACAATTTCTAGATCTCAGAGCTAGAAGGAATATGCCTCCTTTTTTCAAGGCAGAAGGTCACATTATTTAAAGCCCAAAAAATCCACAGAGAAAAACGTTCAGCGAACCTCGACTTGATATGGCCGAACATTTGTGCAGAGCTCCCATTTAGCATTTCCTCGCTCATCGTAACCACTGAATCCAAAACCGGAGAGATTGCACACAGCATCAGCTAAATAATATTATTTAGAGAAAAATATTTAAAATTATTTAACAAGAACATTTTCTTTTAAGAATGCTCGGAGGAACTTCTAGCCTTGGAAGTGCTACGAAGAAAACTTGACCAATGGTAGAGAATTTGGCACAATGAATTGTAAGAAGGGAACTAACCAAATATCCAAGCAAAGTAGTAGTTCACTCGTATCAGAAGGATCGTGAGGAACCACCACATGAACCATTCCAAGTAAGGCAACGCCAAATATCTGAAAATCCAGTGTAAAGGACATTATTCAAAACCTCATTCCATCTATTCAACAGATTTCTCAGACTAATTTCGATCACTCAGGAATTGAAAGAAATAGCGATTATGACTAATCGTCAAAAATCTGTCGTGAATGAAACCGCCACGAGAGTAGCAAACTTAAATTTCTAGAATATTTTTTATTCAGAAACAAAACTGATCGACACTCGACACATAGTCTGCCATAGATGCAAGTTCGCATGTACTAACTTCAATTGAGTAATTTGCTTTTTAAGGAGTGTGTGGTGCAGTGGTAAGAGGCGCCACCGACAGTCGTACAGTTAGGCGGTCTGTCGTCGCGCGGGCTAACCAAGCGTTTCCTCCCTCCAAGGATGGGTGAATTGGTACAACTTGTCTGGGACGTCAAAGACACTGATCTGGCGCAGCTGCTAGCCTCATTGTGTGGGCCACATGGGCGTTCACAATGCCTCTAAAGAGAAAACTCTGAAGGGAAAACGAGTGCGTGGCGCAACCTGTAGGGCCTTATCAGCGACGACCATTTTACCTTGACTGCTGTTCTTTATGCATTTTTGTCCTACATTGAAATGGCGCCTTGAATAGGTAAAAGTTTATGCTCACTCATTGCGAATTCTCCTGAATTCATGGATAATCAGCCCGAGAACAATAATGGACATTTTCCCCTTTCCTCAAGGAAACATTTGAAACCTATACATATAATATAAATACACCCCGGTGCAAAATTATAAGTTCACCCTGCAATTTGTCCATAACTACCCGAATAAGCTATTTCCGAGAAACAGTAATGTTACTGTGATATTCCTCACTATCGAAAACCTACATACACAAATTCTAGGCACGGCGTCTTACCCATGCAAGAAGTTACGAATTTTCATTTAAAAAATAGGGACAGGGACCGGTGCAAAATTATAAGTTCACTTTGAAAAAAAGTGACCAATGTTGAAAATTTTAACAAGCAAACTGAATTTAATACTTCGTTACGTTACCTTTCTTATAAACAACATCAAACATTCTATGTGGCACACTTCGAATAAGGTTAAAAAGAACAGTTTGCTGTTTATTAGACCATGCCTCAAGTATGGCCTCCTTCAGATCAGAAACCGAAGCGTAAGTGGTTCCATTTTTGTACATTTGGTGTACAAGAATTCCTCACAAGTTCTCTATCGGGTTTAGATCCGAAGAACAGCTCAGTCACACCAGAAGTGGAATTTTATGGAAACTAAACCAGTTCATTGCTCACCTCGGCGTATGAATTTGGGCATTATCCCTACGTAATCTTCTGAAACAAGGTGAAATATTATCTACAAGCACTTTCTGGTAGTTTTTGCTGTCAGTGCGACACGAAACAAAAACCATCACAACAGTTCCATAACCACAAATCACAGCCCAAATCGTAACACTTCCACCGCCAGAGTTCCGCCTTCAGCATACTCGTGAATCTTTCCTCAAATCTCTCCAATAACGTCGATATCTGTAGGGTCCATCGGGATTCCACTATTTTAAGACGGATAATATCACGAAATGTGAAACAATGCTTTTCTGCACTCCCAAAAAATAAAGACACTCTGGACTCATCTCCTTCCAATTTGTGCTGATGTGTTCACAGGCGAACACCAACCTGGCAGCTTTGTGGTCCTTCGTCAGACAAATCTACGTTTCGTGACTTGATGAGCGCAGTGTGGACTGCGATTCAAGCATTGTAGTATCATCCATTTCGAGAATAGGAGGTCCAGTTGAGGTCGCAGATCCATCATGGGTATGATGCTGTTAGAGACCTCTCGAACTAGAAGGCTCTCATCTCTTCTAGACAACTTCCTTTTACGACCACCCTTTTGTTTTCTTTTGTAGGCATCCGTGTCCTTCAGATAACGATTGGTGCAGCACAAAGATCGTCCTAGTTGAGCTGCTACTTTCTTGTTTGAAAGGCCGGCCGCATGGAGAGCATCTACTTGAGCTTGCTCAAGCGGGAAAAGCTTGGTGCCTTTCGGCATTGCGGTTTCATACACGTTTTAGTTGTCTCTACGTTTTTGGCCTATTTTCATCGCGACAGAAGCGTGAAAGCACTCGCCATAACCGAATTATTCCAAGTGAACTTATAATTTTGCACCGGTCCCTGTACGTATTTTTTAAATGAAAATTCGTAACTTCTTGCATTGGTAAGGCACCGTGCCTAGAATTTGTTTATGTAGGTTTTCCATAGTGAGGAATATCGCAGTAACATTGCTGTATCTTTGAAATAACTTATTTGGATAGTTTTGGGCAAACTGCAGGGTGAACTTATAATTTTGCACCGGGGTGTAGAAAGCGAGAAAGAACCAAAAACTTGAACTCACTCTTTCTCAACGATAGATTCTGGTGTATAAGTGGCACCGAATTTCGCTATAATTAATAAATACATGAACGATTCAGCAAGCTTTCTGAGCGCTGGACCAACGGCTGAGGGCATCTGAAAATTATTTCGCTAATGAGATTGTTCGCTGGTGGGGGAATTCCACTCAAGCTGTAGATGATAAAGGTGATAAAGATTATATATAATAAAGGTGTGGGGGGTGTGATGTAGAATGAGGATGTGCCGCGCCTATAACTCAGTTGAAACGAGATAAACATTAAGAATCGAGTTGCGTGCATAACCGATGTTAGTGTTGTGTCCGACTGTCACCAAGATCCGGACGAGCGGTCGCGTCGCGTGCGTGTCAATTGTATAAATGCGCGGTATCGGAGCCTGGCAATAGATACAGACAGGAGGATAGAATTATTATACAGGGTGTCCCAAAAAAATGTACCCACTGTTTGAAATGTCATAACTTTGGCAAATGTGAGCCAATCGAAACGACTCATAGTTTGGATGAGAGCTAAGAAATTAGGAAATTTTCTGGTGTGTGTTTGGTGAGGATTGCGCCATGTACTCGACCGAGGGCTCGAATTTTTGCACCTGATTAATACTACATGGGTTATATGCATGCTCTACTTTGTTCGTAAACAGGTGATATCGCTGTTATAGGTTACTCCTGAGACAGTGAACATACCGCTTGGAGCAGTTCTTGGTTAAACGTGGAACAACATCAATATCGATCAATAATTGTAGCCACTGTTTGAGAATCTAAAACTCTTCCAACAGTGATGCAATCATAAGAAAAAATTTAGAGTGATGTAAAATATGTGAACCATAAAGATTGCGCCATGTACCCGTTTGAATCGTCGGATTCTAGACCTGATTGAAAGTTCACGGATAACAAGCTTGTTCTACTTTGATCGCCATCGTGTGATATTGTCATTATGTGTTTCTCTTGATGCAGTAAACATAAAAACATCGAAACATAACAAGTTTAACAACATAGCAGTCGCTATTACATGCTCATTACAAGTCCTGGGTTTTTGCACAAAGTAAGCAATATTGTGCAAAAGCATCTTAAAGTGCATGTTAATTTTGTTACGGTTGAATGTTTTTATGTTTATTGCATCAAGAGAAACGCATATCACCTGTTAGCGGCCAAAGTAGAACAAGCATGTTATCCGCGAACTTTCAATCAGGTCCAGAATCCGACGGTTCGGACAGGTGCATGGCGCAATCTGTATGGTTCATATATTTTACATTGCTCTAATTTTTTTCTTGTAATTGCATCACTGTTGGAAGAGTTTTAGCTTCTCAAACAATGGCTACAGTTATTGATCGATATTGATGTTGTTCCAAGCGTAGCCAAAAGCTGCGGCAAGACAATATGTTAACTGCCTCAGGAGTAACTTATAGCAGCGATATCTCCTGCTTACGACCAAAGTAGAGCATGCATATAACCCATGCACTATCAATCAGGTGCAAAAATTCGAGCCCTCGGTCGAGTACATGGCGCAATCCTCACCAAACACACACCAGAAAATTTCCTAATTTCTTAGCTCTCATCCAAACTATGATTCGTTTTGATTGGTTCACATTCTCCAAAGCTATGGCAGTTTAAACAGTGGGTACATTTTTTTGGGACACCCTGTATATTTGGAGATGCTAGGTTATTCAAAAAAAAAACCCCGCAGAACAAAAAGCCGTAATTAACAGAATAACTTCGTGCTACAGTAAAATATTATTGTCTTGAATATAGCAATGAACGCGATGGGCAGGAAACCGCAATGAACGTTGTGTATGACCTAATCTATCATGAAAAAAATATGTATTATTGGAATACCTTTCCATCTTTTGATGCAACAACATGAGCACCATCAATGAACGCAACATAATCTGAGTAGAAGTTCACGGGACCAGTTAATGCAGTCTAAAACATTTTCGACATTTACATCAATCAACAGAAAAACTGAAAAATATTTCAAGTTGAGAGCCTACTTGAAAGTTAAATATGAACGACATGTACTCCAGCAGAGAAGGTACCTTCCTGGAAAAATTGAATACATTAATCGGCAAGAGTTTCAAACATTATTAAAAATTTCTCACGTGATAGCTTCTTTCTTCTGGAGTTCACTAAGTTCCTCCACCTTTTTCACTTTTCCATCGTGCAAGGAGAATGCTAGTGTTGTTATCTGGTAATAACAAGCAATAAGGTTTATTTTGGAATTAACGAATAAGCGGCATTAGCTTTACAACATTCTTTGCCAATGGGCTCCAAATCCTCTTTTAAATAGTTATTTTTCAAAGGAGAAAGTTTTTTCTGCCTCTTGGTACATCAACATCCCTTTCATGTCTTTTGCCAAAATACACTTAGACGAACACGTCCGTTGTGAAAAACAAAAATGGCGGTAATTTCAGAGCCTCCACAATTTTCACATAACCGTCGAAAAGGAACTTGCAGATTTTTTACACATCATGCAAAAAAAAACTTACCTTCTGAACAGCCACCATCATCGGTCCAGTGATATCCAAGTAATACCGTGTAAGAATCAACCATCGGAAAAAATGGATGAATAGCAAGTAGCTCATACAAAAGCCGAAGACAAGTCTGAATGTTCACTTATTGTTCGATAGCATCGATTGCTTCCTTTCCACTTTCTCTCTCGTTCTTCGCCTCTGCTTCCCGTAATCCTCAATGAACTAGGGAATCAGCAACAAAGCCTATAAAGAATAGGACAGAGACGCAGAGAACGCAGCACAGGTGAACACGTCACGGGGTCATTTTTTTGGAAATTCCGCTACATTAGCGTAGTGTTTGGTGGTTTTATGGAATGCCTTCCCCTCCGGCGTTAGATTTAGCCCCACCCCAGAAAGGATACAAGACCTCCCGCTATGTTCCAGTTGGGAAATTTCAAGCAATCTCAAGTGCGCTAACTTTTTTATTTCGACAAGTCGAACAGGGCTGCTCAGCAGCCTGGCTTTTGCATAGACTGAATGAACATCCAATATCATGAGCGAAATTTGAATGCCAGGCGTATTCCGAGATAGCGGTCATATACGAGCATATTGCTGTCATTTTGGGAGGATTTAGACGGCGGTTTCTCTGTTTTTCTCTGACCGAATAAGGCAAACTTACGCAGCCTATTAAAGATCTAACTCACTTATGGACGTGTTTTGACGGCGCCCAGTACATAATGGCATAGTTTAGCAGAGCATTGGACAGAAGATGTTTCGACGCCCTGCAATATGGGAATCGCTGTTAGGAAAAAGTTCCAATCACTGCTGTCAGTTTGAAACCGGAAATAAATGTAAAATTCTAGTCACTGCAATCAATCACAAAAAAAAACTAATTTGTTCACCAAAGAAATCGATCAACACGTAACATTTCTGGACCTGGATTTATGGAAGGCATATATGAAATAAACGCCGAAATATACCCCGAATGAGAAGGGAGCCGCGATTCGTCAACGAACTGGCTTTGCTCAGAGTTGATTCCGGGTTGATACGAGGTGTAACACTAATTACTGCAGCTTAGGTTTGGATATCTCAAACGACGCTCAAACCCTGATTCATCAATGTGCTCTGGGGTTTACTGGGGGATAATACAGCGTCAAACACATCTCACTAGTGCGGCAGGCGCTCGGAAATTTCGGACTAATAATAGCGTATAAAGCCCAAACAAAACCCGAATGAACCCTAGAGCGCGTTGGTGAATCAGCGTTTGTGCACTATTCCGGGTATTTCGTTTATATTTCACTGTCAATTTCAGGAGAACATTTCATGAACTGGCGCCCTGGTGTCATTTTCAACGTCTCGCATAAGGGATCGAAGAACTTCCCTTTCCCCGGTCTAATCTGAACTGACAAGGGACCGGTGATAAAATGATGACTATTTCAAGCCGATAACAACACTTATGACTGGGTCCGGACGTACTGTTTGTTTTGTTTTCACATGTTCCGGGAAAATAATGGGAACGTTATCTCAGATAGGAAAATAGAAAAAGTGTTGTTGATCAGCAGAATACAATGTGTATGCAGTGGCTGAGTAACGTTCACACGTACCGTCCAAAACAGAAAAAGCAGAACGTGAGTCCCACCAATAATGGGAAAATGGTTCGCGTTTGACGCGAAACAATGCCCGGCGCCATGAAGCGCTTGTATACATAGGCTAACGGCAATGACGAGAACATGCACAGCACAAAATTAATCTGTAAAAATCGATACATAAGTAAAGACAAACTAAAACGATTAATATATAACGATAGACATTGCGGAGCAGATTTCACGCAGCTCCCCTACGTAAAGACGCGCTTTGCGCGTATACGCGACGTCGCGTATGCCGCGTGCGGTGCTAGGAGTCAGCTACGCTCATCGCGAACCGCAACGCGTGACACCTCTTAGCGATCAGAGGAAGATAATCGCCGCGTACACAATCGGTGTAGGACATCACATACATCAACGATAGAAAATGATAATGCTATAATGCTAAGATCCACTTACCCTATCCACCGGAACGCCAAAATGAGTGGCAATTGGTTGCAGGAAGGTAGCCCCATCGTAGAACGTATGCGGGCCAGGCATTTTGGCACCGAGACGTTCTAAATGATAAATTCTGTGACTGAAAAGTCATCGATGAAAAATACGCAGTAACATCGTTCGGAAGGAAAAAACAATAAGCCGGCGACAGCGTAATTGCCTTCATCGGAAGAAACTGCAAAAGCTAATTTAGAATGAACAAGAGGAACAATTCTCATCAAAAAAGTTATGAGATCTGCAGAGAATCCAGCGCAGAATTTCTGCAAAAAAAATCTCAAGCTAAACTTGACGATTTTTTTCGCTATTGTTTGAAATTGAGAGTGGCACAAACATTTCCGTTGTAAATATACTAGTCTAGATGCGTTTAATCGTATGCACAAAGAATCTGGACGGTATCTTGAAAATCCAGAAAAAAAGATAATCCAAGAATCTCGAGTGTGTACGTGGATAGCTCAACTATGACGTTTGAAAGGTTGTTAAGGAGAAAGGGTAAGCCTAGTGACCCAATCTATCGTCCAGTGAACCTCTTTGGAACCCCACATCCTTAAAAAAATTCAATAGAGCTGGTTTGAAACGGAGCGGTTTTTATCGCATTCCAGAAAGAAAGCAGATGCGGACAAAATGGATACACTGTTGATGATGGATTTGTTTGATAACAAGCCATCAACCCAAATAGTATTATAGATGATGGTAAAGTACATTGAACACATGGAAAAATTACAAATGGATAATCGTCCGAATCTATGTAGATACTGAGAAAAACGGGACAGAAGCGGAATATATAAAATATCGATAAAATCGGAATGAAAAAGTAGTCAGAACGAAAAGTAATAATTGTCATGTCATGTTGGAAACGAAATCGATAAGAAGAACTTATGACCAGAAAATTCAGTGAGAGAAACTGGACATTCAATCCAAAGTTCTTGAAAATTTTTGCAATGTTATCTGTTCTACAGAATGCGCATGAAGTTGACAACGAATCGGCTGTTGGTTCAAAAGCGAACAGAATGAGAATGAAATCAAAATAAAACGAAGAACTTTGTCAATTCATTAAACAGACGAATAAACTTAAACGTTAAAATCCTCATGTAAAATGCAAAAAAAGAAAACAAAAAGGCGTTGTAGAGGAATTTAAGGAACAAGCCAGCAGCAGCACTGTACCACTGGTACTAACTGCCGCCTTAGTTTTCACCCTTCCCCAATCCACGGCTGAAAAACCACAGCGTTCAGTTCGAAAATACCGTTTTCGAAATGAACTTTGTTTTTTTGCTGTTATTCTATGTCTATGTCTATGAAATTGCTGTTGTTTATCCGTTCTGTTTTGTTTTCATTCCGATAGTTTTCTATCACACTCGCTTCAATAAAAGCGTTCAGAATTAAACTACGGATAACGAGAATAAAAACATAAACAGATGGGGTAACCATTTAACCAATACCCCCATGCTTGTACCTCGTGCAGGAATACGATAGGAAGAAACCGTGAGCAAACAAGGGAGGTTACCACATTCTCTAATCTCGGGTGACAAATATGGCGTGATGCGCATAGAAACGTAGCAAAGCGTATCGCAAGGCGAATTTTTTCTGATAAGAAAATCACCACAAACTACAATTATTCCAGGCGCGCACAACAACAGAAAAGTGAAAGAACAAGAAAAATGAGAGAAAAAAGACAGTTTGGAAAACCTTTTCATCGATATCGACATTTCCACGATGCTTCATCAGTGCTACACACTGGACTATTTCATTGAAAGTTAGCTATGCGGAGAACTCTTTCCCTTGTGGTTCTTCAAGAAAAAAAAAACAAGAAAACTCCGTTAGAATTGGGCGAAGCAAGCCAGGAAACTCGCAATTACGTTAAATATGCTCAGTAATTGAAAATTGGATCGCCCAACCAATTCAGGCTCAAAAGCTACCTGAACATCATGGAATAAACTCAGTCAAGGGCTATTATTGGGATCAGCGTGAGAAAAAACCCAGCGGGGATTTACTTCTGAGAAAGGAAATTCGAAAGAGTAAGAAGCTGAAAGAAGAGTGGGAGTGAACGAGCGAGAAAAGTGAAAAAGAGGGTCGCTAGCCGTCGAGGGGGGAAATAGAGAGATGGAGGCTAAGGTGGTAATTTGAGAGAATGCAAAAAAGCGAAAATTTTGTCGATATTCGATTCCGCTCAAAGTTGCATAATTTGGAGCAGGGTGAAAGCCTACATTCGTTGAGAAAAACACGAGCGAAGGAGAATAAAGAAATCTTAAGAGGATTCGTAAAAGTGAAAAAGGGCATCGAGATTCAAGTTTGACTCACAGATGCATAGGGAACATTAGAGTGAAGGCCATTACCATTTTCAAAATAAACATTGGGACGAAGGGTAGTGAGAAAGAGACAGAGAAAAAGAAAGAGAAGTAGAAACACTAGTCACTATGAAAAAGTCGAGAGAACTGTCGATATTAAATTAAAGATTGCTAAATGAAATGAAAAATGATGGAGTGAAATTCACAATTTTGAGCTTGACTGGCATTTATAAAAAATAAAAATGAATCCGCAGGAGACGGATTTATGAAGAAACACTGAAGAGAATCAGAGGAGATTTTACTTTTTGTTGACCATTTTCTCATAGAAGACTATAAGTCTTTCCGAGCAACACCAGATATTACAACAGCAAGTTCTCATACTTTTGGTCCTCAAAAGGAAAACTGAAAAAACCATGACGACGACTCGGGATAAATCAGCGCCATTGACGGGGGTAAGATGTGGGAAAATATGACATTGAGTGAACAAAAACCACAAAAAAATAAAAATCAACGGATTTGGCAGCCGAAGCATCATAGGAATTCTAGTGAAAATATGTGGCGAAAGGACCAAAAAAAAAAGAACAAATATCATAGAACAAGCTGAAGAAAAGAAGATGGAACTCACGGAATATAAAGAGGAAGAATATTGTTAAACAAAATGAGGAAAAGCAATGGTGTGATAGGGCGCTAGGAGACAAATTCGAGAAAATTCATGCGCTTACCCAATTTGTATTTTAAACACATCTATATGCTAACCTCTCTAGAGTTTATTTCATTCAACTAAACACTGATTTTACAAAAAAAATCAGGAAGCTAAAAGATGAAGTGCTCAGCAGGAAGTGCCAGTTGTGCTGATGCAACGCGAACGAGCAAGAAGTGAAGTTTGAGTGACACATAGCCGTGCAGGAATCTTGGCTATTTGCTAGTTTCCACGAACCACACCACAATTCTGCTCGTATTTTCTTTGCTTTGCACCGAACGTCCTTTTCAACCACGAGTCGTACGAGGAAAACGTGACATCTGACAGAACGTGACACTGATTGACGGTGTGACAGATAAAAATAGTTTCATCGCTGGGGCCAATTTATCGCTTTAAGCCGCCGAGTCGTTAAGCCAAAGCAGACATCGTTGTTAAATAGCAGCACAAATGCAACACGCATGAATAAGCTTTGATGATCGCGCATATGCGAAAATAGCCATGAATGACTGGTGATCATACACATCCACAACAAAAACTAGGATTACATCAAAAGTCGAAATAAAAAAAATCCCTCGTAAAATTTAGTAGAAATAACGTCTATTTTCATATCAAAACACTGTAATAATTGTCCCAAATGCCCAAGTTCTCACTCAATGCGCTAAATCTACCAAATCTTGGGTTCCGGAAAAAACGATGTGACTCAGCTGCATCGACTGATATCAAGAGCAAGTTGCCACATCGGCTACGCTCTAGCGGTGGATCGCGGGTAAGTCATTGATTTCTTTGGTTTTTGCGGTTTCGTAGAGAGATTTTTACAAGTTCGTCAAAAAAATACTAAGGAGGATAAAACGCTTGGCCGTTTAGATCTATAAGGTCAGGGAATTTGGAGCCTTATTAAGGTCAAGGATAGAATAATCTTGACCGATGGTTTTTTTACAGAATTTAGAAGTGAAATGAAAAAAAACGTAAAAATATTCTAGATAGATACAAGAGAGCGACTTGACAGACAAAACAGCTGCAAGCAAATGAGCGAAGACATTCAACGTGGCCTGGAGGTCTACAGAATTAGAGAAAAACTCATTTCCTCATTGACCCGCTCAATACCAAAACCTTTTGAAAGATTCTGTACATGTAGAAAATGAAAGCATAAAATTTGAACTTTTCTGGGCGTAAACTGAATAAAAACCATTGGAGTAACAACTATATAAACAACGCAGACAGTGAAGCAGTTATAGGAAGATAAATTAAAAATAAAAACATGCACGAGAAAGGATTTATAATAGCTCACGAAGCCTTTTTTGGGGCGAAGCCTTGGAGCATGCATCTGACTACTTGAAGAAAGAGGAACAAATAAAAAACAAATTCTAAGTACGACGTAAAATGACACAGAAAATAGAAATAAAATCGCACGACAACAACAACAAATTAAGAGACTGAAACGGATTTTAGTTGTAGACAGAAAAGGAAACCTTCTGAACATATCAAAATATATAGACTTCCAAATATGAAAATATTAATTGTACACATCAATAAAACAAAGATGCTTAGACGTTGTCATGATATTATTCCAACTTGCGATTTTCTATTTACGAACGTCATAAAGGTCAAATCCGGCGCATACTAGAGGGCAGAGAAATTGAAATGGCAACGCGAAAATTACGTCCAGACAAATCGATATAGACGAAGAAAATTAAAATGCGCTCGCTGATGTAGCACTTGAGAGTCTTGGGCAGTAGATGGCAATCAAATCGCTGCGCTGGCGAGGAATTCCGATGGGAGCGCAATGGTATGAGAATTCTAGGCGAGCAGCTTACATATAGATGAACGGGAGAGATAGCTCAAATGTCTACGATATTTAAAAAAACAACTCTCGTTTTAAGCGACTTATTTAGGGTGGTTTGCAATCGATACGTGGACCGAAAGGACGAGGTGACGGACGATGGCCGATCGCCACGATCTGCCGCAGCGGGGTCGCCGATTTCACGTTGTTGCATTGAATAGGAATAGCAGCCACGCGGCGGTTGCACTCTGGCCGTTGGCTATGAGGCAGACAGACGAGAAAAATAGCGGAAAATATGGTGTTTGTGCCGTAGTGCACCAGTGGGTGGTCCGTACTTGAAGCTGACGGCTGGGAGGCTGATGGTGATGGTCGTGGCTGTGTGTCACCCCCACCACGACCACCAACACCTCGACGATTGTGGGGGCTTGCCCCCCGTCCCACTCCCCCCCCCCCATCCTCCCGTAGCCACTCTCTGCCACCCGCTTCTACTCCTTCGCCCCGTCACCTCTCGTCGGCCGGCCGTTGGGCCGAACCGAACGAAAAACGCCAAGCAACAGACACCGCCATCGTTCGAGTAGTCACGCCATCATCTAACTCAACCTCGACCACCTGACCGGTCACTAAAAGTGCGGCAATTGAAGTCACAATTATGAAAATTTTAACAGGAAAATAGGCTATGAATCTCGGCGTGGCATCTCTTTCGTTAAAGTGGGAACTACCCATATTGGGCATATAGTTATGAAGCGCACGGTATAAAAATCTAGGTCGATCGCTTGCCATATTCTAATTATGATAGGCACTTCAATTGACTCGAAGAGATTTCTCAGTCTGTTAGACTCTTTTCCCTCTATTTCCTATGGTGCTTCATCCACCTGTATTTGATCTTGGACTTGATTCAGGTCTACCTTGTGGTTGTTTCGTCATACGGGATCGTATTCTAAATTCATTCTCAATTCTCACAAAAGGTCTCGTCCAAAATTTTGTCTCATATTTAACCTTTAGACTGATTGGGGAAAATTTTCGGCGATTAGATTCTCTTATCGTTGCGTTGAACTGATTAAGTTGGCGAATGATCGCATAGTTCATTCAGCAACGACCTCTGACCTGAACTTCGGCTGTGGTTATCGTAGTTAGACGCGTGTTAACTATAACATCATGTGGCCGAAAAATCAAAAGAACTAGAAAGATAAGACTGAGTAGTACTCCGACAAGCTTTGCCGCCACGGTCAGACTGCAATTCTAGCTGCATTTCCTAAATTTCTTTGAGTTTCGGAGGACCTAGACTAGGCAGACGAGAATGGTGGAGAAAGTACTGAGAGCTCGAAATATATATAGTTAGTGAAAAGAAGCAGAAACGAACGTGAACGGCAACTAACGAGCTCGAAGTTTATAAGGATAGGCGAGTGGTTGCTAGGAGGCCTTGGCGAGAGCCAACGCAGCCACACAGGAAGAATGGAGCACAGGTGAATTCTGCTCGATTCACGTCATAAATACACTTGCACTATCACACTAGAAGTAGAAAATCTTCCCGTGGGTGATTTCCACGTTTTATTTTCTAAAAAAAGTTCAAGAAGTTTCTTGAATGCCTTAACGTTTCGACCCTTTCGTCCTCGTCAGAGGCCTAAAAAGTGGCTCGAAGTTCCTTCATCTATATCGCCAAGCGCCGCATCCTCACTAGCATTTCTGACGAGCATCATGCCGAGGTTCCAAGAGGAGAGAACCTGGGAAGTTCAAGAAGTATTGCTAATGGAATACTACTAATCGAGCACACCTTCCATGCTGCATGTGAATTTCATTGTCAGATTTTGAATTTTTGAATCAATTTCCAATTATTTTTAGATGGAATAGTGTAGTGATAACGACGAATTCTTTTGCCGATGTAGAAAAATGCAAAATAATACGGAGGGGTTAGCAGAGGGTGCATTACATCTTCACCATCGAGGAGGTTCGATCTCCACCCTTGGGAAAATGAGATTCTTGGTCTGTCTGGGACCATCAAATTTTTCCACAATTTTTCATGTCAGTTACTTTTTGAGTTATTTTTTTCAAAATTCAAAAATGCTACACGGAGTTTGAAAATGTAGGAAACCTTTCATTGAACCTACATTTTCGATCTCGCCTTCTCAATCGTTTAGAAAGTCTCTGAGGCCTACCTGTTCAAATATAATTTAATGTAACAGATGTAGTACTGATAATAATGGGGAGGAAATCGACAATAAAAAAGAAACCTTAGAGGTGGTAGTCGAAGTAAACCATTCCGAATCCACTTTAAAACACCAGTTTATGATGCGCCTGCGACTGTAAACGGGTGGGTAATTGGATGACGCATCGCAAAAGGAACGATCAAGCTCTGCACTTCAACTTTGACTTTTGAGCATTATAAGTTCAAAGACTCACAATTTTCAACCAAAGAAATAATCGTTTTACCAACAAAGGACAAAATGAAGACATTCAGAAAGTGATGAAGAAGGCGCTATAAATGAAATCCAATATTCAAGTGCGGTCCATTTCCAGTTTAGTTAAGCTACTATTGTGCTTGGATCACGATACCTTTTCAAAAAAGAAAAGCAACGGGAAGATGGAATGTTCATGACGAAAAATGTTCGAAATAGTCGAATCATCCCGTCAAACGAATCAATACTGAACAGCGAATTGTGAAACGCGAAAAATCGAGCAGCACAGGTGGCTGAGTCAACAAACGCACATACGTACACCTGCAACAAATCGTTCCATGTTTTCACATCAAGCCCCGTCATAAAATACGCTCCGATCATAGCTTTTTCGATGAATCACTTTTTGATCAACGATGGAGTTGATGGAGGGGCACAGGAGAGAGTCAAGATGTATTCTCCTAGCTCTCGAAAACCCCCCAACCTTTTATGTGATCATATGATAAGAAGAACTTAATGAATGCGATGATCGTAGTAAATAAAACGGAAGCATTTCCAGTTTCGAAACTTCCTCGAGAGTCCTGACTTGAAATTTCGATGAAAAATCAGCGATATGGAATGTGATCAGCTCGGAAAGATATGTAGGAACTTGTATGTATTTATTAAGAGTAGGTATAGATGAGCGACGCTAAAGTCTGATGTAGGACGAATGAATAGTTAAAATTACGATAAAAGAATACGGTTTCAGCGCAGAACTCATTCCCAACTGAACAGTCCTTCGTCAAAATAACTACTTCTCTGAACTGACAACTTTGTTTTCCGCCATTTTTGTCTTTCTACTCTAACGTCTCTTCTCAAATTGCCTAAAACACTGCTCTAAAATAAGAGGAGAATTGCACTTCTGTTAGGAATTCAGTACCTTGGTTGCTGCTCATACGTTACTTTGAGTCCTCGTAAGGCTCCCAGGAATAGGCTTTGAATTCGAATAGACGCAAAGAGCACAATGCTAACGAGTTAAGTAAAAAATTAAAGAGCGTCCATTATCATCGTTTCCCCGAAGCAAGTCAGTAATTAATAAGTGATACCAATAGAAAACCATTTGAAACAATAATAACGAAGACTGTGACGATGGCAACGATATTGAACGGTGCATTTCAGGTAAATAAAGTGGACATAGCGGGCATATTTAGCATATTTATTTACCTTTTTGTTCGAAAGGACGTTGACCAATTTTGAAAAAAAACATCAAAGATTCAAGCTAACAAACAACTAAAATGGCGAGGAAATTAAGATAGTAATTAAACGTTGCATAGCGATTGTTGAGAGAACACAATGTAGTGTAAAGTACAGTGTAGCCTGAATGACATGTGTCGACGGTTTCCGAGTTGAAATGACATTCAAGGAACAGCGAAAATACGAAACGGCAGGAACGAGTATACATGACATTTATCAGAAGAGTGCATAACGAGAAGCCGTTAAAAACAGTGGCACTCATGTGCCTCGAGCAATCCTTCAGCTGAATTGTTCATGGCTTGCTCGAAACTCCTAGAATGACCTGACCAATCAATTTATTTATCTTCCATCCTATCTAATTTATTTATCATTCAAAACGTGGACAAAGACTACACGTCAGGATAATTCACAAGTATGTCTAGTACAGAACACAATTCATGTTATCCATTAAAAGTGAAATACAGACTGTCTCGAAAAAATGTACCTCCTGTTTGAGAAGCCATGACTTTGGAGCCAGTGGAGCGATTGAAACGGATTGTAGCGCATATGAAAGCTCTGGAAAAAGTAAATCTTCTGACGCGCAACTGGCATAGATTGCACCATGCACTCACTTAAGGCATCATATTTTAGACCTGATCGATAGTGTGGGGTTATATACTTGTTTAATCGCAGCCGAAAATTGATGGTGACGCTGTACTAAACTTTCTAGTATCTAAAAAACAACTAATTGCGGCTTCTGGTCAAACGTCGAACATTTTAGAAAAAAATACTCACTGGATAAGAAGATGGTGATTTTACGACATCTGTTCAAGTGGTTGCCGTTTTCCTATATACACTTCTCACGTCGTTGTCGCACGGAATCACACACACTTTCACAAAGGTAGTACGGAACCTTCATGCATTCTCCCTTCCTCAACTGTTTTCGGCCTTCGTCCGTAAACTTTGTCTTTCAGATACCCCCACAAAAAGAAATCTAGAGGAGTGAGATCTGGTGACCGCGGTGGGTACTCGACACTACCTCTTCTTTCTATCCATCTGTTCGGCATGGCTTCGTTAAGAAAGACAGTTAAATTGCGGTAGAAGTGAGGTGGTGCTCCGTTCTGTTGGAAAAAAGTCGCCATGCCGAAACAAACATCTCTCAAACGCGTTCATGAGCAGTGTTTTGAAACAAATCCAGATACATTTCTCCTGATACAGAAGTATCAAGGAAGAATGGGCCAACAATGCCTGCCGAACAGAACCCACACCACACTGTTATGCCTAGCCGCTTAAGATGATGCTTCAGAGTGAAGTGAGGATTATCCTTGGCCTAGTAGGTGCAGTTGTGCAGATTAACTTCACCGTTGAGCATAAATTTGGCCTCATCACTCCACAAGATCTTCCTGGGAAAATGAGGATCCTGCTCACATTTGAGAAGGAACCATTGGCGGAGCTCTACTCTTCGATCCGGATCGTGTTCATCGAGGTGCTGCACAAATCTTGGGATGTAGCTCCTCCACTTCTGATCTTTAAGTTACGGTGGACGCTGTCCTTGGAAATCCCCGTTTCGTGTGCTGATCGGCGTGATCGTCGGAATGTGTTAAGAACAGCGGCTTCTTCAACTGTTCCTGTGGACGATCGAGGTCGGCCAGAGCGCTTCTTATGAATATCCATGACAGTTCCCTGATCCTCAAATTTGCCTCGAATACGGGTCATTGTCTTTAGAGTCGGCGGTTCCTTTGAGAAATGCTCGGCAAATTGTCTTTGAACTTCACGGAGGTTTTCATACTTCCAGTAGCACTTCAGAATAAATTTCCTCTTCTCGAAGGCCAACCTAGATCCTGACATGACTCTTGGCATCTGATCAGAAGCTACTATTTGCTGGTTATTTACTGATGTTAGGCAAAGTTTAGGACAGGGTTACCCCCAATTTTCAGCCACGTTAAAATAAGCATTCAACCCACACTCTATCAATCACGTCAAAAATCTGACGCCTTAGGTGAGTGCAAGGCGCAATCTGTGCCGTTTGAATGTCAGAAAATTTACTTTTTCCAGAGTTTTTATAAGAGCTACTATCCGTCTCAATCGCTCCACTGGCTCCAAAGTTATGGCTTCTAAAACAGGAGGTACATTTTTTGAGACACCCTGTATGTCAAATATCGTCAACATCCTATGTTTGTGTGATAAATGATGAGGAAATATCGATGATAATGGTGATCTTAGCTCTTATTAAGAAAAATGATAACAAAATTCTGGCTGGCAGCGCATAGAATTCTGTGTACAATAGTTGAACTGTGGCTCAGCAGCAAAATAATGTTGTTCTTGTTAACATCAAAAATAACAACATCAAACGTGAGTTAATAAGGAACAGGCTCTACGACACTGAATGCCTCTCGGTTAAATGTGCTGTTTGTCCTTACGGAAAGCATGGAGATTGTGAGAAATCGGGAGTAGTGTATGAGATTGAGGGCAGGTCTTGCAACTGCAAGTACATTGGGGAGACTGGTCGTGTGTTATTGGTACGTGTAAATGAACCAGCACTCCAGCGGCTTATCGGCCGGCTCGAATGAAATGGAAACTTAGGAAATTTCAGTATTATTCCACTTAATCAGTCAAAATGTGATTGAAATTGAGAGATTTGGGAGATCGAAATCGAGGAATTGGGAGATTGAAAAGAAATTAAGCAATTTCGTCAGCTCCCTTGTCGCTTGGGTGCATTTGGAGTACGGTAACAGACTATCGCGATGGGACCCATAGGAGCCACCTATTACAAACATCGCGGTTTCGCTTATTATACGGTAGGATATCTGGCCAGTGAATCGAAAGGTAGCGTAACAACACCGCTGGGAAGGCACCGTCATGAAGTTCATAACGAGGATTCCTTTGACATTATGTGCACAATTCTGTCGTATGAGACCGAGATATGTATTGTGTAGGAAAGCATTGGAGGCGTTCTGGATTTTTGCAAGGAATCCAGATATGAACAACGGGAAAAGTGTCTTTCGATAAGCAACAACTTCTTGTCATTCATACCGTTCTGTGGGTTTCGGAATGACTGATGTGACCCAGTCGCATCTTACTAATACCAAGAGTCGGTTGCAACGTCGTCATTCTTGTGGTGGATCCCGCGGTGAGTTGTTGGTTTCTTTCGTTTTTTTTTAACGGTTTTTCCCTTGTGATTTTAGAAGTGCGTTGAAAATGCTGGAGCGGTGCGGCTCTTGGACGAACAGTTCAAGGATACTTAGGTTTGAGCCATTTTTAAGCCTCTGAGGATGACGTTCAAGTCGAAACGTTAGGACCTAAGAAAGTAGATCCACCCTACTAACCTAGTTCGGCACAGCAGAATTCGAATTTTGTTGTCCGAGTGATTGTTTATAGAAAAATGAATTATGAACACTTTTTATGACGCACCTAATTTTTAGCCACTGTGTATTTGAGGTGAAAGACGTCTGAATTCCACATACGAGAAAACATACTCAATTAGCACTCAAAGAAGCAGACATGGGGAACAGATTAGTCTAATAGCGGACCTGCGCAAATATACAGCTCCATAGAAATGATATTGCCGGGCTCCTTTACAAAAACGGATTTCTTTAAATTAATACTTGCACCAATAATATCAGATTTCGCTTGAGAATAACACAATAATGGAGCCGCTGTTCGAACGAGGATTGGTACGAATCTAGCGGCATCGAAGAAAGCGAGAATTTATCAAAGACGAAAAATAATAAAGACTGAAATGAACATAAACATAAACATGTGAACATAGTGGTGGTAAGTAAAAGCAGGCAAAAGTCGGATGTGATTTGAATCGAGCAGTGATTCATTGTTCATTCGCCAATACGACTTACCCTAAAGACCCAAAACAAAGGAAAACGATGGAGCCATGAACAGTACAGCAGTAAGAATAGTGGTGCCAGCGGTTAAGCATCTGATACACGAACTGGTTTGACGAAACATATTTGCAAGTGCAATTCGATTTGCATGGCGCACGAAATGAGACAGAATTTCCGCCTAATTTCGCTTGGCAAAGCACCAAAAATGTCGACATTTTTTTTGGAACATTTGAATCGCGAGCTGGACCAACGGCTCAAACTCGAATGAATCCGGATATCGTACCTGTGAAGCGTGGATATGTATAAATTTTGTAGAATTTTTATTTTTGCATATTTTCGTCGGACTTGAATCCACACAGAACACGAGTTGTGGAATTGCTGTGGAATCGACTCGAAATCTTTTCAAAAAATTATCGCGAGGTTATGATGACCGGCACTTCTCCGTTGATACGGTACGATAAGTGGTAAAAGGAAAGGCCAACTGAAAATCCCCTATAGAAATGTTCCATTTCTCACATAGATGTAGATGTTTGTTTCAGCTCTACACAAACTATTATATGCTTGAATTCCACTCACGGTAGGAACAAGTTTGTGATAATGATGATTTCTGCCCTTACTATAACATGAATAAATAATATATTGCAGATATACATTGGGGTCTACTATAGAGTTCTAAATTTACAGGCGGACGGCGTACTGGGTGTTCTTACTACCAGTAGAAGATAAGATAACAGTTGAAAACTGACAACACAAGCTAGTTCTTAAAGGAAGAAGAGTGCGGCAGTTTAGTGCTTTTGTTAAAATAGCCACCGATGATAAGGAGCAAGGAAGCAACAAAAACGGCCTGAAGAGTTCGTGGTGACCTTTGCCCGAGAGTGTAAGCAGGAAGGAATGCAATGATGATATGACGGCTGAAAGATAACACCACAAACCGCCTGAATAGAATTGAATTGAAGAAAAACCTATCCTTCAGAATTTAGCAAGCCTTCAGAATGACAATGACTAGGAAACACGAATATAGATACACTGGATACGAAACAATACAGTAGATATCTTAGCTATTAACAATGCTATAAAGAAAAACTCGTCCAAAAACGAAATGAGCAATTAGTGATGCCACCAATTTTCACAAACGAGGTCAAGAATTACATATGTACAGAAAGATGATTAAAACAAATGCCATGTGATTCAGGGTACTACGAAATTCGGACTGCGACAATGAGCGAAACGAAGTGTATCACCGAGATTAGAGGTTGGTCGCGCCGCGACGCGACTGAATCGATTGCATGTCGCTGCGCGCAGTACGGCAGTAGCGTGAAACACAGCACAACGCGAATGATTTCAGAGCGAATTAGACATCAGATAACACCAGTACACTTCAGCAGTCTGTAGGGAAATAACGTGATTGTAACGAAGTCGAGCCATTTGAAGCTATACTGCCAGCGGTTAAGCGGCTTGCTCAGGAACAACTTTGACGTGATTTTGTTTTCTATTCTATTTTTTCCTTTTCATGACTGGGAATATTTGTCAAGTACGAAGGTGTAGGCGTAGCGAATCACCTCCACGTAAGTTTTGTGACGTATCGTTTCCGGCACGATATCCATGACCATTTTTATGCTCTCCTGACACACCTCACTGCGTGAGATGTTCATCGACAATGTAGTTCCCTGGTTGACCACATTTTTCTCCTCGGTCTTAATAACCATGAACTGATTTGCTCCCGGTAGTGTTGATTTCTGGAACGGAAACAATGAAGAGTAGTAGAAACACACAAAAAAAGTTCCCAAAGCACGGATAGCCGAGTGGCTAGCAATGTAGTCTTTTGCGCGAAACGCCCCAGCTTCAAATCCGGCTTGGCCAGGAGGCCATGCCATGCAAAATTTATAGAAATGTCAACGGTTCCAGCGTCAGGCCCTGGTCGACAGGCCGGCTGGTGGTCAAACCGCGTCATAAAACCACGATCAAAGTCGCACAAAGAAACAGAAATAATGCAAAGACGTCACCCGGATGTGACGCGCAGGATCCCCGCCCGAGTCCTGTGGTCAGTACGCGAAGGCTACCGAGGAGGGGTGTACGGAACTTCCGTGTTTCGTGTTCCAAATTCCGGTTTCCGGCCGTTTTTGGCCCTTCCGTTCCGTTCCGTGTTCCGCTGATTTTTTTTGGACGGAACACGGAAACGGAAGAAGAGTCGAATTGCACAGTGGAGCAGCCTAACAACAGGGAGACTGAAGTTTTTTTGTGCTGACGTCAACACGTCAAAAGTGGGTGACACGGTCAGTACAGTATATTCCCCGCAGGAACCTCGCTGTGCGGGTCCCGTATGGATATCGACCGAAGGCCTGCTACTCGGCGAATGCGAGAGATTGTTTTCTACTGCTGGTTTCATTGTAAACGATCTGAGAAGGAGCCCTCTCCCGAGATACTGTTTCTTCACCATAATATACTCGTTCTAGGTTTTTAATTATAATTTGAATACATTGTCGTCTATCATGCCAAATAAAGTCTTTGCTTTTCTGTAAGCAATTGTGCCGGATTTGGTCTATAATGAAATTCATAGAGGAATGAAATTGATATGGTTTCTGTGATGAATTTTAACCGTTTACTTTAAATCTATCACCAAACGAAAGATTGCACCAAAATAATATAATAGATACATCCTTGTGAGTTCAGAATGAGCAGTCAATGGACAAATTAGAAACAGAAATGATAAAGGTTTGGTGGTCCAGTTTTGGCTAAATTCAAATAATTTAGTGGTTTTTGCTTTATTTCCGTGTTCCGTGTTCCGCATTCCGGCTTCTGGTCATTTTTGGCCATTTCCGTTCCATCTTCCGCTTTTTTGAAGAAAATTTCCGCATACCCCTGCTAACGAGGGTCGAACGACCTCGGTTGAAGAGCTAGTTTGAGTAGGGACGCTCAATGTGGATACGCTGGCAGAAAAGTCAAGGAAGGTGGCTGATCTCATGAAGAGGAAGAATATTCAAATCGGGTCCCTGCAGGAGACGCGGAAGAAAGGAGAAAAGGCAAAGGAAGTTGGGGACGGTGTCGAGCTCTTCTACAAAGACAACGACAGGAAGAGGAATGGAGTAGGAATAACAGTCCCAGAAGCTCCAAAGGACCCAGTGTCCGCTGTACGAAGGATCAACGATAAAATAACAACGGTTGGAGTAGACATGAAGGACGGATACTGGGCCCGGATTCGTGAACGGAACAAGCGGTCTCCCATACCTCGTCGGCGCTATACCCGCTCGATACCGCAAACCTGCGACCATTTCCCATTCGTGAACGGCGGGGTTTCGGAGACCTCTACGGCATATGACGCAACCGCCGTAATCGCACTCACTGCCAGCAAGCGCCGTTGACACGATTCTCACCATAAAGTGGAATGCCAGCAAAGAATAAAGTCGGTGGATAGGTGGAGCTGGGACATAGTCCGACCACGCAAATCATAAATTACGATTTTAGCTGGTGGCGTGGCTCTCGCTAGTCCACAATGTCAAAGAGTTTTAAAAGGCATCGGTAACAATGAATAGAAATACTGTGAGGGGAAAGGAGTGGGGAAGTGATGCTCAACTTCCTGCTGTTCGCATCAGAACACAACGCATCCAAGCAGTCACATCTGCTGCTTGGAGAGCGCTGTAACGGACGCTGATGGCGAGTTGACGGAAAGAGAGAAATAAATGCTAGGTGAGGGAAGGCAAGAAAGCTAACGAGGGGTAGGATTAATCAGAAAAACAAAAATCGCAATAATAACGAAACTTAATCACGAAATTAACAAGAAAAGAAAACAACAACAAACATTAATGGAAAAACACTGGACCATAATATCGGTGTACGCACCACAAACCGGACACTCCAAAAAGGATAAAGACGAGTTCCACATGACCTTATAGCGTAATCTGAACTGTTCCTGGAGGTGACCCCCTCACTGTGGTGGGTGATATGAACGGGAGGGTTGGAAAGGGTGCATGGTGATAGAGGAGTCGAGTGTAGAAATAAAGATGAGGAGCGAATAGGGGGAATAGAGGACCTAGCAGTCACTCATCACCTGGCTATATGCAGCACATTCTTCTCAAACAGGGAAAGCCAGAAGGTGACCTACAGCAGTGGAGGTCGAAGTACCAAAATCAAACACAACCCAGTATGTAGGCGGGCGCCTGGGAGAACTTTAATGTCTTTGACCTCTCAAAACGGTCGAGGACATTAAGGTTCTCCCAGGCGAACATGTCACGACTCAGCACAAGCCGTTGGCTGCAGACTTAGTAAGTATCACGCTCCTTACAAAGCAGAGTAAATAAAATTTATTCTAACAGTTAGCCACGAGTTATTATGTAAAATGTTTAAACTGCAGGAATGACTAGGGAATCCACTTTAGAAATAGTTTCGCTATTAGTAGTTTTTAAAAGGCCGTTGGAATACAGAAAAGATGCGAACAAGAGCTGCCACGAAGCAATGTTGGGACTCTCTCCAAAGGGGAATGATGTAAGCTATCGACTAAGATTAGCAACACTTTATTGTTCGGTTTACGTTTCGGCGATGTTGTAGGTACTTCCTTCACCCTCTAGATTCCTTAGGTTCCCTCTTGGAACTTGGAAAATTCTAGAGCTGGATGCGCTAGCTTCAATTAGCACTATAAAAGAAATGACAAGGTATTGTCTCGCACAAACGAAGAACCACAAGCTGATGTTGCTCATCTTAGAAACAACATAAAAGTCATACCTAAATCGAGCACTACACCACGTCTTCGGAGTCTCAACAGCTGAGCCCCATGGATCCTGAGCAGGTCTCGTTACTGAAAATGTGCTACGGTCGAGAAGCGGCTTGGCGTTAGAGCGCGCTATCAGCCGCGATATAGACGATGTTTCTTACACGTCAGCAGTACCCATTTCTGATTTGAGAACTTTCAAGGAACACTACATTGCGCGACTATGTCTTTGAATGAAAAAAGGAAAACACACTATCTTGCATCTTCACAATGACGCATGTTGGGCTTAAAGTTGGGCCCGCTAACTAAGACTAGACTAACTTTTCGCCGCTTTTGCGCTACATGATATGAAGTTTTTGTTTTCTTCGGACTTGTTAGAAATTAGCGCAAAATGAAGAAGAACAAAAAAGCCTGCTCAATTAGTTATTGCTGGGTTGAAATTATCCTTTCTGAATTTTTGGTCCGCACATTTTCTACTGTTGCCCACAGCCATCATCTGATCGACCTGGCTAAACACCGTTTCTACAATATTAGGCACTGGTTTCTCATTGATAGTGACGTACATCCTACAACAAAAACATCAAATTACCCTAAAGTCGGTCAGATAAGTCCGCCCTACGCGCTCCGCAACGCGGCTTACCGCGGTGGGTCATCGATACACCTGCCGTCGCGAAGTTAAACAGCCAGATTGCGGACAATCAGCGTTGAAAGACAATTGATCAGGTATTCAGTGATTGCTTGCTATTGTTTTCCTCAATGTGTAAAAGCATTTGGATGCGGATTTAACAGCTAGAACTGTGAACACCTGCTTACGGATTCATTGTGGAGGCTTCTTCGTGGATTGATGGTTCCAATGGCCAGAAGGAAATCATTCACAGCTGCCTCCAAACTTGATGCGGTGATATTCAGCTAGGAAGATGGAACTGCTGCTGCAGCTCTTCATTTCGAGGTTGATAGAAAGGTGATTCGAAGATGGAGGAGGGAAAAGGAAAATCTGCACAAGCGTCCGCGCGTCGCTTTGGAAAACCAAAAGCGAGAGAAATCAAGGGCGTGTTGTACACGAAAAAGATTAGGTCTTGAGAAAAAGAACACTCATTAAGAAGGGTAGAGCATATCTATAGAGTGCCATCGATCGATACGCCGCGTTGCAGCGCGCGCAGGGCGAACTTATCTGACCGACTTTAGGGTAGCTCGAATTACTTTTTCTTAAATACACCGAACGTCTGCCAAGAGGGAGCGGAGTTTAGATAAGAAGAAATTCCTACTCATGGCGAAACATGAGTTCAACAAGGGTATTGCTGAATGTTTTCGAAAGAAAATAGTGAATAATGAAGACCGGATTCAGAAATGATAAAGAAAAGTGAGGGAGAAAATAGGAACACGTAAGCTATTCAAACACGCCGAAGCAGTCCACACAGATATCTGGGGCAGGGTCAAGCTTGAGGTTAGAGGATCGAAGCTGGGGGGTCGTTTTTGGCTTGCGTCGAGGGGGGGGGTCGTATCGAATGGGTCGTTTTTTAAGAGTGTAGGAAATCAGTACTCCAGTTGTGCGCAGCATTATTTTATCCCAATTTTGTTATTCATCTCTATTTAATTATTTATTTTTGCTTATTTCTTGACTGGTGCGGTCGTATAGAAAATTTTGCATTAGTTAGCATATTTATAGAAAGAAAAAGCTATCAGTTCTTCACTCATTTTATTTTTTAAAATGTAAGAAGAAGATGTGGACAAAAGAGGAGAGAAATCATGTGCATCCGTATGGTTTTATGAGAACGAAAAAGATAACGCATACATATTACAACACACAAGGGAATTCAAACAACATGTAAGTGCCTTGATTGTTCTTAAATAGTATACCTACCGAACACTTACTTTTCCGGACTCTGAAAGGAGCAAACAATAATTTTCAGGAGAGAAATGGACGAAGAAAGCTCGGCGAAACGACGTAAGCAAATTCTACTACAAATCGAGGATAGAAATGGGGATCAAGTAAGCGATCGATCTTGAATAAGCACTTAATAAAAATTTGACTGACATATCAAATACATATCAGACAATACTACACAAAACATTAGCATTTTTAACAATTAAAAGGCGAGGCAAGGCGATCGATTTTGCCGCGTTGTTCTTGGGCAGCAGTGGCAGTGGGGAAATTGGATATTCTTCAGGAAGGACTGGACGTATCGTAATGGAACTCCACATAACATAAATTCGAGCTCTCTCCAAATATTGGTGTGAAAATCAGACTCGAATATAATTTTCTTCCTGGGGAACAGGGTAGGTTCAATTCGATTTCAGGCCAAAATCGAAGCTAAATCGAACCTACCCTGTTCACCAGGAAGAAAATTATATTCGAGTCTGATTTTTACAGCAATATTTAGAAAGAACTCGAATTTATTAGGTCGTTAACTAATTATTTGCCGTTTTTTTCAAGCTTCTGTTGTGCGTCTGGTAGAGAAGCTTTCGGAAACGTGCAGATAGCACATGATAGAGAATTATTTGCTTTTTCACGTCATGTATTCGCTATTTACGAAACATTGAAATTTTGATAACTTTTTGACCATTGAAGTTGAAATCAAAAGTGAGAAAAATTGACCCCACCGACAGGGAATTTTTTCTGCTTCGTTTCGAGACTTCCTGCAAAACTGTATATACCATCTGAAAGTAGACAAGTTTTTCTATAAAATGATGCACAGCTTGTTTTGGTTTTCTTTGGCTTTTGTTTACTTACAGAGCGTCAAAATGGGGTATCTCAAAGGGAACAATAATTTTTGGATACTTGTGCTGCCTTCCTGCCGAACGTTTTAAATCAACTCTAAACACGTCACGAGAGAGCATTTAGTGCTCTATCAGATAGTACGTTTATTTTTTCATGCTAGCCGTTTTTTAAAATTTTTTTCATGAAAATGTTTTTAAAATTCCTCGACGTGTAAAACTTTTCATTGGAAACCTTTTGCAGGATTTCAAGTATTGTTCGAAAGAAGAGGATTTGAGCTATAAGGAGATGCATCACTGCTATTCAATCGCACCAGGTTTTGTTAACTTTCAGGTCGTCAAAGTGGAGAGTTCGACGGCTCGCGTAGCCGCGCGCGCGACCAACGCGACGGCCGCGCCGCCACGCAATTACTGAGGCGCTGCCGCGTTGGCCGCTCGCGCGGCCACGCGAGCCGTCGAACTCTCCACTTTGTCGACCTGAAAGTTAACAAAACCTGGTGCGATTGAATAGCAGTGATGCATCTCCTTATAGCTCAAATCCTCTTCTTTCGAACAATACTTGAAATCCTGCAAAAGGTTTCCAATGAAAAGTTTTACACGTCGAGGGATTTTTATAACATTTTCATGAAAAAATTTAAAAAAAACGGCTAGCATGAAAAATAAACATACTATCTGATAGAGCAATAAATGCTCTTCCGTGACGTGTTTAGAGTTGATTAAAAACGTTCGGCAGGAAGGCAGCGCAAGTATCCAAAAATTATTGTTTTCTTTGAGATACCCCACTTTGACGCTCTATAAGTAAACAAAAACAAAGGAAAATCAAAACAAGCTGTATAGTGTTTCGTAGAGAAATTCCTCTACTTTTAGAGCATACATACAGTCTTGCAAGAAGTCTCGAAACAAAGCAGAGAAAATTCACTGTCGGTGGGGTCAATTTTTCTCACTCCTGATTTCAACTTCAATGGTCAAAAAGTTATCAAAATTTTGATGTTTCGTAAATATCAAATACACGTCGTGAAAGAGCAAATAATTCTCTATCGAACGCTATCTGGATGTTTTTGAAAGCTTCTCTACCAGGCGCACAACAGAAGCTTGAAAAAAACGGCAAATAATTAGTTAACGACCTAATATATTGTGTGGAGTTCCATTGCGCTACGTCCAGTTCTTCCTGAGGAATATCCAATTTTTCCACTGGCACTGCTACCGGAGAGCAACGCAGCGAGATTCATTGCCTTTCAATTGCAAAAAATGCTGATATTCTGTGTAGTATTGTTTGATTTATATGGGATATGCCAGTCAAATTTTTATTAAGCGCTTATTCAAGATCGATCGCTTACCTGATCCCCATTTCTATCCTCGATTTGTAGTAGAAGATGCTTACATCGTTTCGCCGATCTTTCTTCGTCCATTTCTCTCCTGTAATTATTTGTTTGCTCCTTTCAGAGCTCGGAAAAGTAAGTGTTCGGTACAAAATATTCGCTCTCATTGTCAGATCAAGCCTATGAAACAAGAGGGTCGTACTGAGAACTGCATTGATAGAGGGGGGGGGGTCATAGATTTTTCAGCAGAAATCGAACCTCACGCTTGAGCCTGATCTGGAGATAAAGAGGAAAATTGTTGGCGTAGTAGGCTGCGCGAGACAAGATTTAGCGTCAAGAGCTGCGAAAAATCGAGTTGTTAAAATGTCGAATACTGTTAATATTAAGGTGGTGAAAAAGTGTCACGCCGTCTGGCGTTTTATTTTTCTTTATTTTCTGATTCAGCGCAGAATACATTTCATTCTGCGATGTAATGACTATCGTTAGTCAGAACAAAACCACACCTCATGGGCTAGCGAGCAATCCTATTCTCGCAGGACTGAGCAGCCTAGCAGCCAAAGAAGTCACTATACACCACTATGACCTCTTCAAATTCGGCAAAATCTTTTCTGTCTTCCAAAAAACCGTAGCGGGAAAGAATTGATAGTTTCATGGGAAAATTAAAGTTTTATAGGGTGATTGTTAAATCATGTGTCAGACGCATTTATTCAACTTTTTACTGGTCTCTTTATCGAAATAGGGTCTGGCGGCACGAAATGCATATACTCCCGGCTCTGTTATCTCGAACCGCTTCAGCGAGTTTCTAAAATAGAATGACCCTAACAGCGGCAGAGACCATTTGCTCTTCGGGGGTATAACATTCACTCATGTGCCAAAAGCAGTATTTAAGAACTTTCTTGAAGCGCAGCTCCGATTTCGCGTCCGTAAAAGCACTTCTGCTTGGAACAGCCAAACAACATTTGAGTTCTTCCCCACACACTATTTAACTAGGCTTTTTGGAACCTCTTTTCAAAGGAGCGGAGTTGGGGAGACGATCAATGGATGCCCCAGTGAACCACCTGCTTGGCCTTCTTCATCTTCAGCGTCTGTCCTGCTTCAGAGTAGGGTCCGCTCTGCAAATTTTCTAACGTCACAAGGATCATACATATCATACATCATACACCTGGTCTGGATGAGCTTCCGCGGTTTTTGATCGGCATATATCGTATCCAGCCAGCACTGCTACGTTGGTCTTGTTTCTGGTACGTCGAGAGCGAGTCTTATCTTAGGCCTTCGTTATAGGTTCGCTCGCACCCTGCGAAACTCGTCCATTCAGCATCAGACAGCGTGGGGCCAGACACGTTTGTACGCGTCGCGTCGACGGGATAGCTCGTACAAACGTGTCTGGCCCCACGCTGTCTGATGCTGAATGGACGAGTTTCGCAGGGTGCGAGCGAACCTATAACAAAGGCCTTACACACAATGTCATCGCTTGCCTTAGGCACGTGACCGCAACATCTTAAACGAAACTTCGCAGCGATTGGAACTACTCCAAATCGTTGCCTCAAGTCACCATTCGTTATGTGGTCTAGCCGTGTTGAGCCAGCCATCCATTTCAGCATTTTCCTTTCTATGACGCTAAGGCGGCGCTCAACTTCTTTGGTATTAGGTCATTTCATAAGTCCTTGCCGTTTTTTTCATCGTCCTTCTGTAAGTTTACTAGGAAAGCTCTGTCAAAGAGCTGTACACTGTTCGATAGAGAATTATTTGTAGTTTTAGAATGTGTTTCGTTTTGATGGATACTCAAAATTTTGCTAATTTTTTACCAGTGAAACGGAAAGTGAAATTTTACAAAAATGGCCCTTTGCGGCATGGAATTTTCTCCACAAAAAGTGAAACATTTCGTGGATCTTTGTACACTGTTTGAAAGAGTGAATCCTCTTCTACAAAACATTGCATTGCGTTTTTTCATTGCTTTTGATTTTTAATAACTTTAAGGTCCTCAAGTCGAGTGACACAAAAGTCGTTATCGCGCGACGGTCGCGTTGGACGACCCGCGCGGCATCGGGGCCGCGAGAGGGCTCGTTTAGGGCCACTTTCAAGGGGCTAAAAACGTATTCAATTAGATATGCGTAAAATCGTCTGATATGCTATCTTATAGAACAAGTCTTCCTCTTTCGAACACTATATGTTACTTGGCAACAGAGTCTCAACAAAAAGACTAATGATGCTTCGACCAAGTGGTAGTCGTGGTTGTTAAATGTTGTTTAAAATACAGTGGCGTGAAAAACTACACAGATATTCTGATTGAGCAAGAAATTCTGACTTAAGATATGTGTAAAGAGTTGCAAGAACTTCCACACAAAGAGCTAGCGTTGAGTCCAAAAATAATTAACGACTTTTGGGTCACTCGACTTGAGGACCTTAAAGTTATCAAAAATCAAAAGCAGTGAAAAAAACGCAATGCAATGTTTTGTAGAAGAGGATTCACTCTTTCAAACAGTGTACGCAGATCTACGAAATGTTTCACTTTTTGTGGAGAAAATTCCATGCCGCAAAGGGCTATTTTTGCAAAATTTCACTTTCCGTTTCACTGGTAAAAAAATTAGCAAAATCTTGAGTATCCATCGAAACGAAACACATATTCTAAAACTACAAACAATTCTCTATCGAACGGTGTACAGTTCTTCGACAGAGCTTTCCTAGTAAACTTACAGAAGGACGATGAAAAAAACGGCAAGGACTTATGAAATGACCTAATAGCAGGCCAACACTCAGCTCCGTACAGATCAACGGGTCTTACGATTGAACGGTGGATCTTCGATTTCAGTCGGTCTGGTATTTTCCGATCGCAGAGCATTCCTGTCGCCGCGCGCGACTTCAGCAAAGCGTTGCGGACTCGGTTGTCCACTACACAACTGAGATAACTATCACAAGCTATAGTCGATCCTAAATATTCGAAGGCACTTGTTATTGACATCTCGGTTCCGTCAATTTTTATTGTTCCTGGATTATTCACCTGCGTAGTGAGGTAATCTGTCTGATTGACGCTGAGATGAGGTCCAAACTGCGCCAGCCGATCACTCCAAGCCTGTACGAGAAGCTCAAGCTCTTCCCTTTCTTCGTACGCTAACATCATCTGCGTATAGTAGACTCCAAGGGACTGGCCTCCCGCTTCTTGGGTTGACGTACAGTATACGAACCCAATATTTGGGCTCTTCAGAAACCAGCTGATTTCGTAGTACGTACCAGATTACCGCATGTATGAGGTACGCGGTCGAACGCGTTCTGGAGGTCGAGGAAAGCTATGTGTAGTGGCCGTTGCTTTTTACGATGCTTCTCTACCAGACGCGGTCGAACGCGTTCTGGAGGTCGAGGAAAGCTATGTGTAGTGGCCGTTGCTTTTTACGATGCTTCTCTACCAGAAACCGAGCAGCATGTATCGCATTTGTAGTGCTGCATTTTGCGACAAAACAACATTGGTTAGTGGATAACTTAACGATGTCGCGGATTTGTCTATCGATAACACCTTCATGGTGTGAGAAAATAGATGAATCAGTCTGTAAGTACAACAGTCAGCTGGACCACCCTTCCCACTGTCTCATTAGGCACTACCTTTGCGTCGCTGACGAACTTACCATCACGACGTCTTACGAGCACACGATCGATCTGTGACCTCGTACTTCCGCTGTAGAACGAGATCAAATGTGATGGACTCTTTCGAAACATCGTGTTCGTGACGGCAAGATTATGTAAACACGCATACTCGAGAATACGCTCACCGTCCTCGTTTCGTAATCTGCGGCCGAAACCTCCATGGCATTCAAATCCGTCAGTTGTAACAGCTGAGATCGCCTGTGACAACCGCCATTTCTTCTGACGGAATCTCGGCTGTCTTTCGTGGGGCAACGCCCAGAACGCATCTTTGACATATTCGGAACAGCCAGTCTGCTGGGTATACGTAGTAAAGAAATGAAGTCACCTCTCTTCCGTAACTATCACGACCTTCATGAACCGGTCATTGAAGTGTTTCACTTCCGCAGCTGAGTCACCGAAGCGCTCAGATACAGCGACTCCGACACCATTCGTGGTCCTAGGGCCACCACCTGCTTGGTAAAGTACGATTTCCAATGTGCTACGCTTTGGGACGAAAACGTACGCAAATCTTTGTGTACAAAGATGCACAACACTGCCCATGTTGAGCTTCTCGTACGAGCCACCTACCAGAAATCAAACCGTTCATCAAGAAACAGTTGAGCGTTTGGAGTTCAAATTTGCACTGGGCTTACTCATTCACAAACCATTTCCTTTGCAGCAAAAATTGCTGGATAGTTAAGAAGTCAAGTGTTCGATGAGCAAGTGACAAACTGTGCCAAAAGCAGAGGCCTCCGTCTCAAAGAAAGGCTTTTTTCAACACGAACGCGTGATCTAGAATGTTTCTAACTCACTGATTCTCAAGATGTTTATAAATTGCTACAGTTCTCGTGTAACTGAAGGAGACATATTTTTGTTAATTATGTCCAACTTCAAAATTTTCGTCAGGAACTCGTTTTACATGAAATCACACAATATGTGGTTTATAATAACACAAAGACGAAGCGCAATGAAAGACCAAGGACAATGACAGCAGAATCACGATGTATCACCATTTCACCGGTAAATTTATGTTATATATGATATTATTATGTAGAACAACCATAAATACTAAGGACGAATGAAATGACACACATGTGGTTATTGAGCATTCACAATTGGAAAATGTGTTCGTTTACGGTAAGGCTTCGCCAATCGGATTGTCGAGCCATGGGTATTGTTCGGGACAGGGTGAACAGGTAAGGAATTGATGTTCTTGACTTCCCAGTCCAGGAGTACGGTACATGCACTTATTCGGTTTTGAGCATGTCGATTGTGATATCGCTGGATACTGGCTGAACTTTTGCGAGCATCTGACGGCTTCCGACTGAAAAAGACGATTAATCATGAACAGTACGGCGCAGTTCTGGCACTACACGGGAGAAGAACGTTTTCCAGGCAACAATCTTCGGCAAAGTTCTTGAAAAAGTTGGGGGTACAGTTTTTTCACAGTTTTCGCACTTTAGCTTATGTCTGAACTTAATGTTAATGCTGAAATTGCGTTCGGTCGGGTATTTCTTGTGCCACTGTTTCACTAAAAAAGATTTGCCTTTTAAGCATAACAGGAGGGATTTTAGGAAGATTATTATACGGAAAAATATCTGCTATCCTCGGAACTTCATTTTGTCGGGTACCAAAATGGGCATATATTTCGAGATAGGGCCTTTTCTTAGAACGCTTGTTCTTTTCCACATTTTGAACTACGCATTAAGACTGGGCACTATGGTTCCACTTCAAGTGGCTGCGTATTGAGTTGGGTAGAAACTTCCCTGTGACGGGTGAAGGCACCTCAACTTGAGGACTGGGCATTTTGAAGGTGGTTCAGCATTAATCTCAATCTACTTGCGGAGAATTATACTTTCAGCCATTCACCATATTAACCCTGGAATACTACCCCATATTTACAGACGCACAACAAGATTCCAACAGTAGACGTACTCAAATGAAAATGAAAAATTGTCACTGAGACCGAAAATCCTCTCTTCCATAGGAAATAGAGAAATAGTAAAGGAGCGTCACCCGGAGGAGAACTCAGTAGACTGTCCACTCTTCGTTGTAAAGGGACCATTCATCTATCAGAGTGCGATTGGTGAAATAATTATAAAGCTCACTTGTGAAATGTGGCTTAGTGGAACAGGATTTCGCATCCACTCAATAAGCTGCTTCAAAGTCACCACGTACACATCCTTTCTGTACTGAATCTCCTCCAGGAACCTGAATAACCATCCTCCACATTTCAATTTCACTTTATCTTGTAGATCCTTAGAGCAAACCGTTGAAGTGCTTGCATGCCAGTATTTCTTCCATTCAACTGAAGAAGATCGGCATTCAATGAGAGCACGTATGGAGCACGATTTCCAAGATAAGCGCGTTCGAAGTTCGAGAAAATCATATTGGTCTAAAAATAATGGGTCTTTTGTTCCATTTTTTTTACATTATCCGGTTTGTTCCTGTCGTGTATGAACTTTTTCTTTGCTAACAATTGTATAAGGGCGGAACGAAAAGGACGCTAGGCTTCTTCTTTTTGTCGTTGTTTTTCACAAACTATCGACCACCTACAAATAGGTTAGCCAACGGTCATTTGCATTCAACGTACGTATTTCAAATAAACCACTGTTGTCTCTGATACATGTTCAGTAAACAAGAATATTTTGCGGGCCACATATAAAAGATTTCATGCATAGAACAACGAACGTTCAGTTAGAGCGACGAAACACGTACATATGTTTCCTTGCACGAAATCGTCTTCTCTTTCCCTTTCTTCCCTTTTACTTCAAACTTCTCTCATGATTTAAACTCACCAGCTGATCGACTGTTGTATTGAGATCAATGGCAGCTCGAATCATACTCGAACGCCGGAAGCTATCAATTTGTGGCAAATAGGAGCCGAAGAACTGATTCAACGGTATCGCCCATACACCGGGAAATGACCTAAATCTTATGAATTCCAAAATAAAAAAAAACTAATAAACCAGAAGGTTCACTGACGCTGTGGGACACTGAGCGTCATAGCAGTCCCACGGCACAGAGTGGTCCAACGTTTGTGGCCAGAACGGTTCACCATTCACACCGGGATTCACAGACATGGAATTGTCGTAGAGAAAACCTGCTCGGGTCATCATCTGAAAAGGTAAAGGTTACCTCGTTTTCTGGAATTTCAAAACAGCTGTACGGATTTGAAAAGTGAAAATGTACAATAGTATTACCTCAAACTGCTCATCACCGCCGAGAATAAGCTGAGGCGCTCGCAAACCGACGATTTCTTCCTCGTTTGCGTTAGCGAACTTGGCCATGATTCTTCGCTGGCCATCCATTTCATTTAACCATCTATTTGCATTCGTTCCTTCCAGTGAAACATGGCTGACATGATAATTTTGAGATACACATTAATTCAATTTGGGCATTTTTCAAGCATGCATACTGTCGGAATTGTCACATTTTAGTTCCATTTTTTGTACCTAATTCTCACAACATCGCCAAATTCTTGAACGCCGAAACTTTTCTTTGCAGAACCCCGAAACTAACTTCCCCAAAACTGCCTACACTTGTCAAGGGAAATGTGATCAAATTGGATGTGATTGAGCTACTTCATAATTGTACTTGATTTGGAAACGATTTTCAGGAGATGTGCAGAAACTTTCCCTCAATGAAATTTTCACCCTGAAGAAAGGAAAAAGCTGAGAGTTATAGGAAGAACCTTGGCTTTAAAAACGATCAAAACGTCACTGAGGTACTTATCAATGTTCCTCAACGATTGCGGATTTTCACTGTTAAATATCGTGAAGCACCTTGCTATCTTTCCTTATTTTTTCAATAGAACTGAAAGGACTATAATGGACATGAGCACATTTCATACTTTCCAAAATGGAAAGGATTATAAAGGAGATGCTCATAATTTTAGTTTGCGACCCATACCCCATCGTCGCAAAATTGAGAGACAATAACACACCATTAACAATAACAATAACATAACAAATGGCAGAAAAGGATTTTCTATGGAGAACTTCACCAATGTAGCAAAAAAAATTTCTTGAAAAACTTCACCAATAAATCAAATTTATCTTTCCACCGAAGCTATTGTGGTAATTGTAACTGTAATTCTGTCAACATCTTTTTTTGTAAATCACGACTTACGATATTGAATTCGATGCGAGCTCCATGCCTTGTTGAAACAGCCACTGAACACCATCATAGTTGGTCCATTCGTGTGATACAAAGAACGTTCCTTTAATAGGGCAGCCATTGGGATTTCTGAAGTATTTTAGGATATTATGTTCTCAATAAGCTGGTTCACGATATCTCCGATCTATAATCACGAATTCAAGAAACCTCCCTCACCTATACATCACAGTCTTAAACAACTCCTTGTAATCAGGAAGCGTGCGACCGTTCACTGCATCATCAAAAGTGAGCACTACAAACTGTGGTGTATCGTTTGATGCGAATCCACCGGGAGCTTTTCGTCCTGGTAAATGATAATTTATCTTGATCTTTATAGTTTGTGTCTTTAAAATGCGAAAATTACTAGTACCGGTTGTTGAACAAAAGCAGTCCGGTAATCGGCAGGCGTTTTCGTCACAGAGTTTTGCCACCGGTCGTGGAGGAATTGATTTCGAATTGAAACGAAGACCGCTTCCCGATACCAATTTAATTTGTGAAGACTGCGAAGCTGAAATCGAAAATTGGCCTCAACCTTATTTATATATCATTTCTCTAATTTTTCTGTACGACCTACCCACGTGGCGGCAGTAGCCGTTTTCGGCATAATGATCAGGAGTGCATTGGCAAATACCATTAGCACACATAGAACCACCAGAACAGTCCTCTCCACGAGCACATGATTCGCCAGGTAGAGAAAATGGAGCAGCTTCTGAAAAAAGCGCCACCGTCGATAAGGCAAGGTTCATCTGTACTCGAGCGCAATGCGGCGCGGTAATAGCGCCGATGTAGCGCAGAATCGCAGAGGACGCGACGAAGCACTAGGCGCTATAGCTGCATTTTTGAGGTTCGCCCAATTAATTCACTGTCCAGCAACCATTCCTAAAGAAATGTGTTTCTTAGGAAGATCGCCACGACTGTGCCTTGGAGAACGTTTGGAGAGGTTGAATCGCCTGTCTGTGGCATTGACTGGCGACTATGCGACTGTGAACGGACCTTTGGACAAATCAAAAAAAAAGAAGTGAAACCCTTCCCCTCCAAGCATGGATGACTACTCTCGACCCAGAACCGTTGAGCCATGATCTGGCCCTCATTGGACTAAACTCAAGGCGAAGCGAAGAAGTTCGACAATATTATGCTGTTTTAAGAAATTTTATTTTTACCTTTACTCCTGCACACTCCTTCCACAATCATATGATCAGCGGCACATACGCACTTCTTCGAATCGTTGTCACATATAGAACCACCGGTGCACATTTCTCCCTGTTCACATGGCTGACTTGGAGCAGCGCGAGGGAGTTGTGCCGCTAGAATCAAATTTTCAACAAATTTATGCAAATGAGAAATCAATCAAGAAAATTAAACTCACACCGAAGACACTTCCCATCACGAAGGTACAAATTCTCCGGACATTGGCAAACACCATCTCGGCATTCACCTCCGCTTATACAGACGTCGTTTTCGCGACATTTTGTGCCCAAGAACCGATGGCGAATGACTTTTGGCGATGATGTTGTGGTTGTTTGGAGATCTGTACAGTTTTGTATTATTAGATTTATTGTGACAACCTTTGCCTTTTAAAAACTTTACGGCACGGTCTACTGTGAAGCATTTCATGGAAACAAGCTTTGCCCTAATTCAAGGGTCATTATTCGTAGAAATTCGTACGAACTCAGAGATCATAGACCATCTGAGGAGAATGAACAGGGCCTTTTCCCAAAACTGACGGGCCTTCTATAATAATACGCTACCTAAAGTAGAACAAAGTTGAAATGGTTAACACCAGTGAGATCCGCGAATGCACAGTCTGTCTCATCACAGCCAGGTAACCAAAACCAGGAATCGAGTTCTTAGATTCAGCGAGAATCCAAAAAGTGGCGTTTAGTGTTTTTCATAAGCTGTCCACATGAAATTGCATGTCTACTTAGTGTGGGTACGTTTCGATTCCTTCGAGGCTTAGAAGTTTTGGGTGAACGGATCGATATTCGATGCTGGTCCAAGTCATGGGACGGTTCTCGTTCTCAGAGATCTTCAGAAATCGTAGAAGTTGGGCTTGACGTTGATGTGGTTTATAGGTAAACCTTCAATCACTCACATTGTGCTGGCCAGGTTGCAATCGGTCGTGGAGCTTCTACCGGACGAGTTTCAGCAACTGGAGGAGGATAATTCTGCTGAACTGCTTTTGTAATTGGTGGAAGGAAATTCTGCTGGACAACAGGGACGTTGTTGTAACTCGCGATTTGAATCGGTGGGGAAGCTTCGTTCTTCTGAGCTTGGCCGTACGATCCATTCTTCGCATTCTTTCCACTCTACAATAATGAATCTTTTGCTACATAGACTAAGGGTGCCCTTCACCGAAATGCTAAGTGTGGGGCGAAGTAACTTTACAAATTATGTGAATCCGTCTTAACAAGAGGTACGATAATTCGTGTCACTACTGTTTCAGAGTTGAAATATGAAGTGAAAAGATGCAATCGATCATGTTGGGTTGAAGAGGCAGATTAACAAGAAGTCATTGTGGATTTTATATTATAAATATACCCATTTACGCGAACTTAGACTGCGATAGTTCATCGCAGACGTGAACCATGTAGCCACGAAACTCACATTTGTTGACACTAAGGTATGAGAAAGAGAAAGGTGGATAAGGGTCATCAATAAGCCAAAAATCCTCAGCCAGACAACACTTCAAGCTACAGGTCATATCAAGTTCATAAGGCTGGTCCTACCTGGAATACTACCGTACATTTCTGCGTCCCATTATATAAGCGGGAGCCAAGGGTTTTCTATCACACATGGTGTCCGGTCCCAGAACAACGGGAGGATCCTACTATATAATCCTACTATATCCTACTTCCCTCTATATAATAAGCGCAACCCAAGCGATGTTTGTCATGGGTGGCTCATATGGGTCCCGCCGCGATAGTCTGTTACCGTACAACAAATGCACCCACAGCGACAAGGGAGCTGATGAAATTGCTTCAATTGAAAACGAAGAGGAGTTTCTCATTACAATTACCTGAACCAGGGGTGAAGGGCGCGCGAGACGTGATTTATCTTCTTCTAACAGTGTATACCCAGTTTTCATTGAAAGTTTCATTCGCAATCCACATCATCTGCTATTTCGAGGTCTCCGAACCCTTGACGCCCCAGCGAGGTGTGTCGAATCACGTATAACCTTCGAAGAATTCCCCCATACATAAGCGACACCTAGCAGATGTCCGGCGTCCGATCGGCGGTCAATGGAAGGATGTCTTTCATGTGCCACAAATCTACGCAAACACAACCACACTTTCTTGGAGACCTTTCAAAGGTGATGTAGCATTAACAGAAGTGAACTACTTGAACACGTTTTGTGGTCTACTACAGAACATCTTCATGGGCAGTTCCCTGAATATCATCTACAGAGACATCGGCTGTGGTGGAAATTGTTTTTTGGAGGAGTGGTGTCAAGTTGATGCACTCACCGCGGTAATCTCCGTAGATGGTCTCATATATAATATTTTCTTAGTGGGTGGTCCTGATCGAGACGGTTAGTACGTCTTCAGTTCTCAGAGATTGGGAACAAGGCTCGCGAACAGACATTCGACGGCGGATAGGCCGCTGAATGTCTGTTCGCTGGTATCCATCATATCCCACAACTTCCCGCAAACATAACCACCTTTCGCCAAGGTAATGTACTACTAAGCGAAGTGGACCAACTGATTGGCCCCTTACAGAGCATTTTCTTCGTAAGTGGCACCATAAATCACACCTACAACCATTCGGACTCGACGATCAAGCCGGTCGCTGAACCCCTCTCCACAAGGATAAGTCCATCCAACTAAAAAACGTTGCAAGCCGATATGCGCTCAAAAACATCTACAGATACTTTGCTGTTGAATGTTTGTTGTGTTTGTTGTGCTGTGAAAATATTTGTTTCCATCGGGAGTAGTGTATAAGTAGTGCACTCCACAAGTTTATGTTCTTGGGTGTTTTCTCACGGAAGATTCTTCTTTATGGATGCTTAATTACTTATTTCACTACGCACATGGGCGCACTAAAATTGAAAGATGTCCCGATCGAGAGAATCGGCGTGCCCTTAGCTCTTACGAATTGGGAGCGAAGCTCTTGTGCAGAAGTTCGCTGGAAGATAGGCCGTTGAACGGCTTATAAATCCACAACGGAGAAACAAGCAGATAGAGCCGTTATAATCAAGAACTACGATGATGAACAACAGCGGCACGCTTACAGCAGAAATTGTGGTATGTGTGAGCTAGATGATGTTAAATCAATAACAGAGCCTGATTACTTACCGGTTTGAAGTCAAAGGGCTCACACCAACCATTTGTGCTTAGAGCATAACCTGGTCCACACTTGCACACCGAATCGATACAAACCGCTCCGAATGTGCACGTATCCTTTCCATTCTCACAACGTTGGCCATATTTTAGTTTTCGAAGAACCAAACCTGCACGAAAAATCGAATTCGTTGCCTATCAAATATAGGCATGAAATAGACTACGCAAATATTTCACGATAAAGTACGTTTCTTAACGAACAAGTCTCATTAGTTTCTCTTTTCTTTATCAGAAAGACCTAACAAATCACAGCCATATGAAAGAGATGAGAAGTTAACATGTTTCTCTATAGAGAATACAAGTATGTAACATAAAATACAAACACATATATGCAGTTATAAGTTAATCTCGAACAGTGCACTAAATTTTCGAGAAATTGAAATATTAATTAAACGCCCAACGAGAAAAAAAAACTGTACATTATTACCACGCAGTTGAAGTAGTACCTTTGAATAAAGCGGTAAGCTGAGAAGTATAAGAGGTCATAAACAGACACACCACACGCACACACAACACGCTCATTTCCGGTAAAGAGAACATGACACAATGTAAGTAAATGACGGATTGTTCGCATCCGAACTGGTTGGCAAAGGAAAAGGAAAGTATCATTTCCAATATCGGACGGTCTATGTGGTCAGGGATATTTTGGTCAGAAAACTGAGCCGTAAGCGGACAGACCAGGCTGAGCATAGCTTTCGATAGAGTTCAGAAATAGTAATGTTTTCATGGCGGGGTTCGACTATCAAAAGGTCAAGCAACCCGGGCTCGACGCAAGAATTTTGAAAAGAAAAAGTTTTGCTGTTTTTGAATTTGAATCTGGGACGGTCCGCAGGAGAGGCTACCTTACTTATATTATATTTACGCTCCTCAGACACCTACAACAAAGCGTATAGAAAAGGAAATGGGCAGAAGAGGTGAGAGAGAGGGGACTTTCAACCGTCTTAACTCATTTACAGGTACCGGAAAGTAAACCTGCGTAAGAAATGAGGAAAGTCTCTTTCGAACAACAAATTGTTGTCATACATCGAAGGCTATGCTCAACGGTGGACTTGACATAGAATAGCTGTGATTACCACGACTTGCAACAATTGTATTCCTCAGTAGCGAATCCTCCAGTTGTGATATAGCAGTAGGAACGTGGAGGACAGTTTGGCTCAAGTCCATTGCACATAATAAGCCGTCCAGAGTCATCTCGTGTTGCTTCATTACCCGGAGGGCATGCTCCACTTCCAGAACCACCTGCCTTGTAATTTCCAGGTGTTCCAGCACCTCCTGACGACGATGCTTTTGTCTTCGGTCGAGGTCGACGGATTGGTGGTCCGACGATTCGTGGTCGTTGGGTCTCCTGACGTGACGGTGTTCGGGTTACGCTCATCACCGACGAAGCTGCATCGATGGATTCGTCGTCGTGGTCTACTAGCCGTTCTGATGACATTGTCTCCACTTTATGCTTCGCGTATGAGACCGGCACTGGACGCTCGCCGACTTCAATTTCTGAAAATGTGTGTTAGTGCGCGTGCTCTGTAGTACTGAAGCACACTTTTTGGATTATTTGGCTGTTTTTTAGCCGTTACCGTTTAGCTGGTTGGTTTCACTTACCAGACTACATAGTTAGTGAATGGAATGCGGTGAGATAAAAACCACGAGTAATTTCTACACAAATCACGGCACACTAGTAAAAAGTGGAATACGTAGGCACTTTTGCAGAAAGCAGAAAAGCCGCCAATGATGGAAGCATATAAACGGTTAACGAAAGAAGCTAGTTTGACTGGCACTTCTCGACCACAGTGTCTAAGAGTATATAAGAAAAATACTGAAATTCTCAATATTTTTTTACTGTAAGTTCAACTAATATCGTTGTTTTGTAATCGCAAAATCAATGCAAAACGATTGATGAATGTGTGAGCTGGTGGTTTTCGCTCCTTCCTTCTTTTCTTTTGCCCACAGATTTAGGAAAACAAAAGATGAACGATTAAAGTGGGCAAATTTACTATCGTCTGACATTGTTCGAAAAATAAACTAGTATTTGGGAAAACAGAATAGGATATCAGTTTATGTACCTCTAGATAGTAGGAAAACGTAGTAGAAATATTGCTCACCTTCAAGCGGTTTGCAGACTCCATCGTGATCCACAAATCCCGGTTTACACTTGCATCTTCCAACCACACAAATCTTGTTCTCGTGGCAGTTGGTGTCATCGGAACATTCTGTCGTAGCTGGAAATCAACTGTTTAGGGAAGATGTTTAGGTAATGAAACACTTCCAAGCCGTTGCTTATTTTTCTTTATCTTTTGTTTTTCCTGCACTTCTGGTTGTTCGAAAATGCACAATAGGTACACCGCTATAGAACCAAATATTACAGGACTGTGCAATGCAATTGACAGCACAGCAGCACAGCAGTGATCATAGCAGAGACGCAGAGGATGCAGCGCAGCACTAGACTCCACAGATGAATAGTTTCAGCAACTTAAACACGACACCTATCAACGTTACACGATTGAAATGAGTCCTATTGTTGTGGACATGTGGGCGAATAGAAAATTAAGAAGTTTCATACGATTTCAGCTCAGAGCCTATTCATAATACGCAGCAAAGCAGTGCAGCAAGGTGGTTGGCTTTCACTAAATTTGTGCTCCACGTCAGAGGAAAGCCTATTCCATCCCTGGTACGTTCTCGCTGCAAAATGCCCAAAAATTCACCCGTGACTGCGTCCTCTGCGTCTCTAAACTCCACCTAAACACTAAAGTGCGCTTTGCTCGATGAAGCGCTTCCATCCACAGCAACAAACACAGGATACCTTTTCCCGCGTCAACGACCCTTACCAGTGCTAGTTCTGTAAGGAACAACTACAATAGGCGAGTTTTACTTACTTGACTGCGAGCTGTAGGTTTGGGTATAAGATGTTTGAGAAGAGGCCGACGATGGATATGATGATGATCCGAATGATGAAGCTGACGTCGGCGAAGGGGTCATCACTGGCTGAAGTAGAGTGGCTGGCTGGTTAGGTGGCAGCTGACATTGCACTCCAAATACGATATGCCCCGGAGGGCACATACACACTCCAGTATCCTCGTCACAACTGAAAGGTGAATTGTTTATGGCATATCCCCAAAAAATATTCAGAAAATACAAGTTTTGTAAGTGATGAAAGCGAACTGACCTTGACCCCCCTTCACACTGCTCTCCATTATCGCAACTGTCAAGGGGTTTTGCAAGCACGACGTTCTTCATTGTCGGTGTCGTCGGCATCGGAAGTGCAACACAATGACCGGAGATCGCTATGAAGCCGTACTGACAACGGCATTGACCCGAATGGCAACTGTAACTGAATAGTTTCTTAACAATCTCAAGGTCTTTACCACTACTCTACATCGACCACATCCACGGACGAGGCAATTTCAGACGTGGCAGATCGTATAAACCTCAATTCACACTCGGCAGCGCAGCAGTGCCGCAACTAGGTTTGCTCGTTGCAGCCATCATTCAAACAATCCCAGGTTCCTTCTCCTCCCTTTCAATTACAATTGGCCTTATGTCAACTTTGAAACGTTGCCAAATATCGTCTTACCGTCGAAAAAAGTCTAAATGTCTCGCTGATAACGCTATTACGCCGCGTCCTCTGCGTCCCTAGCCTATAGTTATCGGCCACAGCACTACACTATTGCCAAGTTCGAATGACCCCGAGTTGTAGATTCACCGGACGCGACTTTCAAATTCTATCCTTCATTTCTACACCTGTTTATCTACAAAAAAATGAAAGCAAAGAGTATGAATCCACCAACTGATTTCCATGGCTTATTTTCAGACATAGCAACCACAAAACAATAAGAACTTGCGCGAAAATGAGCAACTAACCTGCTTCCTTGAGTACACACAGTGTTTTCGTCGCAGGATTCACCTGGCGTGGCCGTTTTCCGGTATTGTTGTGGTTGCGCCACGCACTCGTCCCCTTGCAGAAGTGGTCTCTCTGGTGGACAGCCGCAAATCTAGTTGCGTCACTGATTAATGTGACCTACACGGAAATAAAACGGAAAGACCAAAGAAGGATGAACAAGCTTATCTATGTTTTGCAAATATGAATATCAGTTTAGTAAACAGAGTGGAATGAAAAAAAGAATGGAGGAATAAAGAGTTTCTGAGGGAGAATTGCATGAAAACCAACCCCCTTCTCATTGCATCGACTTCCAGCTACACAGGTTTCACCGTTGACGCATTTCTGTCCCGGTCGAGCATATGTAGGAGTACCTAAGGAATACGTTGGATAAACTTCACTCAGACAGACGAAGTGCGTTGGGGTGAAAATGAAAGAACTTTATGATTCTTTTCTCAAGGCACATGCACAACAGCAGTGATGTTCGAGCGAATATCAAGCCAGTGCAAGCGGACGTTTGCAGCAAGCACGTCATATTGTTATTGTAAGAGATTCAGTCCTACTTCAAATTGTCGAAACGATCAGCTATTTCAAAAGCATGCACATAAATTATCGCAAGGCAAAACTATAGCATTAGTCCGGCCGTAGATCGGACAGGCGAAGCTAGCAAAAGGTGAGCTAACAATAAGACTAGCTTGAAAATGTAGCGAGGATAACAAGAGAGCCGATCAGAAGCAAAACTACGAAGCAAGTACAAGTCTCGAACAAACTTTCGCGATAATACATTTTCAAAAAAACAAATTTAAAAAAAAACAAATGTTTGATTTTCACGTTTTTTCGCTGTACTTGCTTTCAGTGCCTCTGCCAGAGTACACACCTCTTACATATATACAGGGTCTGCATAGCTGCTAGAGAAAATTTAGCTTGGAGGTCGATTTGTACAAGCACTTTCGCCACTAACAAATATTTCGGCAAATCTGATTATATGTTCTTGGAACTCGGTCGATTTATATTGACTAAGCAACGTTGTCAATTTCCTAAGAGGTCGCGTTAATGGTCAAAGGTCACTTCTTGAATGTGTAATATGTTAGCAGTCTATCGTTCCTTCCATAACGGATCGTTTAGAATGTTTGCAACGCGCGAGGCAAGCATATGGAACACATTCAAGAATGGATGAAAATCGACCGTACCGTGGGAACTGGTCGATTTGCATCTCTTGCACGTCTTCGGATCGCGCGTTGAGTGCACTCTAAACGATCCCTAATTGTAAGAGATGGAATTCTCGAAAGTACACATTCGTGATTGTGAAAAGATTGGTAAAGGATGGTCCTTCCATGACTGGAATTCGTCTGGTTTGGAAGCTAGTTCTTTTTTCTCGATCTTTACCCCCATATATACAATCGATGAGGTCATTGATACTTGGCAACAGAACAGCGTTGCACCTCAGCGCTATTACATGTTCTCTCTGAGGCACAATTCGGAATTGCGATGGAACCGTTTTCAGACAGTAATTTCAGCTCACTGCTTTGCTGCCAACTATAACTGACTTCCAGCTTAAGCGATCATTTTGAGCACTAGTTAGCAGTAGAAAATAGTGCAGAGGAACGCGGTTGCTAACAATTGTAAGCAAACAAACCACCTTGATGTCTCGATTTTCCACGTGCTTTTTTTCGTCCCACTTCATGTGGTGGGACACATCCGTCATTGTGCAGTACGTAGTCATCGGGACATTGACAGCTAAGATTACGACACACAGTGTTGCTGCGACAATACAAGCCAATCGCGGCACATTCATCGCCAGCTGCAGAAGCTGCTGCAGAAGCTGTATTAGCGATGGTTAGCAGTGGTGTAGCATGCGTGACAGCTGATTGTGATGAGCGTGATAATACATCAGGCGACTGATTCGTATGATGATAGGTGTATTCGGCAGCGTGCACGCTACCTGGAGTCAGCACGAACGCTGACGATGTGGAAGGTGCTGACGTCGCCGTCACCGGTGGCTCACAACGACCTTGTGGAGATGACTGCAAGCCCGGAGGGCATACGCAAAGTCCATCAACGCACATCGCTCCGCCGACACAGGAGTCGAGTGGACCTGAACAACGACTTCTTCAAAAGAGCACGACAAACACTAATCACTGTTATGATATCAAAAAAGGATACAGTTAAACAGCTAAGCAGGTGGGGTTTCGTTGTGTTTTCGTTTTTCCCACAACTACAGTAAGACCCTTTCGCACTTGGAAGTTTAAAAGAATTTTGCAACGTCCGGAAATCACTTCTGTAGCGTCTATTGCTACGACCTGTCCAGTGCGCCTCTAACCTGGGATTCTCGTTTCGAGTATGAATGGTCCTCAAGCGACAGGAATAAGTTGCGCCTCATTATGCATTATAATATTAGGGTGACCCAAAAGTTCGTGTGCATTTCAGATTCTGACTTCCTCTATTCACAGCTCTAGAAAAACAAATAAATGACCAATAAGGATAGCATGGTTAAGCACAATTCTCTAACGGATCACTGGCAATAAATTCTGCGTAATCGCGATACCCTAACAGATCATTCGACTGTTTTTCTCGAGTGTGAATGAAGGAACTAAGAACCTGAAATGCACACGAACTTTTGGGTCACCCTAATACTAATGTTTTCATTATTTCATGCTGCCGAACGGGGTTAGTAAGTGGATCAGACTTATTAATGACGTGACGTTTCGACCTGATCGTCATCATCAGCGGCCCCATGATCCACCTACCAACCTAGAGACTTGCCGAAAAACCAAGTTATTTCCTACCACTCTTATCTTCTTTCTCATTGTGTTTGAGAACTCACCTTCACAATATTAGGCTATTATGAGCTCTCGTCCTTCTCCTGCCTATGTCAGTTTGTGCTAATATTCTCAAGTACAAACATACAGTACCGGTCAAAAAGATATGTCACTTTTCATTTTCGTGCACAACTACTTGAAATCGAAAAAAAACCTGATACCAATCGATAGTTCTGACCACTCTATTCAAAAATATGCCGAAACATACCGTTGTTACGAACTCTGTACTTTTTAAAAATATTTTATAGTGATTTCCATATGCTATTTTAAACGAAAATATCTCAAAAATCGCTGAGCGTAGGATCAATCTGAGACGATATTTTGATAAAGCATGGTCTACTTATCATAGTGCGTCACAAACATTTCATTCACATCGCGGCTGAAATATAGATTTTTCTGAGCAAACATTTTGGCGGTCAAAAAGTGGTCAAATTTTAGGACCACGTTTAAAACGAAATTCTATATCTTCCTAATTTTTCAACGAAATCACACCATATTCAAGAGCTCTGCAGTAATTGATTTTCTCTTGAAGATGATTGTTTTTGTTTTGAGCCTGGTTTCTTAGTTTGTGAGAAAATGTTTTTTTAAATGGAGATTGCGTGACTGTTATATTCAAAAAAGTTCATATATCGCCCATCTTCAATAATATGACGTTTCGGTTGAGACGAATGAGACTTCTTGTGCCTCCTTTTCTGGTAAAAATATGCACTCACCACAATTTGACCCTGGTGCAACCTTTCGCCCTTGTAATGCATAGGTTGAACTTGGCTGACTTTGCGTTTGGGCCGTCGGGACATAATGAGTCTGAGTGCTTGCCTGGAACATTCTTAAATTACATGAGCTCTTCTCAATAGCGCACATAAACAGTAGACAAGAATCATCTCACGAATCCGCTGGTTATTGGATAGTATAAAATTTTATAGAAAAGAACTCATAAACAGGACGATACTCTTTGGCTAGTAGAAGACGGTTGCTGGGTTTGTTGTTGATGTGGACGGTATGGTGCAGTCTGAACGGAGTTTTTAAGTGTAACAGTATGAAATACGTTTTTATGAGTTATATATCTATATAGCAGAGGCATTCGATGTTCTGATGACGCCGCGTTCATCGCAGAAATCGCGACTCTAGCCGGATTCGAACCCGCGTAACAAGTTTTTTCTGTGCATTGCGGTCGCTGACCACTGCACCGTCGAACCTCCCCAATAGGGTCGTGCACAGTCGACGACCAATACGACACGACAAATCGCCGCACTGTTCGCCGCGCGCGAATGAGCGTAAAGTGTGCTGCGGGGGCCGCAAATTGCGTACGCTACAACCGATAGGCGGGCCGTCAGCTGTTTCGAGCGACAGTTTTCCTGGGACAAAAAGCTATTAGGGAGCTTTAAACAGCAAGAAAGTAGCAAAAACTACGTCGAAATGCTCTGACACACGCACACAAAAGCAAGTACTCCAAGATGACTAAAAGAAAAGGGTGAAACAACGTAAAAATTAACAAATACTATTTTCTAGCGAGGAAAAAAGAAAAAAAAGAATGGTGCAAAAGCGCGCGTTTCTCGCACGCAATTCCACGCAACCCTGTACGACACGACGCCGCACACGGGTGTCGTACTCGTCGCATACGGCAACTTCGGCAACGCAAATGCCTTGTCAAGCGCGACACGACCAATACGACACCGGCCGCTATCTCTTATCATTGTCGTGTCGTATTGGTCGTCGACTGTGCACGACCCTAATCGAGTCGATCAATGGCGTGCCACCTATTTCATCTTTGCAATGAATATAACGCCATCAGAACATGAAATATTTCCGTTTCGCATAGGTACCATTGTGAAATAACAAAAATATTAACCGATGGAGGTAGAGTTGGTCGTGGTCCGGGCTGGATACAGATGCCGCGGTGGACGATCATTGTCGGATCAGGACAGATACACCAACCCTCTCGGCAGACCGCTCCTCCAATACAAATCCGAGCATCCGTACATGAACCTCCCGGTGGTGATGTGACTGGTTCACTCGCTGAATTGGATTGTAGACTATTTCGTTAGAGTATCTCTCTGTTATTTGATGTATTTTCTGCTTTAAACACATGTTAAAAACTACGTTCGATATACGATCAGCATCAAGGATGGTGTTAGCATTGAGACCAGTTTGGCGTTTCCAAGCTACACATATGATCATGCGACTACTTTAGGTGAGAAAGGAGGAAAAGAGTAAAAGACATGCTCAATCAAACGTTCGACGCTTGCAGTCTGTTACATACAGTAGCGGTCAAAAAAGTATGACACTTTTCATTTTTACACACAAATAGCTCAAATCGAAAAGACTCTGATACCATTCCATAGTACTGACGATTCTATCTCAAAATATGTTAAAACATATCGTCGTTGCAAACTCTGTGTTTTTTTAAATATTTTGTAGTGATTTTCATTTGCTATTCTAAACGAAAATATCTCGAAAATCGACGAAGGATCAATCTGAGATGATATTCTGATAGAGCATAGTCTTGTTATTATAACGTGATACGAACATTTGATTCGGACCGTCGCTAAATCATAGATTTCTCGGAGCAAACATTTCGGTGGTCAAAAACTGGTCAAATTTTAGGAACATGTTTCAAACGAAATTCTATATCTTTCTAACTTTGTATCGAAATTGCACCAAATCTGAGTATGTTATAGAAAATAATTTTCTCTTTAATAATCTCATTTTCATTTCAGAACTGTTCTCTAAACTTGTGAGAAAGTTGCTTTTAAAGTTGAGATTGCGTAAACTGCTATATTGAAAAAACTTGAAGAGGAATCGGCTTTATTTTTACTTAGTTCGTGGTACATTTATGGTCCTCTTGATACTGTATGTATGTTGGAATAAATCAAAGTTCTTCATAAGAATATATCGCTTTGACTAACGCACGCTGTGCGCGCCTGTGCCCGCCGCCGTACAATGTACTGGTAGTGACGGCGCCTACAGCGTGTGTTAGTCAAATCGATATATTTTCATGAAGAACTACGAATTATTTTAGCATACGCGTAGTATTGAAAGAACCATAAATATGCTATGAACTGAGGAAAAATTAAGTCGATTCCTCCTCAACTTTTTTGAATATAGCAGTTTACGCAATCGCAATTTCAAAAGGAATTTTCTCGCAAAGAAAAGCTTGGAAACAAAAATAACACCTTCAAAGATGAAATTATTCTCTATCATAATCTCAAATTTGATGTAATTTCGTTTGGCAGTTAGAAAGATATAGAATTTTGTTTGAAACATGGTCCTAAAATTTGATCATTTTTTGACACCGAAATGTTCGCTCCGAAAAATCTATAATTTAGCGACGATGAAAATCACTACAAAATATTTTTAAAAAACACAGAGCTTGCAACGACGGTATGTTTCGGCATATTTCAAGATAGAATCGTCAGCACTATCGAATGGTATCAGATTCTTTTCGATTTGAGTTATTTGTGTATAAAAATGAAAAGTGACATATCTTTTTGACGCTACTGTATGTTTTGGTTCCAAGACAGCCCAACCGTACCAGCCTTGGTAACTGTGAGTAAGAGGTAGCTAGTGGAAGAATAGTGAGCTTGAAATAATTGAATTGTGATCTAGTGGAAGAATAGTGAGCTTGAAATAATTGAATTGTGATCTTTGGTTGACTACCATACAAACTCAGGGCCAAGTACTTGAGCGCGTAAGTTATTCAGTTATAATGGAATTTTTCGGAGAAAGTGCCTTTTGTGTTGCAGCCTCTTATTTCAGAAATTGACATTCCACACGATCTTCACATATTACTCATGAAAGTCAACGTAAGGGTAGATAAGGATAAATTAGTCATTGAAGGTCTTCAATGATTCATTTTCGAGACATTTATCCTTACGGTGACATCCATGGGCAATACGTGGAGATCACGTAAAATTCCATTATAACTGAATAACTCCAGCAAAGGATAAATTCTCGGAGCGACTAGTTCAATGGTGGGTATCATGGGGAGTCAAACTGATTAGTTGTTTTCCATTAGTGTTGAGGTTCATGAAAATGTTAGATTTATGTTAAATATAAGAAGGTGAAATATAATAGAAAGAAACACACCATCACACGACGAGTCATCACTCAGACACTCACAACGATCCAGAACACAGCGAAGACCATTACGACATCGATATGTGTTGGAACAGTGCTCGCCGACGTCAAGGTTACCGTTTCTGGTAACACATACGCCATCTCTAGGGATGCTCTCGAAACCACAAACACAAAAACCGTTGAGACAGACTGATCCCATCACGCAGTACTTGTTCGGCTCCGAGCATGATCCACCTGGTCCAGAAGCCTTGGTGGATTCGATAGCGATGTTGGTGAGTATTTTCGTGCCTTTTATATTTCGTCTTCGAGTCTCTCGAGCAACACAGAAATGACTGATCATCGTGAAACCGTCGTCACAATGACAAAGATTGTCAGTGCAGTGCGCGTGCTCGGGACAATGGGCGTCTTCTCGGCAGCTGTCCTCAGCTCTTGTGAGCACCAACCTCAAACAATGCGAGAACGATCCATGACAAACACACACCTTGTCAACACACTGATAATGATCGGAGCAATCATCGTCCACGTCGCATTCCTGCCTGACCGATGGCTTTTTTCGCACCTCATTCGTCACCCGAACGCATCGCCCCTCCATAAGTAGCTGACCATTCGGACAAGTGCACAGATTGTCTCGGCATTCACTTCCTCCACTACAGATATTGTCCGGATGACAATTCTCTCCTGGATGTCTCATCATGTTGATCGGAACGCAATGTCCTTTGAAGATTTCGAATTTAGGTAAGCAGACACAAACTCCTTCTGCGCTGCAGAATGAATTATCCTCACAAGTAGACTGGCCATCACATTCATCACCAGGGTTTGAGGTTCTGAGGGTATCGATTGGGTGTCCACTCTCGACACATCTTCCCAGCTTTGACGATCGTCCAGGTGGACAGACACACGTCTTCACCGAAGCAGCACAAACCGAACCATCGACACAAATCTGTCCAACACTACAATCGTCACCTGGTCGAGCAGTGGTGACACAGATGCCAAGAATATCGTGACGATTCTCACCGCACATACAAATGCCCTGAAGGCATCTGCTTCCCCCAAGACAAATCTCGCTGTTCTGACATGATTCCCCAATTCCGGCCAATTTCGCGTTCCTCGGAACATCGACACATTCGTCGTCAAGGAAAATCCTATTGATAGGACACTGACAGACAAGCCCCATTCCTTGCACATTTAGACATTCGGAACCACCAGTACAGTACTCAAAGTTCTGACAGTTCTCCAAAGGTGCAGCGAATTGTCGTTCCTCCAGGGACTCTTCCTGACTTGTAGGTCCATCGTCATTGCTGTGTCTATAACTTGGACTCATTCGTTTACGAATACTGCAGATACCATTCTCAGCGAAAGTGTTTGGAGGACAACAGCAGAATTGTTTCTGACAGATGGAATTACCAATACATATAGAGTTATCACCGCAGTAATCTCCTGGCATCGACACTTTCAGTTTCGACGAAGTCCTTATTGCTTCAGACGTCACATCTCCAGACTTCAAACTTGCTCCTTGAGCGAGAGGAATTTGGAAATTGGAATACGGTTGAGAGTCGGGAAGAGAAAGGGTTCGAGGTGGCATCTGCTGAACATTGGGATGTTGGTAAATCGCCTTAATCTCCGGTTTTGTGGCAAAATTGAACGGCGGCTTGGCAAAATCCAGAGGAATCATTGAAAGAGGAGAAACAGTTGTTGGGTTGAATGCCGTTGAAGATGGACGAGGATAATTATCCGGTGTATTAAAGTTTTTCTCAGTGAATGACTTCATCGAGGGTATACAGTAGTTGTTGACCAATTCAAAGCCTGTTCTACAAAGGCATAATCCGTTGTCACAATAGCTGGAACCATAACAGTTTTTAGAAGTGACACAGGCAAGACCTGGTGCAGCATTGGTTCGTTGACATCGTTGTTTTATCGTGGCCATACCACTCGGACACTCGCATACCCCACTGAACAGCCCACAGTAGCTGTTGTAGGAGCACACCTGCCCTTTTGTGCAATCCTCACCAGGATGAGCAAGAAAACTGCACGATTTGCCAGAATTGGGATCAGAACCAACACAGTCCATCGAGGTGGCTTCACAGTATCCGCCTCTGGCACGGAATCCAGCCATGCATCTGCACAGTTGTTCGAAGCAGAACGAGTTCGCTGGGCAGTCATTCCTTCCATTGCAAATGTGACCGAAAATTGTCTGCGCAGCTTTGGTATCGAACGCAGCTAAGCCAGGATTGGCTTTAAGAAGCGCCTCGAACGCCTCGAGTTCACCAATCGTATCCAACGGAGGAGATGAAGCTGTTGCGATAATAGCTGATGCTGTTGTGGTGAAATCAACCGTAACTGGTTGCTGATAAGCTGGCGTTGTTGCAAGAGGACCAGGATACTTGT